>JAVLUX010000011.1:22340000-23540000 GCA_032164185.1 Moxostoma hubbsi | reverse complement strand
GCCCCGCTACAGGAAGTGGGCATCCGTATACTTAATTACCTCAATGACTGGCTCATCCTAGCACACTCTCGAGAGTATGCACCCACAGGGACCAGGTGCTCACACACCTCAGCTGTTTGGGGCTTCAGGTCAACCGGGAAAATAGCAAGCTCTCTCCAGTTCAGAGCATCTCTTTTCTCGGCTTGAAGTTAAACTCTGTCTCAATGTCAGCACGCCTCACAAACGAGCGCACGCAGTCAGTGTTCAGGTGCATCGCTCGCTTCAAGCCAGGCACAGCGGTTCCTCTCAAGCAGTTCCAGAGTCTCCTGGGGCATATGGCATCCTCGGCCATGCTATTCGGGTTGATGCTTATGAGACCGCTTCAGCACTGGCTTCAGACTCGAGTCCTGAGATGGGCATGACACCACGGCACTTTCCGTGTGTTAATCACCCCTTCCTGCCGTGAGACTTTCAACCCTTGGACAGACTTCTGTTTTCTGTGGACCAGATGTGTCATGCCTCTCAACTGGGTTGGGGCACCGTGTACAATGGGCACGCAGCCGCTGGTTCCTGGATGAGGCCCTGCCTGCGTTGGCACATCAACTGCCTCGAGTTGTTGGTAGTATTCCTTGCCCTGCAGAGGTTTCTCCCAATAGTTCAGGGCAAGCACGTCATGATCCTTTCAGACAGCACCACGACGGTAGCGTACATAAATTGCCAAGGCTTACTCGCCCGCCATCTCCTCCTTTGGAGTCAGTTGTGACTCAGGTCGCTGCATGCCTCTCACATCCCAGGCGACCACAACACGACGGCGGATGTGCTGTCGTGACAGGTTATGCTCAGTGGAGAGTGGAGGCTCCACACCCAGGCGGTCCAGCTGATCTGGGACCGGTTCGGCATGGCACAGATAGATCTCTTTGCCTCCCATGACAACTCCCATTTCCCGCTCTGGTACTCCCTAACGGAAACCCCTCTCGGGACATACGTGTTGGCACACAGCTGGCCTCAAGTACGCATTCCCCCCAGTGAGCCTTCTTGAACTGGTGCTGTGCAAGGTCAGGGAGGACGAGGAAGAGGTCACCTCTGTGGCTCCTAACTGGCTCACTCGGACCTGGTTCTCGGATCTCACGCTCCTTGCAACAGCGCCTCCCTGGCAAATTCCCCTGAGGAAGAACCTTCTTTCTTAGGGACTGGGCACCCTCTGGCACCCACGCTGGAATCTTCATGTCTGGCCCCTGGATGGGACACAGAAGACTTAAGCGGTCTACCACCTGCAGTTGTAGACACGATCAACCAAGCCAGAGCTCCCTCTTCCTGGCAACTTTACGCCTCCAAGTGGCATCTGTTCGCAATTTGGTGTTCTTCCAGATCTGAAGACCCACAGAGATGTGCAGTTCTGTCAGTGCTTTCATTCCTGCAGGAGAGGTTGGAGGGGCGGCTGTCCCCCTCCACCTTGAAGGTGTATATCGCTGCTATCGCAGCCCACCATGACGCAGTGGACAGCAAGTCCCTTGGTAAGCACGACCTGATTATCAGGTTCCTTAGAGGTGCCCAGAGGTTGAACACTTCCTGGCCAAGCCTGTTCCCCCTCCTGGGATCTCTCAGTGGCCCTTTCAGGCCTTCAGAGAGCCCCCTTCGAGCCGCTTGATTCAGTCGAGCTCAAAGCCCTCTCCTTGAAGAAGGCCCTCCTGATCGCGCACGCATCCATCAAGATGGTTGGGGACCTGCAAGCGTTCTCTGTCAGCGACAGACCTGGAGTTCGGTCCAGCAGATGCTCACGTCATCCTAAGACCGCGACCGGGCTACGTGCCCAAGGTTCCTTCGACCCACCTGCAAGCACTGCTCCGGGAGGAGGCAGACCCAGCCTCTTCATTGCTGTGTCCGGTACGTGCTTTGTGTATCTGTGTGGACCGCACGCAGGGCTCTTTGCCAGAGGTTGTCAAACAGAGGTTTGCTCATTGGGTCATTGATGCTGTCTCCTTAGCCTATTACACCCAGCCTGTGCACGCCCCCTTGCGGGTTTGAGCTCACTCTACAATGAGTGTGGCATCCAGCCAATGGCACCTCCACAGCAGACATCTGCAGAGCTGTGGGCTGGGCAACACCCAACACCTTTTCTAGATTCTATAACCTCAGGGTTGAGTCTGTCTTGTCCCCTGTTTTGTCAGGTCCGAGCCTGTAGAACTCGGTAATATGGAACAGCCTACTGGGTGTTCTGCTTGCACCTTGCGCCCTTCACCAAGTTGATCCAGTGCACCTTCTCTCCCAGGTTAGCCACTAAGCTCTCGCTTCCTGGATGTTCTTCTTCACTAGCCCTCTGGCCTGCGATTTCAGTGGAGGAATTCGCCACAAGACCTAGCACAAGTTAAGCACTCTGTGTTGGGCTTGGGCTCCACAGGCATAGTTCCTGCTTCAGGCAACTCTTTGTGATATATTTTCCACGATACGGTCCCCCTGCTGGCAGGACCCGCATCTCCATTGGGCATTTCTTGCCATGTCTGTAGTAACTCCTCACTTGTCATGCAGGATCTACAACCGCACCATGTCCACATTTGGCTTGTTGCACACCCATGTGAAAAGGACGCCTTTCCCGACACATCTATAGCGTTAAGATAGCCCGCTTTAAACTCTATGGCGATAAACATAGATGGAGAAAAGGCCGCGGCTGGCCGGCTTGCTCCCAAGTTAAGTCATGTTGCCTGTTTTCCGTGCGGATACTGGGAACCAAAGAGCAGTATATGACACCTTTTTTGGGGGGGTGTAGGGGAGGGTTACGTGCGTCCAACACAGCTGCTTCTAGCACACAGCAGCCTGCTTGCACCTGTCTCAGCAGTTCACGTAATATGGTTTAGTGCATAGCGTTTTTAAATGCGTCCCCTTCTGTCACTACAATTGACACAACGTCAAGTTTGTGACAGAAGGGGAACGTCATCGTTACTGTTGTAACCTCTGTTCCCTGATGGAGGGAACTAGACGTTGTGTCCCCCTTGCCATGACACTATTCCTACCACTATAACGTGCCGTACCCTATTCACGGCTCCTCAGTGCAAAAACCTGACTGACAGATGCACGCCTGCTTCCCTTTATACCTGTATGTCCGGGGGCGGGACATGCAAATTTTGTCTGCCAATTTCACATTGGCCTTTTCTCAAGTTCAGAGGTACATGAGGCTCCCGAGGAAACCCCTTGTGTCACTACAATCGAAACACGTCTCGTTCCCTCCATGAGGAAATGGAGGTTACAACAGTAACCGTGATGTTTATATTGTATGGAAATGTTAGGTAGCTAGCAAGTGAATTTAATGCTGACAACTCACCGACTTTAACTGCCGTGGTGTCCCAAGTGGTCTCTCCACTAAAAGCAGGATGATATCCCAGGATACCGTCCATGATCTCAAACTATGGAAAGTTCTTGCTGTGGGCACTGCTTTGCTTTCTAAAAATATAGTCTTAAGGTCATTAATTAATTTTTTGGCATCAGCAACAGAGAGCGTAATTTAGCAATATTATTACAAATTAGCAATGCTGTTCTACATTGGAAATTTGATTTTCAGATTGGTATCAAGTTCTTTGCTGAAGAAGACAACGTAACAGTACATCCATCGAGAGTCAATTTAAATTTTATTTTTATGCTCCAATCATTAGTACCTCTGTTTTGTCGGAATTGAGTAGAAGGGAATTTCTGGCCATCCAGTCTTTGATTTCATCGATACACAATTTTTGTTGGGTTTAGAATAGGGATGGGCATTTTGGTCATTTTGTCTACTCGAGTACTCAAGTGGCAATTACATATTCATAATTGTATATATTATAACATGTCTGACAAACGTTTTTGGCTGCTGCATTGCGTCTTGTTGTTCCAGTGTATCATCTGTTCATTATTATAGGTTTTTATAAAATAGTATGTTACAAAATATACAAAAGGCTGCATAATCAAAATATAATGCATCATATTTTGTCATTATGTCAAGATTCACTGCCCAACTCTGAAAGAATGTGCACAACGTGCATCTGTCTGTTCTTCCTTAAGGATAACACAGTAATCTTAGTAAGTGTGCACCAGTTTTGTTTAGTGACTGTCTGAACAGTGTATTTTCAAATAACAGGAGATGCCTTAAGGGGTCGAGGGAAGACCGCCGTCCGCGAGCGGGGAGGGGATCGCGACCGACCGCCTGGAGCGGGAGAACTGCTGCTAGGGGCGGGGGAGTCCCCTTCGGCCAGGGACTGGAGGACTGCCTCGGATCAGCCTGGAGAGACGCGGCTGCCGTTCGGTAGAGGGTGGAGGAGTGGCTGAGGAACTCGTGAGAGAGAGATTGTTCATGGACATGTCCGTGAATGATCTCTCTCTCACGCACATCATCCGCGGTCGGCCTTTAACCCTCTTGGAGGCTTGATTAGCCCAATACGGAACCGGGCATGTTAAATCACGACCCGGCCCCGCCCTCCACCGTGCCACATTGGCCATAAGCTGGACATTGAGCGAGCTCAGAGGGTTCTTGCTTGGTGATCCGCTGAGGAAGACAGGCCCCGATCAATTCTGGCCAAAGTTCTGAGATCATACAATAAAGATCTTGTGTTACGTGAGGCAAGGAGTAAAGGAAGGCTTTCTTGGAAGAACCACAGCATTTTCTTGTTCCCAGACTTTGCAAACTCAACAAGAGAGAAACATGATCAATTCAAGGAATGCAAGAAACATTTACATCAATGGAAGGTCACTTTTGCACTGATATTCATGGCCAAATTGAGAATAGATGCTAAGGATGGCCAAAAACCATTCACATGCCCACAGCAAGCAATGTCCTTCGTGTCAATGGAGTGAGTGGGTCATGTTGTGGTGCTCACTTTGCGGCCTGATGGACTGGCTCACAGAACATTCAGTTGATTGTTTGTAGTTTCTGCACGCTCTTTTTGTGCTTATTCCGCCTATTGGCTGGAGTTTATTTTGTGGAGTATTTCTGGCAAAGTCATTGGAGTATGTAATTTGCTTACACTCATGTTGCAGCCGAATAAGCCGGCTCATTGAACATTCATTTGACTTTTTGAAGAATCTGCACATTCTTTTTGTGCTGGTTCCGCCTAGTGGCTAGAGATTATTATGTAGCATAACACAGCTTCAGCACAGTTTTTATGGATGAATCTACATGCTTTTTGTGTTTATTCTGCCTATTGGCTGGAGTTTGTTTTATAGATTATCTTTTGTTGTGTAAGTCTTGAGAAACACTGGACTTGAGCAATCCGAAGGCAAAGTTGTTGCAGAGGTTCTCATAGGCATAAATTAACTGTTTGAGTTTGCAGTGATGAACTCCAGTTGGCACTGTCATGCACAGAGTTAATGTGCACGTTTCCACAAAGGGATGTTCGTGGTTAGATTGTTACACTAATGTTGGAATGTGGTCTTTATTATCTTGTATTTGACACACAATCTATTTTTTCTTATATGTTAAAATGCCAGTGATGAGTGGATTGTCTCTCTCCACGTGGAATATGAATGGGTTGGGGCACTCCAGAAAAAGAAAGAAGGTTATTTCTCTTAAGAATAATAAATAAGATATAGATTTTCTTCAAGAAACACGCCTTTCTCTGCCGGAAGCTGAAAAATTTGGAAAGAAATGGGGTGAGCAGTTTTTTTATATTGCTGGCTCGAATAAGAGCAGGGGAGTCATTACACTGTTAAGTAACCATCTACAATTCAAATGTCTCAAACAGAGTAAAGATAAATTAGGAAGAGTCAGTATTGTTTTAGCTGAAATTCAGGGACAAAGTCTTATTTTGGCTAATATTTATGCACCTAACGTCAATGATCAGGGCTTTATTATAGATCTTGAAGGAATGATGCAAGCTGCTGGCACCCCTCATGATATAATATTAGGAGGAGACTTTAATCTTTTGATGGACTCAGTCCTTGATCATAGTGAAGCAAAAGTGTGAATGCCCCCTAGAGCAACATTGACACTTCACAGGTGTGTACAAATCTTGTTTGTACAGATATTTGGAGAATTTTGAACCCAACTGGTAGGGACTATACGTTTTTTTCATCAGTCCATAAGATTTACTCTAGATTTTTTTTTATATCTACATGTAAGTCCCTCATTTCATCTGTTGTTGTTTGCTCAATTGGAAATATTTTAGTCTCAGATCATGCACTGGTTTGTTTATAGGTGTTGTCAAATATAAAGAAATGGAAATCTTATAGTTGGCGCTTTAATGTATCCCTCTTGCATAATCCTTATTTCCAACAAATACTACAGGCTGAAATCAATGTCTGTATGGAGACCAACTGGTCCTCAGTATACTCCGTGGGTGTGGCTTGGAAGGCACTTTTTGCTGATTGCAACAATCAAGAGACAAGGTAATGATCTGAGATGTCAATGCTCTGCGGTAGAATTTCTATAGTATCAACATTAACTTAATATGACAGAATTAAATCTAGCATATGATTATAGCGATGAGTTGGTACTGTCATTTTGTCTGATTTCAAGAGAGTTGAGAATATTAATAAATTCTAATCCCAATGTGTCCTTCTCATTATCTATGTGATTGTTGAAATCACCAACCATTAAAGCTCTATCTACATTAACTACTAGATAAGATAGAAAATTAGCAAATTCACCAAGGAAACTACAGTAAACCAGAGTAATCGGTGTACAATCAATCAATAATTTAGAAATCAGTATTTATGTAATTCACAGTCATATTTTTGAGCCTGATGTCTGTGACATTTCCATTATTATTCAAAATGTGCTTTAATATTTTTCCTCTGATGAAATGATACATGAAATGAATACCTTAAAATATACCTTAACCAATGCTGTTTAATAAATATTATTTGATTATTAAATGCTCTTTATAGGTGAGGTTGAAGGTTGTCCCTGACCTGCTTATGAAATTTTGTGACAGTGTTCTAGGGACACTTGTGTGGGTCTTACAGTCTGCCTGTGTTTTGTTTTAGTTCAGTGCACTGGGCAGTGGGCACCCTACATGTACTCACACTCTCTGCACTAATATTTACGTATGTTTTATCTCTAATGGTGTTTAGTGTGCTCTTGAATGCCGAGGGCTGTTGACAGAGAGTGGGGAGGTGTGTACTGCCATCACTTCACCTGTCAGAGAGAATACATGCATACACACACACACACACACACACACACACACACACACACACACAAACCTGTCAGAGAGGACGCTTTGAGTCAATGGTGCTACATGGAGAGGCCTGTAATGGCGTCTATTTCGACATAAGTGCTGTTCTCCTAAATTGAGTGACACTTGCGTATGTGCCATTTCTGTAAGCGGAGCACAGACAGTGCAATTTACAGGATTTGGTGATTTGCACTTCATTTATTTGTTTATCTCAAAACTGGTTAAGCGCAGAGTTTAATTACTGCATTGAACATTTTCCTCGCAGCTAGAAGCGTTTATTAAATGTAGAAAACAAACTTTGTATTTTTTACTTTTTAATCAATATTAAACCAAATATGGTTTCTTTGTTTGTAAGGTGACTTAATGATCAGTAAGGAAAGTTCATTGCTAGTTGGAGCATGAGGATTTTTAAAAGTTGGAAGACAAGGTGTTAAGACAAAAAGCAGAGTGCAGTTCTCTTTACTGGTTTTAGGTGATGCATTTGTGCTGGAACAGAATTTACAGTTTACTCTATTATAGAATATAATATAAACCATAGCCAACTGTAATCTAATTTCAAGAAGGCCTTATTTTCAGTTATTTTTTTCTCCTTCCCTCAGATCATATTTTCACACTGTTGTTTGTACAAATGTCGCTATTTTCAATGGTCATCTTTTTATTACATTAATCATCACATTTGTTTTACGTTAAATACATTTAAGGTGTACACAGTATATATTTTATATGTTGTCTTGGGAGTTACACTGACACATAGGGGTGTGGATGCAGCATCATTTAAGTACAATAAGTTTTATTTACCGATGCCGTTGCAGAAATTCACTAATGACAGTCAACCAAGAATAATTTAATCCATGAGTGAAAGTGTCCAATAACAGAGCAGATACTGAGATTAAGTGAGTAATATTTGGCTGGTCATGTGATCCTAACATGGCAGCCTCCATGTGTGGACCCTCTCCAAGGTGAATTTAACCTCTTTTCTTCATCTTATGCAAGTGCTCATGATTTTATACATATGTTTCAAAATTACAATTAATTTCTTTAGAAGTAAAACTTTCTAAATGAGGAAAATTAGCTTTAATTTATAGATTAATGTGTCCCTGCCACCAGTAGCTCTCTCTCTCTGTCAGTCTCTCTTTGAGGGTGTATACAGCATATCCTCTCAGTGTACGTAGATCCAGTCCATGTAGAAACGTGTGTTTGTATGTTTACTGAGTAAATGTGTGTGTGTGAGTGAGAGATGTGATTTTGGCAATTGCTAAAGTGGGATGCAAACTCATTTTATTTACCAGAGAATAGGCCAATTAAGGGCGAGCCTGGATTGAGCACTGGTTCAGGAAACCAAATGAATGTTCTACTGATTAGCAGCATTTGCTTAATCACTTTCTCTCATAAGCTCATGTGTCGCTGTCAGCTGGGGCTTGCTCTCCAGTCTCCTTCGAGGAGCAAAGGTTTGGGTGTCATCTTGGAGGTGACACAGGCCAGTGATTGCATTTCCGTCTCCTCAAAGACATCAGGATGTCATCCAGAAAAATGAGCCATGATTAGCTCAAGCAACTTTTCCTGCTGCATGGAAAAAAAAAAGAATTCCCAATTTACAGGAAATGGGAAGTTTTCATTGAAGGAAGGCGCTTTATGAGCACTAATGCTAGTGCGTTTCTGTTTAATTTATCATATGTGTGTTTGTAGAATGTAATGGATGGTGTAAAACATTAGCTCATATTGACACTCTTTTCCTAAACCCTGCTTCCCCTTTTTTATAGCCTTGCCCAAATTTTCACAAATTGAAAAGCGATAAAGAAGCAGACTCGTCTAATAAGCATTACTTATCATATTAATTAAAAGAGGATGACACAATATGGCTGACAGCTGTGGGTTTTGATTTGTTGTGTTGCTAATGTGACACTCATTATACAGGTCATGGTGAGACAAAGACGCAGGGGTAGTCTTGGTAACATGCAGATGCAGAGACTGAGGCCTGCTACACAAACACGGGGGTCTCGCCTAAACAGCCAATAATTACCTCAACACACAGACAAACAGTAACCATGGAGAGGTGAATGGCAGTTATGACCTCAGAACGGGACATGGATTCAATTCTGTAATAGTTTTTTTAATGGAATTAGTTTTTGCCAGATTTTTCGAGAGGATCTGTCTTTCTGTGTGAAAGCTTGCATTCAAAGGCGGTACCATTAATGATGGGATGAATACTCAACTGGCTGTGCTCAGCCCTTTATCTTCCATCTCTTTCATTATATGAGGTTTGTTGAATATGTAAAACAGCACAGAAAACATATTAGTGCTCTGACCTGCGAGGTTACTGTATCTCCCCATATTGCACCTATTCCATTTTATTATCAGCCCACCATTCATTCAGATTATTAAAGGCAGGGGGCCTGGGTAGCTCAGCGAGTAAAGACACTTAAACCAACCCTGGAGTCACGAGTTCGAATCCAAGGTGTGCTGAGTGACTCTAGCCAGGTCTCCTAAGCAACCAAATTGGCCCGGTTGCTAGGGAGAGTAGAGTCACATGGGCTAACCTCCTCATGGTTGCTATAATGTGGTTCTCGGTGGGGTGCGTGGTGATTTGTGCATGGATGCCACAGAGAATAGCTTGAAGCTTCCACATGCACTACGTCTCTGCGGTAACGCGATCAACAAGGCGCGTAATAAGATGCATGGATTGAAGGTCTCAGATGCGAATGCAACTGAAATTCGTCCTCTACCACCAGGATTGAGGTGAGTCACTACGCCACCACGACAACTTAGAATGCATTGGGAATGCAATGCAATGCAATTGGGAATTGGGCATTCCAAATTGGGGAGCAAAGAGTAGAAAATCAACAACAACTTCAAAAAAGGCAGGCATGCAAGAACAGAGGGAACTTCCGGTTTTGTTGAGTTTGTGTTGAGTTGCACAGCTCTACTACTATAATATAACTGAGTGACAGATACTTTTTTCAGGCTTTCATGTTTTTTCAAGTTTTGCAAATGGACCTCTTGGCTACTACTGTGGAATTAGTCAACACTGTATTTACTTACGGTACTTGATACAACATTTGCTGTTTATTAAACAGCATTTTGCAAATCTAACCATACTATATGCTACTGTATATGTGGGGAAACCATCTGTTAAAGCCTTTTGAATATTCATGGCTCCATATGAGTGTGGTCTGAGATGTTTGTAACAGTGTTTGTGAAATGTCTGACAAAACATTTCTGCTTGATACAGTGAAGAACGACAAGGCTTCAGGAAGAATTAGCATGCTGATCATAAAGTCTTCTCATGCACGTTGATTATTGAACAGGCATGCAAATGGATTTTATGTTGTTGATTGCATACTAACAGAAGGTGTGTATGAATGTCTATGAGTGTGTGTTTAGATAAAAGACAATAATAACATTTCTGTGTCCGAACGTGTATGGCCCTCCACAGGCTGTTTTCTGCTTATTTGAGCATTTGGGAAGGCACTAGAGATGGTTTGTCTGCATTTTATAGACTCTGATGGGATCTTATGGAGATTTGGGCACAGACCAGAAAGGAGAGGGAGTGAGGTGACATCGAGGGGTCAGGATTGGATGCCCTGAAAGCTCACCTCAATGACAGAGAGCTTGGGGTCAGCGTGGTTTGGGTCAGCTCAGAGATGATTCAATTCCCCTCTAGTTTTAGCATTTCTAGATTGTGCTAGATTGTTTGAGTCCTTTTGAACTCACTCTACACAGAGGTCTGCGGAAAGAGATGAAGAACCATAACATATCATAACAACACCGTGTGCTTGTACATTGGTGTCTGTTTGTGTAGCTGTGGCAATTTTTAAATTGATTTCACAGCAGTTGAGTGACTCTGATTTTACAGTGCACATATATACACCGATCAGCCACAACCTTCAAACCACCTGCCTAATATTGTGCAGGTCCCACTCGTGCTGCCAAAACAGCGCCAACCCACATCTCAGAATAGCATTCTCAGTTGATATTCTTCTCACCACAATTGTACAGAGCGGTTATCTGAGTTACCATAGACTTTTTCAGTTTGAACCAGTCTGGCAATTCTCTTTTGACATCTCTTATCAATAAGGCATTTCCATCCACAGAACTGCTCACTGGATGTTGTTTGTTTTTGGCACCATTCTGAGTAAATTCTAGAGTTAATGAAAATCCCAGGAGATCAGCAGTTACAGACATATTCAAACCAGCCCGTCTGGCACCAACAATCATGCTACAGTCAAAATCATTGAGATTTTTCCCCATTCTGATGGTTAATGTGAACATTAACTGAAGCTCCTGACCTGTATCTGCATGATTTTATTTACTTTACTGCTGCCACACGATGGCTGATTAGATAATCGCATTGATGATTGTTGGTGCCAGACGGGCTGGTTTGAATATTTCTGTAACTGTTGATCTACTGGGATTTTCATGCACAAACAGTCTCTAGAATTTACTCTGAATGGTGCCAATAACAAAACATCCAGTGAGGGGCTGTTCTGCAGATGAAATTGCCTTGTTGATGAGAGAGGTCAACAGAGAATGGCCAGACTGGTTCAAATTGACAAAGTCTATGGTAACTCAGATAAATGCTGAGAAGTGAGAAGAATAACATCGTTGTGCGTTGGTGCTGTTTTGGCGATATGAGTGGGACCTACACAATATTAGGCAGGTGGTTTTAATGTTGTGGCTGATCGGTGTATGTACTGTATGTGTGTTTGTCTGAATGTATGGCACACTAGTGTTGCTGCCCGTGAATCTAAGTGACATTGAGTGGGCCAGACTGTAATTAGGGGTCGGCTTGGATGTTCTGTGAAAGCAATGCATAATGGGATGTTTCCACTGACACTGAGCATTTCCCAACAGCTGCCTGTCAGTCTGATCTCGGTCCCTTTAAAAGAAGACACTTTAATTAGTCACAATCCCTAGAGGAGCCTCTCATTTAAAGTCATGCCCATCTTGATGGAAATAAGCTTTCTACCCATCTCACATCACTCTCTCCTCCTTTATCCAGCATTTCCCTCCATCGGTCCATGGCTCCGTCATTATGTCATTTTATTCTCCCAAACACACCTGTCTCTCTTTCTCTCCATGTTTAAAGTTCATTTTCTCTGCACTCTTCATCCCACCTGTTCATGTCCACTCTTTCTCATGTCCCTCATCTCCATTTCCTTCAGTCCTCCCAAGCTGACTTTTCACTGACTGCAACCTCCGACGTGCTGATAATAAGTGTAACAGCACTGGGATGCTTCTCTGTTTGTTTCACTTTGCTGTTGTTCACTGCATTCCAAGCCAGAGTGTGAGAGCAGTGCAGATAGCTAGTGATGAGGATTGTTATTCATTCCATTGCTGATAGTCTTTTGAATTTGTTCACCAAAATGATTGTTCAGATTTTTCAATGATTCATTCACTGATTTGTACGGTTGCCATTTCTGTATATTAAATCTGCAGGCATATTATATATGCAGGCATCTGTAGGCAATTGACCATCTTTAAAGCGATAGTTCATCCCAAAACAATTCTGTCATGATTTACTCACTCTCCTGGCATCCCAGTGTATGACTTTCTTTCATCTGCAGAACATAAATGAAGATTTTTAGAAGAATATTTCAGCTCTGTAGGTCCATACAATGCAAGTGAATGGGTGCCAACATTTTGAAACTCCAAAATGCACATAAAGGGAGTATAAAAGTAATCCTTATGACTCCAGTGGTTAAATCCATGTGTTCAGACACAATGTTATAGGTGTGGGTGAGAAACAGATCAATATTTATGTCATTTTTTTAAATCATAAATTCTCCTCCCTGTCCAGTAGGGGGCAATGGTGTGGAGTGGTGGTGGCGTAGTGGGCTTAAGCACATATCTGTTAATCAGAAGGTCGCTGGATCGATCCCCACGGCCACCACCATTGTGTCCTTGAGCAAGGCACTTAACTCCAGGTTGCTCCGGGGGGATTGTCCCTGTAATAAGTGCACTGTAAGTCACTTTGTATAAAAGCGTCTGCCAAATGCATAAATGTAAAATAAATGTAATGTGCATGAAGAATATGAATCACCAAAAACAGAAGGAGAAAGTGGATGTGAAGGAAAAATGACTTAAATATTGATCTGTTTCTCATCATATTGCTTCAGAAGACATGGATTTAAAGTCATCTGAAATACTTTTATGTTGCCCTAATGTGTATTTTGGAGCTTTAAAATTTTGGCACCCATTCACTTGCATAGTATGGACCTACAGAGCTGAGATATTCTTCTAAATAACTTTGTTCATGTTCATCAGATTAAAAAGTTATTCACATCTGTGATGGCATGAGGGTGGGAAAATTATAAGAGAATTTTCATGTTTGAGTGAACTAACCCTTTAAGTGCTATTAGTGGGTTGTTGAATCATTGACTCATGCTGATTCATTAAAAAAAAACTCATGTTTTATTTAATTTTATGCTTTATTTACGGTATAACTGTCTAGTCTACAAAGATAGCAGGCATTTAGTGTAAAGCATGGCTATTTAATTTAATATTGATCCAAGATGGCGGCACAGTAGCTCACAGCGGCCACTCCGGATCCAAAATGGTGCTATTTTTGTTTAATAAGCCCGACTTATGCGGCACATGGACATTGGAGCAACCGGTGTTCGTGTCTACATCGCCAAACACTACTAAGTTATAAGACTCATGCAAAAACCAAGCTGCATGATGAACTGTGGGAGGCGCTATGCGTACTCGGCTTGCTACGGAGACCAGGCCTCGAGGCCTCGGTGTCGCCTGATGCCAGTGGCCGGGAGAGAGGACGTCGTAAGCGGTGTGCGAGGAAGCGGAAGCGCGGAAAGAGGGCGGGGGTCCATGCTAGGCTAAAAACAAACCCTAGCCGGCCGGCTCTCCCGTCTATCCTGCTCTCAAATGTTTGCTCCCTGGACAATAAACTGGACTATATCCGACTCCAGCAGGCTACGCAGTGTGAGTTTAGAGACTGCTGCGTCTTTGTTTTCACAGAGACGTGGCTCAGCGACAGAGTTCCGGACGCCGCCATTCAGCTAGACGGTCTCGCCTCGTTTTGTGCCGACAGAAATACAGCTCTCTGCGGTAAGACTCGCGGTGGTGGCTTGTGTGTTTACATCAACACGGAATGGTGCAAGAACTCTGTGGTAGTCTCTAGCTACTGTTCATTGCTGTTGGAGCTTGTGACTATTAGATGCAGACCTTTTTATTCACCACGGGAATTCACCACTGTTTGCATAACCAGAGTTTACATTCCCCCAGCGCTAACGTTAAGGAAGCGCTCTTTGAACTGTATGGGGCTATGAGCGAACTGCAGAACGCTGACCCCGACGGACTGTTTATTGTCGCCGGAAATTTCAACCATGCGAATCTCAAGACAGTGCTCCGTAAATTCCATCAATATGTGGACTTTGCAACAAGAGGGGCGAACGCGCTTGATCTTGTTTACACGAACATCCCAGGCGCGTACCGGGTTTTGCCCCGCCCCCACCTCGGCTACTCAAAACACATCTCTGTTATGCTAATTCCAGCATACAGACCCCTCGTCAGACGCACAAAACTGCTTCAGAAGCAGGTGAAAACCTGGCCAGCAGGAGCCATCCCTGCTCTTCAGGACCGTTTTGAGTGTACTGACTGGCACATGTTTAGGGAGGCTGCAACATATGGTGATTCTACCAACTTGGAGGAATACACAGAATCAGTGACCAGCTACATCAGCAAGTGCATTGATGTTGTCACTTTCTCCAAGACCATCACAACACGCTCCAACCAGAAGCCGTGGATGACTGCGGAGGTGCGCACGCTGCTGAAGACCCGAGACTCCGCCTTCAGAGCAGGCGATAAGGCAGCCCTAAGAACAGCTAGGGCCAAACTGTCTCGGGCCATCAGAGAGGCAAAGCGCGCTCACGCCCAGAGAATCCACAGTCACTTCCAGGACAGCGGTGACACGCGCCGCATGTGGCAGGGCATCCAGGTCATCACCAACTACAGGACAACATCCGTTGCCTGTGACAAAGATGCCTCCCTTCCAGATGCGCTGAACGACTTCTACGCTTGGTTTGATGTGCAGAACGACGTGGTGGCGAGGAAGACCACCCCTCCTCCCAACAACCAGGTGCTCTGTCTCACCACGGCGGATTTGAGGAAAACTCTACGTAGAGTCAACCCACGGAAGGCTGCTGGACCAGACAACATTCCTGGCAGAGTGCTCAGAGGATGTGCAGACCAGCTGACAGATGTTCTTACCGAAATCTTCAACATCTCTCTGAGCAGCGCCGTTGTTCCAACGTGCTTCAAGGCCACCACCATCATTCCCATGCCAAAGAAGTCTTCAGTGTCCTGCCTCAATGACTACCGTCCCATTGCATTCACACCAATCATCATGAAGTGCTTCGAGAGGCTCGTCATGAGGCACATTAAGATCCAGCTGCCCCCCTCACTAGACCCACTGCAGTTTGCGTATCATCCAAACCGTTCAACGGACGACGCCATCGCCACAACCCTCCATCTGGCCCTCACCCACCTAGACAAAAAGGACTCATATGTTCGAATGCTGTTCATAGACTTCAGCTCAGCATTCATCACAATAATTACTCAGCACCTGATTGGAAAGCTGAACCTGCTGGGCCTGGACACCTCCCTCTGCAACTGGATCCTGGACTTCCTGACTGGGAGACCACAGTCAGTCCGGATCGGGAACAGCATCTCCACCACCACCACACTGAGCACTGGGGCCCTCCAGGGCTGTGTGCTCAGTCCACTGCTGTTCACTCTGCTGACTCATGACTGTGCAGCAATGCACAGCTCAAATCACATCATCAAGTTCGCCGATGACACGACCGTGGTGGATCTCATCAGCAAGAATGACGAGTCAGCATACAGAGAGGAGGTGCAGCGGCTAACTGACTGGTGTAGAGCCAACAACCTGTCCCTGAATGTCGACAAAACAAAAGAGATTGTTGTTGACTTTAGGAGAGAACAAGGTGAACACTCCCTGCTGAACATCGACGGCTCCTCTGTGTAGATCGTCAAGAGCACCAAATTCCTTGGTGTTCACCTGGCGGAGAATCTCACCTGGTCCCTCAACACCAGCTCTATTAACAAGAAAGCCCAGCAGTGTCTCTACTTTCTTCGAAGGCTGAGGAAAGCACATCTCCCACCCCCCATCCTCACTACGTTCTATAGAGGGACTATTGAGAGAATCCTGAGCAGCTGCATCACTGCCTGGTTTGGGACTTGCACCGGTTTGGACCGCAAAGCCCTGCAGAGGATAGTGAGAACAGCTGAGAAGATCATTGGGGTCTCTCTTCCCTCCATCAAAGACATTTACATAAAACACTGTATCCGCAAAGCAACCAGCATTGTGGAGGACCCCGCACACCCCTCATACAAACTCTTTACCCTCCTGCCGACTGGCAAACTTTAATAACTGCTATGTGCATAGAACACTATATCATAGTATGTTATTGTAAAGAAGATCATTTTCATGGGCAAGGAAGAGGCGAGAAACCGGCTTGTCAATATAAATAATAATTTAATGAAGAACTTAAAACAAACACATAGGACAACAGACATGTCTGCTGATTAAGCTCTCTCTCTCGATCGCCGTCTGCGAGTGGCCTTTATCCCTCTTGACGGCTCAATTAGCCTGATACGGGACCGGGCGTGCGTAATCACACCCCGGTCCCGCCCTCCACCATGCCACATTCCTCCCCCGTTCTCTCAGGCTGGGGACCCCCGGCCTGACGTACATCCCCTGGGGGGGGCGCCTCCCGCGCGGTCTGCCGGCGGGTCATCCCCATCAACCTGGACGAGGGAGGGGCAAGAGGAGGGAAACAACAATTAAAAATGGGGGGGGGGGGGGGGGGGGAGGTTCCTGCACTGGGCGGTACCTCCCCTCCCACGAACACCATAATTTAAAAAAGAGGGAAAAGGCCAACGCAGAGCGGTATCGAGAGAAAGAGGAGAGAGAGATTTAAAGGAAAAAAAAAAACTTACTCGCCGGTTCTCTGATACGCCGTAGCTCGTTCCTCAGCCACTTCTCCACCCTCTTCAGGACAACAGCCACGCCTCTCCAGGCAGATCGGAGGCAGTCCTCAGCCCCTGGCGGACAGAACGCCCCGCCGCGTTCCCGGGGTGTCGAAGGGGCCTCCCCCCGCCCCTGGCAGCGGTTCTCCCGCTCCAGGCGGTCGGCGGCGAGCCCCTCCCCGCACACGGTCGGCAGTCT
This sequence comes from Moxostoma hubbsi, assembly GCA_032164185.1. Classification (NCBI taxonomy): domain Eukaryota; kingdom Metazoa; phylum Chordata; class Actinopteri; order Cypriniformes; family Catostomidae; genus Moxostoma; species Moxostoma hubbsi. The sequence continues at coordinate 23,522,675 of JAVLUX010000011.1, read as the reverse complement.
CCAACCCCGCCGCGTTCCAGCGGCTAGTAGGGGACTCCCCTGCCCCTGGCAGCGGCCCTAACCGCTCCAGGCGGTCGGCCAGGAGCCCCTCCTCCCCTCGCGGTCGGCGGCCGTTCCTCCGTGTCCAGGTGGCTGGGCTCCTCCGTCCCCCGGCAGATGGCCACGGCTGCTCCATTGAGAAGTGGCGAGAACTCCGCTACGGCGTATCCCTCTTCCTTCCCGGGTTTCGGCACCAATGTAAAGAAGTTCATGCTTACGGGCAAGGAAGAGGCGAGAAACCGGCTTAACATTTAAATAACAGGTTTAATGGAAAACTCAAAAGACAAACACATAGGACAACAGACATGTCTGCTGATTAAGCTCTCTCTCTCGATCGCCGTCTGCGAGTGGCCTTTATCCCTCTTGACGGCTCAATTAGCCTGATACGGGACCGGGCGTGCATAATCACGCCCCGGTCCCGCCCTCCACCGTGCCACAGTTATGTTTACATTTGGCATTTAGTAACTGTCATCTTTTTGCACTACTGTGTACTGGTCGGCGCTGCACTGTATCACTGTGCCTACTGTTTTAATTATACTTATTTTATTATTCTTATTATTTATTTTTTTTTCTTTTTAATTTCTACTATGTAAAGCACTTTGAATTACCATTGTGTATGAAATGTGCTATATAAATAAACTTGCCTTGCCTTGCCTTGCCTATTGTAATGTTCATTGTTAGAAATGTATTGTACTGTCCCGTACTTTTGCACACGTTTTTGCACGTGCACTTTATATAGGTATTTTATATAGGTATTTTCATTTAGTCTGTGTAATCTCATGTGGTTCTGTGTTTTTCCTATGTTGTTTTATGTAGCACCATGGTCCTGGAGGAACGTTGTCTCGTTTCACTGTGTACTGTACTAACTGTATATGGTTGAAATGACAATAAAAAACACTTGACTTGGCTTGACTTGAATACCTGCGGGCAAAATGCAGCCCACCAATCATTTATATCTGGCCCTCCATCTAATTTTGATAAAATCGCCTTACAATCCGATCATCAGAGCACTCACTGTGCAAAACTCTGCATGCGTTAGCAAATTCAGCTGACTTCAGAGCACAGATTCGGAACAGTGCACGCATATTTATATTTCTTTGGCCACCGTTCAGTGACGCTTCTTTATAAAACATGAACCAGCACATTTAAGCATATTTGAACGTGTTTATGCAATATATTTTAAATGCATTTATGCAAATTTCTTAGCTGTGGTACTATGGACATAAAATATATTATCACAGAAGTTGTTACAAGTGGCTTCAGCTCATATGCACTATCATATTCAACAAAAGAAAAATTGATGATGAAAAGCGCAACTTCAAATAAATGCACAGAAAACGTCTCTTTTATTCTCCATGATTCACGTGTTAAACGAGCTGGTCTCATCTGTTCATGGTCGGTAGAGCTTGTGAAAAGTGTTAATGAATCACCACTGAACCTGCACACATGCATATCCTGACTGTGTTTTTGCTCTATATATACTGTATGTACTGTAGCTTTGAGTCAGCGTTCTCAATCCCGAACATCATCAAATCAGTTTGTTCTCCATTTAATGATTATCTGCGCAAATATCTCTCCTGCACCTGTCTCTTGTGTGCAAATAAACTAAATCTGCAAGACAAATGGGCTAATTTTCCCATCATTGAATGGGAGGATAATAAAGAGAGGAAGAATAGTAGTTTTACATTTAATCTTAAAAATTCTTTATTTGATGGCCATTTATTATATGGGTTTTCTTATGTGGGATGATATTGTCAAAGATATGGCATTTCTCAATGTTCCTCATCATTTTCACATTTAGTAAAACAAGAGCCCTGATACGTAAAAATTATCATTATGTTTAAATTTTTTAAGTAAAGTGGATCAAAATCTATTTGTTTGTTAAGGTTAAGTCATGTTTTTTCTTCAGCCAGAACATAAGAACTTATTGCCAGACATGATCAAATTTTAAATGAATACCTCTGAATTAGGGCTGAAATGATTAGTCGACTTTTTCGGCAATGTCGACAATGAAAAAAGTCTACAAAATTGTTGTTGTTGAATAGTCGTTTGATCTCATTTAACATAACATGAGATAACAGTAAACGCTAATGATGAATAAAATTGGCAATACGCAGCTTTATTAATAAGAGACAGTTTATTTTTTGTGAGTTAAAGATGGATTGAAGTGAAAAGAAAGTTGAGAGAGGTAGACTTCGCCACATTATACACCGCAACAAAATACGTTTTTGTTTTGGCTTGTTTTGCAATATAAATATCTATAACTCATTTAAAACAACATACATTTTCTTTAGCAGCTATACTGCAGATGAACAAAATTGTTATTTGAGAATAAATATAATATAAATATAATACATATATTTAAAAATTGCTAAAATCCTTTAAAATATAACATATAAGCATTATAAGATATTTAGATTTGCTTTCAGAGAATTGATCTTGAATGTAAGTATATTTTGTCTTTACTGCACTCGCAGAAGTATAAAGCACAAGTTAAAAAATACATGTATATAAAAATACACTTATATTTAAGATACATTCTCTTATATATGTCTAAATATCTTATAAGTTGCTTCTCAAGTATATGTATCTTGTTTTAAGGATTTTTATACAATTTTAAATGGAAAAAAAGAAAAAACACTTGATAACGGTATGATTTTTTTGGCAGTTAATTTCTTAAAACAAGAAATTAAACTTAATAAAATGTATTTTTTTTCCCTTTAATTCAGTGAATTTAATTTAGAAGTATGATTAAAAGATGATTTTGTCCTATTATTTTTAGTAAGCACGTTTAATTCTACCTTTTAATTCGGTGCACTAGCTAAATTATCAGTAAAGAGCTAATGATTAATTGATACAATAATCACCAACTAGTCAAATAATCATTCTAATAATCGTTAGATTAATCGATTATCAAAATAATCGTTAGTTGCAGCCCTACTCTTAATATTTTAATGAAAAAACACATAGTATTAATGGTGTTTAGGTTTGTATTTTACTTACACTTAAAGTGCTAGCTAAGATAAATATAGAAAAAATGTTTGCCCCCCTTTAAATTTTAATTTGGATAATCTGGCCACCGCAAGAAAGTTATCCAAGAGCACTTGTGTAAAGTTTTGGGATAAATTTGGACAATTATCACTTTGCGTGCATAGTTCAGTTGGAATACATCATATCTGGCCAGACAATCGTATACTGTCTAGTTACACAAAATCACAGAACTCCATGGAACCCCTGTGCAACTCTAAATTGGACATGTGACAAATGACTTGCGGTTTATAGACTGTTGTTTGTTGTCCACTCTGTCAACTGCTTCCTTATCCATCTCAATTCTAAATGCCTACTGTACATTCTCGTTTTCTCTTGTGTTCAACTTTCACTCAGTTTCTCCCACCCTCCTCTTCTGTTTTCCAGTCTGGAATATTTTCTGCTGACCCCAAGAGTGTTTTTGTGTGGGAGTTGATATTATTTGCCGACCCTGGGGAGATCCTGTCATGGCACACACTAATCTAGACTCTGATTGCATTATTTTTCTACTTGTTTTTCAATAGCATGCAATATCTCTCCCTCCATCTGAACATGCTTTGCCTCATGAGAAAGGATGTCACCTTGACTGGCTCAGGGTTTGAACTGAGCATCTTTGCCTCATTCTCAGAAATACATGTCATTCGAGGGTCAGTGAACTACTAATTACCGTTATTTAAGGTTCTGCTTTTCCACGTATCCACAACTAAATGTGTCATAAACATCAGCAGTAACCTTGTCGCATTGTGCAGTTACTGTCTTGTCTTTTACCTTGGTTTCAACCAATTACATTACAGTTGCTTTTTGACAATTTTGTTCTTTCTTTTTTCTTTCTTTCTTTGCTGTTTTTCTCCATTAGTTACGTTCTATTGTTCATGTTCTATTGTGAGCTCAGTGAATGGAACAACATTGCTGCATGTTTCCTGTCAGTCACGTTGGTTTTGAAGGAGAGGGTGAACTCATTGACTGTTGACTGTTGACTGTTGTGGTGCCGTCAGAGCTGTCCATCTCTCTGTGTCAGCCAGTGAAGTTTGTCATTTTCAATGTCATTCTGACATGAGAATAATCAAGCAGAGTCAAATACATTTCACCCTCCTCCTCCAGCAGCCTCTTTGAAAAATGTTTCTGCTCATACTCTGTAACATCATGTGGCTTTTAACTTGTTGATCCGCTAAATTATGTTTTGCAGCTTTGGCATTTGATCTTTTTAAATGTTCATCTAATAACATGAAGTCTGCCACTTTGTACTAGCATATAATTAAACATTTTAGTGTGTCTGGTTCTGTTAGCAAAATCAGCTTGTCCAATGGCTTTTGACTCCAGGACTCTCAAACTTAATATTTTCTGCATTACTTTTTGCTTCATCTTATATAATAATGAGTCTTTTAGAATTCAAAGAGCCCTTGATGAGATTGGAAATGCAGTTCATTTTTGCTTTATTTTAACATTGTGTAATGAACCATCAATATAATGAGAGTTATGAGACCAAGAATGGAAAGATGTTGTAAGACACTTGGATAATATTGAGGATTTCAACTTCTGATACAGAGAAATCGGCACCTGTAGTGTGCTGCCAGAGCTTGCATTCTCTGGTTTGACAGTCTGTGTCAGTTAGACTGAGGGTTTCTGTTTCACTTAGAAGGCTGAGATGGACCCCTTGAGGCTTTGGAGTAAGAGGTTGAAGGTAACATTGTGAGGCTTCTTAGATCTAATCTCACTGAGGTACTGTAGACTCTTCATCTTCAAACAGATTAGGGTTGATCCAATATAGCTGCCAGAGGGATTACCGGCTCCTCTGTTTTTGTCATGCCCCCTTGATCCCATTTTTGTTGGGAAGTGTCCCCCTGAGTCTCGTGTCAGATGTCTAGGATCACTGAGGATGTGTTCATATTACAGGCCTTAATGCTGAGTTCCAAATTTGTGCTACTAATGCTGGCACATTCATGTATGTAAAAGAACCATACCTTAGGCCTACGTCTAGTTCCACTTCTTCTGCTCATAATTTCCTATCTCCTTCAGGTAGTATAATCAAAAAGTGGCCAAAATAAAATAAACAAGCACTGCTGTCACCGAACGATAACAAAGATTTTATTATTATTATTATTTAGCTTTTGTTCCTCGTCTGTCGCTCACTTCGACGTTGTGTCGAAGAAGCGACACTAGGGGTCTCTTAGTGGTCTCTCTTGAGCGCCGAATATGCCTCTGATCTATGAAAAAAGTCCAATGAGAAGTTGGCAAACAGTATTTGCATACCCTGCCCCCGGACATACGGGTATAAAGGTGGGGAAATACGTCTAGTTCATTCAGAAATGTTCTTCGGAGCCGATGGTCGTGTATGCAGTCAGCTGCGAGTCACACACCTCTTCCTCTTCCTCTGAGCTGATTCTGCTGTTGGATATATGGATCTTTCTCCTTCTCTGCACGACAGTGCAGTTTGCCCCTGGGCGCTTCGACAGTGCAGTTAAAAGAGTTATTTTCTCTAAAAGAGCAAATATACAGCTGGCGTTGAATATCCTTTTCAGGACGCGTCTTTTTACAGACGTCTTTCCGCCTCTGTGTGGTTTCTGGATGCGGTTGATTTCTCCCCCACCTCTGACGGTCATAAAAGCTGCCTCGTGTGCATGGGCTGCGATCACACGCAGGCAGCGTTTTATGAATGATTCATGTTCTCAGTGTGAGAACATAGCCTTGGCAGCATTGCGGTCGCAGCTATCTTTTGTCATGAAAGAAAGCCACTTCAGCCTCCCCCGTGCCTCGCCTCCTTCCTACGGTATTGGGGCAGGTACCGCGGGCGATGAAGGCGATTTGGGGATAATGACGGGCTCCGTTCGCCGGTTAAATCCCCTCGAACCACCCGCCTCCCCGGCACGCTTGCTTGCTTCCGTCCGAGCTCGGGATGAGTGATTTCTCTCCAATGGTTCATGTTCTCAGTGCGAGAACATAGCTGTGGCAGCATTGCGGTCGCGGCTTTCTTTTGTCATGAAAGAAAGCCACTTCGGCCTCCCCCGCGCCTCGCCTCCTTCCTACGGTATTGGGGCAGGTACTGTGGGCAATGAAGGCGATTTGAGGATAATGACGTGTTCCGTTTTGCCGGGTAAATCCCCTCGAACTACCCACCTCCCCGGCATGCTTGCTTGCTTCCGTCCGAGCTCGGGATGAGTGCGGCCTGAGCTCCGGAATTGGATGACGACTTCTCCGCTGCATCGGAGAGCATTACAGCGGCGTCTGATGGGAATGACCCGCCACCTTCGGGTCTGCTTGCTCAGTCTCAGCCTGACGCACAGAGGTCCGCTATGCTTTCCCGGGCTACCGCAAGCACAAGGCTGGACCGGAACCCCCCCCCCAAGGCTACTTGAATGGTTCTGCGGGCATGTGCGCTGCTCACAGACCAAACAGAGGCACCTCAGCCGTTTAGGGCCTCAGGTCATTCGGGAAAAGAGCTAGCTCGCCCCAGTTCAGAGCGTCTCTTTTCTCTGCGTGGAGTTAGACTCAGTCTCAATGTCAGCGCTCCTCACCAACGAGCGCACGCAGTCAGTGCTAAAATGCCTCTCCGTCATGTGATCATCACCCCCGCCTGCCGCCAAATGACAAAACCCTGGACAGACCTACATGAGTCCCCTTGTAGCAGGTGTTCCAACGCGTCCTGGTCACGACCGACACCTCCAAATTGGGTTCGGGCACCACGTGCAACAGGCATGCAGCCGCGTGCCATTGGAAAGGGTCCCCGCTGCGCTGGCACATAAATTGCCTAGAGTTGCTGACTGTTTTCTTTGCCCTGCGGAAGTTTCTCCCATTAGTTCGGGATAAACATGTCCTAATCAGGTCAGACAGCAGCACACAGACAGCATACATAAATCGCCAAGGCGGCGTACGCTCCCGCCACTCAAGATGCTGCGCACCACTCACATCTCTGGCAACCTCAATGTGGTAGTGGATGCGCTGTCACGATAACGCTTGCCCGGTGGAGAGTGGAGGCTTCACCCCCAGTCGGTCTAGCTGATTTGGGAACGATTCGTCAAGGCCCAGGTAGACCTGTTTGCCTCCCTAGAGACCTCCCACTGCCCGCTCTGGTATTCCTGAACAGAGGCTCCCCTCGAGGCAGACGCACTGGTGCACAGCTGGCCCTCGGGGTTGCACAAGTACGCATTTCCCCCAGTGAGCTTTCTTGCACAGGTGCTGTGCAAGGTCAGGGAGGACGAGGAACAAGTCACCCTAGTGGCTCCCTACTGGCCCACTCGGGGCCTGGTTCTCGAACCTTGTACTCCTCGCGACAGCCCCTCCATGGCGAATTCCCCTGAGGAAAGACTTTCTTTCTCAGGGACGGGGCACGCTCTGGCATCCGCACCCAGATGTCTGGAACCTCCACATCTGGCCCCTGGATGGGACGTGGAAAATCTAGGTGGTCTACCTCCTTTCGTCGTAGACATGATCAACCAAGCCAGAGCCCATTCTACCAGGCAACTTTACGCCCTGAAGTGGCGCTTGTTCGCAGATTGGTGTTCTTCCTGGGCTGAAGACCCACAGAGGTGTGCAGTTAGGTCAGTGCTCTTATTTCTGCAGGAGAGGCGGGAGGGGAGGCTGTCCCCTTCCACCTTGAAGGTGCATGTGGCTGCTGTCGTGGCCCACCATGATGCAGTAGATGGCAAGTCTTTGGGTAAGCACGACTTAATCACCAGGTTCCTAAGAGGCGCCCGGAGGTTAAATCCTTCCCGGCCAAGCCTGTTCCCCTCCTGGGGTCTCTCAGTGGTCCTCTCGGGCCTTCAGAGACCCCCCCTTCGAGCCGCTAGAATCAGTCGAACAAGGCCCTCTCCCTGAAGACGGCACTCCTGATCGTGCTCTCCTCCATCAAAAGGGTTGGGGACCTGCAAGCGTCCTCTGTCAGCAACACTTGCCTGGAGTTCGGTCCGGCAGACACACATGTGATCCTGAGACCATGACTGGGCTACGTACCCAAGGTTCCTTCGACACCCCTCAGGGTCCAGGTTGTGAACCTGCAAGCGAAGCTGCCCCGGGAGGAGTTGCTGGGTCCGGTACGTGCTTTGCGTACCTACTTGGACCACACGCAGAGCTATAGATGTTCTGAGCAGCTCTTTGTCTGCCTTGGTGGACAGCGGAAAGGGAACGCTGTCTCAAACAGAGGCCTTCCCACTGGGTAGTTGACACCATTACATTGGCTTATCACACCCAGGCCGTGCCCCTCCCCTTGCGGGTCCGAGCACAATCGATAAGGAGTGTTGTGTCCTCATGGGCACTGGCCAGAGGCATCTCCCTGGCAGACATATGCAGAGCAGTGGGCAACACCTAGCACCCTTGTGAGATTTTACAATCTCAGGGTAGAATCAGTTTCATCCCGTGTTTTCTCATGTCCGGTAGAACTCGGTAACACGCTGACGGATTGACCGGGTAAACCGCTTGCGCCTAGCGCCCTTTCCCTCGGCTTTTTTCTCCCAGGAGATCCCACTAACTCGGCTCCCGCAATTCATCGGAGGAATTCACCGACCAATCCACTGCGGGTACTCAAATATACCCTGCACTGTAATAGGTACTCCACAGGTCAGGACTCCTGCGTGGACTTCCTCCTGTGTGTATTTTCCACGGTACGGTCCCCTTACGAGTGGACCTTCATCTCCCTTAGGCAGTTCCAGCTGCCCTCTGGTCTCCATGTTGTAGCAACTCCCACCTCCTTGAGGCTGGATCTACCACTGCGCCATTTTCCCACATCTGACCTAAGAGGCCATGTGATGTATTTCGCCACTTTTACCTCCCCCTTCCTGGGCAGGTGTGGTCTCCGCAGAGTCTTTTCCCCCTGAAAGAATAGGAAACTGGGTAATCCTTTTGGCTCTATGCGAGAAACATAGAGAGAAAAGAGGCCCAGCTTGGCTTGGCCCGTTCCCAGGTTGGCAAGCGTCGCCTCGGATTCCGACGACTTTTATGGGGCACTGGGGAAGGGTACGTGCAGTCTGACACAACTGGTCGCCTTTGCACGTAAAATACCTGCCCGCTCCTGTGTCAGCAGTACATGTACACGGCTCAGTGCATGGCGTGATTTAAATTGGACCCCTAGTGTCACTTCTTCGACACAACGTCGAAGTGAGCGACAGACGGGGAACGTCTAGGTTACGTATGTAACCTCCGTTCCCTGATGGAGGGAACAAGACGTTGCGTCCTCCTGGCCACATTGCTGAGCCGAGCCGGACCATTTCCGGCTCCTCAGAAAAATCCTGAATGAACTAGACGTATTTCCCCGCCTTTATACCCGTATATCCGGGGGGGGGGGGGGGTATGCAAATACTGTCTGCCAACTTCTCTTTGGCCTTTTTTCATAGATCAGAGGCATATTAGGTGCTCAAGAGAGACCCCTAATGTCGCTTCTTCGACACAACGTCTCGTTCCCTCCATCAGGGAACGGAGGTTACATACGTAAACTAGATGTTAATTTTATTAGATATATTCTGGAGAACTACAGGTAATTATGGGCAGAGAGAGAAAGAGGGCGAAGGGCAACAAGACACAGACTGGATTACTTATTTACTACTACAAGTTGGCTCTGACATGACAATTGGTATATTCTTCAGCTGCACAACAATGAGTGATTTTAAAGATGCGTGAATCTTTTTCTGATGGTTCATACTTTGCTCGCATAGATGTGGATTGAATATGTATTGGATCTACAACTCAAATTCGCTCAGATTTAAAAAGATCAGATTCTTCCTATTCAAACTCTTCAGAAAAAAATTATTTCACATTTCATACTATTTTCCCACTTTCACCTCTCTACTACAAACGTAGTAAATCATAGATTGTTAAAGAAATTATATAAATACACATACAGTTATTTTAATTTGTACTCAAAAGGGACTTTTAAAGGTAAGTTTAAATTCAAAAAATTTTTTTTTTCTTTTTTTTTTGAGGTGTCTGCCTTGCTCAGAAGATGGATGTTGTTGAATGATTGGGAGGGTTTTGCCATCTGTTAGTGATGGACTGGTAGTTTTTCTCCTGTCATCCCCAGCTGCATGGCTCCACCTCCACCTGTTTACGCCATCACAGGCTGACACACTTGTCACAAAGCCGGGGGCGGGGGGGCACAACTGATTTGCTTCACAATATGACAGTTTTAAAGAATTATGAGAATATGTGATCATTGTTTAGATGTATAATATGACATAAAATTACTGACCCACACATGACCGTAATAAAATAAATCCCAAATGTCTGAGAAAGACATAAAAAGGCTAAAAAACCTGCTAAAAGTTACCACAATGTATAATGTTTTCATCTGTTTAACAACATTAATTTACAATAGTCAATGACAGGGTCATCATGCACCTCTTTTTTTGTGAGGGGGCACCAAGCTCTTGTCTTAGTTAGACTGTATATTGCCAATATCTCAGTGTCGGGTGCTCTAATGCCTGGCAGGCTGTGTGGATAATTAATATTAATCACGTTGTCTGTGTTCCTTCGAACTGATTTGCTGAATCAAAATGCGGACGGTGACATGTGAGCGCTAGCCAATAGGATTACTGCTTTTGAGTTTGTTTAGCCCACTCCTGAAGCAAAGGCTACATTTTAGGCAAACAGCTACACTTTGTTCCCCTGCACTACATTTAAGCAAAATAAATATATTAAAATGTAATAATTATTTCTCAAAAAGTCAGGGGACGGATTTAGTTATCTTTAAAAGTGAGGGGGATTTTTAAAAGCTTTGATCACCATTCACTTGCATTGTATGGACCTACAGAGCTGATATAATCTCCTAGAAATCTTCATTTGTGTTCTGCAGACAAAACAAAGCCATGCACATGTGGGATGGCATGAGGGTGAGTAAATGATGAGAGAATTTTTATTTTTGGATAAACTATTTCTTAAATCTTGTAAAGCACCAATGCACCCCAACATACTTGTATTCTGTTTTAAATCCTGGAAACAAAGACCTTTTCCATATAACATGCAGAGTCCCTCTTTCTGTTTTCCTGATACCCTAGAGCTGCTTAGAGTCTGTTTACACTGACTCACTTCTTGTGTCTTGATCAGATTGCTTGATCCGATTGGGTATGCAGAATCCATTTACACTTGGGCTTTAAAATCTCTGCAAAACACACGCTAAATGACTAAATGTAAAACGAATAGCTTTTCGATCTGCCATTCCCTTGCTATACAAATATAACAGAATTCACTTCTGATTATCCTAATGTCAGGCAGCAAAATCTTTCTGTACATCATATGACTTGTAAAAAACTAAAACAAGAAGGCGGTTAATTTCGATGATCTCTGTAGAAAAGGCAACAGCTGTTACAGTATATGCAGAATTTTCTTTTTCATCTTTGGACTACCAAACATCTGCATTTTAATGTAGTTTTGATTGGGAAGAGTAAAATTTCAGTGTTCATATTGCTATCCATCTCAAATGCGTCTTGAAGGGCATTTACACTTTGTCGTTTCATGATCAGATATCTTTCCGAACAGTAAACTTGCATGAAGTGACCAAGTGTAAATACCCTTCATAGAAAATAACAAAGTTTAACCATTGAGTACTGAAATTAAAGTGACCATCTGATCATTTCTTGATGCATATGCGTTGGATTCTTATAGGACTGTGTTATTTAGGGCTGATCTCCCTTGAGTCTTCACAGAACCATCAAGCTGATGAGATGGCTTTATTTTCTGTTCTATTAAGTGATTTTTAATCAACCCAATGTTTGCATGTGGATGCCCAGGGGAATGAAACGGCTTTGGAACAGTGGGCCCAAGTGAGATCCTGTTTAACAGCAGCATGTCTTGAGATGCTTTAAATGAGAGGTCTTATTGGAATCACTGTAATTATATGGTTAAATCTCTAATATTAAACAACATTGGCTATAAAAAAAATTTAGTTTTAAAAGGATTCTCATATTCTCATATTTGTGCAATATGTGAACAGAGGGTCTGTTGAATAGTTGCTGCTATCACACATTTTATGGACCATACATGGACAATGGCTGTTTCAGAGAGAAGTTTGCTGTATTTACCAGAAGTTTGTTTAATCTATGCTTTAGTAGCTCACACATACAGTATAGACTTGTCAAGACATGTGTGTGTGTGTGTGTGTTTGTGTGTGTGTGTGTGTGTGTGTGTGTGTGTGTGTGTGTGTGTGTGTGTGTGTGTGTGAGAGAGAGAGAGAGAGAGATATGGGGGCCAGTGCTCTCAATTTTTTCTTTACTGCCTCAATACACTCCACCAATTCCTGGTGTGCCTGTTAAGAGAAAAAACACATATGGGGTGCCATGGCCCCTGTGGAAGTTTGCACACAGAAATGATACCGTACTGAAGCTATCTTTCAGATATTTTTGAGTGTAAGGACACTTCTGCTTCTCTCTGTCCTTTAAACCAATTACGATTTGTCAGCCTCAGGGTCCAACACTGGCAAGCATTTCCACAAGGTGGATATCAATAGACACGCACTTAAGTACATAAAGCTTTGTGATTCATGCCTGAATATCTCCATTTATCCACATTGCTCAAAGATGCAAGCATGCATAGTTTCACACAGCACACCAGTGCCTGGTCTTCCATGCGTGCACGTGTGCGGGCGTGCACGCAGTCCAACAGACAGCAGCGGGAAGATAACTCCTAACTTTGTTTTGACACTTTTGATTAAGGACTATTGAAGGGACACCTGTACTGCAGAGATGAACAATAGCCGGGCCCCAGGAGAGACTGATTTTCTGCATGAGAAGGGAAGTCTTTGTCTAAAGCCACACGCTCCTTTCTTATGCTAACGAGCCGTGGAAGATTTCCAATTCAATTTCACCTGAGCGCTGGTCAGCTCTCCGCTCTTTTGTGAGCTGTCCCTCGAGCCCCCTGGCACACTAGCATGCACACTCGCACGCACGGCCAGCTGCAATTTGGCTTTGGTGGGTGGGGAGTCCGCAGGGAGGTAGATGGAAGATTGACAGGTGGCTTGCTGCTGTGATATCGCTCAGTCCTGCTGCATCACTGGAGAGTGCTGTCAATCTCTCAGGCCTTCACCTTAAAAGGCAGATCAGAGGAGTACTAGGATTCAGAAGCACAAAAACCATATATGCAAGGTCAGATACATGAGGCAAATTACAAATTTGTTTTGCATACCCGCTTGGAAATAAGTAGTTGTGCCCCTGCTAGGATTGATATAAAATATTCTGATGCTTACAGTCAATGCATGTTTTTACAAAGCTATTAGTGTCAATTCCAGTTTATCCGCTCTGGCTTGATATATACTGCCACTCATGGCTGTCTGATCCCAGACTGCGCAGAGATATTAAGAGGAATTCATGACAGTCAATGGGTTTCACTTATTTTCATTTTTATTCATGCTATTAATGTAATTGGGAATCAGTTATTGGGGATGCAACAATTACCCCCAAACAATAATAATGTTGTAATCCTCTATGATGACTGTGCCTTCATATTTACAAACACACAACACTTATCTAGAGTGCACGCCACTCTTTTTCTGACATTATGTGTAGATCTTTAAATTCTTTAAATGAATGTTCTGGATTCAGTACAAATTAATCTCAATCAACAGCAATTTGTGGCATAATGTTGATTACCATAAATATGACTCGTCATGAAAATTCACAGTTTCAGAATTATAGCTACAAGACATAAACATTGTACGTGTAAATTATTTTTGTGTGATAATATCTTTGTTCTACAAGATTGAGGTGTGATAGAATTGTTTAGAGGAGTTTCGTCGCAATGGCAACAAAGCTTTCATTTTAGATATAACTTTTTTAACTTTATAGATTTATCACACTAAAATCACATTATTACATACAATGTTTACATTTTGTGGCTATACAGGATAGTATACAGGATGTGTCATTTAATGTTTATGTACTGGCTCCATTCACTTCCACTGTATAAGTACCTTACTGTAACTACAATTTTTTTTTTAAATAAACGAGGGATGAGTAGATAATTTTGTTCTAATAATCAATGGTATACCACAAATGCTGTCAATTGAGCTTAACTTGTATTGAACATGGATCATTCCCTTAACGTTCACTTTTTACCCAACTATTATTATTATTATTATTGTTTTATAGAAAGTTTATGCACAAAATGGAGATAATAAATGCACTAAATACTTCCCTATTTCCAGTATTATGTTTATCAGTGTGCAGATAAGAAATTAATTATTTTCAAACTTTATTGAAAATGTACTCTCATAAAGATGACCTTAATTGAAGTATCTGGAACAGTATAAGCATTATGCGAGTAAATGGCACAATGACTGATTAAGAATTTGTAGAGACAAAATAATACAAAGAAATGCACATATTAACACAATACTCGCCCCAAACCAGAAAAAAATTAGGAGATGTGAAATCTAACTCTTGAATAGGCTTTTTCCACTCAATTTACTGTTTTATTGCTGCTATGGAAATTCACCAGACATTCATGCTGACTTGGTCAGAAAAGCAAGTGGTATTTTTTAATGAATTTCTCATTTATAAAGTTAAATGTGAAGAATGAAAAGAAAATGTGGATGTAAATGATCCAAACAGTGCTTTGTTTTGGGTTAATGTGCACAGAGTTGATTGATAAACTGAGCCGCTCCTTAGAACCTAATGTCCAAGTCACTCACTTGACCCAAGCTTGTCCCGCTGATAATTAATCACATTAATTCAGATGTTGGTTTGTGTATGTATTTTATTAAGGGTATACAAACTGTGTGGTCTGATTTTGCACAATTTAGTGTAACTATTTGATTATTAAGTGTTTTCTTTTTTCAAGTGTTGCCAAAACCTCACGGTGCCACCTCAGATGGCTTTATATGTGGTGTTTATTATTTGATGCAATAATATGCAATTATGTTGCGATAACATGCAAGAGTGACTCAGCCATTAACGACCCCCCCCCATCACACAGAAAACTCTTAATTAATTTGTTCCTTATTTGAGCATATGAGGTGCTGCTTTTCGTTCTGTATAACAAGTCTTCGATACCTCAGCTAAAACAACATGTAATCTTTGCCTGAGGAAATGATATATTTAGTGGCAGGGATATTGTTGGGGCTGTTACTGTGAATATGAAAAATAATTAAGGCTGTTTGATCCTGAATAGATGCATGACTTTTCATTGAGATGTGCTTTCTTTGGACTCAGACTGTAAAATCTTTTGAGTGCTGTTTCCTGTGGCTCTTTGCATCATCCTCTGAACGGAATCTGACACATGCTCACCTCCATAGCACACATCAGGCCCTACAGGCCCTCTCACTGGAAAAGGGGAATGACTTAAAAGAATAAAGGAAAAATTAAACAAACACCATTCCTCCTGGGTTTAGTGTTTTGGTAAAATCCCAAATCCCCTTATTTTTATTTATTTTTAAAACTCGAATGCTGATTCTACGCTTGCCAATCTTAAGAACAGGATTTCCTTGGTCAGCTTCCCATATTCCTCTCAGTGCTGGAGGCATGCTTAGGGGTGTTCAGCTTCTGCCCCCGCATTCTGGTTACAAGATGCCCCCTTCTCCTCCTCAACTCCCTCTAACACATGCTTACAATTTACCTTTCTTACCTTTAAAAGTGCAGTGCTCACATGAGCACTCTTTTTATTTATTCAGATCTTCTAATCAATCATTACCAAATTCAGATCTCAGCATTACTTGGCATTTTAAGATTGAGAGAGTCCTGGCTGCCCACCATGGGCTGTTCTCCTAAGATAAGCTGCTGCAAGTCTTTCATCATTAGAGCTGAGAGCGGAAGCATTAACTGACCTGTATGATCAATCTGTGTCATCATTTACTCACACTCATACCTATCCAAACCCATATGGTTTTCTTTTTTCTGTGGAAAACAAAAGAAGAAGTTTTGCACAATGTTCACGGTCCTTTTTTGATGCACTGACAATGAATGAAAATCACTGACTACATTTACATGGACACCAGAAAGTGGCTTATTGCGAGAGACCGGGTTATTACGATAAAACAGCGTTCCAGTTTACATGCACTGTATAAGAGGCGTACTCTTTACTCACGTATACATGCAACATGGTTAGTAAGCAGTTTTCTCCACATCAGTGTAATTTCCCGCTATCACTATCTTGTAAATAACAAATGTGGGATCAGAGGAAGACTTTCTCGCTATATTGTTCACTGTTGCTTTGCTTTATTTCCAGATTTTCCAGAGTTGTTGCTGCATTTGTTTCCTTCACTTTCTATCGTGACGTGCAGCTGCATTGCAATGTAATAGTGTGGTTTCCTTATTATGTAAAACTCTGGAATTCCCCCAATGTACATGCGGATATACACAAATGTGAGGGACAGTGGATATTTTACATTGGCGTGTAAAAATGGTTATAGTTTATAGTGTATGCGATTTTCCCACTTTACTTCCAGAAATGTTAAATTCTTTCTGCTTTGTTGATTATTGTTGTGCTCCATCCTATGATGTTTGTTATCCCGGTCTGTTCCAAACATGCACACTCTTCAAATGCCCATCAGAACGCAACTTATGCATTTACGTGACCACATTAAGCCACATTCTCTGAGAGAAGCCTCGGTGTGTTAGGAAATCAGCATTCTAGTTAACATGATGTTTCAGATTGCCACTATCTGCAAAAACCCTGGAATAAACCTTTTGTTTTTAAATACATGTTAACATGGTCACTAGCTTTCAAGCTCAAAAAAAGATAAAATGCATGCACCATAAAAGTAGTCCAAAAGTATTCTGACCGCATGATAGCTTGTGAGGAAAAGACTGAAATTTAAGTTATTAACTTTCCAATTTTCTCCTCTGCCACAGCTCTCAAATCTCATTCATGTTGTCACGGCGTGTTTGAAATCCCATATGAAATAATTTAATTATTTGAACTATCCCTTTAACAGTGAGAAATTCTTAATCAATTGTTAGTATTTTTTGTCTCTTGTCCACTTTAAGCTGGAAATGAAGCAGATGACCTGTTGCTTTTTCTTCCCAAGTCTAAGTCCCCTAATGACCATTGCAGCTGTCATTCACAGTCGCTCTGGCCCCCTCTGTTCATACATCAAAGTCAAAAACTCTCATCAGTCACTTTTATTTTTTCATTGATGGCAGATGGATGTAAAGCTGTTATGTGATGCCTCTCAAGTTCATCTGTAAGGTTAACAGTTACCTAAGGCTCCATTTGAAAGTATTTAGCATGGAGAAAGTTAGAGGAGACCAGCCAGGTATAGTTACATCTGTGTTAGAGATGACAGGTGCTGCAGTAGTGAAGATTTAATGACTCCTCCTCTTCTCCACCCACATTTAAGTAATCTCTGCCTGCTTCAAGCCCATATTTAAAAAAACCCCCAGCTATTTTCACTTCCTGTTTAATCATCATTGCCATAAATGGCTGGATTTGTGCTTTTAATTGTAAATGCATGAACATTATCTGTATGATGGTATGTTTAGTTGTATCTAATTCAAAAGGTAACATGAATGATTGGGTGATGGTTAAATAGTTAGGTTATATACTGTAAATATTAAAGGGATAGCATATCCAAAAATGATTATTTCTCTTCAGGAGTTTATCCCCATAAAGATGTTTTTATAGTCCTACAGACTTGAGTTATACAAATGCTGGTGTCTCCTAACCAATTCATACATGCGATATGCTCATCCACTGTTGTTATTTTCTCCTTTGTCTCCTGTTGTTTAGCAGTGATTACATCATCATCTAGCATTTCTTTGTGACAGCAATAGCTTAACGGTGAGTGTTGCAACCTTGTGGACCCACTTATTAATGCAAATATTTACAGGCACATACTGCACATTCAAAGTACGCCCGGTTAGAAAAATTGTCCCAGACACGCTCGAAAGAGAAAGGCGTTATGGTTTGGAACAACAAAAATATGAGTAAATGATGACAGAATTTACAATTTTTTGTGAACTTTGTAGCTCTATTTCAGTGGCTAGTATTGTTAGTGCTTTGAAAATAAAATAAATATAATGCTGTTTGATCCTGAATAGGATCACTGTTCAATCACTGTTCTTTGAGAAGTGCTTTCTTTGGACTCAACTGGACAGATTTTAATGGTTCAGGCACTGCTATGCGAAATCAGTTGTGTACTTAGTGTTATGTGTTGATGTCTAGAAAACTCCTTGTACTTTATGGGTGTTACTTGACCTTTTGGTGTATACTTCAGAAACATGCAGTTATTGTTGATCGGAGGGGTTATTTATTGTAGTATTTATTGGCATGTAGTATACTGTAATTGTGTAATGGGGTTGCTGTGGTTGTGTATTGGTCGAACTGTTCATTGGTGTGTAATGGGATCATCCCTCTGTGCTGCTGGATATCGTAAAACACCATCAGTGGAGGGAGTGGATGATGCACCGGGAGATGAGAGGCCTAATCCTCTCCCTCTGCTTTCTGCTTGAGGGGGAACTGTCCCTCTCTCTCCCGCTCTCTCTCTCTGTATTATTATCCCATGCTTGGCGTCCTTCCCCTGCTTCTCCCAGTGCCAGCCAGTGGGTAGAAGAGGCAGCAGGGGAATTTAGAGTCTAAATATACTCACCATGTGTAAATATGTCCGCTCACACTGAGAGAGAGCAGAATAATCCTACAGGCCTGAGAGAGATTAGAGATTTCCATGTTTAATCCACTATCCCCCTCCCTCCGTATGGCTGTTAGCAAGTGGGTCCTCTTGGCTTGTGGTGTTTTTTGTTTTTCTGATAGATAATCATGTCTTTTTTAAAGTTTGTCTCAACATTATATATTTTTTTAACTCAGAGAGGGAACAGGGGATAGATTCAATTTGATTTAGACATACTGCAAAAATCTAAATGAGTGATAAAACGTCTATTGTTCTGTATCTCAAATGAGAAGACTTTAGTGTAAACAAAGGGCAAGGAATAGTGAAAGTAATATTTGAAGTCAATGTTTATTTTTTATTAAATGTACGAGTTTGTAGCATTGATTATAGGCAATTAAATGTTGTTTCTCCAAACTTCAGAGAAAGAAAAAAGAGATTTTGAATATTAAGAGAATTGTAAATATTAAGATAAGAAGTTGAATTAAGCTTAGAAAGTAAAAGAAAAATGTAGATCTAATTTTAGATATGTATATATACCTATAAATATGTTTATAGAATTATAAAACATATAAACAGTAAAAATGACATATTTTTGTGGAAAATGGCACAAATATGCATAACAGAAAAGTAAACAGGTAAAAAAGATTTAGGCTAATGTTAAGGTTTTTTATTCTTTCTTTATTTTGTTTTACTCCATTTGTCTAATATCTTAGTAAATATTTTTACACAAAGACAGAATTATTATTATTTATTTATTATTATTATTATTTAAAGTATAGACTGGATTAGGCCTATTTTACATTCCTGGTTTAGCTCATTGCGGATTTTGTATGAACAGATTTAATCAATTAACTGGAATTTTTAGATCCCTCAGCACCAATTAAATTCTCAGTCCTGGAGTGAAATCTGTGTCTTCTGTATGATACGGCTGCAGTGTTCAGTATGCAGCCAGAGTCAAGAATCTGTGGTGCCTCCTCAGTCAAAAACAACCGCCCCTGTTTTTATTCAGACCTTGATTAGTTTACTGTTGCTTGATTAGAAATTAATTAAAATGATGAAACAGACTCCAGAGAGGAGATGGAGGGACGCTTTTAGGGGGAGTGGGCTGATGACTTTCATGAAGCCATTGTGCCTCAGTCCGAAGGGATGCACTGTGTGTGTGTGTGTGTGTGTGTGTTTGTTTATGCATGTGTGAGCGCAATAATCAGAATGCCACTTATGCTTGTCGGAGTAAAGAAGGCCGGATATGCCGTGTGCAGTACCTTCCCCCATTCCTTTTTGTTCTCTCATTGTTCTTTCACTCTTCCAGTCAACATTTCCTCACAGATACCTTGCTTTCTTCCACAATTTCTTTGCACAATCCTCCACTTTTGTTATCTTTAATTTTTCATATCACAAGCCTTCAGTCTTTCTTTTATTCTATAATTTCCCCTCTTTCAATAGCAGCTTCTCAGCTTGTCCAAAGCAGATCAGTTGATTGATAGTTTCATTGTTTTATGTACATTTAGCTATACGTACAGTGGGGTCCAAAAGTCTTTTCTAGCGATTGCTGGTAAAAATGCTTCTGTTTAAAAAAAAATCTAATTTAGTAAAATTCATTGCAAATTATTTGATCAGTATAAGAATTTGAGTGAAATGTTACATTGAAAAATTAACATATATTTCAGAACTTCATAGTATTTGGTATATCTCCCTATTTTTTTTAAAGGAAAAGTTCACCCAAAAATGGAAATTCTCTAATTATTCACATATCCTGATCCCATCCCAAATGTGTATGACCGTCTTTCTTCAGCAGAACACAAATGAAGATTTTTAGAAGAAGATAGATATCTGCCAGGACCTTATAATGCAAGGAAATGGGTGCCAGCACTTTGACAGTCCAAAAGTCACATTTAGGCAGCATAAAAGTAATCTGTTTATGTAAGTGATAGGTTTAGGTAAAATAGTCGATAATTAAAATGTTTTTAACTTTAAATCGGCACATCCATCCAGGGCTCTGATTTTTTTTTTAATGGCCGAACTCTCGCGTGACGTTCATTCTTCTGTTGTAAATAAGCACCACTTCCGAATAAATATTGATTTGCTTCATTGATCGACTGGAGTCGTGTGGATTATTTTATGTAAGTAAATATGACTTTTGGACAGTCAGAGTGCTGGCACCTGTTTACTTGCATTATATTGACTTGACAGAGCTCAATCTTCTGAAAATATTTTTTTGTTCTGCTGAAGAAAGACAGTCATACATATCTGGGCTGGCATCAGGGTAAGTGAATAATGACAGAATTTTCATTTTTGGGTGAACTATTCCTTTAATAGCAGAATGCTCTCGGACTGTTCCACGAGAAATTCTGACCTTTTGCACAAGGGAGTTAACATGGTGAGTGCCACAAATTTGCTTTTTTGATAATGACCTATACATGCAGAATCTTAAAAATGTCTTATTCATTTTATTTTTGACAATTGTTTTGAAATTTTCTAAATCTCCATGTGTGATTTACATTGTAAATCCCAGATTTTCAATGTAGTCTCAGACTTTGAAACCACACATGCTTCTGTTTGTGTGGTCTGTTTCTTTCTTTGTGAGTGTTGACGAAAGGTTGCACCTACAGTTAAAACTGTAGCCTGAACTCTTAAGCCCCCGAATCACAGGCAGACCTACAGCTAGACCTAGAGTTAATTAACAGAATTGCTGTAGACATCCCTGCTAACATTATGTAATGATATATACAGTGCCATATTAGGGCCTGATAACATCAGTGTTGTGGATAGCAAGCAAATTGCCGCTCCATAAGCGGTTTATACAGCTGTTGCATTTCTGCATTTCACAGATGAATGAACCTGTAATTGGAGACTAATGAAGCCCAGAGGGGCTGTGTGGAGCAGAGCGCTCACTTCGCTATTTATTTAACAGTGGACTCTTCAGATCAAAAGGCTTCTGTGTTTATCCCATGGCTCTGTGCATCATCTTTTCAATTTAGTTTGACAAGCACTGAACAACAATCCCTCAGAGACAGGCTCAGTCTCAAATAGGTGAAGAGAGAGAGTGGTTATAAGTGAGTGCATGTAGGAGAGAGACCGGCAAATGTGGAGGAGACAGCCGTAGTGGGTAGAGGGAGATGAACAGAGTATTGTTTTATGACAGGAATTTGATTTGATAGATTTGTCTTGAATTGTCGTGTACACTGACATGCCTGTCATTGTGTTAGATTCTTTAGCGGCATTGACAATTCTATCATCTCTCGCATGAACTGCTACTGATGCAGAAATACTTAAATACTGGTTGCAAACATAACTCTCATAGTAGGACCATCCTAAAGCAACTTATTGTTTATGAGAACTGTTTAAGGATGTTGGACGAAAAAAGTATTTTGGATGAAAATAGTAAGGGTAAACATTTTTAAAGAATATTTATAGAATTTTTTGCAAAATAAGTGGTGTTAGCATCAAGTAAAAGTATTAAAATAGATTCCTTGCACTTTGAATATACACTCTCCGGCCACTTTATTAGGTACACCTTTGCATCTACTTATTCATGTGATTATCTAATCGGCCAATAGTGTGGCAGCAGTGAAATGTGTAAAATCATGCAGATATGTGTCGGGAGCTTCAGTTAATGTTCACATCAACCATCTGAATGGGGAAAAATGTGATCTCAGTGTTTTTGACCGTGGAATGATTGTTGGTGCCAGACGGGCTGGTTTGAATATTTATGTAACTGCTGATCTCCTGGGATTTTCATGCACAACAGTCTCTAGGGTGTAAAGAGAATGGTGCGAAAAACAAAAAACATCTTGTGAGTGGCAGTTCTGTGGGCAAAAACAGCTTGTTAATGACAGAGGTCAGAGGAGAATGGCCAGACTGGTCCAATCTGACAGGAAGGTGACTAACCTGGCTGCACGAATATAGCAAAAATCATAATTGTCGATTCACAATTATTAATGTTGATTAAAATATTAAATTACCATGACGTTACAAATTAAGCAACCATGTGATTCTTCAGAGTAGCAGATTTCAATGGTGGATATGAGCTGCGCTCCAGTTTTTTTTAATTATTAGTCTACGTACAGTAAATAATATGACATACTCAATATGATTCAATAAGATACACTGCTTATTTTTTTTAAAGAAATAATATTAAAATATTATTCTAAACTACTTATGCTAACATTTGTTTTTTTCAAGATTTTAAGCTTTTAATGAGACTTCTATTTATTTATTCATTTTTACTATCTTCGGACAGTTACACCTCTCAGACATTTATGATTTCAAGCCCCAGAAAAAAATACCAAAATGAATTTGAACTTTTGAAAAAAATGTCATCATCGTAGAGGTGTATTCAAGTAATTTTTGGTGTGAATTGCATTTTTAATGTGTTTTTGAATAACTTGAATCCAGACAATGAAAATGAGCGTCACGTCATTGACCTTAGAATTTATTTGATGCTGAATTGGTTGACCAGAAATAGCCATGTTGTTCAATTGTTTGACCAGTATGTTTTTTCTCATAAATCTGGTTAACCAAGGAAGCCTTGCTGGTTAAGATAGTCAAAAAGTCTTTGTTGGAACACCAGCACATCAGCATCCCATGTTAGGGACCAGCATTCAAAACACAAATTAGGTTAGTTACCAGATACGGTGTTTTTTTTTTTTTTGTATTTCATCTGGGACTAGAGTGTGACAACAACATTGGTGGTTCTCTGGTGCTGTATTTCTCTTAATTTGGTTGGTGAATTTGGGTTCAAGAAGGGCAAAAGAATTTGGGCGGTGGCAATTTGAAGTATTCACAGATATATTCATGATTATATGCATGTGTGTACACAGCCGCGGGCCATGCATTTTAAGTCTAGGCCTTCAGTGTGATTCATGCCATTAAGAAAACAGTTTCACAATGAATATACATCATACATTACGTGGCAGTCATCTAGTAATACCAATTGACATTTTAAAAACAAGTCCTGTTAGCATAGCAGGGGTTTGACTCTCATTAGAGATGTCTCCTAGCAATCCCACTGATATATAATGCAACAGCGCTAACGTTTGTGCTTCAGGTTTTTGATGATCAAAAGAGATTATAATGTTTTATATACCTATTTCTTCAGGCGTTTTTTTAAACAAGCTTTAATATCATGTAATGTGGAAACAAACTAATTTATCGATATTACTTATTAAAGTGAATGTTAATCACTTACTTTGTATGTCTCCCTGAGTGTCGACATGTTTGTGTGACATCATGCCTCTGCATCTCAGCGAAATTGGAGTTGAGAATTTCTTCAAGAGCCTACAAATTGTAATTCTGACATAGATGCATTCCATTGCACTTTCCATAATAGAAAGTAGTAAAATCTGACTTTCCAAGTTGAATGGAACGCTGCACTACTTCTCAACTTGATCCGACCCTGAATGTTCAAGCAGCCTAATTTACACTTACACAAAACCTGATGTTGCTATAACAATACAAAAAGCACTTACTAATGGATGAACTTTTAATTTTTCTCTATTTGTTTTTAGATTAATTAAGAGTGTAAAGCGATTAAAAATACATAGGCAAAAATGTGAAAATATTTATTTATTTATTTGGCATGTTAGGCCTGCAGAGAAGGCTTTGCTGGCCCCGAGAATTCACCACTGTATGTACACTCCTCTTTTTCTTTGTTAGCTCTTCTTGATGCATGGTGGTCTTTTTAAATGAGTGTGTAATGCCTAATTGGAAAATGCTTTAAATAAATTCAAATTAGATGGAGTGTGGTTGTAATTGGTTTGGTAATCTCTGAATTAATTAGCAGTGCTGTGTAATGTGTGTGTATATGTGTATATGCATTGTGTTAACACATATTTGTGTGTGAGAAGGGATGAATGAATGGGCCTTGCAGGTTTCTTGTGTATGTCCAGCCACTCAAGGGGTTCTATGGTAGCAGGAGGCCCCAACAGAGGCATCTTTGTTTGAGTTGTAGTCCTGTGGGTGGCCTTGCTGCATTGAGAAAGACACATTTATTTCCCAGTAGATAGAGGTATTAAACTGAGCCTATCACACCCCATCACCCTCATCCGCCCCAATTCTCCTGTCTCCACTCCCTCCAAATCATACTTTTGCTTCTCAAAATCCATCTAAACTCTGCATCAATTTAAAATGGGAATGGAACATTTTAAAACTGATCTTCTCATCCTCTTAAATTTTTCTCTCACTTCTCGTCCTGTCTTCTTCATTTCCACTACTTTTCTGCTCCTCTCATCTCTCTGATTCTCGCTCCCTCTCTTTCTCTTTTTCTCCCTTCCTTCTCCCCCTCGAAACTTGGTACCCTTGTACACAGTGCTAAGTGGCCACTTATGAATTGGATAGAGGAAATGAGGTGAATCTCTAGACCTCCTGCCCTCTCATTGCTCTATTCTTACCTCACGAAGAAATGCAAGAAGAGAAGAAAAGAACAGAGAGGTCTCTGGACACTTGTTGCCTCAAGGTTCTTATTTGAAATATTGCTTTGCAAATTGATTCAAGTTAGTCATTCAGAAACAGAACATTCCATAAATGTGGAATTTTAGGAATTGCTCTTCACTATGTTTAGTCTGATTTTCATTTATATTCACTCAGGCGCAACTTTTATCCTGTACCTTTCATGTTAGCGCACTAGTTTATATAATTTCTTAAAGGTGAAATGTGTAATTTCTCTGCCTCTAAGGTGCCATCAGACAGAATTGCAGATATAAATACTGTTTTCAAAAAGGTTTTCCTGTTTAAAAGTCTCCATTTGGCACACTTAATGTTTGGACAAACAGATAGTCTTGCCAAAAACTAATGCCACTGGTTAGGTCATCGTTGCTCTGAGTGGAAGAGGAAAAAAATAAAGTAAGTCACAATCACGCATAGACTGCTGATATCCCCTGTATTATATTCCATTTGTATTTTTTTTCCAAGAAGTGCTACTAAAAATAAATAATAATCAGAATTGACTTTTAGAGCAGATAATAATGACACTTTTGAACTACAACGCTATGCCACAGTAACTTAATATACATATTTTAGTAATATTAAGCCTCTATTTAGCTGTGGACATGAGATTTGCTTGCACATTTTTTAATATCTAAAAAAAATCTTTATTTAATTTTGGAGAGTAAAATTAATAATGTCAGAGTACTGCTAAAATAATTGTCATGGCCCTAACCTCTGTTTCGTGTCATTATCAAAGTACGTATATCCAAAGCCATTTTTGTCCTTTGCTTGGCCCGCCTTAATCCTGACCTGTGTTATTTGTTCTAGTTTCTAATGTATATAAGGTATGGATGCTCCCCTGGCCTTTTCCCTGACATTTATTGGGCCTGTGCAAGGACATGCCCTTTTCTCCATCTCACTGTTTCTCCCTGTTATAATCGAGGGGGGGGGGGGGGGGGGGGGTGGCTTTGTTGAAAAGCAGGCAGATAAGCCCATTGTTGGCCTGACAATGTCCTGATGATATGGCCAGAGAGGATCGCTAGCCTGCGCCTCCCATTTCAGAGCTTGCCTGCCACCAGAGAGAACTCATTACTACAGAGCAACCAGGTTAATTAGCTCACAGAGTTAAAAAAGGCAGAAAGTGAGAGATAGAGAGAGAGGACAGACAGAAAGAAGGAGAGAAAGAGACTTCAGGGTATCTAAAAGGAAAATAGATTGACATCTGTGTTTCCTGTTGGCTGAAGGGTAGTGACATGAATGTCCACTTGCTCTCTTTGAGGAAAACATAAAGAGGAAATTATAAGTAAAATCTAAATCTGGCTGTCATTGACTGCAAGCTCTCTAAATGTAGAGCTCATGTTTGCATTAAATGTGTTTTACTTCCAAAGTAATGTACAGTTTGTCAGCAAATTTCAAAAAGCTGGTGTACTATAAGAGCTGATCAACAGGGGGAGCTCTGTAACCCCACAACTTTGTGCCCTAAGCAGTAAATAACCATTGAACCTGAAAACACAGGACTAAAGAAGCACTTCATATACCTATACACATTTCATAAAACTGTTGAACTCTGTCTCTTTGTGTTTTTATGTCTGTGTGGCATGGTTTCAAGTTTTGTGTCTATAGCATCATGTGGTATGTGTTCATCACCTGAGCTAGAGTTTTTGTAGCTTATCTTGTAAAGTATGGGATTAGCAGTGCCAAGGTCATGAGTTTTATCCCAGGGAACACACAAAATGATCCTGCTAGCTGTGCTGTATACAGCCAGTAGTATACCTTGAGTTACTTTGGATAATATGCCATTTGGTCTGTGTCTGCCAAATGAATAAATTTGTATGTCTCTGTTAAGGCTAATTTATCCTTACTGGGTGAACAGGCTTCTTCTAGTTTGCCTAAAAATGATGACTGTTTTGTTCTGCTTAGGTGTTCATTCAGCATGATCACATAGGAAGTCGACATGTTGCACAAAACCCCATCAAATTCCCTTTCAAAGCAAGTCAGTCCAATCGGCCGCTATCTTTGGAAAGCTCCCACGCAGGGTAGGCAGCTATTTTCAATGTAAACAAAAACATAAAAGTGCAGCTATTATCTACTTGAATGGAGAAATACTGAATTTTCCAAAAACGGTTTGTCAAAATTACGATCAAAGAACATATTTCAAATCAGCAGTAAAATCTGACAACAATGGTATCATAAATTTTGCTTCTTTAGCTCAAATCATGCTAAGAAAAACTGGTTCAGATAATGCGCATGCATGTTCTTGAGTTGACTGGCAGGTGATGTCTATATCTAAAAAGTGTTTGGCTTTTTAACTGTAAGGCGGGACTTTTCTAGGACTGTTGGGCTCTTATCCCATTTATTTTAATAGCAGTGGTCCATCTCTGCTAAACTGTCTCTGACCCCATTCTGCCAAATGTCAAAAAAACGACAAATGGCATCTCCCATCAGACTTTTTTGCATCAGTTCAAATGTGTTTGAATTTTTTCTCATGGCGCTACTGAGTTGTTGCCAGCCTCAGAAACGTGGGTTCTGATCTCACATGAAAAGTAATATGGAGGTTGTATTTCCCTCTAAGATTACATTTTTATGCCACTGATAGTTAGATTAAGAGTTGGGGTTTGGGTTAGTGCTTATGGTAAATAAATTATGCATTCCATATTTACATCTTAAAATAACATAGTTTACAACTCACATTTGGTACCCATCTGTAAACACTTCCCCTGGAAACTGGAGCTCACACAAGCCCATTAATTAAAAAAAAAACTTCCTGCTTTGACCATTGGGGGGAAGTGGTTTGAATTTCGGTAAGATGTAGAACTTTC
The DNA here is from genome assembly GCA_032164185.1 of Moxostoma hubbsi. NCBI lineage: Eukaryota > Metazoa > Chordata > Actinopteri > Cypriniformes > Catostomidae > Moxostoma > Moxostoma hubbsi. Next base: position 23,494,850 of record JAVLUX010000011.1, on the reverse strand, counting down.
AACCTACTTATGCCAAATTCACAGTGAAATCAATTGGGTTTGTTTAGTGATATTTCTCATGTTTGTGCACAAGGCTGAAATTCTTTATCTAGGAGGTAATAATTGAGGGTGTGCTTAGACATGACATACTTTATTTATTTTGTGTCCTAAACCAATTATTTTAAAATAACACTGCATGTACTGTACAGTAGTATAATTGCAGGCTTTGTTTGCTTAGGGTGCTTTAGTTCATTTAAGAGAAAAATGTTTAGCTTTTTCCATTATATAGATTCGAAGGAACCTGTTGATCAGGGCAGCCTGTCTTCAGCAAATGTTCAGATGTCAAGAGGACAAGATATTTGGGCTGTTTGCCCTTAAGACTACTGCACAGTCTGATTGTAGGTAGCTACAATGCATGCAGGTAATTTAAAAAAGATAGAATGTTAATAGAATGTAAAAAATGGTGAAGAAATTTGTCCCATTGACCAAGTGTTTCTTTCTTCTAAGCCCTGTCAGAACATATGTGTGTGCATGTGTGTCCATGTAAGCACAGACAGTTTGATATTTATGATAGTCATCTTGATATCAGCTAGACTAAATATCTGTGTTTCTGCAGCACAGCAGGCTTTGTTAGGCTTTTACCTTCATCAGTGCTCTCAGTAACTTGGATCACAGGGGGTGAGACACCTTTCAGCCTAGTCACTTTGGAGCCCACTTTAGAGTACATTACTGAAATAGGGCACAACAACAGGCACCTGTTCAAGTCCTCATAATCTTCATCAGATTGACTCTTACCTCACTCTCTCCTATACAATACAATGAAGATGAGAGAGATCTAGTGGTGTTTTTTCCCTTTCTATATCATTATCCAATCATTTCCCATGTGTCTGTGATCCTCCCGATGCAAACACGTGCACTCTACAGATGGAGAAATTATAGAGTTCCAAGACTCTGCGGAGGTGTCCTGTCCATTTGCTGAAAGTGTTTGGTCAAAATGCATTTAATACGGTTTAAATCAGTCATATTTCAGATGCTGTGAGAAATTAGACCTGACAGGCAGAGGTTGACTGAGCATCTGCCTGGAGCATGCAAACAAAACTGGGAAGCCAGTATATCTTTTTACATAATGTGTAATGTGGTGAATGACATATAATGTTGGGATTGGAGTCACTTTATCCAAAGTCAATACGGAGCAGCCAGTCATGATCAGAATATTGTTGGTTTGCTGCTCAATTCAGCAAGGTACATTTTTATTTCAGTCAGGCTAAATCAATAATTAGTCTGTTTAAAACATCATGTTAATGCTTTAGTACAACTGAAATAATACCAGTCCGATTTTTGCAACCTGGTCTCATAGTGAAAACGTGACTATATGCATAACACTAGAGGCACTACAACAACTGCATGATTTATTCAATTTCACTCAAATCATGATTTTAATGGCTGATAATTATTTTATATTATATACTTATTTTTCTCTCTATTACTCAAAACCTTCTATTTTATGATATCCACACACGTTTACTCTAATGCATGTTTTGAGAAATTATCAATTTGAATGCTTGTATTACAGACCCTGCTATGTATATACACTTTCCCCAACATGATTAGTTTGCCAAATGTTTTACATAGCACATACATTTTTAATTGCAAATATTTTGTCATGTTCACATACATTCATGAGATCAAGCTGGATTTTTTTATAGACATATGCTGTAAGTGCATTGAGAGTGTAGAAAGACCGAAACGATTGCGTCATTCACAGTACGTCATGCGAAAGGCAGGTCGTTCTGGTAATTGTTTGGCGGGCTTTGTTGATTGTGATTCTATGATTGGTGGAGCATTTCTCTTCAGGATCATGGGTGGTGTAGTTCTTCACCAGGTATTCTGCTGTTAAACTAGATTCTTAAAAATGAAGTTGAAATAAAGCATACAACAGAAGCATATACCAGTGATTAACAACCTCAATATTTAATTGCTCATGATGGATAGAGGCAGTTTGTTTTGGCCCTGTTTTGTACTGCTACTGTGTCAGAGAGACAGTGTGTGTCAATCTGAGAACATTATCTGCCTACCACAGTATCAAAGCAGAATCCCATCAATAGGCTGGTGTAAGGGACTGTTTAAACAGCTGATGGGAAATAGTCCTCTCGAATCCTGGCCTTTGCAGTGTTTATGACCGTTTGTACACATGCCTGTGAATGAGTATGTGTTTACCTGCACCGGCTACATTGGTTCTTTACCTGGGTTAAGTTACAAGTTTGATGGACTGAGTTCACCTCTCCCTCTCGCTCTCTGCTTCTTTTCCCTCCGTACAGCCTTCTATACTTCTCACATCCCCCCTTCTCCCCTCTGCTGTCTCTTCATTCTGTCTTTTCTTTAGAAAGAGTGAGAGGAGATGAGTGGAGCACAGCGAGAGAATCCACAGCCATTGTGTGTCAATCACAGTGTGTGTCATGGTCTCTCCCCTTTCTGGTGATTAGCTCTCTAAGAGCTGCTCCTCCCTATCTTTCCCAACAAATGCATCCTGTCTGCAGCCAGTGAGCGAGACCTTGAGCATGAGCAGTACTCACACACACACACACACACACACACACACACACACACAATCCAATTACCCACCCTTTTTGTCACACCCAGCTAACACCACACAACACACTAACCATGCTAGACATTACTATGTTACTGTGAACCCACGGTAGCAGTGCTCCCACCATGACCACAGAATAGAAGAGATGTTACTGCAAGGAATACCATGCAGTGTTACAGGTGATAATGGACTCTTTAACACAATGCACAATCACTGGGCTTGCACAGAATTCAGTCCACCAAATAACTGTTTAGTGGGAACCCCAAATTTCTTAAATAATTGTTAAAATTAGCATTGTCTTTAAATTACTCCATTTTGTACTATAGGTAATTTAATAGGTATATATTTTTCTAGTTTTGCTGATTTTTGAATAATTAGATTAAAAATGATGTAATGAAGGCTAAGTCCACTCGTTAAGCTGTTAAGTGATAAAGGCAGCTCGTCTTCAGCAGATATTCTGTAGAACAGCAAGATGCTCGGGAGGTGATGGAGGCAGTGAAATATGTGTTTGTGGCTTCCACCTTTGTGTGGTCTGTCAGAGAAACTTTAGCAGACACTCTGCTCGTAGGGAGCTGGAACATATCCTGGTCCACAACAGGAAGTGCTCAAAAGTGTTCCATTGTTTTGGAGGTTTCTCTTACAGTGGTGGAAGCTGTGAGGATGTGGTGATGGAAGGGGGTATCCTTAGAAGTATTCATTTTGTCTCTTATTGTTTGAGAGTTGTGGCATACCGAGATTCAGAGGAGTGTGAAAAATGGGTGACTCTTCCAAAAGAACAACTGGCTTGACATTTTTTTTGTCTTGTAATCAGATCCATGATCTGGCAAATCGCCTTCTCAAATGATAATCCTTTTATTTTGGAAAAGAAATATGATTCATTCAATCATTTATGTCTTTGCAAATAAAAATGAAAGTGATGGAAGTCAGTATTTCCCAGTGCTATTTGATTGAAAGGTCAAGAACAGTTTTGTTCCAGAAACCTTCTTTTGCACTACATTAAACATAAAGGAAACTACAATTATACATTTTAAAAAACTGTTTGAAGTGATTATCTCATAAAGATGTTATTAATATTTTTGGAGTACCAACATTTACATTTTTTAATTCTGAAGTAATAGAAAGATTTTCTATCTCACATACTCTCACACAAAGAGGAGTAGAAAGTTTTGTTTTCAGAATCTTAGACAGAAAAAAACAAACATCTTTGTTCTATGAAAAGAGGAGAAGGCTGGATACGACAACAAATAGTTTCAGGCTTTTCTAGAACTTTTGATTGTTGAAAGTAATTAAACACTGATATGTGTGATGATCCCCTCCTGTTTCCAGCTCCAGTGTGCACTTGTGCGATTGGCTGATGTTTTTAGGTTAGAGCTGAAATCTGTACAGTAATCATGACCTGGGGCTAGAATTCCCACACCAGCTGTGGTGCCATCTTACCAATAACAGAAAGGCTGAAAATCTTCTTTTGTTGCCAGATGATTTATATCTTAGATGTAGTGACGGGAGAAGATTATGGTGAGAAGAACACAACATGGCACATAGAATTCCCATGAAAAGTTTTTGCAGGAAAAAAGTATGCCTTTGATTTGGAATGGTCAGATAAATAAACATTTAGTACCTGTAAAGTATTGTCTCTTTCTGGCTAAATAGACATCTAATTTTAGATAGTATAAATGTAGTAGATGTTACAAGTGATTTTTATGGGATATTTACTTGTTTATACCTCTCCAGATAGACCATACATTTTAAAGACATTTTAAAGCAGTAATGATAGGCTGTTTAAATATTAGTATTTACTAAAACAAATGTCTCCTTTTCCTAGGTTACTTTATTGCTGATTTTGACATTTTGTTTAGTCCCAGTATAGAAAAAAAAAATGAAAAATTCGAAAATCCGTTTTAAACTTTAATAGTGATTTTTTTTTCTACATTGTTTTGCTTTGCTACAATTAAATCAGATAAACAGGAGTTTGAGTTTTGTAAATTTCTATAATGCTCGCTTTATTCCCCTCTTTTTATCTAATACATTTTAGCTACCCAATAATTTCTGTGAAAGTTGAAGGCTAATGGTTTAAATATCTTGAATGAATTGTGCATCAGTTGTCACTTATTCTCGATATCACCTGGCTCAAGTCAGGCATCGCGCGCTTGCGGTAATGACAGGCGCGCGGATTTAAACGGGATCAGGGCTTGCGCTTGCCGCGGGACTCTAGTGATGGAGGGGCTGCTGATGCTGCTGACACTAGAAGATTAGCCGCGAGCAACACTTTCAGTACACGCCGGTAATTTGGGTAATTTTATTGCAAGGCTTGTCTATCCTGAAATTACGGCGCCAGTGTCTTTGTGTGCGCTGTAATTTCCCTGTTTCCTTCGCCGTGATTGAAGTGAAATGGAGGCTACCGGCGCCCGTGTTTTCTCTCCCAGAGAATAGCTGCCTCTTTGAGTTTCCCCCTTTCCTCTTCTCCCTCTCCACCTCAATTCATTCACCTCTCATCTCTTTTCAAGTGAGAAATAGAGAGTGAGTGCATGTGTGTGTTACTTTGGTGGAAACAGACAGAAATTTGAAAACGAGGTGTGAAAGGTTTGATAGACGAATGTTTGCTAAACTAAACCCATTTGAGCGTCCTTCAGTATATATATATATATATATATATATATATATATATATATATATATATATATATAATGTAGATTGCTTTTTCTATTAATTTATAATTGGCTAAAATAGTTCCATGTCACTGTTTCTAAGAATGTTTTTAATTTGTGTATTTATCAAGAAGGAAAGGTAGACTGCATTTGTTCTCTTTGTTTTTATATTTGTTGCTAATTGATTATCAATTGATGATAATTGTTTCATTCTCTAATTTAGTTAAACATCACATGCCCTGAGGATACGGGTTTGGCCATGCTGTAAAGTGTGCTGTTAATCTGGGACCAAATAAATGCATATGGCAGGTTACCCTATAACATATAGACCTACTTTTTGTCCTGATTGTGGCCAAAGTGTTAAAGCCTGTGCAGGGTTTGTAAAGAGGTCTGTGACAAAATGCTCTGTTCTTTACCATGGAGACCAGGGTAGCACTCCGTTTCTCTGGTAACTGAAGCAGAGGCCTTTCTCCGTGGCGACGGCAGTTGAGCTCCCAGGGAGAGACAAAGGAGCACCCCCATTAGTGCCTGAGTTTAACTGGAGCCCACTCAAATGTAAGGAGAAATTATTGGCATGCAGCCCTGCTGATGGGTGGGCAGAGGGATGGAGGGGCTTGTTAGGCTTGTGGGTGGGTGGGGTGTTCACCAATCCCTTGTCCCCTTCTTAACCATTTAAAAAATAGTTGCTATAACAAATAGGCTGTGTACAGACAGCATTTTTTAAAATTGTGTTCAGTTAACTTTCATTCTCGTACGTGTCACATGAGAGGGATTATTGGTAACCATCCGTTTTCAACAGTATGCCATTCAGACAAACAGAAATGTAATCAGATTAATTTACAACCTTTTTTAGCTGTATTAATTTCATAATAAACAAATAATGATAATTTGCACATAGCAAATGACTTCAATTAGGAATTCAAATTCAAAAGTTCAAAATTCAAATTAACTTAATCCAGCTCCTAAAAGATCATTTGAATGTATAAAAATTATGGACTGAGATATCTATATTATTAGTATCATGGAATGAGCTTTCATTGATTGGTACCATACATTGCCATCTGACTTCCCAGCAAGCCATGATTAAGAAAAAAAGAAGAGGGAATTGAGTCAAGTGACCTTAGAAAAGAGTGATATTAACTTAATACCTCAATTTTTGGAGGGTTTAAAGGCAGAAATGTGAAGCTTATAATTTTCTAAAAGCGCATATGTTAAAACTTGTGTATTATTTGAGCTGTCAAGTTGTTTAAATTAAAATTTTTACAGTCATTTTTAGGGTTTTAGGATTTGTTGACATTACATTGTCATGGCAATGATGTTGTCAAATTGGCTATAACTTTACACAGAAAAGGTTAGTAAGTGATTTTAGCACTCTAAAAATCACATTTACACGCATATTGTTTATGTCTTGTGACTATATTTTTGAAACAGTGCATATATTGAACATTTGGTTGCATCCTTGTATAGCAGTGATTGCATTAACTAATTGTTAAATGTTGCTGTTACAACATACCCGTACCCCTTTTAACCTCCTTCCCTGCCCTCCTACCACCCCCACCACCACTACCCCCAAATTTAGCAAATTGTATCATTGCCCAGTCTTATCAAAGTCCCACAACCCCTTTCATTAATATGAAGTCCAGACTGCTGACTCCTATGCATCATTGTCTATCTGTAGAAGGCGGGCTAATCACTCAGTTCCTATCAGCAGGCAGACAGAAGGCAAGCAATCATGTCTGTCATCCAGCAGGGAATCATGGGAGATCAGGAGAGGTTAAACAAGGCTGACAGACGTGATAATGACAGCACGGTTATAAATTAAGATGTGACTATGATAAAGAAAGAACTGGCCGAAAAAGAAAAAGAACAGCCTTGCACCATCTCAGAACCCAAGAGCTCTGTTTTGGTGAGTGTATGCGTTTGTTGCATCATCATCATTTTCCCGACTGCTCTAGGAACGTTGTCTCACTCTATGCTGGGAAACTGAATGAGACTGCCCTGAATCAGGACAGACATCTGATGATATGCCCAACAAGTTTGTGCTATCTGACATGAGTCTATTCTCTGACAAGAGACAGAATTGGAATTAGCCAAGGAAGGGAGAGAAAGGGAGAGCGAGAGGGGTTAGGCAAAGAAAGGGTGCGGTAATATGCTGTAATGAGTCGGAGCCCATTTTGATTGCCAGTTGTCCAGTCAAGGCGCTATCTTCCTTTTAGATATAGAGGCAAGCAGCTGTGACTTTATCCCTATGGAGGAGATGGACTCATCCGATGGGAAGTTTTTCCAGTATATCTATGTAATTCCAGATAAAGAGGACATAGAAGTGACATTTTCCTTCTATAGCTCAAGAGATTAGCATTGCAGGACCTTTAGTAAAAGCTGACAGGGAATTAGGAAAAGCTGGGGAAAGTAATCCATCCTTTATTTTCCTTTGTTGTGTGATAGTCTGTTTGATCATAGCTTTGAGGACGTGAGCTATATGAGATGCTCCTCTGTAATTGATAAGCTTCCTGAGGTTCGGAGGATTTTGCTCTCAGGATTATTATATTGCTCAAATGATTTCAAATCAGTAGTTCTGTATTCTCTTGATTAAGCTTTATTGCTAGAATTTTATTTTTAAAATCTGTTTGTGTGGGTCTCTCTCTCTCTCTCTCTCTCTCTCTCTCTCTCTCTCTCTGTGTGTGTTTGTGCATGTCAGAGGTTATTCCTATTTCCTGTACTTCAAACCTAGTCTCAACTGGGGTCAGAGGTTAAAGGGACAGCACAGTGTTTCACGCCCCTCTCATCCTCCATTTGACAGTAAGTACTCTCAGCTCACTCTTCCGCACCACCACATTTCTCTCACACACATTACAACTGACACAAGGGCTCTGGCACTCAAATGCACACACAAACAAATACACATTTTTTGATCTATTGAAGGGGCTTCCTTAGGCTGAAATTAAAATAATTTTGCACTTTTCAGTTGCTCCCCCTTTTTGCTGGAGATGTGTTTCACTTTATTTTCTTTTATTTACTTCTATTTTTCATATCAGTATTGCTTGAAGGCCCCCCCCCACCCCCCCCCACTGAAAGTTATGCCATTGGAAGTACTGAAGTTGAAATAGCAAAATAATGTCATTTTATTTTTTTTATTTTTTTACCAGAGAGCAGAGAAGTAGACGAGAAAAATAAAAACAAATGGCAGAAGGTAATCACATCTTAAAAATGAGAATTTGTCAAACTAATATCCTCCTCTCAGTTATTGGATTAATAATTTTTTATTGTATTATGTGCAGAGAGAGAGAGAGAGCTTATATATGCTGGACATCAGCTCAGGAGATATGCAGCTAATGTATAGTTTATTTCTGTATAGTTAATTTCCTGTTTAAAGCAGCAAACATGGTCAGAATACATAATTACATTGTAATGCAGGGCAAAACATCTAGATAGATTCTATATAAAATTACAGATGGAAAGCGAAGCCTCCTACAATACCAGATTTCCATGCTTAAAAGAATACAGCAAGATTCCTCTATTAAAAAAAAAGCATGTACATTTATTCACATGGCACCCTGTCAATTTTATTCCTGCTGGTGTATAAATGTTGCAATAACATTAGCAGTTTTTTCTCCATATGTGGCATGTAGGAGGGTAAGAAATGTGAAATGCTTTTGGCTTTGGTGACAAAAGATTTCCATCTATTCACAATTACTATACTGAAGGGTAAGGACTGTACAAGGTTCTACCAACTTTCATGAAACAAATTCCATGAATTATCCATCCACTTCAATCTGAAATGTCAAAGATTTTAGAAATGTTCCTTAAAGCTATTTAAATTTTTCAGTTTTAACAGGAATACATATGTCCTTAACCTTAAAACTTTGTGCTTACCCTGTTTAATTTCATCCCACTTTTTATATGGTTTTCCTGTAAATAATTAATTGACATGGTAACCATCAATGCAACACCATAGTGCTGACCGTTGCATTATACTTCAATGTCATACTTAAATGGCATGGTAAATGTAATTAAAATTTTGTTGAATGCAGTTTTTAAAACAATGTTTATCTTAATACAAGTTATTTGGAAATAGCAAACTGAGCATTAAGTAGATTCATTAATTAAAATGATGTAAGTCAATTAAGTATAGCACTCTCAAATTCAGATAGCGAATTTATTTAGCCCTTTTTGAAACTCCAAATATTTTTCTGGTTCACTGAGCTGATCTGCCCAGGCCTAGCTTGTAAACTAGATTGTAACAATACAATACAGTCAGCAGGTCAAGTTAACCTTTACCCCATCAATTTGTAAACATTGACCAATTCACTAGTACTAAATTTCCTCTTCCAGAAATCATCTTAATGATATTATACATCCTCCTTAAATGAACATTAAAACACCTTGAACTTGTTTGTGGCTTGGGTTCATTCTTACTAGAATCATTCTTGGCATTGCAATACTTAACGTTTTTTATCCCCATCACTTGTGCTGAAATTTCAACTCCACTTAGTCACACAATAGATGCATTAAACAATTTTATCCCACTTTTAGAAAAATGTCCACTCACAGCAAACAACATTTGCCCAATATTTCTCTAAAGCTTAGGCAGTTCAATCTGATATGTCTTTAAAGGATGAAAAGAACGAGTACAGATGAATCGGCTTAATTAAGTCTCATGCTATCTCTGAGCACAGTACAGTCAACCCTTGTGGCAATATTGATGAGTGAGGTCTATTATTGACTATTGACTGGATGTTATTCCAATCAGGGGGTAATTACGGCTCTAAATCCTGGGTGAGAGGGATCAATGATCTGGACTTCAATGAATCAAACATCACTGTCCGTACTGGCTTAAGACACAGCAGTAGGGGTGACAGATGTCCCATCCGATCCTTGTTTAGACTAAGATGCCCTTAATCAAATTGATTGTTTCAGTTACATACAGAGAAACAACAAGAGGCAAAGGTGAATGTATCCAGACTCAGTGAGCAAACAGAATAAGCTGTCAGTACTAATCCTATAAACCTGGTCTAAGGACACAGTGTATCAGAGCTAGCACCTGGGGAACAGGGTAATAGACAGCCAGTCAATAAGCACGCTTGAGGTTAATCACAATTGTGCAACATGAGAAGCACTTGAAAAACTGAGGAGGGAAAAGAGTAGCAAAACATAGAAACATTTTATTTGAAAGGATAAGACCTAAAAGCCCTTTCCTGTGATCCTACAGTTATGCAGTTTAGTTTTTATTCATATGTGCTTGTTGGCTGAACAGTGTTGCATGGTTTATGCTGAAAGAGTTAGATGTTGAGCAGCTGATAGAAAGAGATGAGGCAAATGTAGAAAGGAAAAGAAGGATGAAGAAAGAGGGTAGAAAATGGTGTAATGGATTGAATATGGTACATACAGTATGTTCATGTGAGAGGGAGGGTGAGAGAGGGAATGAGGAGGGGTACAAATTTGAAAGAGGTCTGACAGAGGCGCCCCATCAACAGCCCCAGGTGTCAGTTGGTGAAAAGGCAAAGATTCAAATTAGAAAAATTAATAACAGTGTACTAGATGGAAAAGGACAAAAACTCATATTTTGGAATACAGCTGTGACAAGACCAGAGGAATTAGTCCAAATTAAAGTGGCAATTGCTCTGCTAATTCCTCTGTTAATTTATTTTTCAATTTAACTAATGATGATCATAAAAGCTTAAGACTAAAGTTTAACCCTTTCCGAGGACCTATATTTCTCTATCAATCTCACTCTTTACCCCTCTATTTTGCTTTTTAAATATGAAACAAATATAATTTTTATTTTAAAATGCAGTGTGCAATAATAAAACCAGAGAGAGTGCAGAGAGAATAAACACACAAAGCAAAAACTGTTTTTGTCAGTAAGGTGCAACTTAAAACAGTTTTTATCCTTACTCTCAACAATTATTTTCTAACTATCCCAATAATTAATCATTTGAACTGTACGGATTTCCCATCTAGAATTTGTGTTAAATAGATTACAGTGTGCGTTATAAATGTATTGCTTTTAACTTTTATCCCTTGCCTGAGTTTAACTAGTATGATTTGGGTTGAATTTGTTTGTATTTTAAAGCTGTTTGTTCTGGTGACATTTTTTTTGCTTTATGACATTTTTTTAATAACACAATTTATAGAATTCAGATATAATATGTGATTTGTTTGACATTGTTGTGAAGTTTTGATGCTGTGACTGATGGCTTTCTGATCCACCAATACTAGACTAATTGGTCTGAAAGGCTGATGTACTGAATTTGTTTCTCATCAAGTACTTATGTTGCCAGGATTTGACAAGAAAACAATCAGTAAGACTACAGTGGGATACAATGGCAGACTTCTTTTAGAAGTCACACTCTACTTAAACTCTAAATTTGATTTAGAGGAATAGTCAGTGCACGGTATAGTCACATTTATCTATATATTTTTGACAACATCAAATCTATAGCCTTTAAAATTTAATCTAAATAAAGTGCTTAAAAAGCACTTGAACTATTAAATAAAACTGAATCAAAATGACTAAATAAAACAAATGTCAGTTTTTAATCCTATTTCTCTCAGGGGTTGTGATAAGCGTTTGCAAGACAAGAGGAAATTACTCTTGACATGAGTTCTCTGAGTTCAGGCAGTCACTTTAATTCCCATCTGTCATGGTTAGTTTCACAGTTGTCATCTGTTTTACTGCTGCCCAGTGGTCTAACTGTAACCTTTAACCTGCATGCATTCAAACTAAATCACATTAGCAGCTCCTGTGTTCTTTTGCTTCCCTTTGAACCAGCTGAGTAAGACATCTGTCCTGTTGTGTTCCAGCTTAACGCCCTCACTTGTTTCCTCATGCTCCCTGTCTTATCTGATTTTATGCTTATTAGGTATCACTGTGAGGGCTGGGAGGGAATGGCCAAAGTTCAGCTGTATCTGCAAACCAGCAAACAAAGTAAGATTTCGGTTGTCACATTTCAAATGAGATCTCTTCAACTTTATCAGTTACAAATGTCAGTGAGAAAACAATGGTCCTAATTCCTGCATGGCTAATTGTTGGGCTTTAATTAGCCTTGCAGAACAAGGTGTGCAGCTCAGTGAAGAGGCTCCATTCAGGGAGCTTTCAGAGCCTGTGATGCAGTGAGTGCCTAACAGCAGATGCAAATCTAAAGAACATGCTATTCCTATTCAGGTGCATCTCTCGGAGGAGCGAGGAGGGGTTGTGGGTAATGGGATAGTGAAATGGGGGTTGGGGGGAGGGAGCACAAGAGTGTGCCTAAGTGTTAGAGAGGAAAAAATAATAGCATTTCTGCCCTCTAACACACATTTTTTTCACATAGTGTTTCTGTTTTAAACCAAGGTTGTTGAGGACCCATTCAAAGTGTTTATAGTTCTATTAATGGCATGGTTTATTTTTTGGATGTGTGTGTGTGTGTACCTTTTGCTGCATAGTATCAAGTGCTCTCCTCAGTCAGCATGGGTGATTTACAAGCTCTGTCTTCAATGCAATGGAATTAAGCTCTCTATTTATCCTCCCATTATCTAAGGCAGAAATTTTCATTTTTATTTGTTTAACTCTGTTGTGTGGCTGTAGTAAAATCTCTTAATGCAAACAGTTGTGTGTATATAGAGAGCATTATATGATAGGGCTTTCTCCCTTGAAAGTCAGTTATGAATAACACTTCTTATGATACAGCATTAAATTCTTTAAAAACTTATGTGCATTGAAGCTTCATCTGATTTACTGTACATCCATAAGAATATACAAATAGACAGCAAAATTTAGCTACCTTTTCAAGTGTTGCAGGAGATCTGTTGTTAGACGGTAAATTACATAGACAGAATTTGCAAATGCAATCACTTGCAAACACACACATTCTGCTCTTCTGCATAGCTGGATGGCAGCTCTATTTGGTGTGGCCTGTGGTGCATGGCAATTTTGTACTGAGCTACAGTCAATACTGATGTCTCCATCTGAAATAAACATTGTCATTATCGGTATTCACAATGGATTAAATTACCTCAAGATTCTCTGTGGCAGAGCTCAGCACAGCGTCTTATTGTGTAGGTAACAATTGCTAAGAGATGTGTGTGCCCAGCATTTATCACTCCAAAACTGACCTGTAGAATAGCACAGTATCTCCATTCTAATGTATAGCAGTGATTGTACTGCTACGTGCTCATATGTTTGCAATTTTATGTTTTGCAAGAAAATTTGCTTCTCAGGACTCAAGACAAAACAGTTGCTCATCTAAATCGATAAGTCACAGGGTCTTTGATGTGTTGGCATGAATGTGCTCACAAAGGCCAGCACCTCTGCTCCACTGCTTCATCTGCTTAACATGGGTGTCATGTGTTGTTGTATAAATATGTTAGTAACAGAGAACATAATTCCTCACCTTGGACTCTGGAGGTACCTGTAGTACATTAGAATGGGTCAGTAAGCAGACTGTGGCATTCTCGGCCCATCAGTGACTATATTCAGGTTCACAGTAGTGCAGTGGTGCATATTCCACTCAAGGCCAGGGCACCAAACTCATTATGGGGTCACGGCAGGATATAATGGAAGTTTAATCAAGGACACATGACTGAGAGAGTGTGGGTTGAAACTGTCAATCTGAGAACAGGCACAGACGCAGCCTTCCACAGCCCTTCGCTTACTCTTCATGAGCCTGAACCCAAGGACAGATGCCATTCAAACGTTGCTCTCAGTATTCACATTCAAACTGCCAGAGCTCTCAATTAGTGTTTAGCTCATGAGAGCCACCTTGAGCTAGCATGAGAGGAGAGGTGAGTTTCAATACTGCCTAGTCGCACAATAGATGGGAGAAAGTAGGGAGGTGATGGGGAGCAGAGCAGAGAGCTATAGACATTGTATTTTCTCCCTCTTTGTCTTTTCTTCCTTCCTTTTTCTTAGTTTCCTTCTTGGTTCTATCTTTTTTTCATAATTACAAGCATCTACAAAGTTCAACCTGGTTGAGAGAAAAGTAAAAGTAAATGAACCAATGAACATGTATAACCATGTAATATGATTTTCTATCATATTTCCTAAGTCAAACCTAAACCGAATCATAAAACCCTTACCCAACCCCTAAACTTAAACATGATTTCAGTAGTAAAATAATTTTTGTGCTCCACAAAAGAAAGAAAACATCAAGGTTTGGAATGAAGAAGCTTATTACAGGTTATTGATATACCAAAATATGTATGAGGAACCAAATTTGTTCACTGGTGGTTACTTTTTTGAAATAAAATGTTGGATAGGAGGTGAGCTAATATTGTATGCTTGTATTATATCGATTAAATATTCAGTTTGTCGATTAGGTGGTTTCTATGGGAATAAAAGTCCAGACTGATCTCACAGTGAAAACAGAAACCGCTGAGGTTTTCTTTAGCTAAAATCGGTCTGTGCTTACCGAAATTCTAAACACTGCCCAAGTGGCAAAAGTGGTAAGTGTTATTGGGCATATGGGGCTGTTAATTTTTCGTGTGTAAGTTCCACATAGGGTCACCAAAAGCAAGTTCTGAAGCTTGTTGTTTTCAGCTCTACAGGCACTAATACAGGGAAGAGGAATGCATGTTTTATAAAATGTACCCCCAAACCCCAAAACTAAACCTAACCATAAGTGGATTAAAAATGTAATGTTAGAGGGGAATATGCGACCTCCAAATCATGCTCATGACTGATTATGCAAATACGATAAATTCCTGGTTTAACATGGTATCTGAACCGGTTATTCACACACATGATGCAATACACTTCCGGTTGCACCACAGGGGAAGGTAAACACACTGGAGCCAATTTGAACATGACTGGTAGGAGATGGCGATGTCACTGACTTGGCAAAATGTGGTCGATCAAAGGGTACCGGAAGTATAGAAAACAACATGCCGACCTGTGATCTTGCAAAAGTCTTTCTTTTTTGTACAAGCTATCTTTAAATCTCCCTGTCTCAATTATTACTAGTTGAGACAATTGACCAAATCCCAAACAAGCAGACAGTGAATGTCTTGTGTTATCCGGTTATGAAGCATTATAGTCTGTAGTTTTGTGTACTTTTAAAACAGCACATGAATGCTTGAATTTCTGACACTTTCTCTTAACGTAGTGTGGTCGACACTGGTCTGGCAATTCAAACTGGGTTTGAATTGTGACATGTGACAACACAAACTGGCCTCTTTCCAGGTGCTGGATTATTGATGTGCCAATAGGGTTGGTAATAACAATCAGGAAAAATTGAAATTCTGATTACATTGTCCTTACAGATTAATGCAATTATAGGTACATGTGGAGAAAGCTTCATCTGGTTTTCTCTATATTTATATATCTAATTCACTAGCACCCTACACCCTCCCGTTTTAAATCTAAATTAAAGGTATAGGGAAAAGCCAAGCCTTTCATCTTGTTGTGCGTACCAGTGAGCATGTTTGTGTGCATGTCTGCGTCAAGGAACCAATAAATGTGGACTAATAAGCAGGCCTCTCACTCCCTCCACCTCAAGCACCAGGACCTTAGACAGCTCTTTCCTTGCTGTCTCTCTCTTTCTGTCTCTCACTCACTCTCTCTAACACCTGGCAAATATTATTCATGGCTACAAGGGCCGCATTTTTGAAAGGAGCAGTTCAAAGGCTTTGCCGCTGAGAGCAAAGTGAAGGTGTTTTTGAAAGACTGGAGTGCACTTTTACGCGTGCTGCAGAACACAGGGGCCATTTCTGCAGATGAAATGGTGGGGGAAGTGTGTGTGTGTGTGTATATGTGTGCAATTGAGTGTATGGACAGTGGCCATGTAATAATAAGATGGAGCTGAGAAGACAACCAACTTATAATTTGCTGTTGTTGAGATGTTTTGAGCATTTAGCTGTAACTGCGGGGCCAATAGCAAGAAAAAATAAATTGTGTATTGTTCCCCTCTCTGTTCAGGATTGTGATCAGGCCAGCTTGTGAGTGAAACAAATCCTACACAGGTTAATGAGCCAGCAGCCTGATGCTCATCAGGCCAACTAATGAGTTCTCTCATGCAACCCTATCACATGACCTCTCGGGTCACGTGACCCATCAAGCCATGTGTGCCTTTCCCTGAATCAACTAAATATTTCATTTAGCTGCAGATTAACACCAATCAATTAGTCATCAGAGCACAGGCCAGAATCAGTGACCTGGAATGGCACACTCATAAAAAAGTTCAGAGGTGAAGCAGAGTGAGACTGGCCTGGCCTACAGTGTTACTTTCAGAAAATGTATCAGTTCCATCAGTCTTCTTTGAGATCTTAGACTCTGTGTCAGTACTGATAAATAAGGATAAACTGGAGCATGCAGCTGGTTTAGTGAAAGGCTTTGACAAGTTTATATTAGTGATATATGAGGTTTAAACCTTCCTTTGGGAAAAAAAAAACTGTCATATGCTTTACAGGACAACGTGAAGGGGTTTGTTAAGATATGGGAACCAGTCAAATATGCAGTGTACCCCTCTGGGTTGAATATTTAGATCTATCTGCCTAGTGGTCTCATCTGCTAATGTTTTGTATGGTTTTTTCCCATTTGTGCCACGTGTTTTGTGCCATTCCACGAGTTTGTCATATTCCTTTTTGTGCTGTTTATATTTTGTTGACGGTTCTGTAAAGGGGTGATAAGGTCTTGTTGTCACATGGGTAAGCTGTCACTAAGGCTAAAGTCCAGCTGCGTAAATGTTTTCTCTAGCAGAGGTTCTCGATGTTGATTTCAAACCCCTACTTCAAAACCTTTTACATTCTAATATTTTTTGTGAATTCTCAATGGAATTAAGATCTGGGGAGTTGTCTGGCCACAAACCCAAAATTTCAATGTAATGATCTCCATGCCACTTCAGCCTTGTGAAATGGTGCCCCATCATGCTGGAGAATGCACAGATCATCACTAAAATGCTCCTGGATCGTTGGGAGAAGTTGCTCTTGCAGGACGTTTTGATACCATTGTATTCATGGCAGTGTTTTTGGGCAGAATTGTGAGGGAACCCACTCCCTTGGATGAAAAGGAACCCCACACATGGATGGTCTCAGGATGCTTCACTGTTGGCAGGACACAGGACTCATGGTAGCATTCACCTTTTCTTCTCCGGACTATCGATTTTCCAGATGTCCCAAACAGTCGGAAGGGGGCTTCATCAAAGAAAATAACATTGCACCAGTCTTCTGCTGACCAATCCTTGTACTTCCTGCAGAATTTCAGTATGTCCTTGATGTTTTCCTTGGAGAGAAGTGGCTTCTTTCCTGCCCTTCTTGACACCAGGCCATTGTCCAAAAGTCTTTACCTCACTGTGCGTGCAGATGCACTCACACCAACATGCTGCCAAAATTGAGCAAGCCCTGCTCTGGTGTTGACACGATTCCGTAGCTGACTCCTCAGGAGGAGACGGTCCTGGCGCTTGCTGGACACTCTGGAACGTCCTGAAGCCTTCTTCACTGCAGTTGAACCTCCCTCCTTGAAGTTCTTGATGATCCGGTAAATGGTTCTTTCAGGTACAATATTCTTTGTAGCAATTTCCTTGCATGTGAGGCCAATTTGATGCAAAGCTGTTATGGCTACACATCTTTCTTTAGAGGTAACCATTGCTAACAAGAACACATTGATTCTTCCTCCTTCTGTAGCAATCAGTCTGGTTTTATAATGATTTCTCCTGACTAGAACTCGTTCACACTTTCCCAGGTGCTGCTGATATGATTAGTGAAATTATGTTAGCAGGTCATTATGTGCCAGGGCCAAAAAACTGTGAAATTTGGGTTTTTGTGATAAAGTTAATTTTTTTGTTCAATGAAGCTTTTTGCAATTATTTAAAATGCATCTGATCACTCTGCACAATAATCATGTGAATCAACTCCTCAACAACTGAAGCAGAAATCTTTGATGAAACACAAAATTGATGTCATTGCACTTTTGGCCATGGCTGCACACTCCAAAGTAAATTTTTATATGTGTTCTATAGCTCTTAACTAAGTAACGAACATAATCAAAATGCACTGGTATACATTAAGTAAGGGTAAATGTAAAGAAGTTCATGCACACGGGCAAGGAAGAGGCGAGAAACTGGTTTGACATACAAACTAAATTTAGTTTAATGTGAAACTCAAAAGACAAACACATAAGACGACGGACATGTCCGTAAGGATCTCTCTCTCTTGCACCGCCCTCTGCTGTCGACCTTTATCCCTCTCGGTGGCTTGATTAGCCTAATACGGGACCGGGTGTGTCGAGTCACGACCCGCCCCGCCCTCCACCGTGCCACATTCCTCCCTCGTTCTTTCAGGCTGGGGACCCCCGGCCTGACGTACATCCCCCCGCGTGGTCTGCCGGCAGGTCCTCCCCATCAACCTGCATGAGGGAGGGAGCAAGGGGAGGGAAACAACAAACAAATAAAATATGGGGGGGGGGGGGGGGGGTTCTCAACCTCAAACTACAATTTAAAAAAGAGGGAAAAGGCCAACGCAGAGCAGCAGTGAGAGAGAGAGGAGAGAGAGATAAAAAATAAAAAAATAAAAAAAAACTCAGCCACTCCTCCACCCTCTACCGAATGGCAGCCGTGCCTCTCCGGACAGATCAGAGGTCTACCTCCAGCCCCTGGTGGATGGAACGCCCCGCCGCTTTCTCGGGGATCGGAAGGGGCCTCCCCCGCCCCTGGCAACGGTTTCCTCGCTCCAGGTGGTCGGACTCGGAGCCCCCCCCGCTCGCAGTTGGCGGTCTCCTACCCCGCCGTGTTTCAGCGCCCAGAAAGGGTCTCCTCCGCCCCTTGCAGTGGCATTCCTCGCTCCAGGCGGTCAGCCAGGAGCCCCTTCTCCCCTTGTGGTTGGAGGCTGTCCCTCCGCTTTCAGGCGGCTGGGCTCCTCGTCCCCGGGCAAATGGTCGTGGCTGCTTCGTTGGGGTAGTGGCGAGAACTCCGCTATGGCGTATCCCTCCTCCTTCCCGGGTTTCGGCACCAATGTAAAGAAGTTCATGCACACGGGCAAGGAAGAGGCGAGAAACCGGCTTGACATACAAACTAAAGGTTTAATGTGAAACTCAAAAGAAAAACACATAAGACGACGGACATGTCCGTAAGGATATCTCTCTCTCGTACCACCCTCTGCAGTCGGCCTTTATCCCTCTCGGTTACTTGTTTAGCCTAATACGGGACCGGGTATGTCGAGTCACGACCCGGCCCCGCCCTTCACCGTGCCACAGTAAACTATTAAAATTTCAGGTCAGGGCATGTTGTTTTTTTTTTTTTTTTTTTTTTTACTTGTTAAAGTGTGCTAAAAGACTACAATAGGCTGTTTAATGCAGGCACAGATTTAAAGAGAAGTGTAGGTTACCGGCCAATGTTCACATTAAACCTACACCATATGAGACAACATGCACCAAAAGGTCAATATGTGTTCAATGAAATGTATCCCAAGAACAGTGAAAATTTTCAAAGCTTTTTTGTAGTCAAGACTGGTTTGTAGCTATTCCGAAACTGATTTTCAAAAATAAATCTACCCTGAGAAATATTCACTGTAATAAAAAGTGTGAAAGTGAAAATATAGGCACAACTTCCAATGAAAAGACTATTAAATATACCCCAAGAGTGGAGCTCTGGGAGAAATTTACTGATATTTTTGAATCCTCAGAGAGAAAGATGGACAGTGATGAAGTGTGCACACAAGAGCAAAGGTGGAAAAAAATTGCCCCTAATTTCAACTAGTTTTCTCTCGAGTGCTTCTCCCCACTTGTTTGTTAAGTTTGGTTACATAAGATGTGTGTGTATGCAGGCATTCATTAACAATTTATGTTGAATTAGTGAGGTGACTGCTAAGGGTCAACAGCCTGACGTCAGTATTAAATGTCACTTTTTTGCTGTTGGGCTGATCAGGTATCAACACTGTTTTCTCTGATGCCCACATATTCACAAATCTGCTGCGTCTACTGTGTGGATATAAGAAAGAATCAAATGACAAAGACAGAATTAGGAGGAAAACAAATGTTTCCTCACCTCTCTGAGTATAGTGGGGGGTGTGAATATGTGATTTGATGGGATTATGTGGATTTTAAGCTGAGAGGGGGTGGACTCGAGCCTCCCCAGAATCTTTGTATGTGTGTGTATGTTGTTTTTTAACCTTGTCTTGTGGCACATATATCCAGTGATTGAACAAAGGATATGACATGTTTTAAACCAAAACATAAGGATGTCAGCATTACAGAAATCCCCTAGAGACGGATTCTCTCCTAAGTAAGATCCAGAGAAATGCCTGTTCAAATTAAATACTCTGCCAGCTATATGGATTTCAGAGTCTGTTTTTAAAACCTGAAGCCATTTTGTGAGATTTTTGAGGCCACAGAAATGAAATGTGGTCACAGAAATATCACAGATACATGGTCAGTTGACCTTCAAAGTTTTAGGCACTTGTTTTCGTATGTTAACACAGATCCAATGGGTTTTAACTAAATTTAATTATCTGTATTTCATTCCTTCTGATGTATAGACTATTCTTTGGGGAGAAAAGAACACATATGAATATATTTACAGTGTATAGTCTCTAAGGTATGTACATACCATAACGACTAATGGTATTGATATGGTCATGGTTGAGGTTGAATGATCTCCTGCATTTGATTTCTCTGTGAAAGGCTGTTTGTATCTCTAAATCAAGCTGATTTATTGTCTTGAGTTTCTCAACATTTTCTCATGGATGATAGAGGTGGTGTTGTGTATCCCATTCCCAGGCTGTTGTAGGGTGCTTACTGTCTATTTGAACAATAACGTGAAAACTGGCTCTGAAATCTATCTGATAATGACCCATCAATTACAGAGGAGGAACTGCCAAGGAGTTTGCCTGCTTTTTGTGTGCAGCTTTCTAATTTCGTGCCCTCTCCTCCTTTCTCCTTTCTCCTCTCCTCTCTTTTCTCCTCTCCTCTCCTCTCCTCTCCTCTCCTCTCCTCTCCTCACATCTTCTCTCCTCTCCTCACATCTTCTCTCCTCTCCTCTTATTAAATGCAAATAAATCATGAAACTAATAACCCTGTATCATTGCCAGTGTGAATTCTACCTGTCCAGGTGTGCCACAATGAACCTCCAAATAGTCTCTCTTCTCCACTGAGCTGGAAGCTCCCAGGGGAGGTGATCAGGTTATTAAATATGAATGGGAGAAGGGAAGGGGCGGTATATATTCCCTTTAATTTTTGTGTTTTATTAAGCAGGTGGCTCAATATGATAGTGCTGGCTGTCATGTCACTAATTAGGGGCTATTTTCTCTCAGCTCAGCTTACAGTGGAGCTCTGCTGTTCGTCTGGAGTTCACACTGCCACTGCCCACCACTTACTAATTTCATCCAGTAATTCCCACTACATCATCACAAGCATACGCATATCTCCTAGATGATTTCCATCTACTTCCAAGATTTTACAAGCTGGATTTGGAAAAATCAGAGTAACTTGGAAGTATTTAAATATTTGTAAATGATGTACAGTACTTGTGTTTTTAGTTTTCATTACTGTAATGGTTCACATACCTCCAGAATTAACTGGTAGCCCTTTTCCACTGAAATGGTGATGATTCTCACGCTAAGCCTCTGCTCGGCAGGTTCACCACCAGGGCAATCTGGAGCCTATTGCAAACTGGCCGTGCTTTTCGACTGACTTGAGAACCGAATGGTGATGTTCCATTACGTGGCTATGTGGTAGTTTTATCTGACTGTCTTACCTCCCTACAATCCAACGTGATGCATTACCGATGTTTTTGTACAGTTTTTACTCCCGTTTACTCATGTTAGGGACATTTAAAAATACAGAGAAATGCAACATTATTACATTGCACAACAAGATCGCTAGAGTTACATCTATGCTCAAGACGACTGGTAAGGTAGGTACATTATTTAGTATGATTTTTTAAATGTGGTTAAAGGGATAGTTCACCCCAAAAATTTTAATGCTCTCATCTATTTCTCACCCTCATGATATCCCAGGTGCGTATGACTTTCTTTCTTCAGCAGAACACATTTGAAGAAAATTAGAAAACTATGCTAGCTCAGTAAGTCCTTAAAATGCAAGTGGATGGTGATTTCATTTTTGAAGCTCTAAAAGTCAGTCAGCATTAAGGTCATCCATACGACGGTTAAATTAATGTCTTCTAAAGTGATACAATCACTTTTTGTGCAAATAAATATAAATATTTAAGTACTTTTTAACTATAATCCATCGCTTCCAGTAAGCTTCACAAGAGGGTAGAATTTACATGGTTTCTCTTGTTATGTATTCGCATTGCCATGTTACGGATGTAATCAAACATTCTCCTCTCAGTGGAGACATCCAGAATAAGCACACAAACGCACCATTATTAGTAAAGAAGCAGATACAAATACAGATCTAAACCAAATCCAACAAAGCTTCTGGACGGTGTTCCTCCTACTCAGTTATTCCATGTGTGTACAATATGCCTCAGTTCTCACATGTATCACATGCCAACGCGATGACCGGAAGAGATGATTTAGAGTTAAAAAGTACTTCAATATTGATCTGACCAAAAGCGACTGTGTTGATAGCAAGGTTTCCATTACAAGCACAAAAACATGGTAACGATGGGACTTTGAATAGGAGTCAAGTACGCAAATTCGTATAGTTTTTCACTGCTGGCGGCTGCGCATTTTGTAGTAACACCAGTGGTTAAGGGGGCTTACAAATCATATGTCAGTAGATTTGACATGCAAATTTTAATAATGTAGAAGTTAAGGACGTTATTGACACTCATTATTAGACTATTATTGTTGTCTTTTTGGATGTAAAGTCATGCTTGGCCATTCACAAACCAAATGTATATTATAGATCTGCTTTGTTCTTATAATGCTTAAATACTATAAAGTCTCTTGGCAGATTTTGGTGGTGAACATTTCAAATGATTCAATGACTCACTCATAGCACATTAGACTTTGTTGCAACTTAATGGCATCTCCAGAAGGGGTCACTAAACTAATCAATTACAGTATGTAACACAATTTTTGTTCCTGGGTAGTAAGTGTTATTTCCTAATTGCTTATGCCTCAAAAGTATAGAAAATGGCTGTTATTCCCCATAAACTTTGCTTTTGTGACCAGGACAGTGATATTTTGAAATGTACCTATTATCCATGAGAAAATTTGTGTAATTTCGTTCACATGAAGTCAGAAAATAACAACATATGAATCGACTGCGACAAAGCTGTTCCAAGCCACTGTCTCCTTACTAGAGAGCTTGTTGGGGAATTAATTTCACTCCAGGATCTTCTTTATCTGTGGTCCGACGAAGACACTGGCTTTGAACTTTGCCTCAGTCAGCTATGGGAAGAAGTCTTGAAGGTACTTGATGGCTGCCAACTCTCTGTCTAGAGCTCTGACAAATTGTTTCATAAGGCCCAATTTGATGTGCAGTGGTGGCATCGGCACCTTCCGGGGGGTCCAACAGTGGGTTCAGTCCATTGTTGTTTGTCCCAACTGTGGTAGTGTGCCTTGGTGTTCCTGCTGTCCCAAAGGCAAATATAGCAGGGGAACTTGTTAAAACCGCCTTGGAGACCCATCAGGAATGCCACCATTTTGAAGTATCCTATGACCTCCCAGCCATACTCATCATACTTCAAGGTGTCCAGCAAGGTCTTGATATGTATCCACTTAGGTAGCTGGAACTAAACTGAACTGGTGGGCTTAAGGACCCTGTATTTATATTATATAGTGATTGTCTCAACTTTTTGGACAATCATGAGTTTGCATCCCTATGAGTTATAAACTTTAGACAATGATGACATTCGGACCACTGATTTAAAAAAAATTAAATTATAATTCACACTTGGTACATAGCATTATGATTTAGCCTTAACATCTCAGAATGTGAATTAATTTTCAGTAATTCATTGATCGGAGTCAGCTTATTCCGCGATTACAATGTGTAGTATGCAGAAAACATGGAATATAGTCAAAAAAATGGCATTAGCATTAAACTGCAGAATATCATGGAATATGACATACTGTATTTGGACGAAAATTAATATTTGAATGTACATTTAAAATTGTGATATGTCCTTGTGTGATTATTATACTAAAAAAGTGTCTGATTTAATTGATTAAATAAATAATCTGCAAGTGATGCACGCTTCAGAATGAATGCGTAGAGGCGGCCACTCGTACACTGAAAACACCTCATGATTAATAATCACACTATGCCATGGAGCATACTGCTTATCTGGAGGTGTGAAACTTCTGTCAAAAACACACAGAAACAGCTAAATAAAAGCTTGATTTAAATGGACACGTTTTTGCTAAAATATTACACTTGTTGGGTGCATAAAATCTCCTGGAAATGTCCTGGAAAATTGTGTCTTTAAAAGAGTGGGAACCCTATTTATGCTCACTGTCTGTTCTTTTTGAAGATTCATATTAGAATCACCATCCACTTGCACTTTAAGGACCTACTGAGCTAAGATATTGTTTTACTTTTCTTCAGTTGTGTTCACCTGAGGAAAGAAAGTCATACACATCTGGGATAACATGAGGGTGAGTAAATTATGAGAGGATCTTCATTTTGGGGAGAACTAACCCTTTAAATTCCTAAGTATTTTAAACTGTAACAGTGTAAATAATAACTGTAACATTATTAGCATTAATGTAGCAGATGGTTATATTTTGATTTTTTTCATAGCATATAATATTATGTTTACATCTTTCAGAATCCCACCTGTTTACTTAACAGTGATATTCCTACCTAATTGGAAAGCCCCCTTACTGAACAAAGCAATGCATAAGTTGAAAAGAGTGAAAGGAAAGCTAACAAAATTGGAAAATGTAATAACTTACCAAGATCAGCTACAGAGGACACCGGCAATTCTGTGTTCGTCTGAAGCATGACTGACTCAATTCAGTGAACTCTGTTAGTTAGCTGGCTGGTCGGTGACTAAGATGTCATTGCTCCATCCACTGCCACTTTTGCTTAGATTCTTCTTATAGTCCCTGGACTCTCTTTTAATTTTTTTTCCATTTGTTAATGATTTGGTCAAACGTCCCGTTGACTGCCCGCCAGATACTGACCCCCCGCTACATAATTGACCTTTATCAACAAAGCACATCCCTAACCCTAGCTCATTGGTCCTTACCTTTAAAGCCCATCCCTACACCTACCCCTAAACATACAGAGTCAAAATTCGGCACTACACTGGTATACTATATATCACTTGATGTATCTCTTTCCCTTTGCAATCTCCTTTTTATCTTGGATCTCTGTAGATAACCATATTGCAAATAGAGAGGTAATTTCCTCCATGTTTCCTGAACGCTTTTGGTGTCTGATATTTTTGTAGGTTTTTTATTTTTGTTTTATAAGTACTCATTGCTACAGACGGTAGCTACTGTTTTTGTTTGGAAAACTTTACCTGGTGACGAAAACACTCTCACTCCGTCCGCCCTCTGATGTAATCAGTTCCTGCATAGAGACCAGCAGGAACCCACCTCTGAGCCATGTCTGTATTAAAAGGCTATGATTGTGCCACAGTGGATCTTGTGAACTTGGACCAAGCTGCCAAAACACTTTAAAGCTTATAAATTGATCATCTTTAATATTTAATGTAACCACCTGTTATTTATTTCTTTAAAGAATGCAGATATTCTCTATATTCTATGCAGATATCCCCACAAGCCGACACAGACCGGGCACTCAGGGAACTGTATGGGAGTATGTCAGCAGGAAACCGCGCACCCTGAGGCCGCGTTCATTGTTTTCGGGGACTTCAACAAAGCCAACTTTAAAACAATAGCACCAAAATACCACCAACATATCAGCTTCAACACATGAGGGGACCGGGTTTTGGATCATTGCTATTCTCCTTTCCGGGATGGCTACAAATCCCTCCCCCTCCCACCATTTGGCAAATCCGACCACTCTTCCGTTCTGCTTCTGCCCGCTTACAGGCAGAAACTGAAACGAGAAGCACCCGCCCTCAGAACGATCCAGTGCTGGTCGGACCAATCAGACTCTATGCTACAGGACTGTTTTGATCACGCGGACTGGGAGATGTTCCGGTCTGCCTCCGATGACAACATCAAGGTTTACGCTGATAGCGTAACGTGTTTCATCAGGAAGTGCGTAGAGGACGTTGTTCCGACAAAAACTATACGGATCTACCCCAACCAGAAACCCTGGGTTAACGGCGATGTTCGCGCGGCACTTACTGCGCGGACCACCGCTTTTAATTCTGGGAATGCGGAGGAGCGTAAACAAGCCAGTTATGCCCTCCGTAACTCCATCAGTGCAGCCAAACGCCAGTACAGGCACAAAATTGAAGGACAGTTCAACACCACTGACTCCAGAAGTATGTGGCAGGGAATTAACACCATCACGGACTATAAACGGAATAAAAACTCTGCCATGAACACCGTTGCCTCTCTCCCGGACGAGCTTAATACTTTTTATGCTCGTTTCGAGGAAAACAACAACACCGCCCTCACGGAGAGAGCACTCGCGGCCGATACTACAGAGGTTGGTTCACTCTCCGTCTCTGTTGCGGATGTAACCCGATCCTTTCGACAGGTGAATATCCACAAAGCCACGGGTCCAGACGGCATTCCGGGTCGCGTCATCAGAGCATGCGCGCACCAACTGGCTGGTGTTTTTACAGACATTTTCAACCTGTCCCTCTCCCTGTCTGTAGTCCCCACATGCTTCAAAACATCAACCATTGTGCCTGTACCGAAGCAATCAAAAATCACTTGCTTAAATGACTGGCGTCCTGTTGCCCTCACCCCCATCATCAGCAAATGCTTCGAGAGGTTGATCAGAGATTACATCTGCTCTGTTCTGCCCACCTCTTTGGACCCATTGCAGTTTGCCTACCGCAACAACCGCTCCACTGATGATGCTATTGCATCTACAATACACACTGCTCTCTCCCATCTGGAAAAAAGGAACACATATGTGAGAATGCTGTTTGTAGACTACAGCTCAGCATTTAACACCATAGTGCCCTCCAAGCTTGATGTGAAACTCCGGGCTCTGGGCTTAAACAGCTCGCTGTGCAGCTGGATCCTGGATTTCCTGTCAGGCAGACGTCAGGTGGTTAGAATGGGCAGCAACATCTCCTCATCACTAACCCTCAACACTGGAGCCCCGCAGGGCTGTGTTCTCAGCCCACTCCTGTATTCCCTTTACACACATGACTGTGTGGCGACACATAGCTCCAATGCCATCATTAAGTTTGCTGACGATACGACGGTGGTAGGTCTGATCACTGACAATGATGAAACAGCCTACAGAGAGGAGGTGCACACTCTGACGCGCTGGTGTCAGGAGCACAACCTCTCCCTCAACGTCAGTAAAACCAAGGAGCTTGTGGTGGACTTCAGGAAGAAAGGCAGAGAACACAGCCCCATCACCATTAATGGAGCACCGGTGGAGAGAGTCAGCAGCTTCAAGTTCCTCGGTGTCCACATTACTGAGGAACTCACATGGTCCGTCCACACTGAGGCCGTTGTGAAGAAGGCTCACCAGCGCCTCTTCTTCCTGAGACGGCTGAGGAAGTTTTGAATGAACCACCACATCCTCACACGGTTCTACACCAGTACTGTAGAGAGCATCCTGACTGGCTGCATCACCGCCTGGTACGGCAATAGCACCGCCCACAACCGCAAAGACCTGCAAAGGGTGGTGCGAACTGTCAGAAACATCATCGGAGGTGAGCTTCCCTCCCTCCAGGATATATATAACAGACGGTGTGTGAATAAAGCTCGGAGGATTATCAGAGACTCCAGCCACCCGAGTCATGGGCTGCTCTCACTGCTTCCATCAGGCAGGCGGTATCGCAGCATCAGGACCCGCACCACCCGACTACATGACAGCTTCTTCCCACAAGCAATAAGACTTTTGAACACATGATCTCTCACGATCAACAGTCAGCACTGTACTTTATTAATCTTCATTCTGTCAAATATATTCTCCCCAATTCAATTAGTGTATATATATATTTATACCCTTATCTAGTGTATGTGTATTCTACATTGTGTGTATTGTGTACATTTGATATGTAAATTGTTGTGTAAGTATGTGTACATTTGTTATGTAAATTGTGTTGTGTAAATATGTTGTTTATTGTAAAGTGGTTTATGTCTCGTCACTGTCATTACTGCAATGTTGCTCGGAACTGCACACAAGACTTTCACCTACTGTTGCACTCGTGTACACAGTAGTGTGACAATAAAGTGATTTGATTTGATTTGATTTGATTGATTGAGATATTGCAGGGCTGCTTTTCCCTAAATGTAATGCTCTTTTCAATACTTCCTTAAGTTGTCACAACAAGTGAAGAGTGATTGTGGCTCTTTCGGTTGTTTATTGTTCAGTTTGGGGTATTTCTAATGATTGTTGTTACTTAAACTAAATGAGGCAGCAATAATTAGAGTGAGGCTGATAATTATGCTCTACAGGGGTATAAAAGAGTTAGGGATAGCGAAATATATGTGGTCTGAGCTGACTGGGATATTTGATCAAACCAATATTATGTGAAAATAATAATAACAGATCAGTCAAGTTATCCTATTTGATGCGGATGTTATATACAGGTCGATCAGCCATCCATTGAGTTTCTTGTGGCTACATGTAAATTGACGGTAAACAACAGCTAGATAGAAGCAGCATTTTAATTAGAGGTCGACCGATAGTGGATTTTCCAATACTGATATCTAAGTTGGTGGAAAAAGCCTATAACCAGGGAATGAAATAAAAAATTTTTTTACCCACCCACAGTGGCGGGTGAATGCCAAATTTTACCAGCCACTTTGACTTTTCTGTGCTACTTCAACAGTGTTCTTTTAGAATAAAATATAGCATAATACCATGCTATTATTAACATAATGATAAATTTACAACATTCAAATGGAGGCTAAAGAGTAGACAACCATAGAAGAAAACTTCTTGTTCCCCATCTGTCGCTCACTTCGACATTGTGTCGAAGAATCGTCACTAGGGGACTCTCTTGAGTGCCGAATATGCCTCTGATGCATGAAAAAAGGCCAATGAGAAGTTGGCAGACAGTATTTGCATACCCTGCCCCCGGACATACGGATATAAAGGTGAGGAAATACTATGAGTTCATTCAGAAATTTTCTTCGGAGCCTTGGTCGTATCAGCAGTCAGCTGCGAGTAACACACCTGTTCCTCAGATGCTTTGCTTGCTGTTGGATCTACAGTTTGCCCATGGGCGCTTCAACATCTCAAAATTAAAAGAGTTTTAATTCTTAAAAGAGTGATTTTCTCTGTAAAAGAGTATTTTCCTCTAAAGAGGGATACACAGCGGCGTTGAGCATTCTTTTCAGGACACGTCTTTATAAAGATGCTATTCCGCCCCTGTGTAGTTCCTGGATGTGGTAGAGTGCTCTCCGCTTCAGACGGCCACAGGCGTTGTCGCGTGTGTCTGGGTTGTGATCACACCGAGGCAGCGTTTGTGGATGGCTCATGCTCTCACTGTGAGAGCATGACCATGTCAACGTTGCGGTCGCGGCTCGCTTTCAACAGAAAGCACGCCACTCCATCCGCCCCCGCATCGCTCCTTCTTCATCTCTTCCTACGGGATTGAGGATGATGCCGCTGGCTCTGGAGGTTATCTGGGGATGGCAGCGGGTGCAGCTCCGCCGGGTACGCCCTCTCGGACCACCCGCCCCCCGGCACGCTCGTTGACTGCCGTCCATACTCGAGGCAACAGTGGACGGGAGTTTGACCTCACTGCCAGCCTGCCTATCCTCTAGAGCTAGAAGAGGATGAGATCGCTGCTGCTTCGGAGAGCGCGGCGTCTGAAGCAGACGACTCCTATGAGTGGGCTGCCGCCTTGGGGCCAGCACGCCCAGGCTGAGGCGGACTCGCAGATGTCCGATATGCTTGCACAGGCCGCCGCTAGCTGGACTGGAACCCTCCGTCCTCCCCACAGCCATAGTGGCTGGATGATTGGTTCCTGGGTACACCACACCGCTCACAGCCGCACGCACCCCCGGTCCCATTTTTCCCGGAAGTGCATGATGAGCTGACATCTACGTGGAGGGCACCACTCTCCACTCGTCATGCTACCTGCTCATCCGCTCTCCCTAACCTCGACGGCAGAGCGGCCCACGGGTACACGGCGATTCCCCAGGTGGATAGGGCTGTTGTGCTCCACCTGTGCCCCGGAAACCCGACCACTTGGCGGGGTCGCCCTGTGCTCCCCTCCAAGGCCTGTAGGACAACGTCTACACTGACTGCTAAAGCCTACAGCGCCGCTGGACATGCCGCTTCCGCCCTGCACGCCATGGCCCTCCTGCAAGTCCACCAGGCCAAGGCGCTTAAAGATCTGCACGTGGGTAGCCCTGATCCCGATGTGCTGCAGGAACTGCGCTCAGCGACCGACCTCGCCCTCAGGGCCACGAAGGTCAAAGTGCAGTCACTCGGGCAGGCGATGACCACGCTCGTGGCCCAGGAACATCATCAATGGCTGAACTTGGTTGAGATGCGTGAAACCGACAAGACTCGCTTTCTCAACACCCCTGTCTCCCAGCCCCGCCGCAAGCCTGCCGCCATGGGCCATGCCGCATCTGCTTGCCGAGGGCGTCCCCCTGCGAAAAAAAAAACCAGGCTGCTCCGCCTCAACCTGGTCCCAGCTCTCAGCCCCTGCATTGAGCGCCCCGCAGGAAGCAGACACCCCCGTCGCAAGGACCCCCTTGAGGACCCGGAAGGCTCCCAGGCGTTCCTGAGATGGATGACCCAAGGACCAAGACGTTAGCTCCAGAGCTGGTAAGCAGACCACTCCATTCCCCGGTGGAGGGCCGGGAGGAGAATCCTTTGTTGAATTTATTTCATGTGCCCACATTCTCAATAACAGAGCTATTTCCTTTGTCTCTGGGTCGCCTGGCCCACAAATGCCATTCTCACGGCATTCTGCCGCCACACCTCACAGAGGTGCGCAGATAGGTCAGTGCTCTTATTCCTACAGGAGAAGTTGGAAGGGAGGCCCCTTCGTTGCTGTGCCCGGTACGTGCCTTACGCACCTACGTGGACCACACGCACGACTTCAGGCGTTCTGAGCAGCTCTTTGTCTGCTTTAGCGGACAGCGGAAAGGGAATGCTGTCTCCAAACAGAGGCTCTCCCACTGGCTGGTGGACGCCATCCTGTTGGCCTACCACACCCAGGCTGTGCCCCCCCCCCTTGCGGGTCCGAGCACACTCAACAAGGAGTGTTGTGTCCTCATGGGCACTGGCTAGGGGCACCTCTCTGGCAGACATATGCAGAGCTGTGGGTTGGGCAACACCCAATACCTTTGCGAGGAATTACAACCTCAGAGTTGAGTCAGTCTCGTCCCGTGTTTTCTCAGGTCCGAGCTGGTAGAACTCGGTACACCCTGACAATCTGACCGGGTGAATCGCTTGCGCCCAGCGCCCTTTCCCTCGGCCGAGGTAAAACAGTGCGCTTTTCCCTCCCAAGAGATCCCACTAACTCGGCTCCCTGGATGACTCCTCCCTAACCCTGTGGGTCCGCAATTCAGCAGAGGAATTCACTGACCCAATCCACTGTGGGTATCTCAAATCTACCCTGCACTGCTCCACAGATCAGGCCTCCTACGTGGACTCCTCCTGTGTGTATTTTCTGTGGTAAGGTCCCCTTACAAGCGGACCCGCATCTCCCTTAGGCAGTACCCACTGCCCTCCAGTCGCCATGTTGTAGCAACTCCCCCCTCCTCGAGGCTGGATCTACCACTGCGACATTCTTTCCCACATGTGACCGAAGAGGCCCATGTGATTTATTTTGCCACATTACCACCCCCTTCCTGGGCAGGTGTGTTCTCCGCACCTTTCTTTTCCCCCTGAAAGAATAGGAAAATGGGTAAGACCCCCCATGATGCGGTAAGGGCCCCAGCTGTTTGGCTCTATGAGAGAAACATAGAGAGTAAAGAGGCCCGGGTAGGCTCGGCCCGTCCAGGGTTGGCAAGCATCGCCTTGTTCCCCTGCTTGGGTAACTAGAAGGATTCCGATGTCTTTTATGTGGTATTGGGAAAGGGTATGTGCAGTCTGACACAGCTGGTCGTCCTGGCACGTGAAATACCTTCCCGCTCCTGTGTCAGCAGTACACATACACGGCTCAGCGCATGGCGTGATTTGAAGTGGACCCCTAGTGTCGCTTCTTCGACACAACGTCGAAGTGAGTGACAGACGGGGAATGTCTAGGTTACGTATGTAACCGCCGTTCCCTGATGGAGGGAACGAGACATTGTGTCCTCCCGGCCACGTTGCTGAGCCAAGCCACTGAGGTGGCCGGTCACTCCTGGCTCCTCAGAAAAATCCTGAATGAACTCATATTATTTCCTCACCTTTATACCCATATGTCTGGGGGCGGGGTATGCAAATCCTGTCTGCCAACTTCTCATTGGCCTTTTTTCATGCATCAGAGGCATATTCAGCGCTCAAGACAGACCCCTAGTGTCGCTTCTTCGACACAACGTCTCGTTCCCTCCATCAGGGAACGGAGGTTACATATGTAACCTAGACGTTAATCAAAAAACATTTCTGAGGTTGTACTGAATTATGACACATATGACAATTTACCTTTAGTCCTAATGTCATTGCATCCTGAAATGGTCTGAGATATACAGTGCTCTCACAGATTAAACTATTCTTTTTTTTTCTCTCTCTCCCCTTTTTCTTCCCAATTTGGAATGCCCAATTCCCAGTGCACTCTAAGTCCTCGTGGTGGCATAGTGATTTACCTCAATCCAGGTGGGGGAGGACGAATCTCAGTTGCCTTAGTGTCTGAGACCGTCAATCCATGCATCTTATCAAGTGGCTTGTTGAGCATGTTACCGTGGAAACATAGCGCATGTGGAAGCTTCACGCTATTCTCTGCGGCATCCACGCACAACTCACCATGTGTCCCACAGAGAGCGAACCACATTATAGTGACCACTAGGAGGTTACCCCATGTGACTCTACCCTACCTAGCAACTAGGCCAATTTGGTTGCTTAGGAGACCTGGCTGGAGTCACTCAGCATGTCCTGGATTCTAACTCGCTACTCCAGGGGAGGTTGTCGGCTTCTTTACTCTGTGAGCTACCCAGACCCCCCTCCAGAAGACACTATTCTTGCAAATTGTTCCCAGATGACTGACAGAGAAGAGCTAGTGAGAACTTCATATGCGCTTGCTTTTAAAATTGCAAAATATAATCAAGTGTGCTTCTTCAAACCTGCGTCTTTATGTCTAATGGCATATATTGTCATTTGTCACTCTTAGACGTCTTATAGGCCGCCTGCCACAGTGACACATAAATGAGTAAAATGAACCACCGCTGTGCATAAAACACCCACATTTGGCGAGTGGCAGCTGCTAATTTCATACCCTGCCTATAACCAATTAATCAGCTGTTTTTTAAAATCGATTTATAAAATGATAAAAAATGTCTTAGTCTTTCCTTACTATGACGCGCTTAGACATAGAGACTACAAGAGTCCAACATAATAAAATCCCCAAAATCAAAACCCCAAAAATAAGCAGAAAAATTACGATTTGTCACATAACATGAGATTTTTAACCAGGCTATAAACAAGAAAAACACTGGGGACTCTTTATTGAAATTACAGAAATCTTGCTCCATTAAAGTGCTCTATATGTAAGTATTTACCAAATGTAGCTTTTTATATCCTATATATTCACCAGATGAAGAGTTTTATATACTGTATATACAGTACTTCACCATATAAGGTTTATTGATGAGTAATAGTAAAATATTAAATAGGAATAAAATAATACAATTGCCATGTTTCAGCATTTTTTGATTTTAGCTTATAAAGGATAGTTCAAAAAATAAACTATTGGCACTGATTTATTTGTGAAACCGATATATCGGTCTACCTCTTTCTTTAAATGTTACTGTAATGATGACATGGATGAAATGCTTGTCATACTAGTAAAAGTTCAGTGCTAAAGGTTAAAACCACATGTGTAACATTCCCTGACAGTTAAAAAGCTCCAGTTAAATCCCTGGAAAACAGACATAACAGCACAGCACTCTCAGCCCTACTGTGTTAAAGATGGATAGTGTTGTTTATAATGGCTTCAACTTTGCATTAGATGGGTTAAAATCTTTAATTCACAAATGTCTTCTCTTCTCTTCTCTTCTCTTCTCTTCTCTTCTCTTCTCTTCTCTTCTCTTCTCTTCTCTTCTGTTCTCTTCTCTCCTCTCCTCTCCTCCTGCTCTCAACATTGTTTTGGTCTATCTGATCCTGGGCTCTTTTGTTGCTCTTTGAAAGGCCCGACCCGACACTCATTATTTTCTCCTTTATCTTGCTCTCTGACGCTCTGATTAGGGTGGTCAGGTTTGACAGTCACCTCCGCAGACATCCTATCCATTACGCTGTCACCAGGGGCAGGGTGAGTGTGTGTGTATGTGTATGCATGGCTTTGTGAGTTTGTGTGTTTGTGAGTGTGTGTGTATGTGTGGAGTGTGAAGTCAATGAGAGAAAGCACCTTACACAGGATTAAAGAAGAGGGACAATATATATTTATGTAAATCCACAAGTGTATTTCCTAGGCTTGCAGGAAAAAATGTAGAGGGCAAAGATAGAGAGAGTCCTGGAGAGAGGGAATAATGGCTTGAGAGAAGGGTGCTAGTGGCTATGTAAGCATATAAAAATAAAAGTACAAATATACTCATGTGTTGTGTGTATGCATATACATGTGTGTGTAGGAAGGAGTGTTTTGGAGGCTAAGTGTACAACGTCAACAAAAAGTGTTGTGTGAGTATCATGAGCCCATCTCCAGCTAATTAAGCAACCTCCTTGTTAATTAAATCCTTGTTAGAGGTGGAGGCGGAGAAGCTAATTAAACTGCTCTCTCCTTTCATAATTGCAGAATGATATAGAATCTGTGTGCTGAACTGAAGGAAGAACAAAGATTATCTGTGTAATGGCTCCAATGTTGTTGTGGAGTGAACATATTTGCTCTGCAAGTATTCTGGATTGGAGGAGAGCAGACTATGTTTTTGTTCCCTGTTCTCTTTCTATCTCTCACTCACTCTGCATCTCTCTGTTGCTCTGTCTCTCTCTGGAGGGTTCTACCCGCTCCATTGTGTCAGTAGGTGGAAGGGAATAGGCAATATGAGCCCACAGTGGTTTGCTGATGCAGCCCAACTATTTTGGGCTATCCTCCTGGCTGTCATTTGTTGTCAGATGACCTAGTCAGGGATTTTTTGTGTTGTTGTAATAATTGTGTGTGTGTGTGGGGGGGGGGGCAGAGTAAGAGAAAAGATAAATTATTTCCATCACTGATCAGTTATGTATAACAGGGGCATTTGTTTATTTTATACAGTATAATTGCGTTAATTATAAATGGGTGATTCTCAAGAAACCTGTCCTTGTCCTATTTAACACCAAAATCAAAAACAAATTAGGGGTTAGATTTTGCATGTAGAAATCAAGCCTACTACAAGGGCCATTGTGACATTATTTTCATGACTGTTATGCACATTTTACCCACAATTTCCATTGCTGCAATATGAAAAAACTTTTTTATGGTAATCTCATAACCACAATATGCAAATATTATATATTATTTATATTGATAAGTAATTATACATCATAGTAGTACTCTCTTGGTACGATCTTTCAAAAATAATCAAGCAACACCATCTTTTATACTGTGATATAGTATAAAAAACGAAAAAAAAAAAAAAAACTGTGAATCATCGTCGAAAACAATGGGAATAGTGAACATAAAACAGACACATTTCAGTAATGAGAATTGGGGGGTAAAATGTCACAATGCAAAAAAATTTAATGGTCCCTGATTTGGATTATAAATGCAGTATGACCAGGACATTTTCTTGACTGGTTTTGTGAGAGTTCCCCCCCCCCCCTTTGTTTCCTGGGGTATTGATGGTAACTGCCAAGTGTCTTGTTCAATGTAATCTTTATTGGGAGAGAAAATAGATTCAGTTACCCAGCTAGTGTTTAGAAACTGTATCTCTTTCTTTGCTAACTGTTTGTATGTGTACATGCTTAGCTATAATTTGTGAGCTAAATATGACAAAACCTCCCTTTGGGGATGTTTGGGGACATCCTCAGTTGGAAAATGTTTTCACAAATAAGTACTTTTTTTTTTTTTAATAAAATTCGAAAAACTTTTGTTTTAGGGTTTGGCTTTGGGTGTGTTCATGTTTGTCTGTAGTAATAATACAATAAGCTTTAATAAAACAATAGAAAGTCTGTGGTATGTGCCATTTACATGTAGATATTGAATATATATGTGTTTGTACATTTTCCTGTACCCATTAAGAAATGGATGTTATTTTATTTTATTTTTGTATGTAATTGTAAGGTTAACAACATAAAGCTTTAACAATAAGCACTGCATCAACCACAGCTGCTCTGCAAGTTTCAGTGATTTCTTGTGTTTCCTTCAGATCTTTATGATTAAATTGGCTACACAATGCGGTCTGTTTATCTTTGTTTGACAGTAGAAATATTCAGTTTGAAATATTCAGTCATTTTAATAAATGATTGCCCAAAGAGAGACATCACTTAACACAACTTATTTTTAATAGCATATGATCTAACATCAATAAATAAAAGCTGAACCTCTTCATCTGTCTCTTTTTACAAACAAACTGCAATAGGTTAGAACTATTTTATGTGTGGGTTGTTTTCAACAGTTTATTAAATTAGAAGACTCTTCTTCATTTTCTGTTGTCCTTATAGACATATTGGTTGTGAATGCTGTCTAAATGATTGTCTTTGTGCTAGCAGGCTGTAGTGGGAGCATCATTTTATGTCTGCTTCAAGTTAAAATATTCTAATGATTTGGTGTCATAACTGTATAAATAGAGATTGTTAATAAGTATTCTTGTGTTTTACAAGCTGTACACTCATATTATGGCTGAACTTTTATTTACTGTACATTTATACAGGATTTATGAAGTTTTGTGTCTTTATTTCCTTTTTTCTTTCTCTTCACTATTAAATTGCATTATCGTAGCCAAAGAATATCCCTATATATATATATATATATATATATATATATATATATATATATATATAAAATAAACAATGTTCACCTTAGTTAATGGAATATGCATTTAGTAGCAAAGTAATTATCTGGGTTTGCAGGAAATAAATTTGTTCTTTTGCTGGATAGGACTGAAATAAATTTAAACATTAATGGGTCCCTTGATTTGCATTAAAATAGTGCGTTATTGTCCCTCAGTGTGGGCTGATATTGGATGTGCATTTCAGTTCTAAACCCTCACAATTTTAAAATGCACAGCAAAGTTTAATATGCTGATTAGAGGCCTTATCTGCAACAGAGGCCATCTCATCACTTCTGTCAATGCCTGCTTCATTTAAAAAAAAAAATCATTTTAAAAATCCAGAGTGGGTAATCGAATATAATTGAATTAGTGGGTGGCTTTTTCTCTCTCACAATTTAAACCTCAGCCAAGTGGCAGAAAATATAGCCATAAGCAAAAATTTAGTGGGGGCTTTTTAGAGGACCAGGCATTTCAGGGCATCAGGGGGCTTCTTAGAAGCTACTAGTCAATAGGAAACTTCAAGGCATAAATGAGAAGTGAGAGAAAAGATAGAGAGCAAGGAGGGAAGAAAAGGGCAGGTGTAGGTAGGGAGCTTTGATCCACTCAGACCTCCTTTACAATTATGACCTCATTTGAAATGCTGGGAGCCATAAGAGGAAGGTGCTCAGAGCTCACCCACCAGATAGTTACACACACACACACACACACACACACACACACATTCACGCACTCTAAACATGGTGGGGTACCACAATGACCCTTTCTCCCAAAACAGGGGGAGAAGGGACCAAAAAGCTTTAATTTGGCTCCAGGGAGGCCCCTGCTAAGGGAAGGCTAAAATTGTGCCTCCTCCCCAGGGAGAGCAGAGGTTTGGGGCAGAGCGAGGGAAAGCGTGCTGGGTCATTGGCTGGTGTTGACTTTTTCGCTGAGAGGCTTTTCGGTGTGTGTTGTTAGCGTGTCAGCTCTAATTAGTGTTGTGTAGTGAGGGTTAAATGAGATTACACAGTGTTCAGACCCCGCTGCTCAGCTCATGGGCATGTTAAATAGCCATTTCACACACAGTCACAATTCCAGTGTATCCCTGTCTCTAATGCCTTCACTCACAGTTTGGATCTTCAGAGTTTGATTGTTACTCTTAATTAGGTGCACTTTAAGAGACCTTTGGTGTACCAGGGTGCGCAGTTTTCATTGCTGTCATGAATGAATTCGACTTTAGTTAAGACATTTTCTTCTTAACTAAAGACTAAATTAATTAAATGTTTTCCAAAATGCAATTTATAAATTATAATAATAATAATAATAATAATAAATATATAGAGATTCTTTTCTGTTCTTTGTACTTTTTCTCCAGGCCAAAACAAGGTGAAAGTTTGACTGACTAGACTTGATTAAATCTTTTAATTATTTAATGCTAAATAGTTATTTGAAGTAATTAATATTTATTGATAAGAGTCTTTTAAGAGTTCAGGAAGGGTATTTCACTATTATTTTTCATTTAGCTGGGTGCAGTAATAAATTAATTATAAGCCGCATTAGTCTCATGCTGAAAATCCTCATATATTGAAGGATAACTTTTTCTGCCTGTGTGTGTAATAAGATTAAGTTTATTAGGAGTGGTATGAGCCATGACCCCATGAGGAGATGAAATGGGGGATTATGTCCCCTCCCTCTGAAATGAACTTCATTTCAGTACTTGCATAGGACTACTCTGATCACACTTTCAAAGACTGCAAATGCACTTGACTGACTAAGCTTAGATGAGGCTGATGATGATTAACTGAGACACTTCATATTCAGCTACAGTGCTACAATGATCTCATTTCAAGTTGCAAATTCTGTAATGCAGATGTTTTGTTACAGTTTAACAACATGACAGATTCAAATAGCATACAGATAATTTTTAGATTTGTCTAATAAAAATAGTTGCAAAGAATTGGTAAAAAACAAAAATTTGGTTGTTGAGCCTGAATGCTGTGAAATTCAGAATTTCCGAATTTGCTGTAAATTGGCATTTAGAGCAAATGCACTTTGATGATACAAAATGATTTCAACCAAACGACAAGAAAATTAAATTCAAACCGCTTTAAGCTTAATACAACTTCAAAGCTTAATACCTCCAATAAAACACCAACCGCTGTTAGATAGTTTCATAAATTCTAACAAAACTGACTAGATCTGGAACTAGCTTTCAATGCGCTCAGGAACCATTGGGACAGCTTACAGAAACTGGCTGTTCTTAACAATAATTAGACAAGCATAAATACACATTTAGCAATAGTGTTGCCCCCAATATGAGATCAAATGAAATAAAGAATCTGTTTTTTAAATAATATTCTAAAAACATTGCATGTAGTGCACTTAATTGTTCTTTTATCAGCTTAAAATCTAAAAAATGGTGACAACATCATAATAATTTTAATGACCAGTTTTCTTTTACTTCTGGCTATTTCTATCATTTAGGATTGCCTTAGAAAAGTGATTAACTTGTCAGAGCCATGGCCTAGCAGATGTTGAGCTGTGGTGCTCATGCAGGTTTGAATTCAGCCTGGAATGTGTGGTACCATTACCTCTCTTTATATATCTTCCCAATAATATCCTGCACCCTTTCTACTGTCTTGATCAATATAAGTGAAAATGTTAAATTCATGATGAAAAAATATTGTGGGTCCTGTGTGTAAATAAGGCTATCTATGTCATTAAATAGAGCAGAATAATTACATATGCTGACTAGTTTATTAAATCTCCTGACTGGAGTAAAATTGTGTAAAGGATCTTTAATTTACAATTACATGATTCATGAACAGTTGGAGCTGTTTCTCCTGAGTTGAAGGCTGCTGTGGCTTTATCCATTGGAGCTCTGTGTGTCTGTGTAATTCTCAGAAAGTCAAGCATAGCATCCACTGCCAATAATAGGTACAGCTGAGAGCTCTGGTGCTAACAAGGCCTAAGAGGGAAAGTGGTTAACAAGGAAACCATCGCTCTGACTCTCTAATGCCAGCTCTGGCTTTCCCTTCTTTCCCATCCTCCCCCAACACTCCACCCTCCAACAGCCCTTCATCCAGTGCATAGCAACCATTGTGCCTTTACCTTGTATTTAAAATTACATGTTTACTCTTGACTATTAGGAGTGGTACTACATTAAAAGGCACCAGAATAGAAATACATTAGCACTCTAAGATGTTCATCTTTCACTCTTTTCTTCATAACAGAAATTCTCGAAATTTTTCTTTGCTTAAATGTTCATGTCTCCGTCTTTCTTTCTCTCTCAATCTCCCCCTCTCTCTCTCACACACACCCTTTCCATGTTAACATCCCCCTCATCTTCTTTCCCTCCCTCTCACCCTCCTCTCTCTGCCTTTCTCTAGTGTTTGGGGGTCTTGCCTGATACCCATTAGCGTTAGGGCTTATTACCTGGGTAATGAGCGACACAGTGTCTAATTAGCTGGGGCTTGGAGAAACTGACATCACTGCAGCCCTGGAGCTGCCACTGCCATTAGCAGAGCTCCTCTAAGTGATCTGTCTGTGGTCTGTTAAAACCATTACATTCATTATGGATCAATCAAAGGAAAAGGTGTTGCGGCTAATTGAGGAGTGGAACAATGCTTAAAATCTTGCTGTAATTGATGGGTGAAAAATGAAAATAAGAAAAACACCCCATCGATGTCTGGATAATGGGTATATACGCTCCGTGTATGATGGATAGATTTTCTTGCATAATGGATGATTGGCTTCTGAGTGAACATCATCTGTCTTTTAATGAAATTATCTTTAACAATACCTTAACATGTTCAGTGAGAATCACTGTAGCATTATTTTAAGGTTAGTGAAGTTAACTTTTCTTTGTAAATATTCCTTGTTTTTGCTAAAAATATTAGGCATAAAGAAGAGTCTAGTGTCATGCTTTCGTTATTTGTCATGTAGTAAATGAATCTTGCACTTTGAGTAAATCTTACACTTTATGTGAATTTAATGCAGATGCTTCAGCAAAGACCTTCAATAATTCAGTTAGAAAAAAAGATAAAAAGCTATTAGAATATTGTTTGAGAACAACTGGCATATATTTTGAAGGTTAGGGATCTTTAACAGTTTTGCACAGGTGAATACAGCATGACCTATTAGAGGGACCAATATGAGCAGTGATGACCACAAGTCAAAGTCAAGTTTCAATCTGTAGAGTTTACTGAAGACAAAGATCTTCCAAAGGTAAAAGAGAGAACCAGAAAATT
This sequence comes from Moxostoma hubbsi, assembly GCA_032164185.1. Classification (NCBI taxonomy): domain Eukaryota; kingdom Metazoa; phylum Chordata; class Actinopteri; order Cypriniformes; family Catostomidae; genus Moxostoma; species Moxostoma hubbsi. The sequence continues at coordinate 23,453,409 of JAVLUX010000011.1, read as the reverse complement.
TGTTGAAGTTCTAACCTGAAACTAACTTAGGGTGTGCTCACACTAGGCGATCTGTACCGTGCCCAAGCACGTTTGACCCCCAAAGTCCAGTTCATTTGACTAGTGTGATCGCTCTGTACTATGCCCGGGCATGGTACGCTGAACCGTGCCTTGGCCCACTTGAAGAGGTAGGCTCGGACACAGTTCAGTTGTCTCAGTCACGGTATGCATGTAGTGTGATTGCTAACCGTGATGAAGCATGATGTCAATGATGCGACTGGGCAAAGGGATCACATTAGTCTACGATATAGGTGCAGTGTTTACTGGAATTTGGACCTACAAGAGTAAACAGGAACAGCTGGATACAACACTCAATAACTCCGAGATATTTGGTAAAATTTGCAACTATCTTTGTGCTAGTGGATACCAAAGATCCACTGAGCAATGTTGTGACAAGCTGAAAAAACTGCAGGTTCAGTATCTGAAGGTAATTCTGGCAGCTCATCAGACAAAAAGAATAAATTCCAGTGGTATGATGCTTTCGACAATTAGGCATGTAAGAAGGCCATGTGTCACAGTGCCCCAAATGACTCCAAATAACCCACAAAGTAAGTTATGTTAGAGAGATGGACTCCATTGTGCTGCACAAGAGTCCTTTTCTTCCTGTTTTCAAAACAAAAAGTTGTATCGTAATGACCCAAGCGTGTTCAGGCATGGAACGTTATTTGAAATGTGAGTGCAGGCCAGTAGGGGAGTGGGGACAATAATGCTTGGGCATGGTAAATGGCAAGTCTGAGTACACCCTTACATCCTGTCTACACCGGGCATATCTGTTGACGCAATGCAATGGCTTGAAGCTGTCTACACTGGGACATCTGTTTATTGTCGACATGCCGCGTCACTGCAGACTTTTCATTAAGAAGCTTAATTATAATGGGATCTACTGTATATGCTTTTGACTGAATGCATAATTCACATCCGGTGTAAGCAGGATGTTATAATACAGCTATAATAAAACATTAAAGGAGACCTATTATGCCCCTTTTTACAAGATGTAATATAAGTCTCAGGTGTCCACATAATGTCTTTGTGAAGTTTCAGCTCAAAATACCCCACAGATCATTTATTAAACTATGTTGTATATGCCTCTTTTTGGGTGGAATAAAAACACTGTTTTCATGTGTGTCTCTTTAAATGCAATTGAGCTGGTCTCCGTGAATACAATCAGAGACAATGGTAACTTTAGCTGCATTAGCCATGGAATCAGCTAACAAGCACATTCGGAAAGGTTGATTTGCAAACATCACAAAATATAAAGTACGATACTTACATCATCAGGATATAAAGCTGGAACACAAACAGTTGGAACTGATCCATGCTTGAGACTCAAATTTTTTAAAAATCCTGCTTTATATTGACACTCATTCACAAAGCAGTCCGGTGTAATATTATTTGCACAAACATACACACATTTTTTGGGGCACATTTTCTTCAAAAACAAAACTTGTCCACTGCGTCTTAGTGGCTCTGATGCCAGGAATACATGAAGACTCTTGTGTTCAGTTTTACAGCCAACAACAGAACACTTATGACGCTTACATAGCTGAGACATTATTCTTCTCACTGTATCTGCTCCAGCCTGGAAAGGAATGGCATACTGTGTGTAGATCACTCGGGAGGATCTATGATAATAGGGTGGAGTTCGTCACCAGTTGTGGACGAGGCCAGAAACGAAAACCATTCAATTTTGACATGCTGTTTTTGATTAATAGAAATATAAGAAAGAGGAGTGGGTGGACTTTTAACATTGTAGGGTGATTGTGAATACACACTGCCGTTTCACATTTATGTACAAACGCCATGTAAAAGTGAATTTTGCATAAAATTCCCCTTTAAGGTCCCCTTTAAGATTTAACAATTTATCCACACACACAACAGATCAAACTTAAACTAAAATAACTTTTAGTTACAAATGTTAAGAATGCATATGTGCCAACAAATACATATGGTACATTAGTGACCTAAAACTCAAACACAACTCAACTCATGGTTAAATTGATCATAATTTGATTAATTAATTAATTATCACAAAGAAACACATATATTTTCTTGGAGCTATGGGTCAGAAGACTCAGAGGCCAAATACACAAATTACCTGTAACATTCATAATCATAAACATAACCTGAATAAATGCACATGATTAAAATACTTTGATTACCTTTTGATTATAACAGTTGCAAGTGAATATATTCAACACATCAAATGGCCGAAGTGGAAGTTCAACTGAAACTCTTTGGGACATACTTTATCAAGTGTTCTAACTGTATCAGAGAGAAAAGTAATTTTTTTTCTCTCTTCATTTTAGACATCCAACTTATCCACTGACATTTTATCTTTAATTTTATAGATTGGGTAAGTTAGCACAAACAAGACTTATAAAGTTGATATTTGTGATAGCGGGCTTGTAGAGTACAGGACATACTTTTTCGAACTTAAAAGCTCCTTAATGCTTTTAGATTTGACCCCACAATTTTTTCTTCCCTTTTGGTCCCATGGCCTCATCTCTCTTTTTGTGTCTTTAAACATATCAGGCAGCAGACAGCTCTGGACAGAGATATGGGGAGCCTTCAAAGCGGTGTTGTGACTGCTGTTTCATCTCAGTACAAAGGGTTATACCGAAATGCGGAACACCTTTTAATATATTTTGCATTTATGCTAATGATACATAAATCAACAGGGCGCAAGGGAGCTTTTCTCGGCACCACCAAATGAATCAGTAAACAAACCAAGGAAGTTATGCCTGGCCATCAAATGTGATTTTCACCATGCACTGCATCCCTGAATTATTTTTTAAATTATTATTAGTTCTAAATGTGAATCAATTTTTTTCAGTTATGCAATCTATTATGATTTTTTATTTATTTATTTTTAAATGTATGGCTTCAGCATAACCTGTTTTTTTAAATGAATGGTTTCAGCACTTTAAGCATGAAACAATTTTTGAAGGTGCACCACAGAAATTGCCTTGGTAGTGAATAAAACCCTGATAAAATGTGATGAATTGTGTGAACATTTGATTAAACTAAACGGTCTCCAAACGTATGTGACTTCATTCAAAGTAATCCTTGTAATGAGACCGTAAATAGTCTAATTGCCTAAAAACAATTAAGTAATTCCATCCAGTGGAGCGATATCAACATATACTAATTAGGCCTGCTAGTGAAGGGTTACTCTGTTTGTTTACAGAGGAGAGAGTGAGAGAGAGAGCCTGGGAAGAGTTGTGGCAAAGGGAAACAAGACAGGATTATTTGTAATTATGTCTGCCAAGTGTTTAATGCAACAGATTGGATACAATAGCAGTGGCACAATCAGCTGCATATGAGTCCTCCATTATCCTACAGTGGCAAAGTTGGGAGACAGATTGCCGCTGTAAGCAACACAGACAGGCTTGACACCTGCTCACGGCTCTCCTGCTCATGCCACCACTGGGGAGAAGAAACCTGATTAACCAAGCAGTGCTAATAGAGAGAGGAAATTAACACAGCGGTATCCTGGTGAAGGAGAGCTGTACTCAGAGAGGGGTGTTTAACCACTGGCAGCCAGAAAAGCCATGGTGAGAGATTAATGAACTGTGCAGTGATGAGTCGTGCTCAGAATTGAACTGTTGATGGGGCTCAACAAGTCTCTGTTTGGGGCTAATGGTTCTGTGAAGACACAGCACACACCGTGGCATTGGATTGTGTCTTCCTCTACTATGCATTTTGGCACATATAAAAACAGTTAGCAATGGAGAAAACTAATCGCTGCCTGTTAGAATGTAACACATTTTTTATAACACTATTCATTATGTGCTAGAGTTGAATGACATTCAATATATTCATTGTCTTTTGCTTTGGCTGTTTAGTTAAATCTGTACTGTATACAGTATGCCTACATTAATATTGTTCCTCGTATATGTTTCAGTCATTCCAATGTTCCATACACGAGGGAAGAATAAAGTACTTTGTGTGCAAAATATACTTTTATCAACTGTGTTACTCAGAGTCTGAGCATGATGATTTGATTTTCATACTGATTGCTGGATGTGTTGTCTCGAGGTATTTACAAGTGACTTTTTTGCATTGTATCATGACAATGTATCCATCTGCATCCTGCAAGAGACAAGGAACACCCACTACACACGCCTAACGCTAGTAATGCCCCCCATGGATCATAAAGCAAATCTATTGGCAGAAAGAGCTTTTAAAATCTTATGCAATCACTGTATTACTCATGTTGTTATGACTGTGTAAATATAACAAAGAAAAACTTTAAATTACATGTGACCTATATTATTAAACTGATGATATAAATGGTTAAATTAAACATCTGTTCTATTTTCTTCAGTTAGCTCACAAGCTAACCAGTTAGCCTATTAGCTTAGCATACCACTAACTTCTCTTACTTTTCATCTCATTTCACCTCACTGACACCACCTACCACGATTCTATTCATTAGAACTTTTAAGTTGTGGTATAAGTAATAATTTTACAAACTTTCCATTTTTTTATCTTTGTGGTTAGGTTTAGGGGTAGGGGTAGGGATAGGTGTAGGTGTAAGGCTGCTGAGGAACTCCAAATAAACACTACAAACAGTGAATCAATGTGACATCCAACTGTTGAAAGACTTGAGCTTTTTGCTGGTAATTTGTAGAAGGCTTGTAGTGGGCATGTCTTGCAGTAGTCTTGCAGGACTCTGACAGACCCTTCAATGTCATGAGGCATTTGATAATGTCTAGACTATTTTGAGCCCCCTCAATCAATGATCACATCCCTAGAAGTCAGACAAGTATGTAATTTCACTCCGAGTTTAGGGAGAACCTACCTGTAAAAGATGCTATTACATTGTGGTAGTAGGGGTGTGGTTGAGTGCTGGCTTGTGTATGGAGAGTGAGATCAGGAGATGATAATGGTGAGGATAATCATCTGTCAATTATTGTCTCTAACAGCTGTTTATCATTGTAGTGAGAGTGGAGATGGACTTAAAAGCAAGCCAGATGCCAGTAGCAGAGTAGAGAGACGCCCGCACACACACCCGCTGAACCTGTGTGGCATGAGGGTGTTGTGAGAGATTGTTTTTGTTTTAATTCATAAATACACATACCATTTGATTTGAATTTCACCATTCCCGATTCTTACTTTCTCATCCCAAGAACACGATTCTTTTACATACATATTACATACATATTACATACATACATAAGTCCCTCAAGACATCAGGTTTAGGTGTAGTAAGACAGTGTTTTCAAGTGAGTTTGCGGAAGAGTAATTTAGATGTTATTTTGCACATGCAGCATGCTCGTGTATGGATGTGTTAGCCTTAGATTTTCTTAAATCTAAATCTTTCTTGTCTTTTTGAGAGTGACTGAAAAGATGCAAAGTATTGAGAGTACAGGCCATCACATGACCAAAGCAATGTAAATATCAGATGGCAATGATGTCTCTCCATGTGTTCTTCTAAACTACTACATATCAGCCTCCACTCTCTGAAAGCCTGTCACAACCATGTGGTGGCAAGCTGTGATGCTGAGTCTCAGAACCTCCAGTCCGAAAGCTTTTAAGGCTGTTGTAAATGTGTCTGTGTCTCATATCATACAGTGATTGAATGTGTACCATATTTTACATAGTTGTGCATATGTCATATTGAACGCATATTTGGCGACTTGGTTATCATCAGACCTGGATGTAACACAAATGTATATAAGCTCTGAAATCTGCATGATGCCTATTAAAGTCTACAGTTACCCTCAAGAAATGTGATTTTGAAATGCATGCAGTGAGAAAAAAAGGAAAAGTAACCTGGCTTATTTAAAGTTATTTAGCACAATGCTCTTTTGAGTCACATAGGTGGAGTGATGGGACAGAATTTTGTGATGATGTCGGGGTGAATGCTGCAGACCGTTTTTCGGTGATTCTGTCGGGTGCGTTCTTCAAGTTCGTTTCCAAGGAGGAGAGACGCCTCGCGCCAGGGCTCCGCCTCCTTCTCATGAATGCGCGAGCAGCTGCTTTCAAACCCAACTGCTCAATTCCATTCATCCTCGAGAGGGAACAAAAAAGTGGCTATTTATTAGAATACTTGTTTTGTATTGTTCCGCGTCACACAAAGGGGGCTTTATTATGTGAGAAGGAACCCTTTCGCCGGGAGAAACAATAACTTGAAATTGTCTTTAGTCTATAATAAATTTCATTTTCTTGTCTCTCTCCGCAGTGTGTAGTTAGTGGCGGGACTGGGAGCTTGGTATGGCTGGCCTTGGCACACTAATTGTACATTTTTTAGCAAGGATGGTGCTCTGGCGAGTGGCTTTGGCTTGTTAGGACAGCGGTAGAACGGATTAGGACGATTTTACATCACTGCAAATGAGGGACCGCTGAACGTAAGTTCATAGCTATAGCAAAAAAATAGATTGTTATGTATTGTGTTTGGAAAAAGCCTCACTTATGGGTATTTTAAACGTTGCGACATTAATTTTCTCAACTTTACTTCTATATATTGACTTGAGACAATGACATCTCCGGATTGACGAATTAAGGAAAAGGTTCGATACATTGAAGCGCCATAATGGCTGTTAACGGAAAACTGTGATTGTCATTATTTCTACTGAGTACATGATCGGTAGATATGTACTGTCTGTAACTATATATTCTGTTAGAGAAATTAACGTGAACATCTGCGGTTTAGAAATACTACGGTTGGGATCAGTGTCGGGAAAGTGTCGTTTTACAATGGTTTTTTTTTTCTTTTTCTTTTTATTGAATTATTTATTTCATGTTTACAGCACTAAGCGCTCTTGATGGATGCATTGCCAGCCAGTTTAACTCGCTAAGCCTTATTATCCCTTTTAACATATTCTACTTTTTAGAGACAAACTGCATGTACACATCAGCTCACCTATCCGCATTTTTTTAAATTATAATAATAAAAATATTTTAATACATTTTAAATGTTAAAAGTTTATATTAGATATTTATTCAATACAATTCAGACTAATTATATATATATATATATATATATATATATATATATATATATATATATATATATATGTGTGTGTGTGTGTGTGTGTGTGTGTGTGTGTGTGTGTGTGTGTGTGTGTGTGTAATTTTCAAATTTAGATATTTAAACCAGCAAGAATATACTGCTTACGTTCAAATTAAAGTTTCGAGTAATATCAGTACAGATCGAGTAATATAATAATCAATATGATGTGTAATTTGCACAGCCCTTGTTATATCAAGTAGATCCATATTAAAGACTTAACCAAATTTGGTTAAACAAACCAACACTAAAAACAAAGTAACAAACCGTTAAACACACTTTGAAAGCTCATGTCAAGGGCTACAATGTCTGGACTAAAAACACTGAAAGGTTAAAACTTTTCATTTTTATGACATAGATTGATTTAATAATCAATTACTATTTTGGGTTATCCTAAACAATATATTTTCACACCCCTCATTCCCTTCCCCTATTCCCGACAGCAGCAAATTTGCTATATTTTGTGCCATGAATCATCACAAACACCTGACAGATAACTGTTAAACTCTCTGCACTCTACACATCATTTGACTACATTTTTACTGAAGCTTTATTACACTATATATGAGAAACTGATAAGGGCTTATCAATATTTGTATTTATATTTGTATTATTTTAATGCTAAGGAATGGTGTTAAGGGAAATCTTATTGAAATTTGAACGTGTTCGCAGAACAGTTTTCACTAAATTGTAAACATAAAGCTTCATTTTGCTCTGTAGACCTGACTTTATTTTCTCAATTTTATGCCTTTTATTTCATTTTCACTTTTCGTTCATTTACAAATAAAAATGACAGCTCTGTAATATTTTTGACTACAATAGTGTGTGTTTTGGGTCACTGCTATAACCCTAAATCTTGCACGTGTGCTAACAATGACCTATTGCCCCCAGCGCGTGCAAAACAAAGGCTCTCTGAAGAGCGCGGCAATAATGCAAAATGAGATCTGACAAGGTACGTTGTTTCAGGAGGGTCACAATGTGGATTTAAAATATATAAAATACAGATTTTAACCTAATATATACAAATAAAAGTTAAACGTAATGAAATCTACCAAATCTTTCAAATTAAACTGACAAAATGAACGAATTGAAATTAAAACAATGGTTAAAACTGGCATGCACTCGATACATAGGTTAATTGTCATCTCTCTCTCTCTCTCTCTCTCTCTCTCTCTCTCTCTCTATAATTATTTTCTATCATTAATATTATCATAGTTATTGTTATTTTTTGTTGCTGGTGGTGCTCGTGGTGGTTGGTCACCACTTTGATGTGTGAAAATTTGAAACAAAAATATTAATTTCTGAAGCTTTTGATATTTTTTGTGAAATGTTAAGATTTATTTTGAATGTAAAACATAGAATTAAAAATATTGATAGCCGTGTAACAAATGAAATATATTTGCAACATTACTGTAGATTCGTGGGTAGATATTACAGAAAATGTGCTATTGTTACTTACATGACAAGCCCTTCTCATCTTATTAAAATATTTCTATTTTTTATGTTACATTGTTTTTTTTAGATGCTGAACACCATTTCCAGTCAACATAAATAACTGCATATAATGAGACCAGACATAAGCAGGTTTTATTAAATGTTCAAATATTAAAATGTTGGTGCATGTGTCTAGTCATTCAACTTGTGTTTTATCGGAGATGGATGGTGGTGCAATTGGACCACAAGTTGTGTAAATATTATCCTTCCTTTAATTTAAAATAATTAACACAAACTCAGATTTTCCAGACTGGGCTTCAGGTCTATACCTTCCATTAACAATATAGACTTTTATTTAGAGATAATTCAGAGTTTCTTTGAAGTTATTCAGCGTTGTCATGACAATTTAAAACCACATTATTTACACGCATCAAATCAGTGCACCACCAGACGGCAGTAACTATTCTACATTTAAAGAAACACGTTGTAGTGTCGTTTATTCTCAAAATGTCTCGGTTTATTGTTTAGTCAAACAGCATCTAATTCCAAAGGTCTTAGTGCCAAGTGTGTGTTTTTATCTGTAGCAAGGAAATTCAAAAGACGCAATAGATTATGATGTGAAACACTATGAGAGGCTCCCATTTGATATTTTGATACACCTATTTTACAAAACAAAATGTATTTGTGAAAAAATCATCTTGATCGTTTTTCCCTTCTTGAGCAATTTTTATTCACATGCATGCAGGTTGCAGTCAACTGTATTAACAGAGGCTATTTAGCTGCCCTAAACCAAAGATTTGGCAAGACATCAGAGGGAGCCGTTAAACTATTACAGTTATTATAAAGAATTAGATCGTATCTTGTAATGTCATCTAAATGGATAAAATCTACAATTTCGCCTGTTGGTTGTTTATTGCAACCATTGAAGAGCCCCAAACTGCTACCTCAGTATTTACTCTACTTTAGAGGGGGTGGTGTTGACCATTCATGCACCCCGCCTACTAGTTCTTTCCTCGTTGTTTACGTCACAGTACCGAACTCAATGCAAATCTCTCCTCACTGGAACGCCATTGGCCGCTCGCTCATTTTAATCGCTGTCAAAACGCATCATATGGCCGCCGCTGCAACAAACTCTTCAACTCCACTATAGGAAAAGTAACTCAAATGCACGCTCAATTCATGTGGATGGGAAACGGCAGTCGGAGACGACACTCAATAGGCTGCGGAAGCATAAAGAGACACAGTAACTAACAGCAAACGGTTTGGATTAAACTGAATTCCACATTTCAGTCGGAGCTTCACTGGCTTGTGAAGCACCTGCTTCAAGTTGACTGTAGAGCGCCGAAAGTTCATGCTTTTTCTCTGTTAGCTGAGAAGTTTTAAGCCACTTGAATGTATAGCATGATGATGGAAACGGACCTTCATTCCCCGGGACACCAAACGAACACAAATCCGGGTCAAACTGGTCCGAATTCGGGGAGCAAAGCCAACCAAGACCGCGTAAAAAGACCCATGAACGCTTTTATGGTGTGGTCCCGGGGCCAGCGCAGAAAAATGGCTCAGGAGAACCCTAAAATGCACAACTCTGAAATTAGCAAAAGACTCGGTGCAGAGTGGAAGGTGATGTCAGAGGGAGAAAAGCGGCCCTTTATCGACGAAGCAAAGCGGTTGAGAGCGATGCACATGAAAGAACACCCGGATTACAAATATAGACCGAGGCGCAAAACCAAGACCCTGCTTAAAAAGGACAAGTACTCGCTGGCCGGCGGCTTGCTCGGCAGTGCGGGTGGTGGGGGAGGAGTGGGTCTCGGTGTCGGGATGAGTCCTGCAGGGGTCGGCCAGAGGTTGGAGAGTCCTGGGTGTCACGGAGGATCGGCCAGCGCTGGGTACGCACACATGAACGGCTGGGCGAATGGTACATACTCCGGCCAGGTTGCCGCCGCAGCAGCAGCAGCTGCGATGATGCAGGAGGCACAGCTCGCGTACAGCCAGCACCCAGGTAGTGGGTCACATCATCACCATGCCCATCACCATCACCCGCACAACCCTCAGCCCATGCACCGCTATGACATGACCGCCCTTCAGTACAGCCCCATCTCCAACTCCCAGAGCTACATGAGCGCCTCTCCGTCTGGCTACGGTGGGATATCGTACACGCAGCATCAAAACTCCAGTGTCGCTTCTTCTGCCGCAATCGGTACGCTGAGTTCGCTTGTCAAGTCCGAACCAAACATAAGCCCTCCGGTTACCACACACTCCCGAGGCCCCTGCACTGGAGACTTGAGAGACATGATTAGCATGTATTTACCGACTGGGGAGTCCGGTGATCCGTCTGTGCAGAGCAGACTGCATGCCTTACCGCAGCACTATCAGAGCACAACTACTGGAGTAAACGGAACTGTCCCATTGACGCATATTTGAAACAGCTAAAGAAAGAGAAAGTGATGGGTAAAGCGCATTCAGAAACACTCCACCAAAAATATTTACCTCTTTTTTAGATTGTCATTTAACTACTTTTGTACAGAATGTTTTATGATGTTCTTGTAAATTAAAGGTAAATATTGGTTCGATTGCTGTTCGGAGAAAACTTTGAAATCGTATATAAAAAATAGACCACTTTCAGTGAAACATTGTTTAATTATGACGTCTTAACAAATGAATCTGACAACGTTTTTGGCTAGGCCAATAAATATGCGACATACTGTTATTCTTTAATTATTGAATTTTCTGTGCAAACTGAATTTTGAGTTGATAATAACAAAGGTCTAGCGTGAATAACTCAATGAAATGTTTTTGAGAGCCCATAAAGAGTTTCCTACTTATTACATTTACCAAAACCTTTGTATACGTGAATTAATGTACCAGATTTATGTTGTAATATTTCTTGTAAATTGTGAATAAGTTTTAATATTTCAAAAGTCTGGCACGTCACTGCTGCTGTATATAATTGATGACATGCATTCCTGCCAGTTCTTATAACATTGCGTTGATTCATGATCTAAATAAAATTGAAGTAAAAGTTACTCTGCCAAACTCTTGGTGTTAGTTTTGTTACCTAATTCATCAGATTTTGATATTAATGTGTCTTTTGATTTCTCAAGCTACGCAGTGTACATTTGATCTTTTTTGATTGTATGGAAACTATTAATCGGCAAACTTTATATTAATATACTATTTTGCTTTTAATGATTGCTTTTTAATATTTGTTTGTTTAAAAAAAAGCTATTGAAGTATCAATACATATAAAACACTTTATCTTATAATCTTAATTAATTTAAACAATCTTAAACAATTTCTGACAATATATATGTATTAGATTTTTTTGTGGTTTGACATTTTGCGTGTCATGCGTTTATCATTAGATTATGATGTGTAAAGCATTTTTATTTGAGCACAACTGTCTTTATAATCAGTCGTCTGGGTACGTCGATTAATGTAATAATCATTCAAAACAATAGCTTTTAAGTATAGTACACATTTATTACAAATGGTAGGTTAACATTGTTGAAGTCACGTTGTTCAACGTTCAATTACTAAAGAAATCTAGAGTTGCGATTCATGTTCATAACTGACCCATGCGTTGCGTTGTCGTTTGTTTACTAAAAATTCATAATTAGATTGAAACATGAAAATACACCATAATTCTTTACAGGGTTGGTTTGACAATGTTTGCTCCACGTTTCGTGCCCTAAAATCAGATTAACTTGACAGTTAATTTAGCTGCTATTTTTTTTTTTACCTCATACAAACCAAAATTGACCCTGAATGAGGTCATTTTGTCATTAATGCTTCAATATTTCTATAATGCTTGTACAAAGTAAATTTGATTGTGTAAAAACACCATTCGTTAAACGTGAGGGAAAATATTCACCCATGTAAAACAGTAAAGCTATTGTAGAAATCTAATGTAAGAGGTTTTTTTAAGCCACACACGAAACAAGTCATCTTTGAAAGCAAATTTCTACCGATTCACATAAAATAAGGGTTTAGGCACCGATTAATCAAAACAAGTTCTAGGCTTTATTTACTTACGATTTTAGTCTTGATTTTTACTGTTTGTATAGTGCAATAACTCTGTAGTCTCAGACTGAATGCAAATAACACATTTGTATATATATTTTACTTGTGAGGGCTATTTATATATTTGTAAGTTGTAATTACATGGCTTAATTGTAATGTGATGTGATCGGAATTAGAGGCAGAAGTGAGGAAATTGATCACATCCGATCAGCCAGCAAATGACCTCTGAGTCCACAGAGAGTCAAAGGTTATTACAATTACCTGTTGTCTCTCAGGTTTAGCAACAAGTGTCAGGAGTGCAAAGACGCAACCCTCTATGGCACAACACTTTCTTTTTTTCTTATGGAGATGCACACGTGAGGCCTTCAAGTCGACAGCTGCCACTTTAAATAAATATTAAGCAGAACAGGAGTATTATATATATATATATGTCATATACATATGATAAACTGAATGATCTCAATTCCACGACCATTTATTTAATAGTTTTATTTAAAACAAATACATGTATTTAAAAATGTGTACTTTTTAAGATTAATTTTTTAATAATACATTAATTAATGCTAGATTAGTAATCAGGTTTTTTATTTTTTATTTCTTTTTTTTACTTTTCCAGTTGTTTGTTTCTTAAAATAAATAAATAAACTGTCCATAATCCTGATTCTACACTTTCCCTTTCACGTTTCTGTTGGTATATATATATATATATATATGAGGATGTCCACTCAGAAGCAGCAATTTGTATTTATCTGGTGATGAAATACTCCACGGATTAGCGCCGAAAATAGAGAGGAGAACCAATTCACTGCACTTGGCAGGTTAAAGAGAGGCGTTCTGGTAAATTTAACCAAAATAATTTACTACCCAGCCAAAAGAGGGGAGAGCACGCGGGGTAGGACTGGTGAAAAAAATGGAATGGAACTATAGAGGTTTGAGGGGTGGTGGACACGAACCAATAAATCGTCTCATCGTGCGTAACCCTTATCTTGTAGCCACCGATATATTCCGTGCTGGGAAGCCATCAACACTGCTGGCTCGTACGAAAACTCCCGATCTATTGCACTCGCTGTCCTAAATGGGGATAATTAGCATCACTTTATCACGCCTCTGCATATTTTCTCCCTTCTCCAAAAAACCCGGTACGCTGCTATTGGTCGCTGCTCTGTCACAGAAGATTACGGAGACAGATTGCACGGAACGAATGTGCTGAACGAGATTAGGGAGGAATAGAAATAGCAACTGGGCCAATAAATTCCTCGCGAGGGCCTTATCGTGCAATTACACGTTGACATGTTTAACAATCTTGCTGCCTCTTAATCCTGCGCCCTTCCAAGAGGCGAGATGCTGCGCCGTACTTTGTGCAGCCTGAGATTACAGAGCAGTAATTTAAGCATGAATGCAGAACGCAACGAAAAAAAGCAACTTTGTTAAAACATTTATTGACCAAAATTTTGCTGTCTTTCAGCTAATTAGGAATCACCATGACCAACATTCGCAAACACAGACATAACTAACGCTATGGGCGCCTTTTTTCTTTTTGTCGCATGTTCAGTCATGAATTTGAGTTGCTACGATTTGTCTCAATTGCGTCATTATTGCTCGGAAGAAGCTGCGGTAGACTAATTCAGTGGACTAATGTGGAATAACACATGGGATCGCTTTTCACATGTTTTCCCTCATTTTCTCTCGACTGCTCTTTAAAAAGTGTCAGAAATTACCTTATTTATTAAGGGGCAATATTTGGCCCTGGGTTTGATTTTTAGGGGATTTTTTTTTTTACATTTATGAAGCATTTACAGCAAACTCCCATTCACTGACATCAATTTAATCAATTCATTAAAACGAATTCTCATCATTGAGGTTTGTATTCATTTATTTGTATTTGCGTTTAATAACAACAATACACATAATTTAAACACAGTAGAAGACTGTAGTAGAAAGTAAAGGAAATATTGACTATACATACTATCTATGACAATTTCAGGGTTAAAAAAAGAGGGGAAAGTAACCCAAACATCAAATACAAAACACAGAGGAATAACATTACAGATATAGAATTGTATAAAATAATTAATATTCCACCCCTCCTCCCCGTCTCTCAGTCTGGGTGTCCAGGGTCATTCTGGCCAGCACCACCACAATCTGCAATCCCATCACTGCAATCACGTCAGGGGTGTAACTTAAAGGGAGGGCAGGGTAGGCAGCCGCCCTAGGGCCCAGGGTGAGAGGGGCCCCTTAATGGTCACCCAAAAGAAACCATAAAAATTACTGCAGGCCCCATGTAGGGGCGATGAAAAACGACCAAGGCCCCCCAAGGAGGGGGCCGACAGTTTCTTTGTACTGGAATCCACAAGATCCAAGTTACGACACTGAACCCCATGTTTTTAGAGAACTGGGCCGTGTTTCCCAAAAGCATCGTAAGCTTACGTTGATGGTAAAGTTTCTTCGATCTACTTAAGCTTTTGATGCTTTTGGGGAACAGTCCTGTATGTGCAGAGTGTCTCCTTCACCATGGGCCACTGTGTGACCTGTATGCCTATAGTTGCACAATGAAAATGCATTACCTCCTCCCTACAAATTCAATCATCATAAACTCATAAATTGTATGCCATAATAGACTTCTGTATAGCTCGGAATATAATATAACATTAAGAACTTTATCAAATGTAAAAAACAAACAAACAAACAAACAAAAAACCCAGAATGATTCATTACGAGGTAATTTTTGGCATATTTATTTATCTATTTATTCCATCATTTTTGTTGGCATTTCTGCCCTGATCCCCCTTTTTACTGACTTTGGTCAAGACCGCTTTATTTATGCTAAATTAACTTTCAAGGCACTTAACTTTTATGTGGCAATGTGGTCGTTGATTAATTAATGTATTGATTATTACCCTTTGTCCCTTAACACACTCTCTCTCTCTTTCTCTCGCCCTCGTGTTCGGCAGAGAGGTCTGTGTAAGGATGATTGTGAGAGACTCTGCTGGAATTTGGCAGGCCCTGTGCTTGGAGAGGTGCTCCACGCTGTGACGCCCATTCAGCGGTCCAGCGCGCTGTGAGGTTGGGAAGTTTCACTGAGCCGTGCACTCAATGGCTCCACAAAGCTGATTACAAACCCCACCGAATTCCTGAAGGGACTGGGCAGCCACGCAGGTGTGCAGGAAATCGGGGCAACCCTTCAGAGCATAGTGGCAGAGCATGACATGCCGACAGACCACACAAAAAGCAAAAGCGTCCCGGGATTTGGTGGGAAAAGAACACCTTTGAGGCCTTAAATGCTCTCTCTCTTAAAAACCAAAGAGAAGGGAGGAGAAACTTTCCGATGGTCGATTAACGATGCACTGTCTCCATAGGACAGTAAACTAAAACGTGAAAAAGAATGGACAGCTCGTCTTGAAACATATATATATATATATATATATGCTGTTGTTCATATTTGCCATATGCATTCTGAATAGTCCAGTTGTGATAATCATAAGACACTATGGGTGTGGGTGTGTGTGTGGGGGGGGGGGGGGTGTAAAGGCCTGTTCTCCCCCACTGCGTCCAATTCATTTCCCTCTGCCTGGTGCGAAAAATCTACATCAATGAACCAGACAGCGTATTTAATTAGAGCGGAGTCTAACTATCAATTACTCAGGAAAAACACAGGATCCCCAAGGACCGGTAATCAGCGCGCCAATAGTCGGCCGCGCCGCGTTCATTACAGCAAAGAGACAGGCGCGAAAAATAATCATGACGCGGGAACGCATCTGCCTATTTTCCCCGCTTCTTGCCTCTCAGAAGTTTAATAACTCCTAATTTTGACTCACTGGTAGCTCCAGTTGATCTTCGTGAACTATACATTCTCACAGTTACATTAACAGGTCTTCTTTGGCTTATGATTGCGCTTATCTTCTGGACATTAGTATATATCATTGTTTCCAACAGCATATGTTATTACTGGACATCAACAAATACCGTTTGCGCATGTGCTGGCTATGTTCTGCCAACATTTAGGCGCAGATTTAGTGAGGGCTCAGTGGCACTTTATGCGGCTAATTTAATACTCCACAGAGTCAACAAGGGCTAATTAAGATCAGCAAGGCGCAAACACCCATTCACAATCAATATCTCCTGTGCCCTGGATTGTCACATTGAGTCTTTTTGTCTGAGTTTTGGATTTCAGAATAGCCATATTGTGGTAGATCAGCACTTTGGCTTGAATTATACAAATGGCAAAGATCTCTGAGATTTAGTCATGAAACGTGTTTCCCTTCCCATGCTTTGCCTTATAAATATGCTATAAATCTATTACAATCTTGGCCTCACCTGTGTCCTGTCACCCCTGCTGTCCTTGTGTGATTAGGGGACAAAAGCACTTATGCGGCCTGGCTATGGTAGTCAATCAA
The DNA here is from genome assembly GCA_032164185.1 of Moxostoma hubbsi. Lineage (NCBI taxonomy): Eukaryota > Metazoa > Chordata > Actinopteri > Cypriniformes > Catostomidae > Moxostoma > Moxostoma hubbsi. Next base: position 23,436,507 of record JAVLUX010000011.1, on the reverse strand, counting down.
CCTCAACGGACTATGCTAATTGAGGGGAAAGGCGAGAAGAAGAGGAACAGTGATCCCAATTGTTCGGCGAATTTCACAGCTCAGCGCAGCTGCAATACTTCTCCCAATATACTCTCCGTTCACTTCAAACGCAGCGGTACTGTAAGTATAAGTCTATGTGAACAGGAAGGGAGTTTTAATATTTTCCCACAGAAGTTGATATTTCATATCAGAAACAATAGCCCTACTCTACAACCTGAGAGATTACATGAGACTTCGCAGCGCACTAAAGATTTGAGCTTTCCAGGTCTGTGCATGCGACATATGAACAAACACACTGACCGCCTATATATCCTCTCTGTTTGGCTATTTCACCAGCGAAAGATCTTTTAAAATATTCTCTTATTTTCTTTTTTGTATCTTTAGATTTAGATTTTAACCTTCACTTAGAGATGACCTTTATTGGCAACTTGTTTGAATTTAAAATTATTTATGCTTCAGGCTGTTGAACAAAATACACTGAAAAAAATTATTTGATTTTATTACATTTAATCATGTATATACATCAACATATTTTTTTATGCTTGATTTAGTTAATTAATTCTTTGTCAGAAAACATAATTTGTTTTTGTAATTTAAGCACAATGGAATAAAGTTACTTATAATGACCCAATGTAGGAACCTCATTTCTGTGTCCCTAACATGATTCATTTCTTTTGTTTCACACAATATTTTTGTCACATTACTGTTTTATATTTCAAGGTTAGTTAGCTAACTTTTAGCTAGCAATATCATACATTAGCACACTAAATGTTAGTAATTGCTCCTTGAAAGCAACATAGAACATGTTTTTTGTGTACTCTTTAACCTGAGCAAAAGCTCTACTCTTCACCAATGGAAACCCTGCAGAATTGGTTTTAAATCCCAAAATAACTCAATATTAAACACTATCAAATCTACCCTTTTCTCATCTTGCTGAAATGTTCATAAAATAACACTTCATTACTCTTTGTATCAAGTGCTAATCAAAACATGCTTGGAAACATCATGTTTCAGTTACATCAACAAAAAGTATTAAAGTAATCCCAACACAAATGGATTAGGTGAACTTCCATTTAAAAAATGTAAGTTGATTGACTGCCATGACATTAAGTTCATTCAAGTTTACTTAAGACAAAATGTGAAAATTATTGTGTTGCATTAGCAAATTTTATTTAAGTAAATTTAACAGGCAACAAAAAATATTTATTTGCGCTTCTTAGAGAATTACATGAACTGAAAGCAAAGAAAACAAGCTTAGAAGAGAAACAAAATTTGGCTGTGTAGATCAGAAATCATATGATTTAGTAAATCGGACAACCTGCGGTTTCCAGTTTTTTCAGCACGTATTTTATTGGCTAATTTATATTAGGACTGCTTGTCATATGTCTTGAACTAAACAGATTCAATCAAAATTGGGTAATAGACATGCCAATGTGTCTATAATGGCTATTTTAGTCAAATGAAAGACATAAATGAATAGTATACATATTTTGATGTATTATCTGTGCCCTTTTCCAAGCCTAGCCATTCATAAATGATCAGCCTTTTGGTTTTTGTTATTTTAGTGTTCTCTCATTTTTGCAGTCTCAAAACAAAATAATCTATATAAAAGAATGACAACTTTAACTGTAAATTACTTTTCCTCGCTTCTAGTTTGACCCATCTCACAAGGTGCCCTTCCTCACAGCAGGGGTCAGTAAATAGGTCTGAGAATTGTTTGTGTTTTACCACTGCTGGAGTCCAACTGTGCCTCTGTATTTTGTGATGGGATAAACTTTGACTGTGTCTGATTGTGTTGCTTTTACATCTGAAAGAGCGAGCGAGAGACAGAAAGAAACAACAATAAAAGAAGTTGATGTTTATGGATTGGTCATTGATTTTGTTAGTCTTGGCTGTATGGGCCCTTTTTTTTAATAAAGATAGGCAAGGATATGGAAGCATGTACAGCAGTGCAGGCAAAAGCTGTTGAAGTGGATGCCGTCCTCGTGGACAGTCACTGACAGATGGAGTACCTGCCCTGAGGACTGTGTGACGGATTGGGGGCAGCAGGGTTAGGGGTGATAATGACACACCCCACTGAGTGTTATTACTTAAAGACTGCACTAGGCTGAAATGACATTGTAATGTGATGGGGCTTTTTGCCACGTTTTCATTGCACTCTGTGCTCTCAGCAACTTCATGATTGTGTACTCTTTTGTCAGGCTTATAAATGCTTCTTTGCCCCCCTCTTTCTATTTTACTGTCCCTCTGTCTCTCACTGTTCCCTATTCTTACTAGTGTCTGATTACATGCATTACAGAAACTCACTTTCAAGCATGCATAGGTTTCTGGCAGAATACACAGAAATTGGATGCATAATTTTTTTGTTCTTTTCCAACACCGCAAAAGATTATGTGTGTCTGTAGTAGCTTCAGTGCACCTTCCTCACTTCCTGCTGAGCACATGGCCTGTCTGGCACAGATGAAGGCTGGGGCTCTACACTGAGCTTAAATGAGATCCCCCTCAGTATGACTTAAACACACATTCTCATGTTTAAAGTTATCAAAAAGGGGTTTGTGCCTTACATATCTGTTGTACACAAAGTGTATGCACCAAAAGATTTATTCCGTTTGAAATCAATTGTATTAAATGTTAGGATAAAAAGAGGATCAATACATGCTGTCCTTCTATATGATTGGATAATATGATACAATATGAGCATATAGATTTTGCTTGCATTCATATTGTGAATAGTAAGCTGCTTTTGCCCTATAATTGTTTCAAAACTTGTATAGATGAACTCCCCTAGTTCATATACAAAAGTTTAATAACCCTACTGGCTACTTTCCTCGTGTTCTTAAAAGTGCATTTCGAGAGTTGCTCAGACCCCAAGCAAATCAGTGACTAGCAGCCTAAATAATGTAATGATTTTATTTAATTGTTACTTTATTTATTTGTAACTTTCATTAAATTTAAATTTAATGTGAAGGAACATGTCAAGCTTGTGTTATACATGTGTTTGGACGAGAGTGTACAACATAAACCCATTCCTTTCTTATCAGTTCTCCTACCACAAGAAAAAGAAAATCGAGGTAAGTGGATTTAAAATAAATGTGGGTATTTATTAGTATATATTAGTAATTATATTTGAAGCAAAACAGGACAATTTTGATTTGAATCAAATCTCTAATAATGAATCAGTATTCAGCTTTATTTTCATACTGTGAATTCAGACTGCTCTTAGGGTTTGGGTTGATGATTTGTGCCATGTGTTTGTGCCATTTGTGAAACATGTGTTTCAGTATTTTCGATGCAGGTATGAGGTAAGGGTAGGATGCTGCCACCTGGAGTGATGGTTGTTTATATTTTATGTGTGTTGATAATTATGTATATTTGTGTATAAATTGGGTCCATTTGAATGCAAGCATGCTCAAACTGTTTCTGATGTATTTACAGTATGTACCCATCCTAGGACATCAGATATTGTGGAGCCATTAATAGCAATTTTGAGCACCTGTGGGAACCATAGGATGCTGTATTAAACTAGACATCACAAAGTTCAAAGGATTGTTCTGAAAAAGACTCTTGCGTGTGTCGAAACATGAACCACATGGTTATTTATAGATGATTTTAGGAGTCGAAAGTAAGTGTGCAAGCCCTTTTCTTATATTAGTAACTTATAAATATAAAAGTATGCCTTCTCATATCTACACTTTATTAAGTACTTCAGAAATTATAAACAGTACTTCATCTTTATAATAATTTACCAGTACTCTCTACACACTAGTACCACACACACACACACACACACACACACACGCACGCACGCACGCACGCATGCCCACATGCACTGTTGAAAAACTCAGTGAGAGCTGAATATTACTGAATATACCATTACTGGCCATTACTACAATGATTCATGCACATGCTGGTCTCTATTTCAATGAGCATCCTGAACCACTAATGTGTCTAGAACATAAATCAAAGGAATGCTGTTTCTGTACAGAGTGACCATAGATAAACACAGTGATGACTTTATGGCTGATGGATTTAAAACACTTAATATGAGAGTGGGGCTGTTTTAAACTGCTGTGGTTCCTCTGTTGCTAATGTGGCAGTATTTCTCTACAGGGCTGAGGAAAAAGCTGTTATTTCTCTCTCAGGCAAAGATCCAATACCCAAGACAGCTGAGAAAGCCAATCCTTTTAGACTGTTAGGCGAGAAATCTTTTAGTGTATGCAATCCAAACAAAAATGCAATAAAAATCCATTGGCATTTTTTTCTCTCTCAATCAAAAAGACAGACAAGCACATGCATATGAGGATTGGTTTTATGCATGTAGGTGATTGTTTTGAGTCGTGGAGATTAGGTTAATGAGGGGTCAGAAGGTGACCATAAGAAACAACAACACGGTTTCCTCTGGATGTCACTGATAGCTTTTACTAATGCTGACCTTTGACACCCCTTACAGTGAGTGATCAACAGACACTGCCATTTAGATGGACTAGATAACAACATTGATGTCATGGACACATGATTCTTTTTACGAGGATAACTGAAATATATCTCTAAATGAGGACCAAAATCATAGAGGGCCCATTTGTAACAATGACCTTAAATAATGACACATTGATGCCCTTTGTGACAAATAAATGAAACTTGTGTCAATTTGTATCAAAACATAATTTCTTGTCTTTTGAGCACTGCCACCTCTTGATCTAAAATAAGCAGGTTCTTTCTAAAAACGTATCTCTAATAGGAAGTTAAAACACACCCCAATCGGCACTGAAAAAGGTTTGAAAAAAAAGGAATGCTTGGTAGAGAGTTGTTATTATTGATATATACAGTACATAGTTATGTGAAGCGCTCTACCAAGAGACAAATATATACAAAAGACATCGATTTCTTTCATTTGAGAAAGTTTCATCCAAGTTGGAGAGGCTGGAGCTGTTCTTCTCCTCATTTTCTCTTTTTTTATACAGGCACAGATGAAGTCTTGTGGTCTCTTTTATCTGTCCCTTGCTCCCGTACCACCCCTTTTTTGCTCCCCAAAGAGTAGAGGTGAAGAAAATGTCTTTGGGCACAGGTTAAACTTTGACTAGCATCAGACCACTTCATAAGATAACCTTGACCATGCAGTTAGATTAACATATAGAATATTCATAAATAACATTCAGCTCGAATAACGGAATATAAATGTCTTAGTGCACAAATATGTATGAACCTCAGTTACATTGTCAGATAACCTGATAGGGCAGCAGAATCAATAAATGTATTACTGTAATTAACTATGTATGTGCTTTATGTGTTTTCATATCTCAGTCCTCTGACCTGTGGTTCGAAAGGTGACTCCTCAAAGAAAGCGTAATGTGACTGAGCTGTGATCGTGTCATGTCCTTACAAGTTTTTCAAGTCTTCTGGCTCCTGTGTGATTTGAAAAGAGTAGATCAATTTCTAATAAACTTCTTCAATAGGCCAATTTTGCCTTTCAGTGGCTGCTTTGAAAGGCTCCAGTTAGCATTTAGAGAAAGAGATGGAGAGTGAAGGATGATTACAGAGGAGTACAGTATGCCACTGAAGGTCATCACTCAAGGATAATGAGCAGTGTATTGAAACTACACCTGTTCCTACAGATTCTTTCTCTAACCCAGTCTACATGAGTGAGAGTTCACTAAATCGTATTGATCTCAAAACAACATGACTGATTGATGGTTGCATTTCAGGTTACGAAAAGCACAGAAAACACTGATAGGTGCATTTGATCACATTATAATCCCTCATTTTAGTATTTGAACTATAAGACAGTTGTAAACACATTCCTTTTTTTTTTAAAGCAATGGATTTATGGTTGTTACAAGCAGTAGCAGTACTACATAATTACATAAAATAAAATAAAGAATTGTTTATTTTACAGAAACAATGATGTGTTGTGTTTATGTAAATAATTACGCTCTAAGCAATCAAATATTTCATATTTTTAAAAATAATTAAATCATTGCTTGTGGATCATTTACATGACAGTTATGCACGTAAAATTCTGATTTGTTTAGTGACGGTCATCAGTCCTTGACACTTTTGGTCAACTGCTGTGAAGAAACATCTTATTTCCTCCTTCCATATTTTCTGATTTATTTTCTGTAATCTTAGTTGAACGGCCATAATGAGATTAAAGGCAGTGCTGCTGAACCCAGTGTGGCCCTGCTCCCAGCTCACTCAAGAGAAACACTCAGTTATCACACAACTGCAGATTGTTTTGAACTACTTATGAAAAAACAGAGCATCTGAAGAAAGAGGCACTCTTGCCAGCGTGAGCTGGTGTTAAGTGCATGGTTGTTCCCGTTGTTTATTTAGCATCTGCAGAATTCCCAGCATAGTTAAGGTGCTTTGGTAAAGGATTAACTGTTGCTGGCACCAGTGAGCAAGCCTTTCAGATTTTCCCCTAGCAAGAAAATATAAAGAAAAGGAGGAAAAGGGAGAAGGAAAAGAGGGATAAAAATGCAAAGAGAAGCCACAGTAACAAGTGTATGAACACGACCTGAGAGTGAGATACGGGTAAAAGTATATCTAAACAACAATTATCCCTGAAGGAGGAAAGGAGGAGGCTTTCACTTGCCTACTTACAGTGTCCTATTACATCAGATGCTTAATTTCCGTTGCTCTCCACTACCTCTTATTCTCTAGTTCGTTCTCTCCCTCTCATCTCAGTACCTCTCTCACCTTTTCAATTCCAAACTTGTCATATTTCTTTTGTCCTGCAATATCCTTAAAGGGTTAGTTCACCCAAATAAATGAAAATTCCTCTCATTATTAACTCACCCTCATGCCATCCCAGATGTGTATGACTTTCTGTCTTCTGCATTTAAATTAAGATATTTTTTCAGATGACTCTGGTGGTTTAATCCATATCTTCTTAAGTGATATGATAGGTCTGGGTGAGAAATAGAGAAACAGATCACTTTCACTTTTTTTTGGTGATTCACATTCTTCATACATGTCACCCCCTACTGGACAGGGAGTAGAATTGATGATTAAAAAATGAATTAAATATTTATCTGTTTCTCACCCACATCATATTGCTTAAAATGTTATGGATTAAACCACTGGACTCATATAGATTAGTTTTATGCTGCCTTATGTGGATTTTGGAGCTTCAAATTTTGGCACCCATTTACTTGTATTGAATGGACCTACAGAGTTGAGATATTCTTCTATAAATCTTAATTTGTGTTCTAAAGAAGAAAGAAAGTCATTCACATCTGGGATGCCAGGAGGGTGAGTAAATGATGAGAGAATTCTAATTTTTGGGTGAACCTTAAGTCCTGCTGTTTTCTCACGAGTCTAATTTCAGAGGGACACTCTTAAATTGTCCAAATCTCAGACAGGTATATACAGTACTGATGCTAGTAAAGTGATTTCGGTGACATGTCTCCTAAATGATCACTCACCTCATTTTGTTTAAAGGAAATCGATTTTTCTCATCCACATCTGAATGAATAAGAAAGAAAATGAAATATCTTAATTTCAAATGCATGAATTTCACACCAATATATTATCTCGCATAATTTCATTTTATCTCCTTCAAACGTCTTCTCTGTACAACGGGAATGACTGCAGAAGATTCAATATTTAAATTATTTAAAATCTCTCTGAATTCAATATGACCATCATGTGAAGCATGCTTACACTGGCCTGACATCATTGTCTCCAAGTGTGTTCCAAACTTGAGATTTTGATCAACAGTAAATCATAGTATTTCTAAAGCACTGCTTCCTCACAGATTGAGAGTTGTGAACAGTTGCCCCTTTTCTTTACAGCGGTGCATAAAATGCCAGAATGTAATATCTGCAATCCAAACTGTCAAAGAAAAAAAAAAGATGACACTGACCTTGATACGGGCAAAATAAATTTAGTTATTTTTGGCCAATTTATTCCAATTTGCTTTAAAAATCTATTCTGTAGTGACATATGGTTTAGCCTGGAAAATTAGTAGTTGCTGTTGACAGTATGAGAGTAGCTCAACTCAGAGGTCTTCTGCTGTTTCCCTGGTTAGGTTCCCTGTTTCTGGATCAGAGAAACCAGATCCGGCCTGTTCGTAGAACTGCAAACAAAAGCACTTGACTGATGGCCAGATTTCTTCTCGTGGCTGCACTCGGGTTTCCACGCTTCCAGTATGACGCTTGAGAGACGGCAGGTAATGCAATCTCAGGTGTGCTTGGGGGCGTGGCTGCCCCTTTTCTCCTTCTTCACCTTGATCACCCGCAGCGCAGCGACAAACACGGCTCCGTTTCACCCACTTATCCTCCTCCGCTGAAATAATCATCTGATCAGCTATCTTCTCGCTCCCTCACTTCTCTGTTTCTCTTTGTCTCTCACTTGTTTCCAATCTTTGTTGTATATTGTGAGTACAGTGAGTATTTTCATCCTCTGTCTGCAGTTGTTCTGAATCAAAAGGAATAAGTAAGGTAAATAATGATAGTGGAACATATTTTAACTATATGGAAAGTATGCATGAGAGTGAAAGGAGGCTCCTTTTAAACTTAAAGCTGAGAATTCAGTTTTAGAAAGTATGCATTCTTATTTGTATGCAAGCTATTGGAAGTTCATAGTGTAATATAGTGTTTTGGATATTAGGAAAATGCAGCATGACATCCAGGAACTCTGAATAAAGAGTTGAAATACTTCTTTTGCTGCCTGTTCAGAATTAATTTGTTCGCTCAAGTGTTTTCAGCAGAGGTGTATAGAAATGAAGTAAAATACTTAATTACTGTACTTAAGTACAGTTTTTCGATATTTGTACTTGAGTATAAATATTTCTTTGGACTTTTACTTTTACTTTACTACATTTTGAAGAGAAAATTGATACTTTTACTCCGATAAACTCCTCCAGACACTTTCGTTACTTTTGAGTTGCCATGTCTGCTTATAATACATATCTTTGGTCTTTTTTTGTACTTAATTATTTTGATTATTGGGGGGTTACCTCCTCCCCACCCCCACTGGAATCTACACCCTTGGCAGGTACTGCAAAGTGGAGATTCGTGCTCACCATGCAGACCTCCTGCAACATGCAGCACAGACAAACACAAAAGGGATGCCAAGCCATGTTCCTCAGCATGTCTAACAGACATCGGTTTTACTGTCAAAACCTTCAACCACAATTCAGAATCAAAAGGCTGAGCTTCAGCTAGTTAACTATATTGCTTGCCACACAGTAGTTCGGTGAAGTTTGGCCTGTCTACTTGAGCATCCATCACTTATCAGCATCACGTACTTATCAGCAATGTCATAACCCCCTGCATGTTCAAAGGCTTGCTAAAAGATATTGGAGAGTCTCATTATTCACTGGTAATCAACAAGAGCACAGACGTCACTGCGGTAAAGCAGCTCTGTGCAGTAGTACATTACTTCAGTGTCAACATTGTTTCAACATTTTTGGGCTTAGTTGATATGCAGGAAGAAATGGCAGAAGCAATCGCAACAATGCTGACTCTCGACAGCATCGATTTGTGAAGTGTGTAGGCATCGGAACCGATGGCTGTTGTGTCATGGTTGAAAGGAAAAAAGATTATATTCACCTTATCAAAAAGAATGAGAAACTACAACTGCTTAAGTGCATGTAATTCCATTCAACTTTGTGCCAGCAAAGCCGTTGAAACACTTTCACACTCGCACAACTGGTTTTCTCACAGTGCACTGAGGTGCAGAGAATATGCCAAAATTTCCAATGAATCAATCCTGGTGAAATGCCACTCATGCTAGTGCAGCTTTCAGGCACTAGATGGCTCTCCATACATGACTGCTGTATGTACTAGGGCAGTGGGATGAGCTGAAGTTAAATTTCCAGCTGTGCAAAGATGCAAAACGATGCTATGATGCAGAAGTACTCTACCAGATGTACTGTGATTCTGTGAAAAAACTGTACCTGGAGGCTCTCATCTTATATGAGTCAACAAGTTGTTACAACTCAAAACTGGCAATGCATTCAAAATGCTGGACTGCCTACAGTAATTTTTTCGTACACTTATCTCAAGAGTAATCACACCCAGCACCATCCCTCCATCCGATTCCAAACTCCTTGATGTCAGAAATCGGCTAGTTTTTAATGCGGCATGACAGAAGCACACAGGGCACAGCATTAACAGCACAGAAGCATGCATAAACTGCCGCCAGTGTCCTCTCTTCTCTTGCTCCTCCAAGACTTTCTGCCCTGTCACTACACAAGAACTGTAATACTGTGGTTTTCTGCATATTTCATTTTATTCTGGAAAGGAGCCGTTCGTTCAGGTATGAGGGAACCATCTGAACACGTTTAACCATTGATCAAACTTCACTTGTTTTTAAGGTAGGCAATGTTCTAACTGTCAATATGTGGAGATATCTTGTTTACTTGCTACTATATGTCTAAAACAAACTTTTTAAATACCATAGAAAGATACAGTGCCAATAATGTCAGAAATTAACGGGGACTCGTGGCAAAACTGCCACAGAAATTGACAAAAATATCCTCGAAATTCTAAATATAGGGACAAAAAATGCCCATGAATGAAGTTCCTGTGTTTTATTAATAATATCTGATATAGTTACAATTACATACATACACTGCGATCTTCTTTTGACTTTTCACTGGTCATAATTGTTTTCTCGTCGTCCAGTTCCTCGCACCATCACACGCAAAGAAGGGCTCTCTCCACTTCTAGCAATCCGTATCAGTTCAGTATTGTACTCCTGTAACCGTTCTCCCCTCTTATTAAAAATAAAGTGTGCTAGTGGGTAACACTCTCACTCACGGTGCTGTACTGTTCTTCCCTGCCTGGTGCTGCTGTTTCTCTGTCTGAAAAGCCTCACCTGATAGTGTCCAAAAGTGCACAAGGGATGGATGTTATATAAAGAAGGTATGAGAAACCACAAAACAGAATGTAACCAAATGCTACAATTTACTTAAAAATAGTATCTCAATATGTTAAATAACCATAATGTTAATTAAGACATTATTATTACAACTGCAAAACAATAATACATATACAGAACAACCACTTTTAGTGTTCAAATCAAGCATATCTCACTAAACAGTGTGTGAATGTTTATTTTTGCCTTATTTTATTAAATTGGCATGGAGGTGTTGATAACAGTTTGCTTAATAATCTCATTCCATATTTGTATAATTGCTGCAATATAATAGAGGATAAATTTCCTCCTCTGTGATATTGCATTATATTAGTTTTTTTTACTGTATGTTAACTTAATAGCCAAAATACTTACGTGAATGAAAATAAACCTGAAATAGGAATGTGCTTCAGTCACAAAGCACATTATGCAATTTAGAGACAATTTTATTTATAAGCTGCTAGTTTAGGACCTGTGGGGAGTCTGCAACTAGTTCTCAAACTAGAGACTGTGATTTACATGTCTTTTTTTGTGCATCTGGCCATCCAATTCCCTCTCTATCCTGGTTAGAGATTCTTTTTTCAAAACAATAATGCATGGAATAGCCTTCATCTCACTAAAATAATAGACTTTATGATAAGATAGAATTTCAGGAGAAATGTATTTCTTTTTGACTATTTTTAAAACCAAAATTTGACTTAGAACACAATACCTCAACAAATGGGGAAAATATCCACTGTATTGTAATTTCCACATTGTAGCGCAACAATTTTTAATTGTTCTAATAATAAGAACAGTTTCTTGAGTACCAAATTAGCACTTTTGAATGCTTTATATACAGGTGCTGGTCATATAATTAGAATATCATCAAAAAGTTGATTTATTTCAGTAATTCCATTCAAAAAGTGAAACTTGTATAATGTATACATTCATTCCACAAAGACTGATATATTTCAAGTGTTCATTCCTTTTAATTTTGATGATTATAACTGACAACTAATGAAAACCCCAAAATCAGTATCTCAGAAAATTAGAATATTGTGAAAAGGTTCAATATTGAAGACACCTGGTGCCACACTCTAATCAGCTAATTAACTCCTGCAAAGACCTTTAAATGGTCTCTCAGTCTAGTTCTGTAGGCTACACAATCATGGGGAAGACTGCTGACTTGACAGCTGTCCAAAAGACGACCATTGACATCTTGCACAAGGAGGGCAAGACACAAAAGGTCATTGCTAAAGAGGCTGGCTGTTCACAGAGCTCTGTGTCCAAGCACATTAATAGAGAGGCGAATGGAAGAAAAAGATGTGGTAGAAAAAAGTGTACAAGCAATAGGGATAACTACACCCTGGAGAGGATTGTGAAACAAAACCCATTCAAAAATGTGGGGGAGATTCACAAAGAGTGGACTGCAGCTGGAGTCAGTGCTTCAAGAACCACCACGCACAGACGTATGCAAGACATGGGTTTCAGCTGTCGCATTCCTTGTGTCAAGCCACTCTTGAACAAGACACAGCGTCAGAAGCGTCTCACCTGGGCTAAAGACAAAAAGGACTGGACTGCTGCTGAGTGGTCCAAAGTTATGTTCTCTGATGAAAGGAAATTTTTCATTTCCTTTGGAAATCAAGGTCCCAGATTCTGGAGGAAGAGAGGAGAGGCACAGAATCCACGTTGCTTGAAGTCCAGTGTAAAGTTTCCACAGTCAGTGATGGTTTGGTGTGCCATGTCATCTGTTGGTGTTGGTCCACTGTGTTTTCTGAGGTCCAAGGCCAACGCAGCCGTCTACCAGGAAGTTTTAGAGTACTTCATGCTTCCTGCTGCTGACCAATGTTATGGAGATGCAGATTTCATTTTCCAACAGGACTTGTCACCTGCACACAGTGCCAAAGCTACCAGTACCATGGTATCCCTATTCTTAATTGGCCACCAAACTCGCCTGACCTTAACCCTATAGAAAATCTATGGGGTATTGTGAAGAGGAAGATGCGATACGCCAGACACAACAATGCAGAAGAGCTGAAGGCCACTATCAGAGCAACCTGGGCTCTCATAACACCGTAGCAGTGCCACAGACTGATCGACACCATGCCACGCCGCATTGCTGCAGTAATTCAGGCAAAAGGAGCCCCAACTAAGTATTGAGTGCTGTACATGCTCATACTTTTCATGTTCATACTTTTCAGCTGGCCAACATTTCTAAAAATCCTTTTTTTGTATTGGTCTTAAGTAATATTCTAATTTTTGGAGATACTGAATTTGGGATTTTCATTAGTTGTCAGTTTTAATCATCACAATTAAATGAAATAAACATTTGAAATATATCACTCTGTGTGTAATGAATGAATATAATATCCAAGTTTCACTTTTTGAATGAAATTACTGAAATAAATCAACTTTTTGATGATATTCTAATTATATGACCAGCACCTGTATGTTTGCCATCACGGGTAAAGAATTTCTTTTATAAATACCACTTAAAACAATTATTTTAAACCGTATTTGCAATTAATAATTTTTTTTATCAGTTAAATGCATCCTTTGTGAAAGGAAGCATATTTTTCTATCAAGAACAAAAATGTCTTTGCGTTCTAAAAAGGGAAGCATATATAATATATATAATATAATTTTCATAAAGCAACTTGTAACGTAATTACTTGAGTAGATTTTTGGCAAAATACTTATTTACTCTTACTTGAGTCATAATATTTCTGAGTACTTCTACTTGTAAGTGAATTATTTCTTCAGTAGCAGTACTTTTACTTAAGTAAAAAAATAAATCGGTACTCTTTCCACCTCTGCGTAACAGGCTATAATAATATTGGGCTCATTTTGGGCTTGTTTTTGAAGCTGAGGTTGCTTATTTGTCTTGTGAGATTTGGCAACACTGTAGATAATGTGTGTTCTGCCATCCGTTGTGCTCATGGAAGTCTAAATAATTTTTGGGACAAATCAATGTGATAAATTTAGGCTTAACCATTATGAAAGTTGTGAAATAATGATAAAGTTGTATGCTATCAGTCTCCCCCTTTTACAGGAAACCTGTTCATATAAAAGTCAATCAAACGCATTTACCTTTTATATTTAACCAAGGTACGATGTATGAATAATTACAGCACTCATGGAAATGTCCAACAATATTTATTTTTATAAACAAGGGTGTCCTGGGTGGTTTTAGCACATTGATGCTACAGTAAGTAGTGTTCTGGTTGGTTGCTGGGTCATGCTATGTAGTTGTCAAGGTGATTTGCTGTGTGTTTTATTGCAATGCTGATGTATAAAGTTGCCAGGTTGTTACTATGCTGTTGCTAAGTTGTTTTCTGTGTTAGTAGCACATTGCTCTGCAGTTGCTAGGTTGTCTAAGAGGTTGTCATGTTGTTACTATGCTGTAGCTTAGTAGTTTTAACTCTGTTTTTAGCACATTGCTATGTAGTTACTAGGATGTTCTGGATGCAATTTGTTATGGACTGTAAGCACCTACGGTCACGGCACCATGGACGCGGCCCCCTCGCCTCTGATGGGTACGCAGAGCAAGGTAAGTGCTTTGAGTTTTTTTTTTCTTTGCTCCCCAACATATTACCTGCTCCCCCCACTGCAAAGCCCCGCCGGGTACGTCATACGTGATCGTCCCCTGAGTGCCCCCCACACTGAACTTGGACGTGTTGCTTACATTTCCAACCTGTTGTGCTGGTGGGCCGGGACTATCCGACTCGGTGACGCGATTTGGTTCGCCTTGCACTCGGCCCACAGGAGTGCGATAGAGCCGTCCCTCCAGCTGAGATGAAGCCAGGGTTCTACTGCCTTCACTTCATCGCACCCAAGACGGCAGTGCGTGACGGCCAATCTTGGACCTGTAAGTTCTGAACTGGCTTCACACAGACTCCTGTTCAAAGGTGCTCACGCGGAAACTTATTCGAATTTGTGTCCAGCATCTAGATCTAGCAGCAGACTGGAAGGATACATACTTTCATTTCTCACTTTGCCTTGGCACAGACCCTTCTTACGGCTCACGTCCGACGGCCTGACGTACTAGTACCAGGTCCTCCCCTTTGGCTCGTCCCTGTCCCCTAGTATCTTCACGAAGGTCGCAGAGGATGCCATTGCCCCACTAAGGGAAGTGGGCATCCGTGTACTCTACATACTCGACGATTGGCTGATTCTAGTTCACAGTTCTTCTGGTGGAAAGCCACCTTATGTCCCCTCCGCCGGACCTTCTACCTATGGTTATGAGGCTGGCCCGCTTGATGCTGTAGGCGATTAGGGGGCTTCAATGGGTTCAGTTCCACCGGGTAATCCCTCATGGACCGCTCATTCCCCGGCATGCTAGTTTTCTCAAATCCAGTTCTGTGATGAGACCGGCAGCTCGCCTCAGTGCCAGCCTAATGTCTCCTTCTGAGCTTGCAGGTTGGATGAGATGTTGATCACTGCATCGGAGAGCGCCATTGTGATGTCGGACGCCAAGGACTCAACTGGGAAAGCATATTCGGGTGTTACGGCTCAGTCTGAGGCTAACACGGAGCTGACATCCATGCTTGCCCGGGCCGACACGAGTGTCGGTCTGGACTGAAACCCTCCACCCGTCCCTGAGCATTCGCGGCTTGATGACTGGCTCTTGGGGTCGGAGCGCCAGCCATGCCCCCCCAGTCCCTTTTTTCCGGAGGTGCATGACGAGCTGACGAGGTCGTGCAGGACACCTTTCACTGTCCAAACTCGATCCTTCAACTCTGCTGCTCTCACTACTCTCGATGGTGGGGCAGCCAAGGTTTATGCCGCGATACCCCAGGTTGATAAGGCGACCGCGGCACACCTGTGCCCGCTTATCATTGCCACCTGGCGAAGTCGCCTGGCACTCCCTTCCCAGGCCTGTAGGACTACATTGTCTCTGACGGCCAAAGCCTACAGCGTCGCCTGTCAGGCCACCACCACCCTGCATGCCATGGCCCTCCTACAGGTCCATCAAGCCAAGGCACTGAAAGAACTGCACAAGGGTAGTTCTGATCTCGACGTGCTGCAGGAGCTGTGCTCGGCGACTGACCTCGCCCTCCGCACAACGAAGGTCACAGCACGGGCACTCGGGCAGATGATGACCACTCTCATGTTCCAGGAACACACCCATCTCCAAGGTCGGCCTTTTCGGTGACACCGTCAAGGATGTCAACAACAATTCTCAGTGGTGAAGAGAACAGAGAGAGGCGGCACAAGAGTATGTACCCCGTCTGTTCACTGAGGGCATCCCCCTGCGGTGACACAAGCACAAGCGGCTCCACCCCAGTCCGAGACGAGCTCTCGGCCCCCGGTGTAGAGCCCCCCCCACAGGAGGCTGATATCCCCCACCTCACAACCTGCCACTAAGACCCCCAAGAGGGCTCCTAAGCATGCCTGAGATGGCGACCCGAGTAAGAAGACGTCTGCTGGAACTCAGGAGCTGGTGAACATACTACTCCGTCCCCTGGTGGAGGGCCAGGAGAAGAATCTTTTGTTCCCCTTTTCTTTTATGTTCGTGGTATGTTACAATGCGGTACCCACATTGTCAAAAAAGAGCAGTTTCCTCTCTCCTCAGGTCACACCGCCATTACCCTTGGACACTGCTGCCACGACGACCGGACACCAAGCATTCACAGCCAGGGCCTCACGAAAACCACAAACCACCCCCCCGGCCAGCCGGTGGTGATGAGTCTCAAGGACGGCTCAACAGGCCCTCCTTCTCAGTCATTAACCCACCCTGAGCCGGGTAAGCAGAGCAAGGTAAGTTCTTGGGCCACCTCAGTGCGAACACCTCGGTTTGGAGCGATGCTCCTCGCTGTGGCATTTCCTGCTCCACCTGCCACAAGGGAAGTGGGGATTCACATACTCTATTACTTAAACGACTGGCTGATTCTAGCGCACTCCTGAGAGTTACTGTGTGCACACAGGGACCTGATGCTCATGCACCTTAGTCGCTTAGGGCTTCGGGTCAACTGGGAAAATAGCAAGCTCTCCCCAGTTCAGAGCATCTCTTTTCTCGGCATGGAGTTAGACTCAATGATAGTGCTCCTCACAATTGAGCTCATTCAGGCTGGGGTACCGTGTGCAACGGGCACGCAGCCGCTGGCTCCTGGACAGTACCATGCCTGCGTTGGCATATCAAGTTGCTGGCAGTACAGCTCACACTGTAGAGGCTATTGCCGTTGATCCAGGACAAGCACATGCTGGTCCAGAAGGACAACTTGGTGACAGTAGTGTATATAAAGCACCAAGGTGACTTACACGCTCATCGCATGTCGCAACTCCTTTTCTCGGCATGGAGTTAGACTCAATGATAGTGCTCCTCACAATTGAGCTCATTCAGGCTGGGGTACCGTGTGCAACGGGCACGCAGCCGCTGGCTCCTGGACAGTACCATGCCTGCGTTGGCATATCAAGTTGCTGGCAGTACAGCTCACACTGTAGAGGCTATTGCCGTTGATCCAGGACAAGCACATGCTGGTCCAGAAGGACAACTTGGTGACAGTAGTGTATATAAAGCACCAAGGTGACTTACACGCTCATCGCATGTCGCAACTCATCCGTCATCTCCTCCTCTGGAGTCAGTGGCGACTCAGGTCTTTGCGGGCCACTCACATCCCCATCAACCTCAATGCCACAGCAGACGCATTGTCAGGTGACACTCGGGAGGGAGTGGAGATTTGGAATCGATTCGGCAAAGCACAGGTCGACCTGTTTGCTTCACAGGAAACTGTCCGCTCTGGTATGCCCTTACGGGAGCCCCCCTTGGGACAGACGCGCTGACACACAGCTTGCCCCGGGGGCTGTGCAAATATGCACTCCCCCCCAGTGAGCCTATTGCACAGACCCTGTGCAAGGTTAGGAGGACATGGAACAAGTCACCCTCGTGGCACTACATTAGCCCACCCAGACTTGGTACTCGGACCTCACACTCCTCATGACAGCACCTCCCTGGCAAATTCCCCTGAGGAAGGACCTTTCTCAGAGGCCTTCAGAGAGCTCCGTTCGAGCCCCTAGAGTCAGTCGAGTTAAAGACTGTCTCATTAAAGACCACCCTCCTGACCGCGCTCACATCCATCAAGAGGGTCGGGAACCTGCAAGCTTTCTCTGTCAGCGAAATGTGCCTTGATTTCTTTCCGGAAGACTCTCAAGTGATCCAGAGTCAATGACCGGGCTATGTGCCCAAGGTTCCCACAACCCCTTTTAGGGATCAGGTAGTGAGGCTGCAAGCACTACCCTGGGAGGAGGCACACCCGAGCCTAATCGTTGCTGTGTCTGGTGCGTGCTTTGCGCATTTACTTGGATCGCACACAGAGCTTTAGACGTTCTGAACAGCTCTTTGTCTGCTTTGTACGGAGACCCCTAGTGTCACTACATCGACACAATGTTGAGTGAGTGACAGAAGGGGAACGGAGGTTACAACGTTAACCGAGACGTTATACAGTGAGGAAAATAAGTATTTGAACACCCTGCTATTTTGCAAGTTCTCCCACTTAGAAATCATGGAGGGGTCTGAAATTGTCATCGTAGGTGCATGTCCACTGTGAGAGACATAATCTAAAAAAAAGAGAGACAAAATTGTACACCTCCACAAGGCTGGAAAGGGCTACGGGGAAATTGCCAAGCAGCTTGGTGAAAAAAGGTCCACTGTTGAAGCAATCATTAGAAAATGGAAGAAGCTAAACATGACTGTCAATCTCCCTCGGACTGGGGCTCCATGCAAGATCTCACCTCGTGGGGTCTCAATGATCCTAAGAAAGGTGAGAAATCAGCCCAGAACTACACGGGAGGAGCTGGTCAATGACCTGAAAAGAGCTGGGACCACCGTTTCCAAGGTTACTGTTGGTAATACACTAAGACGTCATGGTTTGAAATCATGCATGGCACGGAAGGTTCCCCTGCTTAAACCAGCACATGTCAAGGCCCATCTTAAGTTTGCCAATGACCATTTGGATGATCCAGAGGAGTCATGGGAGAAAGTCATGTGGTCAGATGAGACCAAAATAGAACTTTTTGGTCATAATTCCACTAACCGTGTTTGGAGGAAGAAGCATGATGAGTACCATCCCAAGAAAACCATCCCTACTGTGAAGCATGGGGGTGGTAGCATCATGCTTTGGGGGTGTTTTTCTGCACATGGGACAGGGCGACTGCACTGTATTAAGGAGAGGATGACCGGGGCCATGTATTGCGAGATTTTGGGGAACAACCTCCTTCCCTCAGTTAGAGCATTGAAGATGGGTCGAGGCTGGGTCTTCCAACATGACAATGACCCGAAGCACACAGCCAGGATAACCAAGGAGTGGCTCTGTAAGAAGCATATCAAGGTTCTGGCGTGGCCTAGCCAGTCTCCAGACCTAAACCCAATAGAGAATCTTTGGAGGGAGCTCAAACTCCGTGTTTCTCAGCGACAGCCCAGAAACCTGACTGATCTAGAGAAGATCTGTGTGGAGGAGTGGGCCAAAATCCCTCCTGCAGTGTGTGCAAACCTGGTGAAAAACTACAGGAAACGTTTGACCTCTGTAATTGCAAACAAAGGCTACTGTACCAAATATTAACATTGATTTTCTCAGGTGTTCAAATACTTATTTGCAGCTTTATCATACAAATAAATAGTTAAAAAATCATACATTGTGATTTCTGGATTTTTTTTTTTAGATTATGTCTCTCACAGTGGACATGCACCTACGATGACAATTTCAGACCCCTCCATGATTTCTAAGTGGGAGAACTTGCAAAATAGCAGGGTGTTCAAATACTTATTTTCCTCACTGTATTTTGGTCTGTTCTCACCCTAAACCAAATCTCTTCAGAAGGCTTTGATTGAATCATTGGCGTCATATGGATTACCTTAATGTTGCCTATATCTCCTTTTTTGAGCTTCAGAGTTCTGGTCACCATATTCTTCTAAATATCTTTATTTGTGTTCAGCAGATTAAAGAAAGTCGTACACATCTGGGATTGCATGAGGGTGAGTAAATGATGAGCACCACCAATCAAATTAATTACTATGTAATTTATGCAATTTGTGCTTTTAATACTTAAGTATATTTAAAATGAGTTACTTTAATACTTTTACTTAAATATTTTTTTTCATGAGCTACTTTAACTTTTACTTGAGTCAATTTTCATGAAGGTATCTACTTTAACTTAAGTTTGATGAATGCATACAACACTGGTTCTCAGTAATTGCATGACTACACCCACACCACTGTAACATCGCTGTTGACAAACAAGCGCATATGATACGCAAGTGAAAATGAGGGCCTAAGAAGCACTATTAATCATAATGTATAAATGTCATTTTTGTGATTAAATATGAAAGCTTTAAATCTAGCCTTTCCGATTGCTAGGAATACTGTATATTTTTGAGAGTACCAACTCCCTGGTGTGCAGTATTTTAGAGTGCCCATTTAGCATGGCCCCCTGCTCTCCTAGCAGCTGATGGAAAAGACAGTGTAACAATGAGCTCCCACCGTGCCTCTCTGCCTGCCCCCAACCACCAGGGGAAGAGGAAGCAGCGGCAGCCGTGTGACACATTATTCTGTCCCCCCGGAACCTGCAGCCAGGCCAAGCCCCCCCTCCGGGTTCCCTTGGACCTCTAAGTGCCAAGCCAGGGACTGAGTGACATTTCCAGAGTCCTGACCTTTGTTTTTCCATTGACTGTGAAGACGTTTGAAGGAGGTAGTGCGCGCTGGTTGACTCTCAGTGACTGACCAACACACACTTACAATACACACACGATTTTAAGGCTGCTCACACAAAAGGAGAAATGAGCACTGTTGTATTTACATGCTCAGCTGTTTTAGAGCTTATTTTCTTATAAACTGGAAAATAAACATGCTGTATGTGTCTAATGCTTACATGAGTTTTTATTATGTTATATCACTAACCACTAAACAGAAATATCTAAACTTGACTAATGAATGTTAACATTTGTACACTGGCTTTCAGTGTTTGGTAGTAACCAAATAAAAGCAGTGATGCTACTAACTTAAAGGAATGTTCTGGGATCAGTACAAGTTAAACTCAATCAACAGCATTTGTGGCTTAATATTGATTACCAAAAATAATTCATTTAGACTTGTTCCTCCTTTTCTTAAAAAAAAAAACCTTTTTTTTTTTTTTTTTAAATACACACCGTTTCAAAAGTGTAGCCACTTTATAGGGTAATGTTTTACCCTAAAACCCTAAAATGACAGTAAAAAATGACAATTTTTTTCCAACTTTAAGCTCAAATAATACAGAATATTCTTCTTAACAGAAGATTTCAAATAAGTGCTTTTATAAAATTATAAGCATCACATTTCTGTGTTTAAACAATCCAAAAATTGGCCACATTCAATTTCATTGTAAGTGCCTCACTGTAACCTTGATTTTTAATTTTTTTTTTTAAAGAAAATGAGGAGCGAGTCAAAATTCATTTTTGTGGTAATCAACATTGTTACAAATGCTGTAGATTGCGCTTAACTTGTACTGTTACCGGAACATTCCTTTAACTACATTTTCAGTAGCATGGCAGTAGATAAGCTATTTTCACAATAGTGTATCTTATTCAGTAACAAGCTACATATTTCAATGAGAAGCGCTGTAGCATCACACAAAATACTACATTTGCCACATTGTATTGTGATTGCAGCAAGGGAGCTGAGGCAGAAATCAAACGTGTTAACCGAAACCATCCTCTCTCATGTGTGATGCTGGGAACTTCAAATCATCAGACTGATCTCACAGTGAAACTGAAAACAGTAGGTTGACTTTTCTTTGCCTAAAACTGGTATACTTACCGAAATTCGAAACATTGCTCACAATGGCCAAAGCAGTAAGTGCTGTTGGGTGTATGGGAACGTGTGAGCCCTATTTTCTGGGTGTAATGTCCATGGAGGGTAGGCAAAAGCAAGTTGTAAAGTGAGTTATTTTCAACTGTACAGGATGTAATACAGTGAAAAGGAATGCATATTTTCTAGACTTTCCAACCCAAACCTCAATCCTAAACCTAACAGTCAGTGTAGTGAAAATGTAATGTTAAAGGGAAAATGCAACCTCTGAATCACACTTGTCACTGAATGCGCAAACGAGATTACTTTCTGGTTTGAATGTGGTCTACGATTCTGAGTTTTCCACACTGCTGACATAACGGGCCACAGGGAAGATAAACACATTGTAACCAATGCAGATGGCGCTTATCATAGAGTCACCATAATGTGGCCGATACTAGGGTACTGGAAGTGTCGGAAACAACATGCCTTTGTGATCACATTGAAATCATACAGTAAATGAATTGGTTCTTTCAGATAGTTCATGTAAATTAACCCATTAAAATATTGAGAACTCTAAATATAATACTGAGTCTGTTTGTTCAGATGGTTATGTGAATGTACTAGTTCACATATACTACACTATGAGCACATGCACAGCATTAAAGGGACTTTGCCATTAATTCCAGGCTTCTTTTTTTATGCCAAACATTTAGTTTGTTGTTGCCATTAATCTCCAAAATATTTTTCAACACTATATTTGAAGTTCAACATGTTCCAACTGAATGTTCCAGTACCCTGACATCAACCCCACTCTGCCGAGTAACTGACAAGCACCATCTCTCATCAGACATTTAAGCATCAGTTTGAATTTGATTGCCTTTTCCTATGCCGTGACCAATAGTGCATCATGTGAGCAGCATCTTATACTCGGGTTCTTGTCCCACCTTTGAATAATCAGTGTAATTGTCTACGCCCTACACATAATCATTCACCAGCATGATGTAGAGATTTTCCCTCTAAGATTACATTTGTACTATACTGATGGTTAGGTTTAAGGTTTGGGTTAAGGGTAGAGTAAATAAAATATGTATTCCTTTTCTACTGCATTACATCATTTACTTAAAACAACTCCCTTTACAATGCTTTTTGGCACCCCTCTGTGGACATTTCACCTTGAAACTGGAGCTCACATGAGCGCTTCCTTTCAAAAACACTTCCTATTTCAGCCACTGGGGGCAGTAATTAAAATTTTGGTAAGCTAAGAAGGAGTTGTACCGAAGAACTGTTGTGCAATTTTCAAATTCACTGAGATCAGTCTGATAAAATATCAGGGTTTTCTAATTTTTTAATTTTTTTTTAGTTTATATTCAATCTAAATAATAGTTAATTAAATAAATAATTAAATTTATGATTGCACAATTAAATAAAATAATATAATTTTTAAATTTTTATATTATATAGATTTTATTTATATTTTCTTGTACACTGGCACACAAAAGTTTGGAATAATGTACAGATTTCAGAAGGAAATTGGTACTTTAATTCACCAAAGTGGCATTCAGCTGATCACAACTATAGTCAAGACATTACTGATGTAAAAAACAGCACCATCACTATATGAAAAGAAGTAATATTTGATCAAATCTAGACAGGCCCCATTTCCAGCAACCATCACTCCAACACCTTATCCTTGAGTAATCTATGCTAAATTGCTAATTTGGTGCTAGAAAAGCACTTGCCATTATATCTCACACAGTTGAAATCTATTTGGATTGTTAAATGAAGCTTAACATTGTCTTTTTGTTTGTGTTTGTTTTTGTGTTGCCATAGTATGCAACAGACTGGCATGTCTTAAGGTCAATATTAGGCCAAAAATGTCAAAAAAATAAACAGCTTTCTCCAGAAACTCATCATTCAATCATTATTTTGAGGAATGAAGGCTATACAATCCTTGAAATTTAAAAAAAAAACAAAAAAAACCCCAGAAGATTTCATACAAAGGTGTACACTACAGTCTTACAGACAAAGGACAACTGGCTCTAACAAGGACAGAAAGAGATGTGGAATGCCAGCTGTACAAATAAACAAAAGGATAAGTATATCAGGGTCTCTAGTTTGAGAAATAGACGCCTCGCATGTCCTCAGCTGAAAGCTTCATTGAATTCTACCTGCTCAACACCAGTTTCATGTACAACAGTAAAGGGAAAACTCTGGTGCAGCCCTTATGGGAAGAATTGCAAAGAAAAAAACACTTTTGAAACAGAAAAACAATAAGAAAAGGTTAGAGTGGGCAAAGAAACCCATTGAGCATTTGTGGGATCAGCTAGACTGTAAGGTGCATGAGAAGTGCCCGTCCAGACAGTCACATCTATGGCAAGTGCTACAGGAAGTGTGGGGTGAAATGTCACCTGAGTATCTGGACAAACAGACAGATAGAATGCCAAGGATCTGCAAAGCTGTCATTGTTGCACCTGGGGGATTTTTTGATGAGTTCACTTTGAAGTAGCTTAAAAGTTCTGAACTTTAATTTCAAATTGTAATAGTAATTTTTCACATTATTAATGTCCTGACTATACATTGTGATCAGTTGAATGCCACTTTGGTGAATAAAATTACCAATTTCTTTCCATAAGGGAAAATTCTGTACATTATTCAAAATTTTTGTCCATCAATGTATAAATAGCTTTAATGTAGTTAACTACTTTTTGTTAGTAACTTTGTAAGTACTTTTGCTGCTGATAAATACCTTTTAAAAAGAGCTGAATAACTGTAGTTTAAATACTATAATTTATGTGTAACTTGTAGCATGGCAAGCTGCAGTTCCAAAGTAGCCTCACCAACAATGCCATTTTGGACAAACTTTTAAACTTTTAGAGTTTAATCTTCTAAAAAATGGCCACTGGAGACTAAATCATAGCACATTTTATATTTGTGAAAAGGTCTCCTCAAAACAAAGTAAGATTATTCTACCATTCAGCAAAACATAGTAATGTCTACTGCAAAATTAATTCAGGAGGCATGTTGGTTTTAAGTATGGGTTCTCTTAGGATGTCATTTAAAAGCAAAACAGGAGAAAGGAAAGCCACATGTGGAGAAAATGGCATGAAATGGAGTGTACTGCAGTGTTGATAAGCCAAGTCTTTGGCTTTATTAATAGTATAAGCTGCTGGCCAGTGCTTTGGTCAAATCAGACACCTGCTATGGCTGCCACACTCCAAGAACCGTGACATCACAGGGAGCAGGACAAGTCAGATCCGCCATTAATCGCTTGCCATAATTGAGTGCTCTGCTGAGTTCCAAATTGCTCAGCACAATCAAGACTCATTTAAGAGTCCCACCATGTGCTCTTAGGCCATGATGAGATATTACCTTCATTGCCTGTTGTTTCTGCATATTAGCCTTCCTTTCAATACCCCCTACATATTCACCTTTTTAACTTGCACAATTCAGGTTGCTGTTTATAATGGCTGCAGTTCTCTTTTTTCCCCCACTGAATTCCAAGTGGGAGAGGAGGGCATTGTTTTTGAACGTACTAGTCCTCCTCCTATTCCAAATCCTCAATAGGTTCAGGGGAACTAAGGTATACGGTCAGGGTGACAGAGTTAGGTGTGATGACCAGTAATGATGCAATGTAGGTGTTCCAAGAGTTCCTTTACCATGTTACTGCTTAGTCTGCTGCTATGCTAATTGTGCCGCCACACCCTCATCTCACACAGTACCACCCACAGGTTTTCTGTCTATGTCAGATCTGTTGTGTCCTCTCTGGATCACCCAACAGTCAAACTCAAGACAATATTTTATATGCTAAAATATATGAATGAAGGAAAAGTAATAGCATACCTGCTGAATATTTCATGAACAGTAAATATGGAAAGTAGGCATACATGTAAAAAGTCAGGTGAAACCTAACACACCTACCATAAAATCATCTTACTAACTGAAGTTTAATTTTTGTTGCTGTGTGCTGTGAGTCTGGCATCTAGGAAAACAGACACCATAGGTATTCACATTTCATGTGTGGGTGTTATGCTAGCCAGCTGGTACATGGTATATGTGCAGTGTGTAAACCTCACTCTTCTGGCCTTAAGAGATGCACTAGCAACCAAGCCTAGAGGCCATGGCCTTTATAGCCACCTTGTAAGTGCATCCGACTCTCATGACAGGGAATTCTGTTAGGGGTGGGTCGAGTAGTCTCGTGACATAGGCATACAAAATATGGTTGAAAAGTTTTAGATGCATTTATTTTTATACTTATTAAACTTATTTCAGTTTCCTTTTCAAAACAAATATTTTTGGTAACATGTTCCATGATGGATGCTGCATCATTCAAACACAGTAGTTTTCAGTTACCAATACCATTGTAGAAATTCACTATGCACAGTAAGACAGGATTTATTTATTCCATGAATGAAAGTGTCCAATAAAAGGGCAGTTACTGAGATTAAGAAAGTAGTATTCAGCTGGTCATGTGATCCTAACATGGCAGTCCCCATGAGGCGCCCCTGCCCTATGTAGAATAAAAGAGCTGTTATAAGGATATTGATATGACTGAATTCTTTATCTCATATAATTGGTCATGATTTTATACATACACTCACCTAAAGGATTATTAGGAACACCTGTTCAATTTCTCATTAATGCAATAATCTAATCAACCAATCACATGACAGTTGCTTCAATGCATTTAGGGGTGTGGTCCTGGTCAAGACAATCTCCTGAACTCCAAACTGAATGTCAGAATGGGAAAGAAAGGTGATTTAAGCAATTTTGAGCGTGGCATGGTTGTTGGTGCCAGACGGGCCGGTCTGAGTATTTCACAATCTGCTCAGTTACTGGGATTTTCACGAACAACCATTTCTAGGGTTTACAAAGAATGGTGTGAAAAGGGAAAAACATCCAGTATGCGGCAGTCCTGTGGGCGAAAATGCCTTGTTGATGCTAGAGGTCAGAGGAGAATGGGCCGACTGATTCAAGCTGATAGAAGAGCAACTTTGACTGAAATAACCACTCGTTACAACCGAGGTATGCAGCAAAGCATTTGTGAAGCCACAACACGCACAACCTTGAGGCGGATGGGCTACAACAGCAGAAGACCCCACCGGGTACCACTCATCTCCACTACAAATAGGAAAGAGAGGCTACAATTTGCAAGAGCTCACCAAAATTGGACAGTTGAAGACTGGAAAAATGTTGCCTGGTCTGATGAGTCTCGATTTCTGTTGAGACATTCAGATGGTAGAGTCAGAATTTGGCGTAAACAGAATGAGAACATGGATCCATCATGCCTTGTTACCACTGTGCAGGCTGGTGGTGGTGGTGTAATGGTGTGGGGAATGTTTTCTTGGCACACTTTAGGCCCCTTAGTGCCAATTGGGCATCGTTTAAATGCCACGGCCTACCTGAGCATTGTTTCTGACCATGTCCATCCCTTTATGGCAACCACGTACCCATCCTCTGATGGCTACTTCCAGCAGGATAATGCACCATGTCACAAAGCTCGAATCATTTCAAATTGGTTTCTTGAACATGACAATGAGTTCACTGTACTAAAATGGCCCCCACAGTCACCAGATCTCAACCCAATAGAGCATCTTTGGGATGTGGTGGAACGGGAGCTTCGTGCCCTGGATGTGCATCCCACAAATCTCCATCAACTGCAAGATGCTATCCTATCAATATGGGCCAACATTTCTAAAGAATGCTTTCAGCACCTTGTTGAATCAATGCCACGTATAATTAAGGCAGTTCTGAAGGCGAAAGGGGGTCAAACACAGTATTAGTATGGTGTTCCTAATAATCCTTTAGGTGAGTGTATATTTCAAAATTACTATACAATCTCAAGAAGTAAAACTTTTAAAATGAGGAAAGAAATTACTGACTGCACATTTAATCCAAACATTTGAGTGCCCCCAATAGGCCATTCATTATAACTAGTGAATCACAGTATGAATTAATTGCTCTCCATAATTCCTGCTTGGTTTCACATAAAAAAGAAAAGTGGCTGAGATGTCATCAGTACTATCTGGATGACTCAGCAGATCTTTTGAAATATAACTTACTCTCTGTAGTCAGAGAGGAGGGAGAATAGAGGAAGAAGTCTTGTTTTGAAAGAGGACTCCATTGCATTTCACGATATTCAGCTATCACAGTGTCACTCGGTTAATCTTGTGTTCAACACAGCATGACACAGACAACACGAAGCAACAAACACACACGTACAGCTGTATTGAATGTGACCACTCCCAATGCAGTGAAACTGCTCAGGCAATCCACACCACCGCAGAGCGAATGACCTACTCACATTTCAATTTATTACTGTCTGACCACATAGTCGCATTATCTGTCTGTTCAGACATTTTTCAACAGCCAAGATGAACTGAAGCCGAATGGAACAAATTCTTCAGTTATTATAAAATAAAAACAGATGCTTTGTCCTGCCCCACTGTGGTGTTCAACATTTTACTGAATCAAAGAGACAATAATAAATTATACAGCCTTGTACTACCCCCGCACTACATCTAAATGCTTCAGGGACTTTGTGTGACCTGGCCAAGTGCCAATTAAGCTCAGGGATCATTTTACAATAGCAGGAGAATTTCATTGAGACAATATAGATCATAGTTTTAATTTTCCACTCACTGATCTATCCGAGTTCAGTGTCATTTCTAACTAGCATTAATAGCCCATTAGAATGGGTCACTCAGGGTGAACAGTCAAGTAGGTACAACGTTGATCACAGCCATTGTGCGTTGTCATGGTGGGATGGTGGTATTGGAAACCTAGCCCCAGAGCCCTCACCTGATCTGTGCTGGGCTGATCTGTTCCCGGCTTGCTGAGGCCGTGACTT
The DNA here is from genome assembly GCA_032164185.1 of Moxostoma hubbsi. Lineage (NCBI taxonomy): Eukaryota > Metazoa > Chordata > Actinopteri > Cypriniformes > Catostomidae > Moxostoma > Moxostoma hubbsi. The sequence continues at coordinate 23,408,034 of JAVLUX010000011.1, read as the reverse complement.
TGATATTGAGAGAGTGCTGAATGCTGACCTTAATTGCTTGACGGACAGCTCCGATAAACTCATATCAAACACGCCCGCTGAAACCATAGACGCTGTGTAATTAGTGAACTCCAGGCAAACAGATAAGGCTGCAAATAAATAAGGGAAGGGGCCTCCACATGCTATTTATTAATTTATAAGGGCACTGAAAAGAATTACTCAAAAAGGTACACACCATTCAATGTACTTGACTCCTGACTTCTGTTTTTAAGTGGCTGTAAAGACTAGGGATGGGCATGTTGGTTTAATTTTGTCTACTCGAGTACTTGAAGAAATTACATGTACATAACTGTATATATATATATATATATATACTGTATATATATATAGTTATCACAAGTCTGACAAACATCTTTGGCTGCATTGCGTATTGTTGATCCAGTGTATCATCTTTTCATTATTATAGGCTGTTATAAAATAATCTGTTACAAAATGTACAAAAGATTACATAATCAAAATATCTTGCATCATATTTTTTTTCATTATATGAAGATTCGCTGTCCAACTCAATGAAAGAATCTGCACAACACGCGTCTGTCTGTTTATCCTTCAGGTTACTGTAGTAATCTTAGTAAGCACGCACCACTTTTTCTAGTGACCATCTGAACCCTCTATTTTCAAATCGTGGTTGGCTTAAAAGGAGATGCCACAACCATTGCGTTTTTAATATGCATTTTAATTTGAAATTCAATTTTGAAGACGCTGTATTCTGATCCATTTAGCTATACTCTATCTATCTGTTTGAAACATTCGCTTGCTGTATATGCATGGCTTCAGCATGTTGAGTTCATTGCCACATGCCTGGTGTTTGCCACGCTCCACAAGTGTTTGCTCCTCTGGGAAAAGCCACGGTACTCCAGATTGTTGTTGATTCATGAAGCGCTCATTTTCATTCAAAGTGTCGTAATTTCAACCTTTTAATTGGGGAAAGTGCAACGGAATGACACATTATGTCGGACTTCTAACTTGGAAACACGTGGAAAACTTCAACTCCCATTAAGTTGAGATGCAGGTGTGCTACATCACGCAAACATGTCGGCGCCCAGAGGAGGTTTACAGTCAGTGACAAACATTCACTTTTATTAAATAATATATATTAATGAGACAAAGTTCTTACATTAAAGGATAATAAAACATGTTTAGCAAACGTTTCGCAGAGACAGGTGTTCAATTACACGGTTAATTACACTCTCTTTTGATTATTGTAATGATGCATCAGTGTTCATTAGTTTGGTTGCTATGAGACATATCAATGTACCCCTCAAAACCACAACGTAATCAATCTCTAAATTAAAAATAAGCTCCCTCTTTGACACATTTAGTTTTCTTTTCCTTTATCCTATGGCCTTGTTCACACATATGTTTGTTTCATTATACTAGTGAGGACATCTCAATGCAATGGTTTTCATACAAAGCTCACAGAACCCTGTTAATAACACAAAATATAAAGCAAAAAGTGATTTGGCAGATTTATAAGCCTTTTTAAGAAGTGACTCCACCTTACATGTTCACAAATCTGTTTTTGTCATGAGATGTTTACTTAGCTACACTGTATCTGAAATAGGGACATACAAATTAGTCTTCTATTGTTTGTATATAAAGATACTTTTACTATTACTATTAATTACTATTAATTACTATTAACTAACCTTAAACCACACCTTATCCTAAGAGTAAAAAATATTTAATTTATGTATGGATCTTTTTTCCAAATAAGGATATCCCAAAATGTCCGCTAATGGAGGTGTTGTCAAATGTACACTCACAGAGCACTTTATTAGGAACAGTATAGTCCTAATAAAGTGCCCAACGTCTTCAAGGTCCGACATGTTGTGCATTCTGAGATGCTATTCTGCTTACTACAATTGTACAGAGGGGTTATCGGAGCTACCATATCCTTTCTGTCAGCTCAAACCAGTCTGGCCATTTCCGTTTACCTCTCTCATCAACAAGGAATTGTCATCCGTAGAACTGCTGCTCACTGAATGTCTTTTTTTGGCACCATTCTGAGTAAACTGTAGAGACGGTTGTGTGTGAAAATCCCAGGAGATCAGCAGTTACAGAAATACTCAAACCAGCCCGTCTGGTAACAACAATCATGCCACAGTCAAAATCCCTGAGATCACATTTTCCCCCATTCTGATGGTTGATGTGAACATTAACTGAAGCTCCTGACCTGTATCTGTACAATTTGATTTAATGCATTGCACTACTGCCACACGATTTGCTGAATATATAATCATATAAATAAGTAAGTGTACAGGTGTTCCTAATAAAGTGCTCGGTAAGTGTAGCTCACTTCTATGGATAAATTTGTCCAAAAAGCCAATTTGTTTGGGTTAAAAAAGACCCGGTATCATACAATAGGTATACGACACTTCCCTTTTAATTATAAACATTAACATTGCCATAGGCTTGTTTTTTTTACACTAAATACAAACTTTTGTTTTTATTGAATTTCATCTGTGTCAATGGTTGTAATATAAAAAAATAAATTGTAAATGTACAGTAAACCCTGTAAAGAAAGAAGTTTTATTTAATTTTGAATATATATTTACCTTAGATTTATATTTTAAAGGTCCCCACACATACACATCTAGTGATCAGGTACACATCTAGGGATCACAAACACAAAACTTAGGGATGGTCTCTTTTGACTTGTTCCAGCAAGCAACCATCATAGAACCATTTAGTACTGCCCTAGCAACCAACTAGCAACACCGTATCATTGCTCTAGTAATAATTACATTGCACTTAAAATGTCCTCATAAACCACATTTAGAACATAACACCCTTAACCTAAAAAAAGTCCTTGTAAACTTGCCCAATACACACACACACACACATCTAGAGGTGCATAACTTAAGCTAATGCACATGTATGCCACAAGCTTTTCCTATCCTGGTGCAACAATTCAGGGAGCGGGCCAACTCTGTCATTTAGCAGTAAGCTTATCCTGTGGTGGGATAGTGAATCTGTGGGTATAAAGGAAGCAGACTTATCCCATGACTGGGGTGGGGGGGGGGGGGGGGGGGGGGTAGCCTACTCCACAGCTGGGACAGGCCAGGTAAGGATCACTTACAAGCTGCAGGGTTGGGAGCATCATTGTGGCACCAAACTGTCCACAGTATTTACAGGCCCCATACACACTTCAACAGTCTCAGGTTCAGCTTGCTGTGATGGCGCAAATAATATGCCTCCAGAGGAACCATCTGGAAAACCAAGCCACCACTCTCCTGTTGCTACGTCAACGTAAATTCTCATCCACCTGTCTGCTTGCCAGAAGCGCCTCTCTTTCCTTCTCTCTCTTAGTGTTTACATTTTTCAATGTATTTTATTGGCATAGAAACAAAGTGACATTTTATTGATACAGCTGTAGTAGGATTAGACAGTACACTGTAAAATCTAATAGCTGTCATTACTTACAAAAAATTTGTTAACTTTACTAGGTGCTCTCCGCTCCTGACGGTCACGGGCGCTGCCTCATGTGTCTGGGCAGTGATCACACTGAGGCAGCATTTGTGGATGGTTCGTGTTCTCACTGCGAGAATCTTACCATGGCAGCGTTGCGGTCGCAGCTTTGCTTCTAAAAAACTTGCAAAAAGCTCCCAAGCTTTCCAGAGATGGTCGACCCAGAGACCGAGACGTTTGCTCCAGAGCTGGTAAGCAGACCACTCCGTACCCCGGTGGAGGGCCGGGAGGAGAATCCTCAGTTAAGTTTATTTAATTTGCCGCACCCCCTTTGGGCTGTGGTACCCACATTCTCAATAAAAGAGCAAGTTCCTCTGTCTCTGGGTCACCTGGCCCGCAAATGCCGTTCTCACGGCACGCAGGTGCCACACCTCAACAGTCCCACCACATTGGACGCAGACCCTTCGGCTCCTGTCGCTGTTGCCCCCCGACTGGCCAGTCCTGACAAGTCTAGAGGACGCCTCCACGGGACCTCCTCCTCAGTCACTGACCCGGCCCCTGCTGGGTGTGCGGAGCAATGTAAGTGCTTCGAGTCTTCTCTCAGCACCAGAGCCTCGGGATGCGCTTTTGCCTCCCGATGCCGTATTACCTGCTCTGCCCCACTGCTCTGCAAAAGCAGTCGTCCCATTAGTGCCCCTAGCACGGAGCTTGGACGCGGGGCTTTCACTTCCCAATCCGTCATGCTGGCTGGCCATTACCATCCGACTCGGTTACGCAATTCAGTTTGCCAGGCCTCCTCCCCTCTTCGGGGGTGTCCACTTTACCGCAGTACACAGCGAATATGCCAAATTCCTGCGCGTGGATATCATGACTCTCTTACTCAAAGACGCGATAGAGCCTGTCCCTCCAACCGAGATGAAGAAGGGTTTCTAGAGCCCTTACTTCATCGGTCGTAAGCCACCGCCTTTTTTGGGTACGATCTTGGACTTGCGAGTTTTCAACCGGCCTTGCACAAACTCCCGTTCAAAATGCTCATGCAAAGACACATACTAACTTGTGTCCGGCATCTAGATTGGTTCGCAACGGTAGACCTGAAGGATGTGTAATTCAATGTTTCAATCTTGCCTCGACATCAACCCTTTCTACGGTTCGTGTTCGACGGCCAGGTGTGTCAGTACAAGGTCCTCCCATTCGGCATGTCCCTGTCCCCTCGCATCTTTACAAAGGTTGCAGAGGCAGCCCTTGCCCCTCTTTGGGAAGCAGGCTTTCGCATACTCAACTACCTCGACGACTGGCTCATCCTGTCCCACTCCTGAGAGTTACTATGCGCTCGGAGGGACCAGGTGCTCAGGCAACTCAGCCGCTTAGGTCTTTAGGTCAACTGTGAAAAGAGCAAGCTCGCCCCGGTTCAGAGCATCTCTTTTCTCGGCATGGAGTTAGACTTGGTCTCAATGTCAGCACGCCTCACCAAAGAGCGTGTGCAGTCAGTGCTGAAGTGCCTCACCTCCTTCAGGCCAGGCACGTGGGTTCCCCTAAAACATTTCCAAAAGCTCCTGGGGCATATGGCATCCTCCGCGGCGGTCGCGCTGTTGGGGTTGATGCATATTGGGGTTGAGACCGCTCCAGCACTGGCTCCAGACCCGAGTCCAAAGAAGAAAATGGCGCTGTGGCACGCACCGTGTGTTCATCACCCCCGCCTGTCGCCAAACTTTCAAAACCTGGACAGACCTCTGTTTTTTACGGGCAGGAGTCCCTTTGCAGCAGGTGTCCTGACGCGTCCTGATCACCACAGAAACTTCCAAACAGGGTTGGGGCACCGTGTGCAATGGGCACGCAGCAGCGGGCTGTTGGAAAGGGCTCCCGCTGCGCTGGCACATCAATTGCCTAGAGTTGTTGGCCATACTTCTTGCCCTGTGGAGGTTTCTACCGCTAGTTCGGGGCAAGCACGTCTTGATCCGATCAGACAGCACCACCACGGTAGCGTACATAATCGTCAAGGCGGTGTACTCAACTCGCCTCAAGTCTCAAGTCGCTGCAGGCCACTCACCTCCCGGGCAACCTCAATGTGGTAGTGGACGCGCTATCGCAACAGCGTTTGCCCGGCGGAGAGTGGAGGCTTCACCCCCAGTCGTTCCAGCTGATTTGGGAATGGTTTGGCAAGGCACAGTTAGACCTATTCGCCACCCGAGAGACCTCCACTGCCCGCTCTGGTATGCCCGAACGGAGGCTCCCCTTGGGACAGACACGCTGGCACACAGCTGGCCAACGGGGCTGCGCAAGTACACATTTCCCCCAGTGAGCCTTCTTGCACAGGTGCTATGCAAGGTCAGGGAGGACGAGGAACAAGTCACTCTGGTGGCCCCTTATTGGCCCTCTCGAACTTGGTCTCGTGCTCCTCGTGACAGCCCCTCCCTGGCGAATTCACCTGAGGAAGGACCTTCTTTCTCAGGGATGGGGCACTGTCTGGCATCTGCGCCCAGACCTCTGGAACCTCCACGTCTGGCCACTGGACGGAATGTGGAAGATCTAGCTGGCGTACCACCAACTGTTGTAGACACGATCAACCAAGCCAGAGCTCCCTCTACCAGGCAACTTTAAGCCCTGAAGTGGTGCTTGTTCATGAATTGGTGTTCTTCCTGCACTGAAGACGCAGTTGCTTTGCATATCTAATTGGACCGCACGCAGAGCTTTAGATGTTCTTAGCAGCTCTTTGTCTGCTTTGGTGGACAGCGGAAAGGGAACTCTGTCTCCAAACAGAGGCTTTCCCAGTGGGTCTTTGATGCCATAGCATTGGTCAATCACACCCAGGACGTGCCCGCCCCCTTGTGAGTGCGAGCACACTCACAAGGTCAGGGAGGATGAGGAACAAGTCACTCTGGTGGCCCCTTATTGGCCCTCTCGAACTTGGTCTCGTGCTCCTCGTGACAGCCCCTCCCTGGCGAATTCCCCTGAGGAAGGACCTTCTTTCTCAGGGACGGGGCACTGTCTGGCATCTGCGCCCAGACCTCTGGAACCTCCACGTCTGGCCACTGGACAGAATGTGGAAGATCTAGCTGGCGTACCACCAACTGTTGTAGACACGATCAACCAAGCCAGAGCTCCCTCTACCAGGCAACTTTAAGCCCTGAAGTGGTGCTTGTTCACGAATTGGTGTTCTTCCTGCACTGAAGATGCAGTTGGGTCAGAGCTTTCATTCCTGCTGGAGAGGTTGGAGGGGAGGCTGTCCCCCTCCACCTTGAAGGTGTATGTAGCTGCTATCGCGGCCCACCACGACGCAGTAGACGGCAAGACTTTGGGTAAGCACGACTTAGTTATCAGGTTCCTAAGAGGCGGCCGGAGATTGAATCCCTCCCGGCCAAGCCTGTTGCCCTCCTGGGATCTCTCAGTGGTCCTCTCGGGCCTTCAGAGATCCCCCTTCAAGCCGCTAGAATCAGTCGAACTCAAGGCCCTCTCCCTGAAGATGGCCTTCCTGATCGCGCTGTCCTCATCAAGAGGGTCGGGGACCTGCAAGCGTTCTCTGTCAGCGACACCTGCCTTGAGTTCGGTCCGGCAGACACTCACATGATCCTAAGACCGCGACCGGGCTACGTGTCCAAGGTTCCTACTACTCCCTTCAGAGACCAGGTAGTGAACCTGCAAGCACTACCCTGGGAGGAGGCAGACCCAGCCCCTTCGTTGCTGTGTCCGGTACGTGCTTTGCATATCTAATTGGACCGCACGCAGAGCTTTAGACGTTCTTAGCAGCTCTTTGTCTGCTTTGGTGGACAGCAGAAAGGGAACTCTGTCTCCAAACAGAGGCTTTCCCAGTGGGTCGTTGATGCCATAGCATTGGCCAATCACACCCAGGACGTGCCCGCCCCCTTGTGAGTGCGAGCACACTCGACGAGAAGTATGGCATCCTCGTGGGCACTGGACAAAGGCACCTCCCTAGCAGACATATGAAGAGCAGCGGGTTGGGCAACACCCAATAACTTTACGAGATTTTACAATCTCAGGGTTGAGTCGGTCGTCCCGTGTTTTCTCATGTCCGATCAACTGACAACTGACCGGGTGGACCGCTTGCACCTAGCGCCTTTTCCCTCCACGGAGGTAATACCGTACACTTTTACCCCAGGAGATCCCACTAACTTGGCTCCCTGGATGACTCCTCCCTAGCCCTCTGGTCCACGAATTCAAGATTCTCGCAGTGAGAACACGAACTCAATTTACCCTGTACTGCAATAGGTGCTCCACTGGACGGGTGGGACCCGCGTCTCCCTTGGGCAGTCCTCACCGCCCCCCCGGTCGCCGTGTTTGTAGCAACTCCTCCCTCCCAATGAGGTAGGATATACCACCGCGCCACTCTCCACATGTGACCTAAAAGCCCATGTGATGTATTTCCCCCATTCTGGGCAGGTGTGGTCTCTGCAGGGTCTTTCCCCCACGAAAGAATAGGAAAACTGGGAAAGATCGCCTTCCCCGATGTGTATGATAGTGTTAAGATGGTCCCAGCCGCTTTAAATCTAGAGAGAAAAGGTGCGGCTGGTGTGGCTTGCTCCCATGCTTGGCACGTCGCCTTTGTTCCCCCTATCGGGGTGTAAAGAACCAGAAGGTTTTGACGATTTTATGGGCTGTTGGGGAAGGGTACGTGCAGCCTGGCACTGCTGGTCACTTTGGCACATAAAATACCTGCCCGCTCCTGTGTCAGCAGTACACATGCATGGCTCAGTGCATGGCGTGATCTAAATTGGACCCCTAGTGTCGCTTCTTCGACACAACGTCGAAGTGAGCGACAGACGAGGAACGTCTAGGTTACGGATGTTCCAACTCCGTTCCAACTCCCTGATGGAGGGAATGAGACGTTGTGTCCTCCAGGCCACGTTGCTGAACTGAGCCACTGTTGCGGCCGAACCTCATTGTCGGCTCCTCAGAAAAATCCTGAATGAAACAGATGCATTTCCCTCCCTTTATACCCATATGTCTGGGGGCGGGACATGCAAATTCTGTCTGCCAATTTCTCATTGGCCTTTTCTTGTAGATCAGAGATGCAAAAGGTTCTCAAGAGAGACCCCTAGTGTCTTTTCTTCCATCAGGGAACGGAGGTTACATCCTTAACCTAGACGTTCTGAGCATTGGCAAGCCAATGTGTGGTTAACGTCAACATGCCGAGGTGGATTGGCACCGAATTTCCTCATTTGAAGAATACACGGTAAGTTATCAAGCAAGTATATGTGCGAATTTGTGTTTCTGACTGCTGCTAATGTTAGAATGTGCCAGCTAAAGTTTGCTTACAGGTATTGTGACAGAAGCTAAACTTGTTCAGGCATGTTTTAGCAGTAAAGATTGACTTTGACCACCACCATGGATGACTAGAAAACTTGTTTTATGTATTCCAAGTTGTAGCCAGATAGTGTTGTGCTTTCCCCCAGTCAACACAGATAATGCAATTTGATCACTGTGCTGGCACAACAAAACATTTTTTAGCACACCCAATTATTAGGAAATGCTGCTGTTGTAGTTTATAACAGTGGTCAGCAGCACATTCTCGGCACATTCGCTACGGGGCAGAAAATGATACATCATTTATTTTTTTAAATTGGTAAATATAAAATAGCCTGAATATGAAAATAATTTTCTATTATTGTGCTATTCGTGCTGTAATTAGGCTACATATTGAACTTGGTGCAGTCTGTTGGTCCTTTTCCATCCATCTCCACTCTGTCTCACACACACACACACACACACACACACACAACCATTTAGGCTACAGATTTTGAATTTTTGAAACGCGTGCGCTGTGAGTTCATCATGGTCTGCGTAAAATGAGTTGCCTGCTAACTTTGTAATAGCTTGCTGATATGAGCAAAACACTAATGTCGCTGGAGAGTTTCTTCGGAAGGGGTAAGAGAGTTAAATGTCACCTGAATTTAACCGCGTACTCAATGGCCTTATTAAAGTTATCAATCACATCAAAGCACACGCCCTGAACTCGCATCTGTTTCAGAAGCTTTGTGAGCAAATGGATGCCTGTGAGCACAAACGCTTTCTCCGATTCATTGCCCCCTAATTCAGCGACATGGTGCGATTCAATGTTTAATATTATAGGGCCGTTCATGAAAAAGGTGTACTTTGTTTTAATAACATCATTATGTTAGACCAACTTATACAAAAACGTATACATTACATTTTTTTTTTTATTAATCATGTTTAATTGCTAAATTCCATGTGAAGGAGTCTAATCAATATTTTGTGTGGTAGTGTAGTGACCTTTCCCCCCACGACCACCTGACGGCCGGTCCAGGCAAATATTGTCTCTATCTATCAGTCCCTGGGGGCAAAAAAAGTTTGGGGACCGCTGGTATAGAATGAAACCTCATAGATATTTATCTAAATTTATTTACATTCATGGCAAAAACATGTATTTTCGTGTAATTTTTGTAAAACATGCACATATAATTGGATGTGTCGCTAGATAAGTGGAAATTGCTTTAAAATTTTTTTTTTTTTTTGATATTTCAGAAGAGGTGCTCACAGCAAATGCCCAAGTGCTCTTCACTGCTTCATCATTCAGTACACTGGAGGTGAGACTCCAGTAGTCACAATCAGCAGTAGAGCAGTTATTAAAATGTTTACTGTGCTACTACTAAATTAGAGAGACTATCTCATCTTTAATTTCCACAGATGGACTTATTTTGGAGTCAGTTGTGGAGGCAGAACCACCAGTGAAAACTTTGAAGGAGCGATGGCCAGCTCTTTTTACAGAGAGACAAGTAAATACTGATTTTCACATTCTTTCAGTCACTGTATTGTCTACAGTAGATGTAGGACAGTGTGACCCCATTTTGCTGCTTCTGTGCTGAGGCTCTGTCTGCTTCTCCAAACTGGATGCATGCTAACTGCTATCTACTGTAGCTTTTGACTGTGGATATGTACTGTATAAAAAGTCACACTTCAAAATTCCAGAACTAGCTCTTGAATATTTATTTTGTGGAATAACTGAGATTTTGAGTTCTGACCAAAAACATTTAATGATGTGGCACTTGTTAAGAATAACAATGTGTGTTATATTTCACATCTTCTACATTCATACATACACATGAGCAAGCAAATTATCACTTCTAGAAAAAAGATGTGACAGCACTGCGCACACTTGTGATCTTGAGACCTCCCGGTCCTACTTGGTGATGACCCAAGTAAATTCTAGAACTCTTGCTTAGTAAGTTATTTTTGTGACATCTTAAAGGTAACATTTTGGTTTGGATTTCATCAACTCTCTCCTGCTCTCACTCTACTGTTACTATGGAATAAAGTAAACATGCCCCCCAAAAATCTTAGAAACTTTTAGATGTATATGGAGATGGTGAATGGTGTTTTGGTTTCCTTGTTTCACATGAACTAGGGCTAATAACATCACCCATAACATGGAGATGTCATACATTTTTACTGAGTTTCACTGCTGAGCTTAAAAGTCTGCTTGCCATGCTGCATTTGTGTATTCTGCACAAGAGGTAGAACATGATCTCTCTCCCTTACTAGTTAGAACAAGCTCCTTAGGACAGCAATGTGAGGAATATTTTTTTTATTTATTTTGCACTCAAAATCTTAAAACTGAAATGTTTTAGGCCTACTAATGTTGATAAAATTTCTAAACACAGATGCATGTGGATTGAAAAAGGCTGTAAATTCATTGAAGGCAGGGCAGATGACACTGTGACAATTCATTGATCTTGTGTATTAACATTTTCCTGATGTAGTGTTCGTTTAGTTTTTTGTACAGACAGTGACAAGGCGTCACAAAGTTTCTGTTGGGGTGCTGACTGTCATCTCTGAAGATGAGCCAGGCGTGCTAAATAATCTTCACCTTGACAGTATTGGCTGGGCATCTTTTGAATAATCTCATTTACATAGTCTGCAGAAGCCAGTATATACCATGACCATTGTTTTAAATCAGCACAATACACTTTTGAACTGGTGCAATGTGTAAAGAAAAAAAAAAAACACACTTGAAATTGTGTCACTATCATGATTTATTATGTGTTTGTGTAAATCTGATAATTTTAGGAGAATGGAACCTGTTTTGTGTAATGATGTTTTTAGCACTTGAGTTACATGAGTAACAGTTACTTGGTATTTTTAAGGCAATTAGTTTGCATTGTTTTAACAAGTAAATTGGATGGCTGATCAAGTAAATACAATTGATAATTTCTAAGTGAAATGTCACATTAGTTATCCCAACTTAGGTTGGTTAGTGTTGTAAAATAGTAATTGTGAGTAGTCTAAACTAAGTCAAGAGTACATCTAAAGTAAATTTTCATGTACTCTCTACAGTTATTTAAAGTTACTAAAACTCAAGTCTAAGTGTACTAAACTAACTTAGCATTTGTTAGTACAACATATAATACTTATTGCACTTAGTTTTTGAAGTCAATCAGTTTGCATGCTTTTTCTAAGTAAAGTTAACTTATTAGAATTTACAGTATAGTTATAATAAATGGTGCAAAATAATCTGTCTCCCTGTCTGTCTTTCCTACACACATATCCACAAAGGTAAAAATGCACAAATACTACAGGTGATGCACACATACAAAAAAGCATGTGTGGTGTTGGAATTTGCTGATTATATCTCAGAAGCACGGCTTCTTGGTCTGTGTAGAAATGTCAACCTCTTATTATCATGCTCTATGGACACAGCAGGTCTCAGTGATGATAGTTTCACTGTGACAGCTCTGTCTAAAGTGTTCAATTATAGGTATAGGGACACACACAGTAGGCCTATACCTTTCAGACTACTGCCCCAATACAGACATTACCCATTACCTGCTTTTATTGATGTGTGATTGTTATAATGAGACAGAGCAGAAATGTAGTAAAATATGTAGAGATAATAGGGCATTACAACATTTGATTTGAAGAAAAAAAAAAGAGGAAAGGTTTGTGACTATGTACTTAATGTCTATTATGATGAAAATGATCTATTCCACATGAAGCACTGTGAATGGCGTAATTGAATCACTATACAAATATGGACAACAAGTAATTTATGGTCAAGTTTAAAATATGCTGTTGCTCAGGTGGTAGAGTGGGCTGACTACTAATCGCAGGGTTGGCGGTTCGATTCCTGGCCCAAGTCGAAGTGTCCTTGGGCAAGACCTCCCAATGGCAGGCTAGCATGGGTGAATGAGTCAGAGTGTAAAGCACTTTGAAACCCGTTAAGGTTAAAAAAGTGCTATATAAGTGCAGACCATTTACTTTTTTGTAGTGGACAGTCACTCTTCTTGATGCATTTTCACAGCTCTTTTGCCACAATTACCATTTCCATAGAAACAGGGACTTATCTTATTAGTTGATCCATCTTTACAATTAGGAGGTTTTAGTTATTCACATGGAATTTAGCCATTAAACATGATTAATAAAGAAAAATGTACTTCCCAGTGATGAAATCCTACAGTATATGGCAGCTACATTGATAAATTGCAGTAACTAGGAACTAGGTTCTAGCACATTCTGTGACCAAACGTCATGTTGAAAGAAATTAGGTTGCAACATGAAGCCATGTTGTTATCAATGTAGTTGAAAAATGTTTTTTGGTGCTTTTCTTCTAACCTAATTACTGATTTGAGATATGAGAGTGAGCGTGAATGAGAGTGAACAACGGCTTAAATTATGGTCATTTCATCATTGGGTATCTTGGATTCTATTACATCAGAAGACTTAGAATATGACGCATGAGTCATATGGACTACTATTATGACACTTTTGAGTGCTTAATTAAGTGTTAAAGTACTACTATTACTGTATATTGAATTCAGCCAACAAGATGTTTAATAATTTATTTCCTTTTGTGCACCGATGAAGAAAGGCATACAGGCTTGAAACAACTTGTGGGTAAGTAAATTACTTACTTAAAAGTCAAATTTTTTTAGGTGAACAAACTTTAACAACCTCAGAGCTAATAATAGGTTTTTCTTTTATTTATTTTTTTTACTTCTTTTTTAGGTTTATACATTATTTCTGAAAATATTTTTCTTAATGGAGAAAAGGACCATTTTCTTTTACTTCCTGAACCCTGCTGTTGTCATCTATTGTTAGTTCTTGTGGAATCAAAGCCTTTAAGGTATATAATATGAAAGCAGGACTTTCCTCTGTGTGTATGAGAATCCATGTGGACATGTTTGTGTCCATCAGCATGTTTGAGACAGAGAGGAACACCCTTGTAATGACTGTGCATGTGTCTTCCTTGCAATACCTTTGTGGGTGTGTACTGTTTGTAACTTAATCTCTTGCTTTCCTAATCACTAGCTGTTCATCAAATCAGCCTGGAAGTGCTTCCCTTCCTCGTGTTCATCAGAGATCTGAAACACTTTCATCTCGGATCAGGTGATTACACAGGTTTATGGAGAGTTGAATGTCCTAGTGACATCGACACAAGTCTCACATCTTTCCCCAAGGCGATGACTGTCCTTCTTGCTATAGCCGCAAGTGTGGATCATGACCCAATCTTCCTCTTCTCCTGGTCTGAACCCATTAATTTGCCATTTGTTCAGGGGCTGTCTAATAACACTTGTTGGCTTTGGGAAGCACAATGTTGTGCCAGTATGTGAATGACTAGCATAGAGAATGTCAGCTAAATGGTCTCTTTCAGTTTCACCTGCTATCCACTGTTGATTTTCAATAAAAAAAACACACACACACACATGCTTAAAATGTCAAAGTTTACTCATGTGTCCAATCATAATAATATGTCTGCTTTGAAACAATAAAAGATGCACAATAGAGTGCAACAGTGCCCAACCACTATTTCATCCATCTTGGTTCTGGAAAAATAAGCGTAGCGTAATTCTAGTGGGATGACTTGCAGCCGTACATGATCGCACCAGTAGCCAGGTAACTCCTAGCCAAACATATGTCAGCCATTGCTTTATAAGTCTGCTCACAATCTATCACATTGCTGTTTAAGTGTACTAACACGGCAACCTCCACCACCCCACTGCCACAGGTTGAGTCGCATCTTGCACTGGGGTCACCACTGCCTCCTATCTCTGCCAGGATCTGATCGTACCTAGTACAACTTCTTCGGACTGCTAGACAGGGCTTACACCAGAGACATTGCATTCATGTTTCATATTCATCAAATAAATGTAATCTAAAACATTCCTCCCGTCTGCGAGTCTTCTTGATAGAAGTATTTTTTCCCATTTGCTTTTTCCATAGGGATTTTATAAAATGTTCCATGAAAGAGTCCTGAGCCATGAACCAAACCAACCAGTTCCAAGGCAAGTCTCAGCATAACAAACTTTGATTTGAAGCCAAAAGTACTTGAAAATCTTTTTTTGAAAAAGTTTATGGCAATATATTAAAATGTACTGTATATAAATGTATATAAAAATCCTCTATATATAAATAAATAAATAAATAAATAAATAAATAAATAAATATATATATATACAGTGCATTCAGAAAGAGTTTAGTCCCCTTATTCCTTTTCACAATTTGTTATGTTGCAGCCTTATGCTAAAATGCTTTAAATTATTTTTTTTAATCACATAAATCTTCACTCCATACATCATAATGACAAAGCAAAAAACAGATTTTTGATACCTTTGCAAATGTATTAAAAAGAAAATACTGAAATATCACATAAGTATTCAGACCCTTTGCTACGACACTTGAAATTTTCTCAGGTGCATCCAATTTCTCTGGATCCTCTTTGAGTCATGGCCAAACTGAGCAATCGTTGGAGAAGGACCTTAGTAAAAGAGGTGACCAAGAACCCGATGATCATTCTGGTTGAGCTCCAGAGATTATGTGTGAAGATGAGAGAAACTTGCAGAAGGACAACTATCACTGTAACACTCTACTGATCTATTTCCAGATGGAAGCCTCTCCTCAGTGCAAGACACATGAAGGCCTGCTTGGAATTTGCAAAAAAGCACCTAAAGGACTCTCAGACTGTGAGAAACAAAATTCTCTGGTCCAATGAAACAAAGCTTGAACTGTTTGGCCTCAATTCCAAGCATCGTGTCTGGAGGAAACCAGGCACCACTCATCACCTGCGTAATACCATCCCAACAGTGAAGTATGGTGGTGGCAGCATTATGCTGTGGGGTGTTTTTCAGCAGCAGGGACAGGGGGACTGGTCAGGGTTGAAGGAAAGCTGAACGCAGCAAAATTCAGAGATATCCTCAATGAAAACCTGGTCCAGAGCGCCCAGGATCTTCCAATAGGACAATGACACCAAGCAAACAGCCAAGACAAAACAAGTGGCACTCTGTGAATGTCTTGAGTGGCCAAGCGAGAGCCCGGACTTGAACCCAATTGAACTTCTCAGGAGAGACCTAATAATGGCTGTCCACCCTGAAATGGTCCTCATCCAAACTGACAAAGCTTGAGACCATCTGCAGAGAAGAATGGCAGAAAATCCTGTTGTGCAAAGCTTGTTGCATCATACCCAAAAAGACTTGAGGCTGTAATGCAAAAGGTGCTTCAACTACTGAGTTAATGGTCTGAATACTTATGTCAATGTGATATTTAAGTTGTTTATTTTGAATAAATCTGCAAAGTTCATAAAATAATTTTTTTGCTTTGTCATTATGGGGAATGGAGTGTAGATTGATGTGAAGAAAGCATTATAGCATCAGTCTTTAACGGTTAATACATTTTTGTTAAAAATTAATTCCCTATGGAATAAAAATAAATGGCATTTTGACCTCTGAAATTAAACTGTTGTGCTCTGTTTCATGGCTTTTGAAATATGCTTTGTAGAAACAAGAGGTTCTTTCACAAAATGTAGTATGCCCCTACACAAACTCGTTTCAGAGGATGAAATCAATGTTAAAACATCTTTGTTTTTCTCATTAGAAGCTGATGGTGGATTTAATTGATTTTGAAGCTCCAAAGCGATGCTGGTGCAACAGCCTTCCTTGTTGTTCTTGATAACAGTGTGGTCAGATACCTAATGAGGTGCTGCATTAATTGTCACCCTCTGTTGACAACTTTCATTTGGTGTTTAACTGGCAGATTGATGTATTGATTGAATGAGCTTAGCAGCCTGGGGATGGAGCTGAGCTGTTGTTCATGGTCTCAGCTCTGATGGACTTCAGTTATGAGAGAGTCTCCAATGCTGACACAGAGGCTGCTGGGACTGTCAACTTGCACAAGGGAGGTCTGTTCCAAATCTGACTGCTATTAAAGCTCTCTCATTCAAGAAGTCATTGGCAGTCATTGGAGTTCTTGGCTGCTTTTCTTGCGAGGAATGCTGTGCTCTTCTTTTCTGCCAGGGCTGGGAGAGAGGCGTTAGACGAGGTGGGGAGAGTTGTAAACTGTGAGCAATAGGAGGTCTATCTCCCCAATAGATGTCATGGATTTTAACCAGCAGTTTCAGCCTATCTCAAAAGACATGGAGCACAGCAGGGTGAATAAAGATGGTCTTTCTCTGGGTGTATGGATGACTGGGTGGGTGAGATGTGTGTGTGTGTTTGAGTGTGTGTGTGTGTGTGTGCGTGTGTGTGTGTGCACACTTAAAGGAAAAGTGGAGGGGTGTATGTACCACTATAGTTGCCTTCCAGGGGTTCTTAACAGTTATCCTATATCTAACAGGTATCTTGGGTATTGAAAATGAAAAGTGTCACATCAACATGTAAGGTTCAAGATTTGTTCTGAATTTACTATTAACTTACTATTTACATTTGCATTATTTAGCAGAGGCTTTAATCTAAAGCAACTGACTGCACGTGCTAACAGTGTAGTCTGTGGAGCATTCTTCGCAATTATGTGATCACGTGCATTTTTTATGCTTGTTACTGTCACCGTGTTTTCTCACAGTCTCTTTTTTGAAATGGTTAGTTCCTGCAATGAACTCTGTTTTCCCCGCTATTTCTTTGATATAAACTTTTGTAATGTATTTCGGGAAATGTAATGCAAATTTTAAAATCAAAGGGAGTAAATTTTTACTGTCGCCAATGGCGACCTTGACAGAAATTACACTCGCAAATAAATTTATTTGGTCGCAAATGCGACCATTTTTAGTCGCAGTTTGGAGCCCTGCACAATGATGATGATTTATCGACTTTATAGACATTACATTTTTATCGTCTGTTAATGCTGAACTTCTGTAAAGCTGCTTTGAAACGATGTGTGTTGTGAAAGGCGCTATACAAATAAAATTGACTTGACTTGACTTGACAAAAGAGAAACAAAGCAAGCAATTTCTCATTCAAAAGTCAGCAACATCTGCAATATTGCAACGCCAAGTTCCAATAGTAGCTGTAGTAGTATGGTAGCAAGTGCAGAAGAATGAGACAGATAATTAAAGTTTTTTTATTATCATTATTAATTTAGTAAGTGCCACTAATGTAGACTTGTTATGTGCTTACAGAACAGATGTGTTTTCAGCTGTTTCTTTAATGTTGAGATTTGTTTTTTCGTAGATCGGGTGGAGTTTGGAAACTCATTCCACCACAGAGGAACAGAGAAAGTGAATGATAGTGGAATGATAGTGAAATGAGACCACCAGGCGCACTCATCCATTGACCGCAGAGAGTGAATGGGGACCTAGACCTAGAGGAGTGAGTGAAGTAAGAGGGTGCTGTCCTGAAGACCAAAGTCAGGACAGGGTACTATGCACCCTGTACTTTTATTTAGCCATATCTGAATACCTTCAACCTAGAGTCTTTTTGACTCTTCTTTTCTGTGTTACAAAAAATTATGCAGTACTTAAAAGTTCAGAATGACTTGTCATTTATGCGCTGTCATGAGTTTGTCTTCATGCTGAAAGAGTCCAATTAATGAAGACAAAAACTTAATTCTGATTGCACTAAGGTTCTGTGCCGGTTGCATAAAGCACCTTAAGTTTAATTTTCACATAAGATCACCCTAAAGTTTCCCTTAAACTTAAGGGTGTTGCAGAAAATAACCTGTAGCAAGCAGGGTGGGGCAGAGCGATGTCTGGGCAGAGAGAGGCCAGGAAGATATGTGGTAAATGAGTTCCACCTCTATGCCACACCGGTCTTGCTTTCCAGTTAGGGGCGGCGGGAGTATTTAAGGAGAGGAGACACATGGACCTGTGTGTGCGCAATGTGACTGTGGGGAAGCAATGCATTTGGTTTTGTTTTTTAAGTTGTATAATAAATGTTTACATGTTTGTCACGCGTGTTCCAGCTTCCTCCTTCCCATGCATTCACTGAACCTTGTTACACTGGTGCCAAAACCTGGGAAAAGAGGAAGAAGGACACTGTCATGGAGTCGTCACCACTGGAAGCAGTCTTCCAGTCCCTCGCCAGCATCTACAAGGGACAACACCAGGCCCTCATGGATCTTCGGAGAGAGCAGCAACAGTGTTTCGAGGTGCTCCTTCATGCCCAGGAGGAGGACCGGCAGGTGCTGTGGAGCTTAGTTACCCCAGGAGGGGGCGGCCGATGCAGCCCCGGCAGCAGTGCACCCCCATGTGTTGTTCAACAAGATGGGGCCTCAAGATGATTTGGAGGCATACCTTGAGCTCTTTGAGCATACCGCCGAAGCTCTGAAGTGGCCACAGGAACAGTGGGCAATGCATCTTCTGCCGCTGCTGACCGGAGAAGTCCAGATCGCAGTGCAAAAGCTTCTGATCACCAACCTCTTGGACTACTCGGTGCTGAAAAATCCATCTTGCAATGGGTCGGCCACAGCCCAGAAAAACACCGTCAGCGTTTGCGCACCTTGACACTGAGCAAGGTCGGCTGTGATCATAATCCCTGGCAATTTCCCTTATGGTTAAGTATTAATTTTTTTTTACTTAAGTACGCTCTTAAAAACCATTAAGTGTTGCACAAAGCCCCCTAGCTGCTGTTTTCCTAAGTATACTTCAAGGTTAGGAAAACTTCACCTTAAGTGTAGGTTAAGTCACAAGGTTTCTAAAAAATTAAGAAACAGCTTTATACAACCAACTGAAAAGTAGTGTGCCAGGGTGAATTTGTTCGTGAAGGGAAAACCCTATATCTTATGAAAGTTGGCAGAGTCATGTCATGTCCATGGTAACAGTTGGATTGTATTATGATCAGAGTTGGGAGTAACAAAATAAATGTAATGGATTAAGTATTTAAAATACAAAATACAAGTAATTGTATTCCACTACAGTTCCAATTTAAATAATTGGCAATTAGAATACAGTTACATTCAGAGTATATTTGATTATCAAAAAGAGTATTTTGATTACTGAAGAGATTACTTAATATTTTATTGTCATTTGTTTCATTTATTATTTAGTCCTTTCAGATGGAAAACATTTATACATACAAATGATGCAATCCAAAGTGCATTTGAACAGCATTGAAACATTTTCTTATGATGTGTTACGTTCATACGAGCAAACAGAGAAGTAAGTTTGAAGAAAGTTAGGAGCAGAAGAAATAGAAATATACCTTGTGTAAATTGTCAGCTTTACGCTAAGCTAAAATGCTATTTCTAGCCATTTGACGTGACGTTACCAGGCACTTTGGATCATAATTTCTTTTTTTTCTAGTAAGACCTTTGATATTAGGGCAAAATTCATATTCTTGATAATAATTTTTGTATTTTTTTCTTGTAAAAATATCTAAAAATCCATAGATAAGATCAATTTGATATATCTTGTTTTTAGAAACAACACTGCATAAGATATTTAGGTTTTTCAGAGAATGTATTTTTAACATGTGTATTTTGTCTTTCTGTGCTGGCAGATTTTTTATAGTAAAAATAAGTGAAAAAAAATCTACCAGTGCTGAAGAAGTAATCCAAAGTATTTAGAATACATTACTGACCTTGAGTAATCTAACGGAATACATTACAAATTACATTTTACAGCATGTATTCTGTAATCTGTATAATACATTTCAAAGTAACCCTCCCAACTCTGATTATGTAAAACCTCTCAATGTAGTAAATAACTTAACGGGTTCCCTACCATAAGAAAAATGAAAAGGGATTATATACAATACTCTCAAGTAATTTCCTTAGGTAAGGGGAAATCACACTTTAAGTGTTATAATTTAGGGAAAAACTTAAGGTGTTTTATGCAATTGGTCCTCACACTTTGAGCTTGTTGCAAAATACTATTTTGATGTAGAAAATATCACTTAAGGCAGCACAAGTTATTTTAACATTGAAGTTACAAGTTTTGACTGTGTCGCCTGAGTTCAAGATGAGAATGAACCAGTTTTAATGTAGATATTTTTTTCTTGTAGAATTCCTTGAATCCCACTGTGGCAGCGGGGGCGTGGTCAAGTGCCCGTCCGAAGGGAGAAAGCGGTAAGGGCGCTTGCACCTGAGCTAAATTATGTCTAACACCTGTCTCTAATTTCAGTGAGTATGGGGAGAGCGGCATAAAGAGCACCAGTGCCTCCAGTCCACAGAGAGAGAGCGCCAGTCTAAGTGTTGACAGCTGAAGACCACAAGAGTTTATGTTTTTCAAAAGTCTATGTTCATTATAAATAGTTAACATTCAGTTCTGTAACTTTACTTTGAAGAAATTAAAAAGCCTTACCTTTGTGTTCCACCCTGTTTCCTTCCTCCTCTCTGAAGAAGCTAAATCTCGTTACACTGGTGCCGAAACCCGGGAACAAAAAATAAATAAATAAATATTCGTCCATGGAGAAGGGTCACCCCGTAGAGTCCTCCCAGCTGGCCGAAGTCCTCCAGTCCCTCGCTACTCTACATCAGAGCCACCAACAGTCCCTGCTTGAGCTCAGGCAGGACCAAGATAGGCGGTTCTTTGAAATCATGCGGGCTCAAGCAGAGGATCGACTTGTCATCCGGAGCCTACTAAGCCAGGAGGCCGCACCAGCCACAGCCGCGACCCCGGACACCCACGCCATGTCGCCCCCGATCACGTTACAGAAGATGGGGGCGAGTGATGATGCAGAAGCGTTCCTCGATCTATTTGAAAGAACCGCTGAGATTTGGGGCTGGCCGCAGAGTCAGTGGGCAGCCCGCCTGGTTCCTCTTCTGTCCGGGGAAGCCGAACTCGCGGCTCAACAATTTCCGGCGTCAAGCCTCCTGGTCTATGGGGACCTCAGAAAAGCCATCCTGCAACGGGTTGGTCGGAGCCCCGAGGAAAGCCGTCAACATTTCCGGGCTATGAAGCTGGAGAAGTCCGACCGCCCGTTCGCCTTTGCCCAGCGGCTCCGTGATGCCTGTCGAAGGTGGCTGCTAGTGGGGGACCGCGACGTCGAGGGGCTTGTCGATCAGGTGGTGCTGGAGCAGTTCATTCATCGGTTGCCCAGGAGAACGGCGGAGTGGGTCCAGTGCCACCGCCCGGCATTGCTGGAGGCAGCCGTCCAGTTAGCGGAGGACCACATGGCAGCGATCCCAAGGGCGGATGAGCCCTCTCTCTCTCTCTCCCTCTCTTCCCCCTCCCCCTGTGTTTTCTTCCGCTCTCTCCCATTCCCCTCAACCCTCTCCCTCTGTCCTCTCTCCAGGTCCCGTTCCTGCCCCCCGCAGGCGAGGAGCCTGGCTGAGACCAACATCCCAAACAACAGTCTCGTCCCGTCCCTTCCCCACAACCTACAGCCGCTCTCCCCCTCAGGTGGGAGTGTCCGCCGAAGCAGGTACGGGTGTCGCGCCTGGGCCGGCCTGCTGGAGATGCGGCGACCCGAGCCACTTCCGTGATCAGTGTCCGATGATGGAGGTGGGGACGGTGGTTCGGGTTTCCGATCCCCCGCATGCTGCCCCCGATCGGGCTGGAGCGTACCGGATTCCGGTAAGAATCCAGGGGGGTACACACCAAGCTTTGCTGGATACCGGTTGTAATCAGACCACCATCCATCAACGCTTGGTTCAACCCGGGGCTTTGAGCACGGCTAAGCGGGTGAAGGTGAGGTGTGTGCATGGGGATGTTCACAACTATCCGATGGTGACTGTGCTAATTAAATTACGAGGAAAAAAACATAGAGTGGAGGCAGCGGTTAGTTCCCGCCTCACCCATCCTCTGATTTTGGGGACCGATTGGCCTGCATTTAGGGAACTATTAGGGAGTATTTGTAAGGATGGGTCCTGCACTAAAATAGGGAGATGTGCGATGTGCGACGCTTTGGCAGGGGAGGCGGAGCCGGGGCCGTCCTCGACCGTTCCAGATCGGGATGACGAGGGAAGGGGCGGGCCTTCCGCTCCTCCTCTCCGCAGGGAATTCCCTGACGCGGATTTCCCTTTGGAGCAGTCGCGGGATGAATCCCTTAAGCACGCCTTCGACCAGGTGAAGACGATTGATGGTCAGCGTCTTCAGCCGGACATCGCTCTCGCATATCCCTATTTTGCGATTATAAATGACCGGTTATATAGAGTGACGCAGGACACTCAGACAAAGGAAAATATTACTCAGTTATTGATTCCACGGAGCCGCCGGGAAATGTTATTCCAAGCGGCTCATTATAATCCCATGGCAGGTCACCTAGGAGAAAGAAAAACACTTCTCCGTCTAATAGACCGTTTTTATTGGCCGGGCATTAGCGGTGACGTCCGCAGCGTGCCGCGAATGCCAGCTGGTAAACCCACCGGCCGCCCCAAAAGCGCCATTGCGCCCTCTTCCGTTAATCGAGGTTCCCTTTGAAAGAATTGGAATGGACCTCGTCGGGCCATTAGAGCGGACAGCACGCGGACATCGCTTTGTGTTAGTCCTAGTGGATTACGCAACACGATATCCGGAAGCAGTGCCTCTAAGCAACATCTCAGCACGTAGTGTTGCTGGGGCACTCTTCAAAATAATCTCCCGGGTGGGGATTCCAAAAGACATCCTCACCGACCAGGGCACCACATTTATGTCACGCACACTTCGCGAACTTTACGATCTGTTGGGCATTAAATCGATTCACACTAGCGTGTATCATCCGCAGACAGATGGCCTAGTGGAACGTTTTAACAAAACCCTCAAGAACATGATTCGTAAGTTCGTGCACGAGGATGCTAAAAATTGTGACAGATGGCTCGATCCCCTGTTGTTTGCAGTGCGAGAGGTCCCGCAAGCCTCAACCGGCTTATCTCCGTTTGAGCTACTGTATGGTCGATGCCCACGCAGTGTCTTGGATATCATACGTGAAGACTGGGAGGAGGGACCTTCGAATAGTAAGAATGAAATTCAGTACGTCCTTGATCTCAGAGCAAAACTCCACACTTTGGGGAAATTAACACAGGAGAATTTGCTCAGGGCCCAAGAACGCCAACGCCGACTGTACGACAGGGGAACGCAGCTAAGGGAATTTGCACCGGGAGATAAAGTTCTTGTATTGCTTCCCACATCGAGCTCCAAATTACTCGCAAAGTGGCAAGGGCCCTTCGAGGTCACACGACGAGTGGGGGATCTCAATTATGAGGTTAAGCGAACCGATAGAGGGGATGCACGTCAAATATACCACCTCAATCTCCTTAAATTATGGAGGGAGGCGGTCCCTGTGTCGCTGGCTACGATAATTCCAGAGAGGGCGGAGCTCGGACCGGAGGTTAATCCAAAGCCTGATCACAATGCCCCGGTCACTTGTGGAGAGCACCTCTCCCCGTGCCAACGATCAGAGGTTGCCAGGTTGCAAAGAGAGTTTGCGGACATGTTTTCTCCTCTACCGGGTTGTACAGACCTCATCGAGCACCACATCAAGACCGAGCCGGGGGTGGTGGTTCGTAGCCGCCCTTATCGCTTCCCCGAGCATAAGAAAAAAGTTGTTCGGGACGAATTGGATACGATGCTCGATATGGGGGTAATAGAAGAGTCCCACAGCGACTGGTCCAGCCCGGTCGTTCTTGTCCCCAAGAGTGACGGGTCTGTGCGGTTCTGTGTGGACTACAGAAAAGTCAATGCGGTGTCTAAATTTGACGCGTACCCAATGCCTCGGGTTGATGAACTGCTCGATCGGTTAGGTACGGCTCGCTTTTATTCGACCCTGGACTTAACAAAGGGTTATTGGCAGATCCCCTTGACACCAATTTCCCGTGAAAAAACAGCCTTCACCACGCCGTTCGGATTACACCAATTTGTGACACTTCCGTTCGGTTTGTTCGGAGCCCCAGCCACGTTCCAGCGTCTGATGGACCGTGTCCTTCGCCCGCACTCCGCTTACGCCGCTGCCTATTTAGATGACATCATTATCTATAGTAATGATTGGCAGCGGCATATACAACATTTGAGGGTGGTCTTGAAGTCGCTGCGGCGGGCGGGACTCACAGCAAACCCCAAGAATTGCGCGATTGGGCATGTGGAGGTACGGTATCTGGGGTTCCACTTGGGTCATGGCCAGGTGCGTCCCCAAATTGATAAGACCGCAGCGATTGCGACTTGCCCTAGACCTAAGACCAAAAAGGGGGTGAGGCAGTTCCTGGGGCTGGCTGGCTATTATAGAAGATTTGTGCCTAATTATTCGGATGTCACCAGCCCGCTGACTGACCTCACTAAAAAGGGGGCTCCAGATCCGGTCCAATGGTCGGAGCAGTGCCAACAGGCATTTACACGAGTTAAAGCCACACTCTGTGGAGGGCCGCTCTTGTATTCACCTAACTTCTCTCTCCCTTTCGTATTACAGATGGACGCTTCAGACAGAGGGCTGGGGGCCGTACTCTCGCAGGTGGTGGAGGGGGAGGAGCGCCCGGTGCTGTACATCAGTCGGAAGCTCTCCTTAAGGGAAACAAAGTACAGCACTGTAGAGAAGGAGCATCTGGCCATCAAGTGGGCGGTCCTCACACTCCGCTACTACCTGCTGGGGCAGGCCTTCACTCTCTGCTCGGATCACGCCCCACTGCAGTGGCTCCACCGCATCAAGGATACTAACGCCCGGATCACCCGTTGGTATCTGGCTCTCCAGCCTTTTAAGTTCGAGGTGGTCCACAGACCGGGGGTGCAGATGGCTGTCGCCGACTTCCTCTCCAGAAATGGGGGGGGAGTGGTAGGCAGGCCGGATGACGCCCTGGCCTGAGTCGGGTGGTGGGGGTATGTGGCAGCGGGGGCGTGGTCAAGTGCCCGTCCGAAGGGAGAAAGCGGTAAGGGCGCTTGCACCTGAGCTAAATTATGTCTAACACCTGTCTCTAATTTCAGTGAGTATGGGGAGAGCGGCATAAAAGAGCACCAGTGCCTCCAGTCCACAGAGAGAGAGCGCCAGTCTAAGTGTTGACAGCTGAAGACCACAAGAGTTTATGTTTTTCAAAAGTCTATGTTCATTATAAATAGTTTACGTTCAGTTCTGTAACTTTACTTTGAAGAAATTAAAAAGCCTTACCTTTGTGTTCCACCCCGTTTCCGCGTCCTTCCTCCTCTCTGAAGAAGCTAAATCTCGTTACACCCACGTATTCAGCCTTTAGGGAATGCTTTTTTCTTTTATAGCTATATAATTTGTGCTTTTAAGTACAGTTTTTAGCAGCTGTATAGAAGCTGGAATAATGTGGACCTCCGTTCACTCTCAAGAAGAATTGTAATGCTGATGGTAAAAGAAGCATATTTAATTAATTCAAGAGCCCTATGAGACCAAAGACCTGAAACTCATGATCAATGTGAGGACTGAACATACTGTCCCAGGTTTTGCTGATCAATGGCCATGTAATTGTCTCTATTAGAGGTAGGAGGACAGTGTGAGGGAGGGAGGCTGAGATGTGTATTTGTGTGTGGCTTTGAGACTTACAGGCAAAATAAATACTTTACTCTTTAAAGTGCTCTAATTGGGCCTTGGGCTGGCAGTGAGAGTTTGATTTGTTTTGTTTTGGGAGAACTTGGAGGCTGGATTCAATTCCCTTCTTTATCTAATGCCCAAGGATAGGGTAAAATGATCTTTGGCCTTGAAGAAAGAGCCCACGATTTAAAATTAAACAATGGAGGCAAGTCACTTCCCTTTGTCAGGAATTTGTAAGAGTAATGAACAACATCAGGCTTGCCTGCACCTGTAAAGTCATTTAAAAAATATTTTATCTAATCGCACACTTAGGCTCAGCACAGACGCACATAAACAGACCCTCCATCTTTCTTTCCAAGGCAGCTTTGCTGTTCCTTATCCCGTGTTCTTCTCTCTTCGGCTGGGAGAGGCTATGTGTCTAGTTCTATGCTTTTAATGCTTGCTACTCCCCTATATAAGAGCAAAGTCCGATAACTTATCTGATTCTCATTTCCCATTTTAGATGTTAGTGCTGCCTTCAACACGATAGATCACGACATTCTTTTGAATAGGCTGGAGAATTGTGTTGGATTAGTGGACTTGCATTTGCATGGTTTAAGTCCTATTTATCAGACCGTTACCACTTTGTATGTGTACATTTATGCATTTGACAGATGTGTAAACAAGGAATTGTCAAATCAAACAGAAGTTAAGTATGGAGTGCCACAGGGATCAGATTTAGGGCCTCTGCTTTTCTCCTTCTAAATGCTTGCCCTGGGAGATATAATCAGATATTATTTATCTCTAAATATAAGCCACTAAAATATAATTTGACTCTCAATGGATGTACTGTTACGTCATCTTCTACAGCGAAGAACTTGGGTGTTACATTTGATACAATTCTGTCCTTTGAAAATCAAATTTCCAATGTTTGTAGAACAGCATTCTTCCACCTCAGAAATATTGCTAAGTTATGACACATGCTCTCTGTTGCTGATGCCGAAAAACTAATAAATGCGCTCATGACCGCAAGACTAGATTATTGTAATGCATTACTGGGAGGATGTCCTGGAAGCTTAATCAATTAACTTTTCGTATTAATTGTAATATTCTGTTAACTACATAAAAAGATTTAAAGGGATACTTCACCTCTGGGAAGATGAATGTGTATTTAAAATTGGTCATTTATATAGTATAAATGTGAAATTATTTTTGAATTTGAAGCATTCTAGACAGAGAAAAGGCAGAAAATGTATTTTTTACACATGTGGCTGAAAGACAACAACTCCCAGAATGCACTTGCTTTGCTGCCCTTACGAGGCCACTCCCAAACCACGCCTACAGGTTACAGGCAGCAGTATCTGAAAATATGATACAACTATGCTACATTGTGACTCTATAAATCGTGAGTTAGTTGATAAATTGACTGACTACGCGGGAAGAACATTATAATTCCGTGTGTCCAAACTCTGTACATGACGTCTTGGTAACAAAAAAGAAAAACAAACAAAATACTCACTTTACACTAAGCCGTCCGTTTGTCCCTGCGGGCTTTGGCTGGCGTTTCCAATTTATCTTCGGGATCCTAAAATAAGTTTTCAGGACTCCCCTGTCCATGTGTGATACAAAACTTGGGTGCTCAGTTATACATGCTCGTGTTATCGGTGCAGTTTCATCAGCGGATTCGGCGATCTCATCCAGTATCGCTGAAATTCGCGACAGCAATAGGACTCTCTATCTGTTTCCATAGGCGCACAGCGAGAGCACTGACACCACCAGTCCGCCCCAACTCGAGTCTGAATATAATTTAACACTCTCTTCCTCCTGCCTGCCAAGCAGGTTTTGCTCCCCTGCTACAGCAGCTGCTCCAGCCTCTGTTCATCACTGTATTGCGGCACGTACGGGTAGCGCGAGCATCAGATTCTCGCAACAGATCTTCGAAATCCCCTTCTGCCATTTCAACTTCAAAACTACATTCCGCCATCGTGATTAGCCTACTTGTATACAAACTTTCTACACAGAGCAAGAGCCTGTTTTCTTAGCTTCTACAGAAAGCTTCTTATCTTAGCTTCTCATCTTCACATTCTATGAGTGAGATCCCGCCCCATATGGGCGTGGTGAAAACATGCGGAATACTGGCTGTAGTTTTAAGCCTCTGGACCAAAAATCCTCCGATGACGCAAAATGACGATTTTTGCGTCATCGGAGGATTTTTTCCAGACTAAAAATAAATAAATCTCTCGTCTCAGGGGGATATGAGGGGGGGGGGAGCTCGGTAATTAGAAAATACTACTGGTTTTCTACTGATACAAAGCTTAATGCTAAATCCTGAAGTAACCCTTTAAATGGTCTAGCTCCACAGTATTAAAGTGACCATCTGACATGCTATATTCCATCACATTCATTATAATCACAAAATTCTGGCTTGTTAATAGTTCCTAGAATATCAAAATCCTCAAAAAGGAGGTAGATCCTTTTCCTATTTGACTCCTAAACTATGAATTAGTCTCCCTAACACTGTTTAGAACGCAGACACACTCACTCAGTTTAATTTAAACTGTTCCAGGCCCTGTCCAGTGCCTGTAGGCTGACATCATCCCTGATGGCTAAGGCCTACATCGCCGCTGGATACGCCGCCACCGCCTTGAATGCCATGGCACTCCTGCAGGTGCACCAAGCCAAGGCACTCAGAGAACTACATGAAGGTAGTCCTGACATGGGTCTAATGCAGGAGCTGCGCTCGGCGACCGACTTTGCCCTCTGGGCAATGAAGGTCACGGCGTGGGCTCTCGGGCAGGCGATGTCCACCCTGGTGGTCCCGGAACGCCACCTCTGGCTCAGCCTGGTCGAGTCGCGAGAGACTGGCAAGGTGCGTTTCCTTGATGACCCCATCTCCCAGGTTGGGCTGTTTGGCGACACCGTTGGAGACTTCGCACAGCAGTTCTCAACGGTGAGGAAGCAGATGGAGGCCATACAGCACATCCTGCCCAGGCGGAGCCACAGACCCCGCACTCCTTCTGCTCGTCGCCCAGGGCATACCCTGCGGTGCCAACACTGACACCAGCCTCGCCACTGCCTGCCCCTCTGGGCCGGCCCCGGCGCGGAGCAACCCGCAGGACTGCGACTCCACCTGCCTCACAGCCGGCCACCAAGAACCCCCTCGATGACTCAGGAAACTGCACTACGGGAACTGGTAAGCAGACCACTCCCTCCCCTGCCGGAGTGTCGGGTGGAGAATCCTTACTTCTTTAAAAAATGTATTTCGCCCATAAAAGAGCAGTTTCCTCAGCCCCTGGGCTCTATTTCCGGTCATCCCGGCAGTCATTATCATGACTGCCGACCACTGGTTCTCTTTAGCAGGTACGGCGCCCTGGAACCGGACCTCCCGCTTCCACGCGCCCAGCCATGGCAAAAGCCGCCCCCCCCGAGCCGACAGTCTCCACGGGCCATGAGGACGAAAATCTTCCTCTCCCATCCCAGGCTGTTCTGAGAGCGGTCACAAGGAGCCAGGTAAGTGTTTCCATGTCTCAAGACTCAGCACACCGGGCTCCGCCCCGTCGTGAGGCCCCGCCCACTGGTACGTCCGACGCTGTAGTCCCCTTGGTCCCTCTCGCACGGAGCTTGGGGGCGTGGCTCGCACTCCCCAACCCAACGCGTTGGTTGATCAGGACCGTCCAACTCGGCTATGCAATTAAGTTCGCCAGGCGCCCGCACAGGTTCAACGGCATCCGCTCCACCGCAGTGAGAGGCGAAAACGCCACTGCCTTGCGTGCGGAGATCGCCTCCCTTCTGGACATACAAATGAGTCAACACCGTAGTAAATAGCACTTGCTAAAAAGTTACGTCTCACGATTTGACTGCAAATGCTACATCCAAAAACACCGGAAAAGCCCCATTATAATTTTAGGGCCATGTCATCACGGATGTGATTTTCTAGTTAATTTGCAGGAAACTGCACAATGCAGGGCAGTTTTGCATGCTGCTCATGGACCTAAATCCCTGATTGAGCGGCAGCATGCGTTAGTCTGCAATCAGTCTATAAATACTAACCAAAGAAAATTTTATTGAGCTCTTCTTTAACCACGAAAATATGGAGAATATTAATTCTGAGTCATACATTTTAACAGAATTGTCCTTCAAATGTGTCAGAGATGTAGGCTAAAAAAAAAGATGTGCATAAATCACCCTGTGGTTTAGGCTACAATAAAAATGACCAACTAAATTAATCTCGTAACATGAAGTTTTGCTTTATACGCAAACTCTGTCATCGAATAATATATTTTTTTTTACAGTCTATAATTAAATTATAAACAAAACATTTCACTGCCCAAAATATCCAAATATTTTATTTTGCATGGTTGAATGTTGTGAATGGTGGACAAATGCTGAAAAAGAACGTATTTTAAACCGCATTGCATTGCTCCTCAATGCAATGAAAATAGTCACTCAAACAGGTGGCACAAACAGGATTCTTAAATGGTGGCAGGTTGGTAGTAATATTAGGGTAAAGTGAATGATAAGTGATTCTTTAAAACAGTGACATAGGCCAGCTCCTAAAAGAGCAGGTAAAACACTCAAAATAATATAGTGAAGGAACACCATTCACAAATAGAATACATCAAATACACGTATATGCATTAACATTTACATACAAGACACTTCAATATTAGAAGCCCCCATATTAACAGCATAAAAAAGCAAGCGGAAGCTTCACAATATAACCCATAAATGTCTGTTTCAGACGTGTACAACATTCCCAGCTTGAAAACTTTTGTCTCAGTCTCTCTATGTCAGAGGTTAACACAGAAAGGGGAAGGGGTCTGATATTGTATTTTTCTCTTAAGAGGGAAGGCTGGCCTCTAGCTAATTTTCATGGCATGTTGGGTGATGTAGCTTTGCAAATCTATGTACAGTATGTATCATCTTTAAGAGAATTTAGAGCCTAGTACTTACTTTTCTTGGTAAAGGAATGCATTATTAATTGCTCAGTTTAAGTGCAATGTTTGGTTACTGAGTTTGCGTGCAGGGCCATAAAAATAAACATTAATTGTTGTGTCATATCCTGTGTCAATGGGCTTATCTTGCTGTAATGTAATGTGGTGCATAGCACGTATGTGGATGTGGTCACCTCTTATGCTTTAGTTGCGATGTTCAAATTGCCTTAGATATGCAGAAGCTGCGATTGCAAATGAACACCCCCCCTGCACCCCCCTTCACCTGTACCCTCCAATTACCTCCCGAGAATTGCATTAAGCCTCTGGATCCAAGGCACACTGAAATAACAGAATCACAGATGAGATGGCAAAATTACTAACGTGCCCGGCAGGAAATTGGAAAATGGGAAATCTCTTTGGTGAAAGTATTCAATTACTGCACTCCTTTTCCACATGTTCAGAAACATGGTAATTTCCACTTTTCTTACCACCTCTTGTGCTGAGAACAGAGCCTACACCAATCACAGATTATTATTACTCAGATATGAATCAAAAACACTCAAGTTCATGGCTGCACTCTTCAAGATTTTCCCTCATCTTTTTCCTGGCTCTGCTGTTATGCTTTAAAATGACGATAAGTTTAAGATAAAGGAGGATGGAATTTGGCAGTGTAAAGGACAACATCAGTCTTTCCCGCACTTTTAAAGTCATGTAAGACATATTTTATCTAATCGCACACTTAGGCTAATCACAAACGCACATAAACAGACACCCTCCACCTCTTTCCAAGGCACCTATGCTGTTCCTTATCCCCGGTTCTTCACTTTTCGGCTGGGAGATGCTACAGTGTGTGTCTAATTCTACATTGTTATTGATGCTGACTGCTCCCCTCGATAAGAGCAGGCAGAAAAATCAATCACTCACATTAGACACTGAGAAAGACAAGAGGGCAAACCCTGGCAAGGGCTCCCACACACCCTGAGCGAGGCTGTGCAACAGAGAG
The DNA here is from genome assembly GCA_032164185.1 of Moxostoma hubbsi. Classification (NCBI taxonomy): domain Eukaryota; kingdom Metazoa; phylum Chordata; class Actinopteri; order Cypriniformes; family Catostomidae; genus Moxostoma; species Moxostoma hubbsi. The sequence continues at coordinate 23,376,100 of JAVLUX010000011.1, read as the reverse complement.
AGAAGAGAGTGAGAAGAACTTGCTTGTTGGCTCTCGGACACGCTGTCACCCAGTCCGCAACTGCCCCTCCGCCCTCTGGCGAATGCCAGCTCGCTCCTCCCCTTCTTCAGTGGACAGCAGTGGTTCCTCAGGCTCTCGGCGACTGGCAGCAACCCCTCCATCCCAATGAAGATGGCCGCAGCTGCTCCCCTGGTGGATGGCAGCGGCGAGGACTCCGCGACAGCGCATCCCTCCTCCCTCCCAGGCACCAATGTAACAGAGTAAGGGATGGGCAAGGAGTAGGCGGGAGCTGACTAAACAGTCAACATAAAGTTGAATGATAAAACTCAACATAAAACAAACATAAACAAACACAGACACACATGAAGCATGGCTGCGTGCATATCCCTCTCTCTCTCTCTCTCTCTCTCTTTCTCTCAAACTGGCACCTCTGGCTTGTCTTTATCCCCCCTCCCGATCCAGGGCCGTCCGTGTGTCCACAATTTCTCCACAGAGCAAGTAATGTCATTCTAAAACCTAAAGAAAATCGTGAACTGATCCTTAAAGTCACACCTGAAGTCAACAATTTTAGCAAATAAATACTGAAGCAATCTTGGAGCTAATGGAGCCCTTTCACAGACGAATAACTCAGCACACACACACTCTATTAACTAAACTTAATACTAAGATCATTATTATCTGATAAACATATAAAAGAAGCACCCCATAGTCAGGCCTTTCAGTCCACTTGGCGATTAATTACTTGAATTCAGCCTAATGGTAAATAACAATATATGTGAGTGTATGTCCTGGACAGCCTGTCTAATAACAAAGCAGCATCTCTAAATTGTCTCTATGGTCATGCTTAGATTGATTATCTTATTTGCATTCACTGGCTGTACAAGTTCAATTATTTTTCTTTTAGTCACAGTCTGCTTTTAAATTCTGTGAAGGGTACTATCTACAGTAATGTGTTTACCTGAGAAACAAAGACACAAGAGTGTCCTATTTGCTTGAAAGCACCATACGGCCCATGTCCTCTTTAAAGTGTGTGCGCCTATACATGTTTTGGCCGCATCAGAGTGTGCTGTAAACTTGACTTGTTTTTTGTGTCAGCATCTTTCACAATTTTAGTACTATCCATCACCCCATTTTTAGAAAAACACAGTTGAAGGAGTTTGACTTCTTAGCAACCATGTCTCTTCCTTAATATCTTTCCATCTTCGATGCTAAGCTTGGGGGTAAATCCTGCTTAGCAGTGCCAGTCAGAGTCTCCTCGTGATCTTGTCTGCACTTTTCTATCCTGTATATGAAATCCCTTTATTGGCTCTCCACTCTCTTAAGGGTGAATCTATTCTAAAAAAGTGCTAAAGAAGGCCTGCCTTATTGCTTGCCTCTCTTCTGACAGCATGCGTACATCATCCAGACATCTATTTCATATTTACATCACATCATATTTTCTAAGCTGTTTTCTCATCTGCATACATCTATAAGATGTTTGCTCTCTGATATATATAGAGATATATATTATATAAACATTCAGCAGATGTTTTTTGAGATGTCTTGGATTAAGAATGTATGCAAATCTGCTCTTTTTAAGAAGTTTAGCATATGTAAAATAGATTGTGATGCTTTCCAGATGAAACGCTCTTAAACAGACATCTCAGAGATGTATGTGTCCTCTCATTCTTTTTTTATCTGTTGTCACTAAAACACTGAAACCACACCTTAATTTAAATCACAGGTACTCACCTTTGAAATTAAAAATGAATAAAATCAAAAAGTTATTAATATAAATTCTTCTAATCAAAACACTCTGGTTTTCTGTTTTGTTTTTAATTAAAACTTTAACTGAATTTCTCTATGTTGAGATGTGTATGTTTTTATATTTCAACATTTATATAGCTATTGTATAATAGTTTTACAAGTATGAAATGTAATCAAAAATAAAAATAATTAACTATATGAAAACTTTTATTTTATTTTATTTTGAGCCTATTCACATCAATCTCCAACAAGCGTTCATTCTCATCGTAACGCTTTTCAAGTAATAAAACAATACTGCCATCTATTGGAAAACATTGTGCTAACGATGACTCTCCAGTAGGTGCACATGTAATTATACATGTATACTGAAACATGTTGGTAAATGAATACATGCCTTCAGATATGTATGAGTGGAGGTCTTTAACAGCATTATATTTTGACGCAATACATTTGGATCAAGATTTGATTCTGTCTGTCCCAATTCGATCCTTCTATTTTTGTGTTCAAATAGGCCTTATGTTTTTCAACATCTGAGTGGATGCTGAGTGGGCACATGTCTTTTACTCCTATAGCCCAATGAAAGAAATTGTATGCCATCTCTAAAGCATTTTTTAAAATGTTGGTGAAATTATGAGATTTATTCTTGGTCACAATTGTAACCGGTTGGAAAATACATAGTGTTGTCATTTTGCTCTGTTGCTCAACAGGACCCAATAGAAAATTGCAAACAATAAAGTTGCGTAATTTTATTTTCTTTCTTTTTATTTATTTATTATTTTACTATGAAGCAATTGTGGAGGAAAGGGAATGAAAAACCAAGAATAACAGCATATTAATTTGTACTTGCACTTTCTTTCATTTATTGTAATAGTAAACGACTTAATAATGGGTGTCAATCAGTCGCTTATTCAAAAATGGGTCTCTGTATTTCACCAGTCACAGCTGTGAAAATGTACATGCTTACTTTGTCCTGTGAGCATAATACGAGGCAGAGCAATCTTATTAATAAATCAATAATAGATCTTTAAAACATTATACTGTATCAGGTAGTTGTGTGAGTTTAATAATAGGTTTTACTCGCTTCCTTTTATGGAGTTTTGACTCAGACTTAATCTTTAGAGGAGTACAGTGGAACTAAAGGAATATTCAGTACAAGTGAAGCTCAATTGACAGCATTTGTGGTATAATATTTATTACCACAAAAATGAATTAAAACTTGTTGGAAGTGAATAGGGGCCAATTTTTGAACATTAAAATACTCTCTGTTTCAAAAGTATAGACACAGGAAATAAAGCATTTTCAAGTCACCCTTCAAGTTTCAAAATAAATTTCAGTCACAATTGCAACCGGTAGGATTAAATGTGATAATTAACCATTTTAAAAGTGAATAGCATGAAGTAATACCTAATTCAAATATAACATCAAACTAGGCCTAAAGTTAATGTTATATTGTACATAATTTTTTTATTCTTAAAGCGTTACATGACAAATAGGCAGTGCTAGAAAAGCATGAGTTGAGAAAGAATGTTTAAATATTAAAATAAAGTAATGAGACGGTGGTAAATGGGTAAATATAATGCACATTACCTGACACATCTATTACATTTGGGTTTTTTCTTGATAAACCTGGACATGTAGCAAATATAAAAACAGAATTATTTTTCTTTTTGGTAAAATAAATCATGTTCTTTGAAAATTATCCTTTTAACCAGCTTTTTCACTGGGCTAAACAGGTCCTCAGGTAATGAATGTCAATATTTTGACAAAATATGGTCATTTAAGCTATATTATATAATATTTATATTATTATTATATAAATATCTTCCTCATATTCCAAAATAAAACACTAAAAATTCCATATTTCTAGAGTTAAGACCATTGATATACATATAGTAGGCTACACATACGTATGTATATACTGTATCTATGGCTGAGAAAGCCTCTGTTCGTCAGACTGTCTGCGCACCACATGGACCTGGGGACACCCAGTTCCGAACATATTATAAAAGACAAACTTGATCACAGTGGCCTCCTAATTTCAACACACCTCAGCATCCTTTATAATTTTTTAGCAGTGAATTGAAGGAGAATTTATGAATCCTACTACCAGGGCTGGATTGGTAATCTGGCATACCAGGCATTTTCCCGGTGGGCCGGCGCACTTTGGGGCCGATCAGGGGTGGACTGGCCATCGGGAGAACTGATCCAGACTTAATTAATTTGTACAAGCAAAAAGCCTTCGCCGTTAGAAAATTACAAGGCAGCATCCGTATATCATGTTTAATATTCATAATCCATGTGTGAATGGGGCCGTTCGCTATTTTCCAATTGTTTTCTATGTAAACATGCGCTGCACGGACATCTTTGACCTTTGCAGCGCGACTTGCTAGATTTCTTTGAGCATCTCGGGCAGGAGCACCACCTTTTTTTGACGCCGTGTGAAGTTAAAAAGAACTTCAGCTGTTAAAACCACGTCATGAGACATCAGCATTCATGGCACTGATAGCTTTTGTAAAGGAATAGTTCATCCCAAAAATAAAAATTCTCTCATTATTTACTCATCCTCGTGCCATCCCAGATGTGTCACTTTCTTTCTTCTGCAGAACACAAATGAAGATTTTTGGAAGAATATCTCAGCTTTGTAGGTCCGTATAATGCAAGTGAATGGTGATAAAAACTTTGATGCTCCAAAAAGCACATAAAGACAGCAACGTCTCTAAAAATGTCTCGCAGAAATGTCTCAAACACATCTGCGAATTTGCTGTTATTTCTCCTCATTTGAAGTGTAAATTTAAGCCTGCTGACCCGTAACCAATGAGGCTTGGGTAAGGAATGATAGTTTTGAAGGAAAACAGATGAAAATACACCCACACCATTGGTGCTTCGTTCAACTCTACACAAGGTTATGGTATTTCTAAGAAAGTGGCAGGGTTTAAGCAGACTAAATGATTAGATAAGAGAAATCTACCCCAGGGGTGGTAGTCAGCATCAATACTTGTTGAGCTACCCAGATGCCTGTCTACCTTGACAGTGAGGAACAACAGGACACCATTTTCTGAAGGTAGTACTGCAATGAACACCAACACAACTGAGCTTCACGGATGAGGTGCATTTCATTTCCAGAGGTATGCCTAACCATGTAATGTATTTGTGCATATTCCTGCTCCAGCACTTTCAAAGCCTATTGTACATAAACAACATGCCTACCATGGTGCTACTTGTGTACGGACCCATGTATAATGTCTTGCTGTTCTGTATTTGTATAATAGTATATTTAAATTAACCATGTTCTTTCAAAATGTTATTTCTATTCAGATTTCTTGCATCTCTCTCTCTCTCTCTTTCTCTCTCTCTCTCTCTCTCTCTCTCTCTCTCTCTCTATTAAATTTTTTTTTTGTTTTCAATTCAAAGGGGCTTTATTGACATAAAAGTTTCAAGAAACAGTGTTGTCAATGCATCAAAATACAATTTGTCCAAATATTTGGACAGTACACAATAACAGCAATATGAACATTAAAATTAAGATTGATATGTAGTAATTATACACTCACCTAAAGGATTATTAGGAACACCTGTTCAATTTCTCATTAATGCAATTATCTAATCAACCAATCACATGGCAGTTGCTTCAATGCATTTAGGGGTGTGGTCCTGGTCAAGACAATCTCCTGAACTCCAAACTGAATGTCAGAATGGGAAAGAAAGGTGATTTAAGCAATTTTGAGCGTGGCATGGTTGTTGGTGCCAGACGGGCCGGTCTGAGTATTTCACAATCTGCTCAGTTACTGGGATTTTCATGCACAACCATTTCTAGGGTTTACAAAGAATGGTGTGAAAAGGGAAAAACATCCAGTATGCGGCAGTCCTGTGGGCGAAAATGCCTTGTTGATGCTAGAGGTCAGAGGAGAATGGGCCGACTGATTCAAGCTGATAGAAGAGCAACTTTGACTGAAATAACCACTCGTTACAACCGAGGTATGCAGCAAAGCATTTGTGAAGCCACAACACGCACAACCTTGAGGCGGATGGGCTACAACAGCAGAAGACCCCACCGGGTACCACTCATCTCCACTACAAATAGGAAAAAGAGGCTACAATTTGCAAGAGCTCACCAAAATTGGACAGTTGAAGACTGGAAAAATGTTGCCTGGTCTGATGAGTCTCGATTTCTGTTGAGACATTCAGATGGTAGAGTCAGAATTTGGCGTAAACAGAATGAGAACGTGGATCCATCATGCCTTGTTACCACTGTGCAGGCTGGTGGTGGTGGTGTAATGGTGTGGGGGATGTTTTCTTGGCACACTTTAGGCCCCTTAGTGCCAATTTGGGCATCGTTTAAATGCCACAGCCTACCTGAGCATTGTTTCTGACCATGTCCATCCCTTTATGGCCACCATGTACCCATCCTCTGATGGCTACTTCCAGCAGGATAATGCACCATGTCACAAAGCTCGAATCATTTCAAATTGGTTTCTTGAACATGCCAATGAGTTCACTGTACTAAAATGGCCCCCACAGTCACCAGATCTCAACCCAATAGAGCATCTTTGGGATGTGGTGGAACGGGAGCTTCGTGCCCTGGATGTGCATCCCACAAATCTACATCAACTGCAAGATGCTATCCTATCAATATGGGCCAACATTTCTAAAGAATGCTTTCAGCACCTTGTTGAATCAATGCCATGTAGAATTAAGGCAGTTCTGAAGGCGAAAGGGGGTCAAACACAGTATTAGTATGGTGTTCCTAATAATCCTTTAGGTGAGTGTATATGGATAGTGTATAGTATATTGTATATATACTCTCTCTCTCTCTCTCTCTCTCTCTCTCTCTCACTCTCTGTGTGTGTGTGTGTGTGTCTTTGTCTCACTCCCTCAATAGTCGGTGAAGCCTACAGCAGTTCAGTCCATGTGGCAGCTGATGGGCAAAAGAGGGGTCTTATTTTATTTTTTTGAGAGTGTTGTATTGCTATTTTTTATTATTGTATAAAATATATAAACAATCTTGAATCTGCCCCCAGAGTCATACTTGTGTCTTGCCTCTCTCCAAACTTTGACATGTCTGGTTGAGATCTAGTGACTGCACAGGCCATAGCATTTGATTAAATAATTGTTTACCTGAAAATTTGTTAATTATACTAATTGGTTAAACAAATTGCTAAACTTGCAGCTATTAGCAACAAAGTTGGCAAGAGTTGCAAGACAGAAAATGGTATTTGGGTGGAATATACCTTTAAAACTTTTAAGTCTTTGTTGTTGAGAATACTGCCTTGCGCTTTATCGGTCATCCAACTCGATAGGTGGCGCTGTCAAAAAAAAAAAAAAAAGATCCTAGAAAGGCTGTCCTAAAACTGCGGTCCTGAAACTGCATGCTACTCTACTGCAGGATTGTTCTTTTGCTAGATGGCGCTGTGAATAACAGACCGAGGAAGCGCTGTCACTGTGTGATCCCGGCCGAGAGGAGGAGGATCTCCCGCGGAAAACAAGCAGTAAATCTGGAAGAGAGGCGACAGTGAGCAAGCGGTTAGCTATGGAGGTGTGCGAATGAAGGGTAAATAGAGTAAGTCGTGCAGTTATGGGAGCATGTTGATGTGGAAAGGGCCCAGTATGCACGAAGTCTCTGTTAATAATCTTTCAAAATTGACGCAAAAGGGGAGGACGCAACCCAAGAGCGGAAACAAAGGCGCTTTGGTTTGAACAAAATACATCTGTAAAGAAGGGGATAATTGGTAAGAATGTCAGTTTGTATCGTTTCATTTCCAAAAGAAACCACAAATCACGTGCAGATTTACACAGCTATTTTGTTTTGTTCTGCATTGAACTGATCAGTCAGACTGGTATTGCACTTCTGCAGCACTGTTGCAAATGTTGATTAGAATACAGTTTATTATGCCCGAAATGTCACTTGACTCGTTATTCTCCCCCGTGTCTGATTAATTCTTCTATCAGCTGCCCCTTTATTTATTGTCTGTTTTAGACTTCCATGGCTTTCAATTTTCCAACGTTTTCCAACTAAAGTATCTCGCGTGGTGTGTGTTGCTAAGACAGTCCAGCGCGAGAGAACTGCTCATTCACATGGGATATGGTCAATACATGTCCCAACTTACACACTCATAGCGGCAGATTTGTTCAAATAAATGGTTAAATAAACGTGTATAACCCTGAGGTTGAGTATAGTTCGTGTTTAAAGGCTTTTCCCGTGCGGTAAAGCCTCTTGTACATATTTAATGTACAGTAAATAAATAAAACAATTAGGCGATTCATTGCTGTACGCGTCACCTGTTGGCTTTGCGATTTTATGATTTTTATAACAAAAGTAAATGCCTGCAACAAGTCGTCATTTTTACTTGTATAGCGCTTTTCACAACACACACCGTTTCAAATCTGCTTTACGGGAAATTATGCATTAACAAAAAAAAATAAACTGTAATATCTATAATGTTTTACAGTGATCATTGTGTAGTTTGATTTAAATATGATTGTATAATGTGAATAAAAAAATGTATATTTGTATTTACAACCCCTGTGAGCAAGCTGAAAGCGACTGTGGCAAGAAACACAAAATTCCATAAAATATTGGTTAATGGAGAAAAATTACCTTGGGAGAAACCAGGCTCAAATGTGGGGGCCAGTTCCCTTTGGCTGAACAACATGAATATAATGCTAATATTAGTTATTTGTGTGCAGTTTAAGTCATGGTTTTAAATTTGAAAATTAAGCGTTAAGATCCAGTGTTTTAAAAATAAAATATTTTTAATGAATTTTAAGATTAATGACTAATGTTGTGGAAGTTGGCTGATAAAGGCTTTTGTTGGCAATTAAATTATAGTCTGTGTATTCCATTTCAAGAGTGCAGTCCATCAATAGACAAAGGTGATGCAGGCAGAGATCAATGATGAGGTGCATCACAGTTCAACCTGAAAGTCACTTTGCTGAGATTCGGTGGTGTACACCCTATGACCAAGGTTCAGGCAGTGGCATATGTAGTATCCGATGTCTTACAGTGGTAGTTGGCATCAGTTCGTCCTCAGAAGTCAAAAGACTGAAGTGATGTCTGGCTAGCACCGACTGTAGCTTGTCGTCATCTCTCAGCGACACCAAGCAGGAACAGAGCTGGATCTGGCAGGCTCTGGTAACCTTGGGATATGAAAACAAATAGAATAATATTAGCGTAGATGCCATTCTATTTTATGCAGAGTTATAGATTATGATGAATGTTTCTGGTTCCGGCAGACCTAACTAATAGGGCTGCAACTAACAATTACTTTGATAATCGATTAATCGAATGATTATTAGAACGATTATTCAACTATTCGCCGAATATTGCAATGATTAATCATTAGCTCTTCACCGATTATTCAGCTTGTGGCCCGAGTTAAAAGGTTGGATTAAATGTGCTTACTAAAAATAAATAGGACAAGATCATCTTTTAAATATACCTCTAAAAGATATTCACAGAAATAAAGGGAAAACATACTTTTTGTTAAGTTTAATTCAGTAAAGAAATTCTTTGCAAAAAATCCTATTGTTATCAAGTGTTTTTGCCTTGTTTTCCATTTAAAATTGTCTAAAAAAAAAAACCAAATTACATTTACATGAGAAGAAGCATATAAGATATTTAGACTTGCTTTAAGAGGATGTATCTTAAATATAAGTATATTTTGTTTATAAGTTTATTTTATTCACTTGGTGACTTCTGCAAGTGCAGTAAAGACAAAATATACTTATATTCAAGATCTATTCTCTAAAAGCAAGTCTAAATATCTTATATGCGGTTTCTCAGGTGAATATTATTTTTAATATTATATTCAACATTTTCAGATAACAATTTTTTCTTCTGCAGTATAGCTGCTAAAGAAATGTATGTTGATTTAAAGGAGTTTTAGAAATGTATATTGGAAAACAAGCCAAAACAAAAACAAATCATAAATTTATTTTGTTGCGGTGTATAATGGGCAAAGACTTCCTCTCTCACCTTTCTGTTAACTTCAATCCATCTTTAACTCACTAAAAAACAACAAACTCTCTCTTATTAATAGAGCTGCATATTGCCAATTTTCTTTACTAAAAAAAAAATTCACAGTGACATATATTATGATTCAATAAGTCGCGAGCCATCGCGTTCTAATCTATCTGCAGCAACTGTGTGAGCTCGAGGGACAAGCCTTCCTGCGATAGCGTGTGCATCAGCCGGGTTCAGTTCAGTTCATCTCTCCCGCTTAGATTGGGACATTTGCAAAACTCATAGAAGAGGCGCTGACCACACAGAAAAATGCCAGTTTCAGAGTTTGTAGTTATTTGCATGATCTGCTTCTGTATTATGTGAACTTTAATAAAGCTGTAAAATATAACTGCATTTAAGATGTAGCTCTCTTAAAGAGCTCTGGCTCTGCTTATTCCACAACGAGAGTGCTTCTGAATTTACTTATTTAGTATTTTTGTATAATTTCCTCTAGAGATTGCAATTTTCTTGGCCGATTCCGATTTTTTTCCCAAGTGTGACCTACCGATTTTTCCGATTCAGAGTTTCTAAGAACTATTGACCGCATATACAAACAAAATCTACCTTTCTTCAATGCAAAATTAAATTTTCAGAATAAATAAATTATTAAACATTACAATCTTCTCTGACTTCTGATATATAATGTGCTCTGTGAATGGAAAGAGGTAGAAATAACAATTAACTGCAAATGAGTTGCTTTATATAACAAACAGATGTCATTTTCCACTATTTTTATAAATGGACCTTTTTCTGTTTTTTACTCATCTAACAAAACAATTCCAAATATTACAAGCCTATGAACAAAACTGAAGTGTCCAATACGCTCAACATTGACATTAAGCTTACGTTAGATACCAAATATCAGAGGTAAAACTGATTGCTGCTTCGGGATCGGCTTGTAACCGTACCTCGTCACTCACCCCGTTTTTCCTGGGAGTCTCCCATATTTCACACCGATCTTTTATTTATTGAACTTGCTGGACATCCTTCCAGTATTGCATTACAATAATCTAGTCTTGGGGTCATGAACGCATTCATTAATTTTTCAGCATCATCAACAGAGAGCATGTGCCGTAATTTAGCAATATTTCTCAGGTAGAAGAATGCTGTTCTACAAACATTGGAAATTATATTTTCAAAGAACAGATTAGTATCAAATATAACACCTAAGTTCTTTGCTGATGAAGTCATCGTAACAGTACATCCATCGAGAGTCAAATTATATTTTAGCAGCTCTTTTAGAGGTTTTTGGTCCAATCATTAGTACTTCTGTTTTTGTTGGAATTGAGTAGAAGAAAATTTCTGGCCATCCAGTCTTCGATTTAATTGATACACTGTTCATTTGGAGAATTGTGAATTTTCATTGGGTTTAGAAGAAATATAATGTTGGGTATCATGTGCATAACAGTGGAACATATTCCATTATTCCTGATAATATCTCCCAGAGAAAACATGTATAAGGAGAAAAGCAGAGGTCCTAAAATGAATCCCTCCATACTTTTGTTTGATTTGACAAATCCTCATTTACACATACAAAGTGGTAGCGTTCGGATAATTAGGACCTAAAGCATGCTAATGCAAGTCCACTAATGCCAACATAATTCTCTACCCTATTCAAGAGCTTGTCATGATCTATAGTGTCGAAGGCAGCACTAAGATCTAAAAGCACTAGAAAAGAAATGCAGCTGTGATCAGATGATAAAAGCACGTCATTTGGAACTCTGATTAGTGCAGTCTCTGTACTGTAATGGGGCCTAAATCTTGACTGAAAATATTCATATATTCCATTTCTGTAGAAATGAACATAGTTGGGAGGACACTACCTTTTCTAGTGTTTTCAACATAAATGGATGATTTTTTTTTCTCTAGGATCAAGCTGTGGCGTCGTTATGAGTGGTTTGATAACTGCAATTTTAAAGTTTCTTGGGACATGTCCTAAGGATATGTAGGAGTTAATATTAAGATGAGGTCCTTTTTTATTTATTTTCTCCCCAATTTGGAATCCCCAATTCCCAGTGCACCCAATACCCAAGTCCTCTAGGTGGCGTAGAGTCTGAGACCGTCAACTGTTGTTGTGGTTATTTTATTTGAGTTGGTTAAAATATGCTGACCTGGCAGCTTTAAGTGCCTGTTTATTGCTACAGATACTATCCTTCCATGCACCACAAAATACTTCTAATTTTGTATTCTTCCACTTGCGCTATCTTAATGGTCAAAAGGATAGTTCTACTTGAACCATAGTGTGGTGTAGATTGAGTGACATTAGCTATTATTTTATCATAAACAAAAGACGAGGTAATGATCTGAGATGTCGTCACTCTGCGGTGGAATTTCTATAGTATCTACATCAACTCCATGTGGCAGAATTAAATATGATTATGCGTATGATTGTGGCGATGACTTGGACCTGTCACATTTTGACTCCAAGAAAGTTGAGAATATCGATAAATGCTAATACAGTGTGTCATTTTCATTATCTATGTGAATGTTTAAGTCACCATTAATTAAAGCTCTATCTGTATTAACTACTGCAAATTGTAAAAACTGCAAATTCACCAAGGAAACCAGAGTAAGTCCTGGGTGACCTGTATACTGTTGCAAGTGCAAAAGACGATTTATATCTGATGGTGTCATGTTTAGCATTATTAGCTCAAAAGACTTAAACTTATACCCTGTCCTCTGAGTAACACCAAAAACTTCACTGTAAAATGCAGCAACACCTCCTCCTCGACCCTTCAGACGAAGCTCATGTTTATAACAATAACTTGGTGGAGTAGATTCATTTAAACTAATATATTCATCTGGTTTAAGCCAGGTTTCAGTCAAGCAGAGCGATCATCCAAACTATGATCTGTAATAATTTTATTTTACAAAAAGTGCTTTGGTAGAAAGAGATCTAATGTTTAGTAGCCTTACCTTTATATGATGTTTATCTTAAATTTTTCAAGGTTGGCCTTAATCAAATTGTTTCTAAATGATTTAGTGAGAGTTTTGTGTTTGGTAGTTCAGAGAACAGACACAGTCTCTATGTGATATCTTGGTGATACAGTCTCATTGTGTTGTAGTTTATGTGACGCCTCAAGGCAGCTAGCAGACGTTCGGTTTAACGAGTTTGTTTGCTTCCTGACCTGGGCCCCAGTTAGTCAAATACTATCATTATTAAGACAATGAGCCAAATTACGAGAGAGGAGAGTGGCACCTTCCCTGGAGAAATGGAGTCTGTCTCTCTTTAGCTGGTCAAGTCTATTCCAAAATCTCTTCCAATTGTCTATAAATCCTATAGATGCTATTCTCCGGACATCCAGACATTCAGTGACACTAATGTACTATAAACATCTTCAACATGAAGAGTAGGATCATATTACAGTGTCTGGCATCGTTTTTGCAAGTTCACACACCTCTAACATTAACCAAAGTGTGTGTATTGGTTGCTGTTCTACCTGCATCCGAAACATTATCTACCAGCTTCTCTTTCTCACTGACCTCCACTAGCGTTCGGATGCGTGTCTCTAACTCATTAACCTCCTCCATCTGCCTGACTAATTCCTTACATTTATCATGTGTAAATCCCATGACTTACTGCAATTGTTTGTTTTTGTTGTAATGGTGGTTTTTGAGCAGCAAGGGTTTGAGATTGATGTTGTTCCTAATCAGCAGATGTTTGAGATTGATGCAATAATCCCTGTAAAACAGTGGAGAAAAACGAATGCACGCAGTCAAGACGCGAGATGTAGACAAGTGAAAATAAACTGAAAAAATGTATTAAAAAAACGGGTGCACAAGGTATAATACAAACAGATGAAACAGTAGAAAAGCTGAAAAACCTGAAGCACGTGGTAAAATTAAAAAGTAAATGCCTGCAACAGTGTACACATGGCCGTATGCACATGAATGTATTTAGCCATTAAGCAATTTTTTACAGTATCTAATCAGTGTGTAATGGGAGCCAGCTGGTAAATAGCTGTGCAGTGTGTAAACCTCACTCTCCTGACCTCAAGAGGTGCACTTAATATAGAGGCTGTAGACTTTAGCCTCCTCGTTAGCACACCTGCCTCCCACGCCGGAGACGTCGGTTCGAGTCCCGTTTGGAGCGGGTGCGAGAAGGACCGGCAACAAGTGTATGTTACATATTTTAACATATTTCTCCAAAGTAGCACTGGAGAAAAGAATCAGATGTTCTCCAAAATGAGCTTCCACAATTCAATATTATTATATTATTGCGATTAGCTGATCGTGCCTAGAATTGGGGCCAATCTTTTTTGAAGCACACAGGGAATCACACATGCTTGCTCAGCCCTTGAAGCATGACAGAGTGGCCTTAGGAGGGTGAGTTGTTGCCAATTCTAAGCATTCATGAATTTAAACTTTCAGACATGATGTAATTCACATGAATATGCTGTTTTGTTTTTAAAAATGTGTAAGAATTACACGTGAATGAATGTGAAGTTGCCCATTTTCTAGATACGTTACGGTATTATTCTGACAGTGAGAAGGAAGAGGATAAAGTGGCTGCAAATTGGTATAAAAATTAATTAAACAACAAATAAACATGCAAATACAAATCTGAGTACACATGACATAACACGAGTCGTGACAATCAGACGTTGTGTGGAGTGATAGAGACAGTTTGCTTTTAGCGTTACTCTCTTTAACATGGGCACTCTCTGTGTCAATCAGACATGCATGCTTTCCAGGCGCTCTCAATATCTCATCAGTCATTCATCTCAGCGCTATCCTGTGAGGATCCCATGTTAAATCAGATTCATGTTGGTCACAATACCATTAATAACAGATGTTACTGTTTAACCTTCAATAATGGCACCATGCTTCATGCATTTACTTAATAAGTAGTTATTTGTGTTACAACCAGATGCCAAAGACAGTAAACAAAATATAGATATTAATGATTTCTCACTGGAGCAGTTTTAGAGCTTTTAATGGATTTCTTTTTCTTATTTTTGAAAGTATCCCTGCTGTGTGTGGTGCTCTCTTGGTTTGTGGTTGCCAGTAGCCTATGTCACAATGGCCTTTTTATTTGTCCTTTATTTAACCAGGATATAAAACTCACTAAGGACACTTCTTTTCTATAAGTTGTTTACAGTCTTATATAGCATATAATGATACAAATAAAAAATAAATTCACAAAGACGTTAAAATTTTTTAAATTTGGGAATCTTTCTCAGATTCTCAAATAAGATATTTAAAAGTACACATTGACACTAGCCTTTTAGTCTTTAAATCATTTTGTAGAATGTTCCAATCACAGGGGGCAGCATACTGCAAAGCTTGTTTCCCAAATTCTGTTGGAACAAATGGAACTGAAAGGGTATACAAATTCTGAGAGCATAAGGAATAAGTCCAAAATTGATTTATTGATGAACAGATACCAGTGCTTTTGTCTACGTGTGGACAATGAGTGCCAAGTGATTATACAGCTCACAACGATGAGTAGTAAAGTAACAATTTGTTATTAATCTAAGTGCACCATGATAAATAGTGTCTAATGAACGTAAAAGATAGGATGGTGCAGAGTTATACAAAACATCCCCTTAATCAATTAGTTGAGACTAGTTTCCTTTTTTGCATCAAATGAAAAACAAGATTTATTTCTGAGGAAAAATCCTTGCTTTACCTTGAGTTTTGTCCCTAACTGATTGACATGAGACTTAAAAGATGATGATTCATCAAGTATAAAACCAAGATATTTATATTCAGATACGCTTGTGAAGATGTGTTGTTGATTTCTTTGAGTTTGAGAAAAACATGGCTTTAGTTTTATCAGCATTTAAAACAAGTTTTAAGCTATAAATCCTTTGTTGCACAACATCAAATGCAGACTGTAGTTGACACACCACTTGATGTATAGTGGGAGCACAACAATAAATAACAGTGTTGTCAGCATATAAATGAAAACTACAATTTATAATATCAAAATCAAGGTAATTAATATAAATAGTAAAAAGTGGTGGCCCCAGAACAGACCCCTGAGGAACACCCATGGTGATCTGTAAAGGCGCAGATGAGTGACCTTCCGTTTGCACCCATTGTTTTCTGTCATTTAATTAGTTTGCAAAACAAGATATCGTGTTATCAAAGTCCTACATTTTTAAGTCTTAAGTTTCAATATTTTATGATCGACAGTATCGAAGGCTTAAGATAAATTGATAAAAAATGATGTCCTTTATCAAGGGCCTCGATGATATCATTCACAACCTTCATAGTAGCTGTAATGGTAAACTGTGTTTTTTCTTAAAGCATGACTAGTTAACAGATAATATATTATTTTCATATAAATACAAAGACAGTTGTTCACGGATAAGAGTTTCAAAAACCTTTGAAAAAATGCAGAGGTTAGAAATGGGTCTATAGTTATCCAATTTAGTAGGATCACCACCTTTTAACAAAGAAATAACAAAGGCAGATTTCCACATTTTTGGGATTTCATTTTGAGGATAAGGTAAGATTAAAGATGTACATGAATGGAGGTGAAATAAAGTCTGCTGCTAATTTTATAAATAAAGGCTCTAATTGACCTGGACCATTGGACTTATTTGTATCTAATTTGAGAGCTGTTTCAACCTAATGGATTGTAAAATGTCAATAACTAAATTTAAATTTCATTTTCCATAGTCAATGTCTGATTTTAAGTGCCTGAAATAGAGATCCAGTATCAACAAAGTGCTTATTAAAACAATCAAGCATTTGAGCCTTATGCCTTTTCTGAGGTTGTTCATTATATATGGTGGAAGCACTGTAGTCTTTTTAGTGCCAGGTAAGGAATCAATATTTTTCAAAAATGTCATTGGTTTATATTCAGTGTTGTTTCAGTAGGGAAATATTCATCTTTAGCTCTTCTAATCACTACTGTACATTTATTTAGTAATTGTCTAAAATAGAGTCAATCTTATTGAAAATCAGAGCACCTTGCCCTTGCAACATCACACTTCTAAAGCAAATTAGACAATATGGATGAGAACCAGGGATTGTCCTGACCATTTGTTATTTGCAACAGAACAATTAATAACTGTTTCCAATACAAATAAATGGTAGCAATTCACAATTAATGTAATTGTAATGTAATTTAGGTAACAATTCATAAAAAGATTTAATTTCTTTAACATTAGTTAATACATTAGGTATCATGAACAAACTATGAACAATAAATTTTTACAGCATTAATTAATCATAATGTGCGTTAATAAAAATACAATTGTTCATTGTCAGTTCATGTTAGATCATAGTGCATTAATGTATATTAACTAATACAAATTTAGATTTTAAAAATGTATTAGCATATGTTGTAACTTACATTTAAGTTAATTAGTTAATGTTAACTACAGTAATGTTGTTAAATTATGTTAACAAATGGAACCTTTTTGTAAAGCGTTACCATCATTTTACTGTGTGGGGCATAAACGTATAACTGCAGCATATAACGTGCAAAGGGCACTTTAAGAAATTCGATATCGGCTGAACTTAGTGTTAAAAAATCTGAGATCAGTATCGCCTCAAATTTCCTGATCAGATTTTTTAATCATTATTCTTTTTTTTTCTTTTTTTTTTTTTTTTTTATATACTGTCACTGTCACCACATTATGTTTTTGACTTTAAGCACCAGAAAAATCCCAAAGGACTTGAGAACCCAGTAACTGAAATCATGTTCATCATAGAATTGGGTTTAAATTTTGACCAGTAATTTCTTTTTGGTGAATTGCATTTGTAATGCATTTTTTAAATACATAAATAGATCTGGGGGAAAAAATGAGCATTGATCCATCACTTGTTAGTGGGTTACCATTTAATTGGGGAACTATTAAAAATGACACATGAGTCAGCATTTGTCTATAAAAAGCACAGGTATGCCATGTGTATTGTACATTAGATTTACATTTTAGTTGTAGATATAGATGGATAGAATGGATAATACTAAAATTGCTATGAACAAGAGACACTCTAGTTAGATTCAAGGATTGCTTACCTCTTTCATTTGTCTTCATTGTCTTTATGCCAGTGTATTACTCTGACATGCTGACAGTTTCTTCTGTCACTGAATTATATGATCTTGGGTGTTTGCATGGAATCTTCCATCTACTATATTTATGTTTAACTTATATCTGACTTGGTAACAGTGTTACCATCAGTCTGCGGTAAGTGGTCTTCATTTGGCATTGGTTGCTCTGTCATAAATTATTAGACTGGTTTAACTGTTTGCCAGTTTCTGTTGATGAAACAATGGTTGAATTGAATATGTTACCTGTCAGCATGCTGTACAGATTTGATACTTTTCCTTTTTATGTTTAAGTGTTGGCTGAGCAAATATGACTTATTGTGGGCCCTCTGATGTCCCTAATATGGCACTTACTGAAGTTATTTTTTCCCTTTTTAAATAGTTTTTTATTTTTAGTAGAAATGTGTAATGTCTGTGCCACTAAATAATTGCTGTTTTCAAACAGATTCCATGGATCTAGTCCCCAAACCCACATACTGGTTGATGCAATATTTTGGTGATGCAATATTTAGGTGAAATCAACCTAAAAATTACACTTATGCCTCCTACACACTACATTACTTTCAAGGACATCGGATTGTGGTACAGTTCATATTACACAACTGTCTGTCTTGTCATAGAAGTCATAAGGTTTTCAAATTACATGAGGAATTGGCGACAGGGGTGAACACATTGCAAAACATTTCACTATTGAAGAAACACTGACGACGACTGCCTGGACTCCAAATTACAGTTCACAACAGAGTACACATGAGAAGTGATACAAGATACGAAAATGCATGATCATATGTTATGCATTTCAGAAATATGATGTGCTGCTAAAGGCAGCATATATTTTATTGGTTACAATATGAAAAAGTACCTCCTACTGAAAAATCTTACCTATTTGCTTACCTGACTGTACAAGAGAATTGGCAATTTCTCTTCAGCTCTTCTCTTTCTCCACCCAGTTGTGGTACAGTTCAGAGCAAACCTCAAATAGGATCTGGTGCTCCTGTCAAAGTTCCACTAAGTTTACCTCCATTTCTTCGGTCCAATGAGATTTTCTTGATACCACAGCAATGCTAGTTGATGTTCTGTTGCAGGTACATCAGGACTCCTCCCACTGAAAATTCCTGTGCCCCGTTTCTTGCTCTCTCATTGCCTGTAGGTCAACGCTGCAGTTGTATTCAGTCAAAACACATTTCACATTGTGTGATTTGTAATCGTAGACAGGTCCAGATATTTAACATTTTAGATATCTCGCTGATATCTTTGACGCGTCGGTGAATCTCTCAGATCACGTCTTTGATAATTCATATATTTTGTCGTTCACAGGAGTGAGCTCCGATTTGCCTATGATTTCGGGCTTTTGTTGGCAATCTCCACAAAATTGGCGGTGAGTGAAAATCATGCCTAAAATCGTGTAGTGTAAACTCTGCATTATATGACTGGATTAAGGTGGATTGCAAGGAATAACTTTAACTCACACACTAACACATTTTTAGACTCATGAAGGCTATGAAGACATGTAAAAAGATTCCCTCTCTGTGTTTTCCTGTGTCTCTGGCATTGAGACTGCGCTGCTACAGATGTCTTAACTTGTAAAGTGTATGTGAGCAGGCTGAGATGACAAGTGCTTCATGTAGAGCTTACAACTACTTCAGTGTTTTTTGTCCTGCTGTAACGCTCTGTGTGTGTTTGTATTATAGAAAGAATGGGAGAAGTAGAGCAAGCAACCAAAAAACAAAATACTGAAACAGACACTTTGATGTTCCATTTCAGTGGGGAGGGGGTGTGTTTGGACGAGACCATTTAGAAGCATTGTGTTTGCACTGTATGCGTGCTTGTGATGGAGTGCCAGGAAGTAACGTGAATACACGGATGATAGAGCATCCTGTGGAGAGTGAGGTTGTGTGTATATGTGATTTTTTTTTTGTGATTAAAGGGGGAAGGCAGTTGCTTTTAGCATAATTTCAGATTCAACAAGCAAAAGCACTTAGAACAAAGTTTATTTTGCCTCACCCTACTTGTTTCATGATGCTATAGTGATGAGCATGACCCCACTCCCTCCTTTGGGCAAGTTCTTTGACTTTATTAATAATACGGAGGCAAACATGATCAAGCAGGCAGTGAGTGAGAGGTCTTGTAAAAAATTTTTTAAAGACGGCATTAAAATAAATGTCTCACAGATGTTCAGATGCCCTTTGCTCAGGTCTGCTGCAGTACTTAAATACCACAGCAGGGGTGCTATTGTGCCGATATTAAGGGTTTAGCCTACACTGTAAAACATTTCTGTGTGAAAGATCCCTTGTTATTCTGATGGAGGAAGCGTGGCTGGGTAAACTGTCCAACAGTTTCTTTATTTTGAATACTTTTCATTCTCACACAAAAAGGTTAGCTTTTCAGCATATCAGAAGCACACTCAAAACACTGCTGCTTGCATCTCTCTCTCAATCTCCAGCAATCTGGACTTCCCCTTTATCACTCTCACTGTAACATAAAACAGCTGTTAGAGATAATTTCCCAATACCTTACCGCTCTTCCTCTCCTGCCTTGCTCTCCACAGACATCACTCGGCCATGGCCCCATCTCCACATACCATCATGGTTCCCCTGTCACTTATTCCCCCCGGCCTCTGGACCACTACGAACTTAAAAGGCTGGAGAGCTAGAGACCAACCAACTGGAGAGGTGATCCATGCAAAGTGCAGTTTTCAACTGCGTGAACTCCTGCTAACATGGCTCCGTCCAATGGACCAGATCTGGTGCCCCCTTTTTAGTCAGATCAATTAGCGGCTGGTGACGGTTGAATAGTTAGGCACAAACCTACAATAATAGCCAGCCAACCTTAAGAACTGTCTCACCTCCTTTTTGGTCTTAGGTCTCAGGCAGGCTGCAATCGCTGCTGTCTTATCAATTTGGGGCCACACCTACCCACGACCCAAGTGGAAGCCCAGATACCCACGACCCAAGTGAAAGCCCAGATACCATACATTGCGCACATCTTTGGGTTTACTGTGAGTACCTCCCATCTCAACGACCTCAGGACAGTCCTCAGATGCCACAGGTGCCACTTCCATTCATTAATGAAAATAATGTCATCTTGGTAGGCAGCAGCGTAAGCAGTATGCGGTCTGAGAATTCTGTTGGAATTCCTGAGCATAAAAAGAGGCTGAGGTATGGTGAAATTCCTAGAAGATGACTCCCAAGTCTGCTTGACATAATAGGCCATAAACTGGAAATCAAGCGAACTTACGGTCCGGCTTTGAGATCTGCGGAGAGAGACAGGCCCCGATCAATTGTGGCCAAATTCCTGAGATCATCCGATAAATATCTCTTGTTACCTGATGCGAGGGGTACAGGAAAGCTCTCGTGGAAGAACCACAGCATTTTCTTGTTCCCAGACTTTCAAATTCGACTAGAGAAACATGAAAGTTTCGGGGAATGCAAGGATCTCTTACATCAATGGAAGATCGCTTTTGCTCTGATGTTTCCGGCCAAACTGAGAATAGATACTAAGGATGGCCATAAAATATTTACATGCCCAAAGCAAACATTGGCCTACATAAAGTCATTGGAGTGAGTAAACCATTTGATGATTTTCATGTTGCACCAAGTGGACCTGTCTCATTGAACATACACTTGACTGTCCAGGGAAACTGAGTGCCATTTTCGTTTAGTTTTGTGCTGGTTCCGCCTAACGGCTGGAGTTTTTTTTTTGTGTAGTATAATTTCTTTGGGACAGCGTGTGGATGAATATGCTTGTTTTGGGTGCTTATTAGTGGTCGACCGATATGGGATTTTTAATGGCCGATGCCGATATTGAGAAAGCAATCTGGCCGATATGAGGCCGATACAATACATGTGAATACAGTAAATAAGTATGGTAAAGTATTCCCACAGGGGATTTGTTTTCTGTCCAGCCATCTAGCAGAATGAAAACACACACACAAAAAAACATTTTAGATTAAACTGTTATGGGTAATTTGATTTTTCAGTCACATAAACAATTACTGCTGCTTACTGCAGGTTACACATAACATTTATCATTAATTAACCAATCTAAACAATATTCATAAATTAATGACAAAATAGTATGTGCAATTCCATACATTTTATGTACAATACATAGTTAAAAATACATCTCACATAGTTTATTTGCACTATTTAGTTTAAACAGGTTGTTTTACTTTATTATATTTAAATAATAATGATTTATGTCTGTTTAGTTTTGCTTGTTTGTTTCTTTGAAACTTTGTAAGCCATCACATGTATTTGCATGCTCGATTAGCATCAAATCCGACCGGAACATATGAAAAGGTATACTACACACAATATTACGCCAATCATGGATAATTAAATACAGCAGATAGAGATAGTGAATAACTTAATTCAGATTAAGGAATATTTTATTTATTTTTTTCAAACGTATTATTACTTACCACACATTCTCACACCCAACTCGTCACATATGGACGCTTGGCCAGGACCCCTTGGCGTCACTTTTTAACGCACTGGGTATACCTTTGGCGTCATTTTTCAACGTGAGGAACAGCCAGTCACAGGTTTTTTGACTGTTTGTTAAATGTTTTCAGTTTTCTTTGAATTCATTTATATCACATCTGTGACCCCCACTGGAGCTACAGCTGGGCTGCGGATCTGACATATCACGGGTACTGTTTGAATAGACTTCGCTGCACGCTGAGTGTTTTTGTGTGTAAAACAATGTAGCGTCAGGTTAGAAGGTGAATGCTGATTGGTCATTTACTGTGTCTGTCAGATGTCTGCTTCACTTCTGAGTGGCTTGTCTTACGGTGCTGGGCGGAGCAGAGCGAGCGTATTCAGTTCATTCATGCTCGCTCAGCTGGCGCCAGTGGAAATAAGCGCTAATGCACTGTCAAAAACTGTTTTGAAATATATCGGCCAAACGGAAATATTTATCGGCTGATGCCGATATCTAAAAAAATCCAAATATCGGCCGATATATCGGTCGACCACTAGTGCTTATACCTCCTGTTGGCTGGAGTTGGTTTTGTGCAATATTTCTTGCAGGACATTGGAGTGAGTTTTACTGCCCGAAGAACTGAAAGGCCCATTTTTTTGTTTTGTGCTGGTTGTGCTAGAATTTTTGTATAGAAACACTGGACTTGAGCAAGCCCATGGCAAATTTGTCACAGGGGCTCTCGTAGGCATACATGGACTGACTGAGTGTAGAGGGATGGATGCCGGTTGGCGCTGTCGTGCGTGGGGTTAATGTGCACATTTTTCTGTTTTTTTGGGGGGGGGGAAAGTTCGGGGGTTGATTGTTGCACTAATGTGGAATGTGGTCTTTTATAATTTTATTTTTGACACAATCTAATTTCTCTAATATGTCAAAATGCCAAATATTTATTATAAGGGGAATATCTCTCTCCGTGTGGAATGTGAATGGGTTGGGGCACCCCATAAAAAGAAGGAAGATTATTTCTTATCATAAATGTAAGGAATATGATATAATGTTTCTTCAAGAAATGCATCTTTCCGCACAGGAAGCTGAAACATTTGGGAAGATATGGGGTGGACATGTTTTCTTTAGTGCTAGCTCAAGTAAGAGTAGCGGAGTCATTACATTGATAAGTAAACATCTACAATTCAAATGCCTCAAACAGATTAAAGATAAATTAGGAAGAGTCATTAGTGTTTTAGCAGAAATGCAAGGGCAAAGGTTGATTTTGGCTAATATTTACAACCCTAATGCCGATGATCAGGGCTTTTTTTTGGAGATCTTGAAGGGATGTTGCAAGCTGCTGGCACCTCTCATGATATAATATTGGGAGGAGACTTTAATCTTTTGATGGATGTCCTTGATCATAGTGAAGCAACAGTGTACAACCCCCCTAGATCAACAATGACGCTAAAAATCTTGGTCTTACAGATATTTGGAGACTTTTAAACCGATCTGGTAGGGACTATAAAGTCCCTCATTTCATCTGTTGTTGATTGCTGTATTGGAATCATTTTAGGCTCAGATCACGCCTTGGTGAGTTTAGAGGTGTTGCCACATATGGAGAAAAATAAAAACTATAGTTGCCGCTTAAATGTATCCCTTTTGCAAAATCCTGATTTCCAACAAATGTTAAAAGCTGAAAGCAATGTTTATATGGAGACCAATTGATCCTCAGTATTCTCTGTGAGCATGGCTTGGGAGACACTTAATTCAGTTCTTAGGGGTCAGATCATACAGTATGCCTCATTCATCAATAAATCCAAAGCACAAGAACTCATGGAGTTGGAAGAGAATATTAAAAGTGCCGAGACATATCTGAAGCACCATTGTCTGATGGCCTCAGAGAATTGACCCGATTTGAAATACAGAAATAATACTATTTTGTTGCGGAAGGTGGAATTGTTGTTATTTATGGCAAGACAGTCATATTTTGTGTATAAAAGGGAGGCTAGATATATAAAGCAGAGTGAGTCTTTTTCCACCATTTCCTCAGTGAAATCTGCTGGTGGTGAAATTTCTACCTCGGCCATTGATATTAATAATGCTTTTAAAGAATTCTATCTTGATCTTTATAGTTTCACATCTTCGTCTACTGATGAAGATGCTAGAAACTTTGTGGTCTCAAAATTCCCTTGATTCTGAGATAACCTTGGAGGAGCTTGACGAGGTAATTAAGGCCTTACCTACAGGCAAGGCTTCGGGGCCAGATGGCTTTACTGCTGAATTTTTTAGATCTTATGCTACAGATCTGGCTCCACTTTTGTTAGAAGTTTATACGGAATAATTAAAGACTGGAAAGCTTTCGCCAACCATGACACATGCCCGGATCAGTCTGATTCGTAAAAAGATTCAGACAAAAATTTTGTCACATTTTGGCTAACCGATTATGTAAAGTTATGACATCTCTTATACATACAGATCAGGTTGGGTTCATTCAGGCCACAGCTCTTCTGATAACATCAATATCATGTGGTCAGTGGCAAATGATCAGGCTCCGGTCACTGCCATCTCACTTGATACAGAAAAGGCGCTTGATATGGTAGAATGGGATTAATTTTTAAGGTTTTGGTAATATATGGGTCTGGAAATACTTTTATTGAATGTATTAAATTACTTAAGACACCCGGTAGCGGTGGTACAAACAAATGGAATAATTTCAGGTTATTTTACTCTGGATAGGGGCACCCGGCATGCTTGCCCTCTTTCCCCATTATTGTTCTCTCTTGCCCTGGAACCATTAGCAGCCGCGATAAGAAAGGAGGATGATTTTACAGGGGTAATGGCAGGAGGTGTGGTGTATAAGCTTTTGCTTTACGCAGATGATATTTTATTATTCGTCTCTGACCCCATTAGATCTATGCCTTGTCTCCACAGAATTCTTAAATCCTTTTCTAAATTCTCACATTACATAGTCAAGTGGTCTAAATATGAAGCTTTGGGTTGACAGGGTACTGCCCAATAACGGCTTTTTAACCTGGTGCCTTGCAGTGGTCCAAGCAGGGCATTAAGTATTAATTCCCAAATTAATTTATTCCCAGAGTTCATTTAAACCCTTTAATAAAAAGGTTTTCAAGTGATGTGGGCAGTTGGGCTTCATTATATTTATCTATGATGGGGAAGGTTAATGTTATTAAAATGAATTGTATTACAAAATTCAACTATCTGCTACAGTCTCTTCCTGTAGATGTCCCCCTCTCTTATTTCAAGCAATTTGATGGCATAGTGAAGTCCTTTATTTGGAATGGTAAACGTCCCAGATTACATTTCAACAAGTTACATAGGTCGATTGATAAAGGTGGGCTAGTCCTACCCAAGATTTAGTTTTATTATGCATTTGGTCTCAGACATTTGGATCATTGGGGTTGCTTCCACATTAGTGAGCCCCTCCCTGGTTTTGTATTGAACAGGAATTTCTCCCCTATTTCGCAATTGCAAAGCCTCTATCAAACTAATTGGAGAAGTTAAATCGCACCCCGTTATCTCTCATTTGCACGTGGTTCGGGGGGATGAGGTTTAATGTGAATAATTGATTCTGTGTTTGTATTTTTTATGTTTGGAGTCAATTAAATTTTTAATAACCAAAAATGGGCATGTAACAGGGTATCTGTAGCACCCCATTTTCACCTAGTTCCCAAACTTGGTACATACAGGTGCTGGTCATATAATTAGAATATCACCAAAAAGTTGATTTATTTCAGTAATTCCATTCAAAAAGTGAAACTTTGATATTATATTCATTTATTACACACAGACTGATATATTTCAAATGTTTATTTCATTTAATTGTGATGATTAAAACTGACAACTAATGTAAATCCCAAATTCAGTATCTCCGAAATTTGAATATTACTTAA
Source organism: Moxostoma hubbsi (assembly GCA_032164185.1). Lineage (NCBI taxonomy): Eukaryota > Metazoa > Chordata > Actinopteri > Cypriniformes > Catostomidae > Moxostoma > Moxostoma hubbsi. The sequence goes on along the minus strand of JAVLUX010000011.1, from coordinate 23,350,026 downwards.
GACCAATACAAAAAAAGGATTTTTAGAAATGTTGGCCAACTGAAAAGTATGAACATGAAAAGTATGAGCATGTACAGCACTCAATACTTAGTTGGGGCTCCTTTTGCCTGAATTACTGCAGCAATGCGGCGTGGCATGGAGTCGATCAGTCTGTGGCACTGCTCGGGTGTTATGAGAGCCCAGGTTGCTCTGACAGTGGCCTTCAGCTCTTCTGCGTTGTTGGGTCTGGCGTATCGCATCTTCCTCTTCACAATACCCCATAGATTTTCTATAGGGTTAAGATCAGGCGAGTTTGCTGGCCAATTAAGAACAGGGATACCATGGTCCTTAAACCAGGTACTGGTAGCTTTGGCACTGTGTGCAGGTGCCAAGTCCTGTTGGAAAATGAAATCTGCATCTCCATAAAATTGGTCAGCAGCAGGAAGCATTAAGTGCTTTAAAACTTCCTGGTAGACGGCTGTGTTGACCTTGGACCTCAGAAAACACAGTGGACCAACACCAGCAGATGACATGGCACCCCAAACCATCACTGACTGTGGAAACTTTACACTGGACTTCAAGCAACGTGGATTCTGTGCCTCTCTTCTCTTCCCCCAGACTTTGGGACCTTGATTTCCAAAGGAAATGCAAAATTTGGTTCTTGAAGCACTGACTCCAGCTGCAGTCCACTCTTTGTGAATCTCCCCCACATTTTTGAATGGGTTTTGTTTCACAATCCTCTCCAGGGTGCGGTTATCCCTATTGCTTTTACACTTTTTAATACCACATCTTTTTCTTCCCTTTGCCTCTCTATTAATGTGCTTGGACACAGAGCTCTGTGAACAGCCAGCCTCTTTAGCAATGACCTTTTGTGTCTTGCCCTGCTTGTGCAAGATGTCAACGGTCATCTTTTGGACAGCTGTCAAGTCAGCAGTCTTCCCCATGATTGTGTAGCCTACAGAACTAGACTGAGAGCCCATTTAAAGGCCTTTGCAGGTGTTTTGAGTTAATTAGCTGATTAGAGTGTGGCACCAGGTGTCTTCAATATTGAACCTTTTCACAATATTCTAATTTTCTGAGATACTGATTGTGGGGTTTTCATTAGTTGTCAGTTATAATCATCAAAATTAAAAGGAATGAACACTTGAAATATATCAGTCTGTGTGGAATGAATGTATACATTATACAACTTTCACTTTTTGAATGGAATTACTGAAATAAATCAACTTTTTGATGATATTCTAATTATATGACCAGCACCTGTATATTGTTCTCATGAAGCCGAAGAACTTAATTGCAGTCATTAGCTCGACCAATGAAAATCACAGACTTTGAACTTTTAAAAAGTCCTTCTAGGGGATTCATAAGACTGTCACCAAATTTAGGCAACATTATGCCAAGACATTAAAGATGCTAAATTGTTAGTGGATTTTTTATATATTGAATGGCAAGGCAATAAATTAATGGCAAAAAAGGAAACAGGAAATGTCTCATATTTTCTGCATGTATTGTGTGATTTAGAACAAAATTGAGCTTTATGTTTGGGGGCTGATCACATGGATATGGCTACTGAGGGTCATGGTCATAGCGCCACCAACTGGAAACAGGAAGCATGACTCTTACAACAGGCTTTGAAATGGTTCTCTTACATTACACAATTTTTAACAATAATGTCAAAACACAGCTGATGTAAAATAGTGAAGGGATTCTTGATATCTTGAAAATAGGGCTGTCAATTGATTAAAATTTGTAATTGCTTATACAGCTGAAATTTCACTTACTGCCCTCTGGAGTAAACAGGTTGTACTACAAGCTTGCATTTCTCAGGAATCTTCCTTATTATTGTGCGATTAATTGCGTACATTTATTTAACTCTTTATTTTTTGTCAAATTAATTGCACTGAATTAACGCGGTAAAACGACAGCCCTACTTGAAAAGTGTTATCAAGGCAACAGATGTTGTAGTGTATTTGGGTGTATTTGAAAAATCAGCCATATGTATAATGATGCTAATGACATGAATGTAGTGGTGGGTAGGGCTACAACTAACTATTATTTTGATAATCGATTAATCTAACGATTATTAGAATTATTATCAATATATATATATATATATATATATATATATATATATATATATATCTTTTATTATTTTTTTTCTTCAGTACATACTAAATAGAGACACACACACACACACACACTTCACATAATATCATGCAGTATCTGTTTTGTTTGTTTTTGGTTTAATGGTTTGTTTATCTTCAATTTATGTTGCTGTATTTCCATACTTTGCTCTAATAAAGGGGGGGGGGGGGGGTATGGTTTATAAGCTATAATATATTTTATTTATTTTCTTTGCATGTAAATTATGCATGTAATTATTATAGTTAATGCTATTATTGTTATTGTTGATGGGGTAGTAGTAGTGGTGGTAGTATTGATATTTATATTAGTATAGAACAATTTATCATCCCTCCCACCTGCCACACTTATAAAACCCAATTCCAAAAACATTCTATTTATACACTTATAATTTATATAATTTATTAGCTGTCTGGGTCTGGGGGCTGCTCTAGTACTGTCGGTGGGTGCGTTTTGCACATCTTGTTGGCATGGGCATTACCTGTGCAATTTTTGGTTTGCCTGGCCCCTCCCTTTGCTGCATCTGTCCGGCGGTGCCTTCTCTTATTTTAACATGACTGTGTCGGAGTGATATCTGGGTTGGATGTGGTGTCTCTGGCTGGGGTGCTAGCTGGTACACATTGCAGTTCCAGCAAAAGATTGTAAAAATAAAAAGGTCAACCAAACAACGATATCTGGTCATCTACCAGGTCACAACCAGAGCAGGTGAGCTTGATTTGGAGGTGCCTGTCGTGGTGCCCCAGTATCCTTTGTGGAGGAAGACATAGTGGTGCACAGAGGCTTAACCGCTGGTTTAAGATTGCCGGCGGGGGAGGGGGGGGCTATTACTACAACTATTATTATTATTATTATAACTGATTATTCCATATCTATCTAAGTTTTAAATCTATATCTTCACAACATCATCAGAAAAAATGTAATTAATAATAATGATTACTATTATATGACATTAAATTAACCTAGTCCTTAAACTTTTCACAATACATGTAGACACTACTATATCTATACACCTATAATTAAGGTTTTTTTTTTCATTTGTATTTTTATTTTTTTTTAATTGGTGTTTTGTTATGTGTATATGTATGTATATATGTGTGTATATGTGTGTATATATATATATATATATATATATGTATGTGTGTGTGTGTGTGTGTATAAGCTGGTATGTCTTGTTAATTTGTGTTTTTCTCAATTAAAAAAATAAAATAAAAAATTATTATCCGACTATTCGGCGATTATTGCAATGATTAATCATTAGCTCTTAACTGATTATTCAGCTTGTGCCCTGACTTAAAAGGTTGTATTAAACGTGCTTCTTAACATTTAAAGAGGAAATAATTATCTTTTAAAAAATACCTCTAAATGACATTCACTGAATTAAAGGGAGGGGGGGGGATACTTTTTATTAAGTTTAATTCAGTTAAGAAATTCACTGTAAAAAAAACTATTGTTATCAAGTATTTTTGTCTTGTTTTCCATTTAAAATTGTCTACAAATCCTGCCATAAAACAAGATACATTGACGTGAGAAGCAACATATAAAGATATCTAGAGAATGTATCTTAAATATAAGTGTATTTTGTTTATAAGTGTATTTTATTCACTTGGTTATTCACTTGGTTACATACATCCATAATATTCCTCTCCTCAGTCAGACGTGAACTGCAGTGCTGCTCTCTCGAGTCATCATTACAGTTTAATGTGATCTCATGTTACACTAAATGAGATCAAACGACTATTCGACAATTACATTTTTAACGTCGACTAATCATTTCAGCCCTGATGGTGGGTCACGGTCATAGGGCCTCCAGCTGGCAACAATGTTGTTGATGTTCAAGAGTATTCCAAAACTTGTAATAAATTACACATTTATTTCATTTGCCAGACACATAAAAGTTGTTAATGATTATGTCTGAGTAGAAGGTAAGACATGGTGTCTATACAAGCATCAAAATTACATCCCATAAAGCCTGAAACGTGGTTACCGTATTTTTTACAGCGAATTTCAGGCAAACACAGCTGCCAGTTTTTCACCGGAAATTTAACAGGATTTATTTTTACATTGTAGCTTTTCAGATAGAGATGCATTTTAATAAAGCTGGCACTCAACTGCTAATTGAAGTGTTAGCACTTGTATTTGTCTGCTTGCTTGCTTACTTAGAGTGTAAGCATGTGAATGTGTTTGTATGAGAACAGATGTATCCACCTGCCTGTTTTCATGTGGCCTGTTTTCAGGTGTGGATTTTTGACCTGTTTCATTGAACATTTTCTTTCAGGTCCCTCAGTATGAGTCGAGATGGATGGAGAAAGAAAGCCAGTGATGATGATGGATGGGGAGGAAGGGTAAGAAGCTATCATTCTTTATTGTTACACATTTCTCAGGAAGATGTGGTTCTGATTGGTCAATCACAGCACTCTGTGGTCAAATATTTTTGTATATAGGCAATTTAACTATAATTAACCATTGTACAACCGATTTCCTACTGATCTGACACCTGGTCATTGAGCTTGATCGCAATGGCATCTTGATACAATGACAACATTTTTTATTTGCATTAGTGTTTTGGAAGCAAAATTGTAACGTCGACAAATCTTCCAAAATTGTAATCGACTTTTAATATTCATTATTCATTATGGCCAAGCCATGACCATTGGAAGGTTATGGAACAACATCACTATGACCTAATTAATGTACTAAGGCCTCTGCGTTGTCTTCATTTCAAATAAAAATATTTTGTCCATTTATTTATTTGTTTGGTAAGTAGCTGCACAATAGCAGGATAGTGTAGTCATCTTGCTTTAATTGCTAACTAAATTGCGACTGCGTGATCAGGATGGGAAGGGGTCTTTTATTTCACTGTAAACCCTAATAAGGTAGCAGAACTCAAAACATTTTAGGCAGACAATTACCTTCAATTTTTTTTATGTTTCTAAACTCCAAGTTTAAGTTAATTGAAATCTCAGATTTTGTACAAAACGGGCATCATGGAGGCAGTGAATGAGAGGTGACTCAAAGATGTACAGATGCCCTCTGCTCAGGTGTGCTACAATACCTAAGAAATACCACAGCAAGAGTGCTATTGTGCCGATATTAAGGATTTAGTTTATAAACTTATTTTGATGGCACTTTAAATTTAACTGTTTGGCTGAAATTAAAATTGCCATGCAATCTCAATTTAAATCCTTCAAGCATTTAGCATAGCAATTGCTCAATGAGTAAAACATTATAGAACAATCCTAACTTTGACCTTAGCTCAAGCACCACGATTCACCATAATGTTAACCTCCAAAATAACAGAAACTCTTCTAAATAACACCACAAAACATTAAACAGTAACAAGTCAAATGCAAGTCTTCCTCCTTCACATTTATCTTGCACAAAGTCACATTATATAACAGTAAATTTTACCATTTACTCACCCTGTTGAATGCCATACAAAGCATACTGGAAATTTGAAATCCCATGCCCAGTTTAAAAAAAGAAAATGTTCTCCCGACAAAAATAATGATGTCATCCAAACCAAATATAAGTAAAGCTTGAAATGAAGAGGAACAATGAATGCCCAATAGCCTACTTAATTTTTTATAGCAAATCGAAGTTTTGGATACATTTTGGTTTCATTATTGTTTAGTTCAATGGGACTCTACAGAGCTGCACAACAAAAATGCCCAATAGTATCTGCATCTATGCCCTCATTGCAATATTGGTAGTGTAGATTGACAGGATACTGGACATCTTTAAGTTCAGTTGGACAATTTGGGTTCCTTTAAATTTAAAGAGACAAGATAATTAAACTAAAAACAATAAAACGATTCAGGTTACCCAAAAGTTTTCAGTTTTATAATCTCAAGAGAAAGTTCAAATTGATGAGTATCAGGGTTAATATATTTGAAGTATTTGTATGATTTGATTTTCCATACTCTATACAATTAAGTATTTTGATCATTAGGGTTTACAGTGTGTCCCATTAGGGAGTTTAATTTTGTGAAAATGACCAGCTAACTACATTTTCATTTTCTTATTATTATGTGATGTCTCTCCTCAGTGCCATTTGATTCTAAAGAAAGCGTTAGTTAAACTTCATATCAAAGACTGGGAAATTTGTCATGCCATGCATCCAAAAGTATGGAAAATTTCCAAAAGGTATTCTTGAAATTTGATTTACCATGTTGTCTTTTAAAGGAATAGTTCACCAAAAAATGATCTCATCATTTACTCACCCGAATGCCATCTTAGATGTGTATGACTTTCTTTCTTGCTAAATAAACTGCCCATATGACTCCAGTGGTTTAATCCATATTTTCAGAAGCTATGGATGAGAAACAGATCAATATTTAAGTCCTTTTGCACTATACATCTCTATTTTAATTCTTTGTGCATATCGCCACTTACTTGGCAGAGGAGAATTTATAGTAACAAGGACTAAAATATGAAACTGTTTCTCACCCACACCTATCATATCACTTCTGAGCACAGATTTAAACTTTGCAGTCATAAGGATTACTGTTATGCTGAATTCATGTGCATTTTGGAGCTTCAAAATGTGGGTACCCATTCAACTGCATTTTATGGACCAACGGAGCTGAGATATTCTTCTAAAAATCTTCATATGTGTTGAAGATATTATGTGTACACATGAGGGATGGCATACATGGTGAGAGAATTCTCATTTTTGCATGAACTATCCGTTTAAGGAAACTGCAAACAATAAATGTTGAGTCACTGGTATTGTAACCCACTTTTCCTCATAACCATGGAACTCAAGGCAAGTGGTTACCCCTTGTGTGTGTATACACTACCGTTCAAAAGTTTGGGGTCACATTGAAATGTCCTTATTTTTGAAGGAAAAGCACTGTACTTTTCAATGAAGACAACTTTAAACTAGTCTTAACTTTGAAGAAATACACTCTATACATTGCTAATGTGGTAAATGACTATTCTAGCTGCAAATGTCTGGTTTTTGGTGCAATATGTACATAGGTGTATAGAGGCCCATTTCCAGCAACTATCACTCCAGTGTTCTAATGGTACAATGTGTTTGCTCATTGGCTCAGAAGGCTAATTGATGATTAGAAAACCCTTGTGCAATCATGTTCACACATCTGAAAACAGTTTAGGTCGTTACAGAAGCTACAAAACTGACCTTCCTTTGAGCAGATTGAGTTTCTGGAGCATCACATTTGTGGGGTCAATTAAACGCTCAAAATGGCCAGAAAAAGAGAACTTTCATCTGAAACTCGACAGTCTATTCTTGTCCTTAGAAATGAAGGCTATTCCATGCGAGACATTGCTAAGAAATTGAAGATTTCCTACAACGGTGTGTACTACTCCCTTCAGAGGACAGCACAAACAGGCTCTAACCAGAGTAGAAAAAGAAGTGGGAGGCCGCGTTGCACAACTGAGCAAGAAGATAAGTACATTAGAGTCTCTAGTTTGAGAAACAGACGCCTCACAGGTCCCCAACTGGCATCTTCATTAAATAGTACCCGCAAAACACCAGTGTCAACATGTACAGTGAAGAGGCGGCTGCGGGATTCTGGGCTTCAGGGCAGAGTGGCAAAGAAAAAGCCATATCTGAGACTGGCCAATAAAAGAAAAAGATTAAGATGGGCAAAAGAACACAGACATTGGACAGAGGAAGACTGGAAAAAAGTGTTGTGGACAGATGAATCCAAGTTTGAGGTGTTTGGATCACAAAGAAGAACGTTTGTGAGACGCAGAACAAATGAAAAGATGCTGGAAAAATGCCTGACGCCATCTGTTAAGCATGGTGGAGGTAATATAATGGTCTGGGGTTGCTTTGGTGCTGGTAAGGTGGGAGATTTGTACAGGGTAAAAGGGATTCTGAATAAGGAAGGCTATCACTCCATTTTGCAACGCCATGCCATACCCAGTGGACAGCGCTTGATTGGAGCCAATTTCATCCTACAACAGGACAATGACCCTAAACACACCTCCAAATTGTGCAAGAACTATTTAGAGCAGAAGCAGGCAGCTGGTATTCTATCGGTAATGGAGTGGCCAGCGCAGTCACCAGATCTGAACCCCATTGAGCTGTTGTGGGAGCAGCTTGACCGTATGGTACGCAAGAAGTGCCCATCCAACCAATCCAACTTGTGGGAGCTGCTTCTGGAAGCGTGGGGTGCAATTTCTCCAAATTACCTCAACAAATTAACAGCTAGAATGCCAAAGGTCTGCAATGCTGTAATTGCTGCAAATGGAGGATTCTTTGACGAAAGCAAAGTTTGATGTAAAAAAAAATCTTATTTCAAATACAAATCATTATTTCTAACCTTGTCAATGTCTTGACTCTATTTTCTATTCATTTCACAACGTATGGTGGTGAATAAGTGTGACTTTTCAGGAAAACACAAAATTGTTTGGGTGACCCCAAACTTTTGAACGGTAGTGTATGTTACTACTGAAGACTTGACATGTTATCATTTGTAATACACCAGTGAGTAATTCCAATTTTCCACACTGGTGGCCAGCATCTCTGGTCTGCCGCCACAGTCTGAAAGCAGCGAGCCATTGAGAGATTTGATTGGCTCCAATATCCTCATGTTCCTCAGCATTCGCTGAACCATATGACTCTGCATTTACCGTTTAGATTGCAGTCACTATTTTTTTTCTTATTAGGTGGCCTCTTGAGTGTTTTGAAGCCAAATATCAGGAAAGGGTGGAGTTTGTGTAATTTATTGGTTTTTATTGGTTTTTAATGATTTGTGATTGTTAATCATAATTAAAGACCCCAGATCCCATGTATGCTTGTAATTGTTGCAAGTGCATGTTCGATGTAACGATTATTTTATGCCGAATTTAAAGTTTACTAAAACGGAGCAGTCTTTGCCTTCAGGTCTTTGTTTCATCAAATTTCAGTCTGTATTAATTAGGTTCAGGGGAATTTCCTGTCAGTACAGGTAGAGCGAGTTAGCATTGTAGAGTATTTTGTGTGTGTGTGTGTGTGTGTGTGTGTGTGTGTGTGTGTGTGTGTGTGTGTGACTGTTTATTGGTTCAGGCTCAACTCCTGAATCCTAGCGTTCCATCCGTTGCCATGGAGACAGAGTCGCCGTGCCAGCAGGGCAGACTTGCACCTCCAGACTCATTGAATGTCTGAGGCGTAATCAAATGCTTGTCAGCCAGACACTGCACATTTTTCTTTGTGTGTGAGGTCTATTTTCTTGTCTGCTCATTTTGTTTCTGAGGGATTTTCTATTAGAATTATACTCTACTGTATAAGTGTGTGTCCCATCTGTACTCTCTCATTTGATCTTTCTTTGACTGTCTAAATGCGAATGGAGCGTTTCCTTTTATGAACATTGCTTGTGCTTTTTGTTATATGTGTGTTTAGGGTGGTTACATGGCTGCAAAAATGTCTAAGCTTGAGGAGCAGTTTCAGAAGGATGCCCCGAGAGAGAAGCAGAAAGATGGAACATCGTCCTGTATCTTCAGTGGTGTGGCCATCTACGTCAACGGATACACAGGTCAGACTTATCTCCCCATATCCCTACCATCACCTACATATGCTCCAATTATAAATGCGAAGATGCAGACAAGCATTCCTCACAAAATGAACATTAGTGTTAAAATAATGTTCCGGGTTCAGTACAAGTTAAGCTCAATCGAAAGTATTTGTGGCATAATGTTGATTTACCACAAAAAAAATCTTTTGACTCGTCCCTCCTTGAAAAAAAAAAAGGTTACAGTGAGGCACTTAGTAAATGGGGGTACATTTTTTAATGTTGAAATACTCTATACACGACAATATGTCTGTTAACATGATTTTAGTGTGATAAAATCACTTACCTTTTCTCTTTACAGTTATAGACAATTTAACAACTTCTTACCATGACAATGTAATGTCAACAAACCTTAAAATTACTGTAAAAATGACAATTTAAACAACTTTACAGCTCAAATAAACAAGTTTTAACAGAATAATTAATATGTGCTTTTATAAAATTACAAGCTTCACATTTCTGTTTAAACCCTCCAAAAATTGGCCACATTCACTTTCAGTTTCCCCATTCCCTTCCATTCTAAGTGCTCCATTGTAAGAGCCATACTGTAACCTTGATTTTTGCTTCTTTGCTTTTTAAAGATAAAAGAGGAACAAGCCGAAATTAATTTTTGTGGTAATCAACATTATGCCACAAATACTGTCGATTGAGCTTAACTTGTATTGAAGCCGGAACATCACTTTAAAGGGATAGTTCACCCAAAAGACAGATCTGTAATTATTCAACTTTCTTCCGTGAAACACAAAAGGAGATGTTAGGGACTGATAGCCTCAATCACCTTATACTTTTGTTTTTCCATGCAATGAAAGTGAATGTTAACTGAGGCTGTTAGTCTGCCTAACATCTCTTTAGAAGAACGTAAGTCATACAGGGTTGAAACAACATGAGTAATCAAGTGAACTATCCCTTTAATGTTAATGTATTGTTTTTAGTCATGTCATAGAATAGATGTATGCACTTTAAAAAATGCTTTCTTTCTTAATTAGATAGCTATATTAGAGAGTGGCTGGAAATTATCAAAAAGTGATGAGTGCTAACCGCTGTGCCTCTGACGTGTTTTTTTAATCTTGTATGTGTGTGTTTGTATGTACAGATCCCAGTGCAGATGAGCTGCGCAGGCTGATGATGCTGCATGGTGGGCAGTTCCATTTCTATTACTCGCGCTCAAAAACCACACATATCATTGCCACTAACCTGCCCAACCGCAAAATACAGGATCTCAGAGGAGAGAAAGTAGTGCGGCCAGAGTGGATTTTAGACAGGTGAGGGCGTGTTATAAAAACAAAATATTACTTGTATGTATGGTGTTTTATTTTGTTGTGCTTTTGGGCATTTTGCCATTTTACTGTAGAGATTGTAGAGAGGATACAGGAAATTACGGGAGAGACAGAGGGGGAATGCAGTCAGGACATGATTCTGGCCGGTTCCAACCTGCATCTACCACATGAGAACCACAGAACCACATTTTCGAATCATGTGCACTACATATGAGATCATGGCTCCAACATGCTAATATTTTTGCCTTTTTTGTTTATTGCAGTATAAAGGCAGGACGGCAGCTTTCTTACGTGCAGTATCAGCTGTATGCAAAGCAGAAAGGCCTGAGCTTTACCACTGTGTGTGCAAGAGGAGTGCAGGATCTATCATCCAGCTGTGTCCCACCCAAACCCAGTCCAAGTAACCCCCAATCAGACAGCATCCAGACTCATCCCAGCCACACTCAAATCCACCCTAAAGAAGTCCTCAGTAACCACCCTAATAACTTCACTGAGCAAACCAATCAACTGCTGGATGTCAGAATGTGAGTATGCTTTATAAAAGGGGATCTCTACTGGGTTTTCAGGTCTGTTCTGTTAGGGTGAAAAACAATGCTAAATGCAAATACTAAAATGCAACTAACTACATAATCGTCCAATGTTAGGATGGCAAGATAAATAAGCTTATCAATTTTTAAGGCCCCTGCACACTCTCTGCAAAGTGCTTCTTCATTATTTGCTCAGAGTGAAAAAGAAGCTCTAAATGGCTGAACAACGACATACTGTTTGTGAAAGTTTAGACACCTGCCATGCTGCTGGTAGAGGTGTTTAGAGGTCATTTAAATATGAGGACGCTTGAGACTAAATGTAAATCATCAACTAATATGACATTAAAACGTGTTATCAGTGATGTCATGCTTCTTTCTATGAGTAGAATTCACACAAAATCAGTAAAAGATGCTGTTTTAACTACTCAGTGGTGATTTAAAAAAAAAAAAATGCAGTATGATAATGTGTAATTTGTCATGTTTACCATTGGCATTTATGACGCTAAAGCGCTAACATGCTATACGCGGCCATAATATGCACCGATTACACTCTTTTATAGTAATTTATGATCTCACCAATCTTACTTTGGGCAGATGTGTGAAATGGCTTTTTGCTTCAATCAACACATGAGTGAAACAGCATATCAAACAATAGATAGAACTTAAGAGTATCTGAGTAGATTTGATTCCTTTTGAAGATTAATAAAACAAAAAAAATAGATTTAAATGTTCTTGGAAAAGCTCTCTATGCAAGTGATCGTACAGATGCAGAGTAGGTAAGTTTCACCAGCTCACTTTTATCTCTACACACTGGTGTGTTCATGTTGATTGAGCTTAATTGACTGAATGGGAATTAGTTGTCGGCCTCAAAGTAGGTGGAGCTCCAGATCACACCTATAGATGATGTGGACCAGTGGCAGTAAGAAGGTATTTAGCAGCCGGTAAGATGTATTTCTGAAAGTTTGCTTTGGCGAGCTTTACGAATCACCGAAACAAGCTAAAACACATTGTTTTGGACAGATTTTCTTCTAAACAAGGTCACACCTGTTTGTTCTTTGAGTTTGTATGAAGTGTGCAGGGGCCTTTCAACTACAGATGAAAAGACTTTCCATATCTTTTTGTTGTTGGGTGCAAATACAAAATATGCAATGCATAGGGAGCCACATAAAGCAGTGCATTGAATCATCCCAAGGATGTTGAAAGCTAGGAATCCAATCAAACTATTGTATTTTTGCACATTTTCACCTGTCACATAGCTAATACGAATACAGTATTTGTTCCATGTGTTAGACTTCTACTATTGTTTATGCATTCACAAAATTTAACATTTTCTTGTTAGGTTAATCATTTTGTATATTTTTGCTTCATGGGAATTTAAAAAATGTCTGGTTTCAATTATATTTTTTATCATACAAAAGTACTGTGTTGGGTCATTACTTGATGTTCCATGTAAATTCTGAAGCATGACCAGTTGAGAACCACTGCTTTTATAGGTTGTCATATTTTATACATGTGTGGTATCAGTTCCTATTTGTTTAATCAAGATGTATAGCTGCAAAATATTGTGCATATTCATATTAATTAAGACCAAGGAGCTTGTAGTGGACTTCAGGAGGAAAGTCAGAGAACACAGCCCCATCACCATTAATGGAGTACCGGTGAGTCAGCAGTTTCAAGTTCCTCTGTGTCCACATTACTGAGGAACTCACATGGTCCGTCCACACTGAGGCCATGAAGAAGGCTCACCAGCGCCTCTTCTTCCTGAGATGGCTGAGGAAATTTGGAATGAACCATCACATGCTCACACGGTTCTACACCAGTACTGTAGAGAGCATCCTGACTGGCTGCATCACCGCCCTGGTACGGCAATAGCACCGCCCACAACCGCAAAGACCTGCAAAGGGTGGAGCGAACTGCCAAAAACATTATCGGAGGTGAGCTTCCCTCCCTCCAGGACATGTATAACAGGCAGTGTGTGAAAAAAGCTCAGAGGATCATCAGAGATTCCAGCCACCCGATTCATGGTCTGCTCTCACTGCTTCCATCAGGCAGGCGGTATCGTAGCATCAGGACCTGCACCAGCCGACTACATGACAGCTTCTTCCCCCAAGCAATCAGACTTTTGAACACTTGATCTCTCATGATCAACAATCAGCACTGCACTTTATTAATCTTCATCTTATTATTTCACACTGGACTTTCAAATATATTCTCCACAATATAACTACTGCATATATATTATTATATACTCTTATTTTATTTTTTATTGTATGTGTATTCTTTATTGTGTGTATTGTTTACTGTACATTTGTATATTAGTGTTGTGTAAATAGGTTGTTTATTGTAAATTGGTATATGTCTCGCCACTGTCATGACTGCTATGTTGCTCGGAACTGCACACAAGACTTTCACCTACTGTTGCACTTGTGTACATAGTAGTGTGACAAAGTGATTTGATTTGTTTGATTTTGATTTTTGTAATGTTTCTTCCTGTCCTCTCTCTTTTTGTCTGGCAGAAATGGCTTGTGTAGCATTATCTCTGAGGAAGACGCACGTAGCTCTGGAGTTAATGGGATTCATGGTGGAGATCATGATGACAATGCGGGTGCCCTTTTGCCAAGAATCTCGAAAGACCCTTTGCTAACCAATGGTTATGTACATCCTTTTAATGGTGCCTTAAAGCCTCAGGACTTGGCTCCTTTGGTAGAACGTCCCCTTCAAGTTGTTGACACAGGGTCCCATCATTCTCACCTCCCACTGGCAGGACACAGAGATACAGATCAGCCGAACTGTTCCACTTCTGGTTCAAAAGCAGATCAGAGACCCATTATCTCCATGTCCAGTCCTATAAAGAAGCCTGTTACTCCCAATATGCAAAAGAACCTTCAACCAAAACCAACATCCTATCCGGGAACTTTAGCTGCCCCTGAAAAGGCTAATCATCTGCAGGATCAGACTGGCAGAGGTCGACTAAATGGGAGTTACCATATGAGCCCTAACTCCACCCTTGTAGACTCTAGTAACCAATCAGGAAGGTCGGATTTCCAGGGAACAGAGGCTGGAATAATATCAGAGTTCTATTCTCATTCGAGGTTGCATCATATCTCCACGTGGCGGAATGAGTTCTCAGAGTATGTGAATGCCCTGCAGAGCAGGCGACGAGCATCAAAGGGAGCCATTTTCTCTGGAAAAGAGAAACTAAAGAAGCTCAGATCTAATTGCAGTGCAGGTAGCATGTTGATATCTGTATTAATAATATGATAATCTTTATATAATGTGTTTGTGTTTGATGTGGTAATTTTGGCCAGCTTTTTGCATAAAATCCCTTTCTTTGGTCCAGGTTCCTCAATGCCTGCTCCTCAGGTGTGTCAGTCCTGTATTCTGCATGTGGATATGGACTGCTTCTTTGTGTCAGTGGGAATCAGACACCGACCAGATCTCATAGGTACCTTTCAAGACCCCATGAAATGTCTTGACGAGCAACGTATTCTTCCCTGTGTTTATAAATGTTTATTTTTCAAACTGGAAGTTTGGGTGGGATGTATCAAAGGGCTCGATCCTTTCTTTTTAAATATCCTTTAGGCTTTAGATATTTCACAGCAATGACTCGTGATTTGCTAATTCAGTAGAAGGAGTTATTTGGGAGAGTAACATTCACAGTTATAGGAAGCATTTGATTGGATAAAAATCTGTGTAGTGCATAATGAGTCTTCAATACTTTTGGTCTATTTTCCTGGAAGAGAAAGACTGTAATTTTATCTGTATATACAGTACAGTATCTGCCAAATGTTAATTTTATCAGCTTTTAAGAATACACTAGCACATGGATGGCCTTAAAGCTGAAAGACATGGACTAAAGCTGAAAAAAATGAAATGTTGAAATCATGGGGTCAATCACACAACTGCAGCTAGTTGACTTTGAGTGCACACTTAGACGCTTGTTGGATACCTGAGCATTATTGATGGTCAATTTGTACTACAGGGAAACCAGTTGCGGTAACAAGTAACCGTGGTCCAAACCGTGTTGCACAGCGACCTGGTGCTAATCCTCAACTTGAGTTTCAGTACTATCAGAGGAAACAGAAACAGTACAGAACAGGTGAGCCCTGTATTTTGCAACAGACTCCTTACAAGATCATAAAAGTACAGTGTGAATTTAGTGACTACTATGATTTCTACTTACTTAGGAAAGACAGACTGTGATCTTGAGATGACCCTATCTCCACAGTGTGAGGAGGCTCCGAGCAATGGAGTGTATCAGGACCAGACCTCCATGTCTATGGCAGAAATTGCCTCCTGCAGTTATGAGGCTAGGTAATTGTTTATAACCTTGCCCAGCCTGTTTCGTCCTGTTCATTTACATGTGCACGTCTGACATTTACTGCCCTTAAGCATTGTTTGGTCTCTTGCAACAATGGCTAAACTGATGTTTCTCTCTTCTACAGGCAGGCTGGTGTGCGAAATGGCATGTTTTTTGGCCGGGCTAAACAGCTTTGTCCTGATCTACAGTCAGTACCATATGACTTTCAGGCATATAAAGAGGTGGCACTGACAATGTATGAGACACTGGCCAGGTACAGTTATACAGAGTTCAAATGTTAAAACTTTTGTAGGGCCTGAAATTTGGCACAGGTTTGCACACCATTTTGATAATTCCAGCAAGTTCTGCATTCATAATGCACACGTTTATTCATTATAACATGTACATGAGAATTAGTAAATTAATACACACAGATGAACAAACCAAATCAATACTTGTATTGATTTCAGAATTTAATTCCAGAATCAGTGCAAGTAAATTGATGCTACCACATGCTTCTCTCTCTATCATGTGCATCAGATTTAGCTGCTCTTTAAACGCATGTTGAGTGTAGTGTGGGGGCTCTGAGTCTCACTTTTTACACTGTAACGCTTACATATTTGTGGGACTTCTGTTAAAGACGGACTCTGCTGGGAGAAACCAATATGAACTTGTTAGTTCAACATGCATATGGCAACGTGGTTAAACCTACGTTGCTGTTTATTATCAACAAAGCAATCTTAAGTGCAAGTGTGTGATATTGGAGTGATCTAGTTTTGCCACGTGCCACTTGCTCATATGGCCCGCTTGATCTTAACAGTTCAATCTGACATACCTGTACAGGTGTTTTCTCTGCCACATGAATCAGTCAATTTAATAATATAAGTAATCATATACACAAATAATATGCATTGTGTATTCAAAATTCATCTTATGATCTATCTTTTCATGTACATATTATTATCAATTATCTAAAACGTCAATGTAGCAGCAAGGTCTCAGGATTTCATCTGCTGCCATTTTCAATAGATTTTGTCAGCTTTGCACTGCCCATTAATTCAATAATATCACTGGTGTGTATTAACTTGTAAGGTTAACTACTTGTTTAAGTTATTGTTAATAGTCTGTTTTTGTAAGGATCTGCCAAGAAGATCAATATAATTCAGCACTTTATTGCAACATGTCCTGGGAAACAAGTTACTGAATAGAATGGCCATAATGTGGGCTGTATACTTTAGAAATCGTTCCATCAGAACAAAAATAGAGTTTGAGGTGAAAGTGAGTGGAAATTGTAGGATGTTTTTTTTATTTCAAGTTTTACTCACAAAGTGCTTGAATCTCTACCTCATGAAGCATCTAAGGAATCCCCCAAAATTTTTAATTTCGAGCCCTATTTTGTTATACTCTTTCTTAATTGTTAAAGGATTAGTTCACCCAAAAATGAAAATTCTCTCATAATTTACTCACTCTCATGCCATCACAGAAGTTTATGACGGTCTTCAGCAGAACACAAATGATGATTTATAGAAGAATATTTTAGCTCTGTAGGTCCATACAATGCAAGTGAATGGGTGCCAAATTTTTGAAGCTCCAAAAAGTACATATAGGAGCTTCAAAATGCTCCTATATGCATTTTTAAGCCATCTTAAAAATAATCCATATGATTCCAGTGGTCTAATTAATGTCTTCTAAAACAAAGCGCTATTGTATATCTATATGTGCTTATGCACTTGCAAAAGAGAGCCGGTTTGAACTCCACCGTCATCAACGTACAAACCTCAAACTGGCCGGAAGTAAAACATTTTTATTTATTTCTTACACCCAGCGTTTCGCTTCAAAAGACATTCATTGACCCACTGGAGTCGAGTGGATTACTTTTATGATGGCTACATGAACTTTTTGGAGCTTCAAAAAGTTGGCACCCATTAACTTGCATTGTATGGACCTACAGATCAGAAATAGTCTTCTAAAAATCATAATTTGTGTTCTGCAGAAGAAAGACAGTCATCTGGGATGGCATGAGGGTGAATATATGATGAGAGAATTTTCATTTTTGGATGACCATTACATTTGACTAACTGCATTCATGAACCGATTGATTTAAGCATTCTCTGCCTTTCTTTTCTTGTCTGAAGTTACACTCACAGCATTGAGGCACTGAGTTGTGACGAGGCATTAGTGGATGCCACTGCTCTATTGACTGAGCTGCGGGTCACTCCTGATGACCTGGCAGGGGCCATCCGGGCAGATGTGAAGGAGAAAACTGGTTGCTCAGCCTCAGTTGGAATGGGTGAGTGACATCTGTCTTTTTGAATAAGCTTTAAAGCTGAATTGTGTGATTTCTGCATCACTAGGGCTACCGAACGGAATTTAAAAAATAAGTATTGTTTTCTAACAGTCTTGCAAATAAGGCCCCCCCCCCCCCCCCCCTCAATCAAAACAAACAAAAGAATTTTTATAGTGACTCAGTGCTTGCAGTTTTTGTGAAAATTAACCAACAAATGGCTTACTTATAGTTGTCTCTGCATATTATTCTGGGATTGTAGAAAGTATTTTAACATTGAAAAAGTTACACACTTCAGCTTCAGATATGTGTTCTAAATGTTTTTGTAGCTATCACTTTTTTAATTGTAAAGTTGATGCCGTTACCAGTGTTTCTTTGTCATGAAAATCTTTTAAAATTGTGATTTCCAGGCCTGGTAAATTCATGGGAATTATTAAAATGTTAAAAAGTCATGGACATTTTTTTTTTCTGGTTATGCTCTGCACTAAAATACTTAATAGACTAGAAATAAGTGCAATCTCTATCAAATATTTTATTTAAAGGGTTAGTTCACCCAAAAATGAAAATACTCTCATCATTTACTCACCCTCATATCATCCCAGATATGTAGGATGTAGTTTCTTCTGCAGAACACAAATTAAGATTTTTATAAGAATATTTCACCTCTGTAGGTCCATACAATGCAAGTGAATGGTGACCAGAACTTTGAATCCCCAAAGATAACAAAGTCAGCATAAAGTAATCCATAAAACTCAGGTGGTTTAATCCATGTCCTCTGAAGCGATATGATTGGTGTGGGTGAGAAACAGATAATTATTTAGGTCCTTTTTTTATCTCTCCACTTTCTCCACTTTCACTTCCACTTCCACATTCTTCTTCTTTTTTTTTTTTTTTTGGCGATTACATTTGTTTATATTGCCACCTACTGGTTGGGGCTAGTCAAAGGGTGATATTTATGGAGAAAAAGGATTTAAATATTGATCCGTTTCTCATCCATGCCGTCTTATTGCTTCAGAAGTCACATATTTTATGGATTTCTTTTATGCTACCTTTGTGATTTTTGGATCTTCAAAGTTTTGGTCCCATTCATTGCATTGTATGGAACTTCAGAGCCGAGAAATTCATCTAAAAATCTTCATTTGTGTTCTGCAGATGACAGAAAGTCATACATCTTGGATGGCATGAGGATGAGTAAATGATGAGAGAATTTTCGTTTTGGGGTGAACAATCCAGAAAAGTTATGAAACTTCATTGGTCAAAAAGTATGGGAACCCTGTGTTGTTATAATGCCTTCTTTTTTCTAACTTGCCTTCTGCTTGTCTACAGGTTCCAACATTCTTCTAGCTCGAATGGCAACCCGGAAGGCCAAGCCAAATGGACAGTACTTCCTCAGATCAGAGGAGGTGGATGATTTCATCAGGGATCAACCTGTCTCAAGTTTGCCTGGTGAGAATAGTGCATGTTGCATATTTAAATCCTCTGTAATCAGAGTTTTACAGTCAATTATAATGTTGTGTTTGTGTGCATGTGGGCCTGTGCTTCTTTGTGCCTCTGTGCAGGTGTGGGCCGCTCAATGAGCTCCAAACTGGCCTCCCTCGGAGTGAGCACTTGTGGAGACCTACAGCATCTGTCCATGTCTCTGCTGCAGAAGGAGTTTGGGCCACGGACAGGGCAGACACTCTTCTGCTTTTGCAGGGGGCTGGATGACAGGCCTGTGCGCAGTGAGAAGGAGAGGAAGTCTGTGTCTGCCGAGATGAACTACAACATTCGATTCACACAGGTTTCATGTACAAGTTTAAACCTAGTTCCCTTTTGATTCCTGTCACTTACTGTACATCACATCGCTTACGCTTACGGGAAAACTCCTTTTCTCTGATTTGAGCTGATGGCGTTTGCGTCTACTCAGTTTTTGTTTAAGCGGGCGGCATAACGGCATCAGTCAGAATCTATCTCCTTCACTCCTGTATTTCACAGCTGAATCGCACTTATCTACAGTGGACGGCGCTTCCCTTCCTGAAGACAACCGCTTCCCTGTCGTGCTCCGGTGAGCTAAAAGAGTTGAATATTTCCTCGCTTGTTCTGACTGGACCGTCTTTTTCAAGATGCCATTGCGCAAGAGCAGATGTGGGAAACCTGTTCCCACGTCTCTCGGCCACAGGAGCTGTGTGTTCTGTCTGGGCCGCGCCCACACAGAAGTAGTGCTGGTCAAGGCTGAATACCCACACTGCGAGGCAATGTGCCTCAAAATGCTCTGCACTCGGGTAGCGCTATTTAAGCGCAGTGACCCGACCACTCTCACTCCGTTGCCTCCCCCGTCCCTCGAGGACCTGGGAAACGATGATGCTCAATGCGAAGATATGGAGCAAACGGATTGTGAGGCTGTACTTCCAGCTCAGGTCCCGTATGCACCCACACCCCCCACACTCTTCTTCCCCTGTCCTGTTCTCTAAAAGTGTTCACCCACCCTATGGCACTTTTGCCCTCGTGCAGTTCGGTAGCAGTGAACATGGAGAAGAGGACAATGATGACGCCTTATCTCTTACGGCTTCAGACACTGTCAGCTCGTCTGTGTCAGTAGAGGATGCTGCTCCCACCCAAAAGATGGAGACTGTTCTTCGACAGCGGATGCGGAGCTTGTCCGCATTTTCACTAAGGATATAGACGAGCTGGACCTCGAATGGTCACCTCTGTTAGAGCCAACTCATTCTCGGCTGGACGAGTGGTTTTTGCTGGGCCGCCAAACTAAGACCATCCCGCATAGATAGACCTTGCCCATTTTTTTTGGTCTTCACCATACTCGGCGAGGCTGTACCTCTCCAATACAGCAGCTTTCACATTCGTCTACTGCGGAGACTAAATGGGATATGGCTAGCTTCTCCTCCATTGAACAGGCGGTTACAGCCCACTTATGTCCCTCGACTCAAGCTGGCTTGAGATCCTGCCCACTGCTCCCATCTAAGCCATGCCGGCAGACTTCGACACTAGCGGGACATGCCTGTAATACAGCTGGGCAAGCTGGTGACATGCCAGGTCTACAGGAACGTTCTTTAAAAAAATGGATGAATCCGGTCCTGCCCAGACCATGCTCAAAGAACTTTGCTTCGCAACCGATTTGGTGCTAAGAGCAACAAAGACCACCGCCGGAGCGATTGGGTGCTCCATGGGAAATCTGGTCATCCTAGACCGTCCCCTTTGGCTGACTGACATGCGCAATGGGGACACGTCGGCCCACCTCGACGTGCCGGTATCCCCCGGCGCGGTGTGATGAAGCATTTCATGCCTAAATGAGGCAGTACCACTGCTTAACCCAGCTGTTCACGCTCCCCTTCAACACAGCATCCTCCGAAATGGCAGCACTCTCCTCCCCAGGCCCCTGAGGGTCCATCTGACCCGCTATCCACAGCCACTGCGCCAAGGGTCCTGCCCATCGGGAGAACCTTCCTCTGATCAGCCTCAGCATTCCTGACGGCTTCAGCAGCGTGAAGAGGAGTCAGCATTGTTCACGGCGGGGCAGCCCTGCCCCCTAGCGGACTCGCACAGAATCCCTGTTCTCTCCTCCCGCCGTTCCTGCTCGGGAGATTGTTCACAATTGTTTATCTGTGCCTGATGCCGTTATGCCGTTGTTATTGTATAGAAAGCTGAGCGCTGCGTGCTCAATGTCATTGGCTGAGTAGATGCGAATGCCTTTGGCTCAATTCAGTTGCATCTGAATTGGTGTGATCCAATAGGGGTTCAGTAATCAGAGAAAATCAGTTTTCCCATAAGCATAAGCGACGCGATAACTCAGGAAAACGAGGCTACATACGTAACCGGAGATGTTTTACAAATAAAAGCTCCAAAAGTGGTTCAAATCACCCATTACTTGTTATTGTCCTCAGTCTGTTGACCTATGTCTTTAGCTACCTATTTCTTCTAATGCTTTTCTAGGTTGAAGATGCAGAGTCTTTCCTCACTAACCTATCCATGGAGGTGCAGAAGAGGTTGGAGAGTGCAGGGCTAAAGGGCCGCCGGCTTATACTGAAGGTCATGATGCGGAAAGCAGGGGCCCCTGTAGAGCCAGCCAAATATGGTGGTCATGGTATCTGTGACAACCTGGCCAGGTGACAGATATCAGGATAAATTACATCTGTTAGTCCTATTGAATAACCACGGAAATTTTCTTTGGTATTTATTGGCCCCAAATAAGTATTTTAACCCTTTTGGACACACATAAACCCACCCTAAAAATGTTAGAATTAGGTATGCACCGATTTATTGGCCAAACATCTGTATCGGCTGATTTTCAGCATGTTGATTGCCATCGGCTTATCTGCAAATACGATGTCATTCACCGATGGCAGTGGCCGATGTTTATCTGTTTATATGCGTTGGTTATTTGCGATCGACTTGGACAACAGTTGCCCACCCAGCTGCAGATTCGGAGAAGATCCAACAGGTGGTACTATACTATCAACACCAAGCGTTCAATTCTGGTGACTTTGAGATAAGCATTTATTTATTTTCTTGAGTATGAGTAGCAGTCATGTAACTAATGGCTAAAGCATTTCTTTCAGTAACCATTCAGACAGACACGTTTTTGCACTAAAATCGAATAGTGCAGAACGCATGAGTCTCGATGCATTTTTATCAGTTGAAGAAGTTTTTTTTAACTTGTCACAGCATCTAAATATGCTGCGTGCCCGTGAGAGATGCTAAAAAAACACAGTGAAATGTGATACAGTTGTCAAAAGACATCCATCTAGCTAATGTTTACATGGAAGACGATTGAAAAACAGCACAAGCGGATGCTAAAACACGTTCAGTTTGAAAAGCCCCTTGTTCACATGACACAGCACTAGCTGAAGTTTCACAAAGTTACCTCTCAAAAAGACTTTTTCACTTTACTGTAGTTAAAATTACAGTGTATCCAGCACTGTATTCAGACATATCCAGATGCTGTTTTACTGTGTGAAAAACCACTCCAAATGATTCAGTGATGGATTGCTCTGAACGAATTGTACTGAATCATGAATCAAATCAGACCATTTTGCAAGCTGTTTGGCCAATTCAATGAAAAGAACCAACTCAAAAGAATTATTCCTTCACAAATTGGACAATGCTAGTTCTTTTAAAGAGCCAACATAAATAGGGGGCACATTTCTTTCTTGGTGAAATATTCTGATAGTAAGTCAGTCGGAGCGCTCATGGTACTCACAGTGCTTACAGCTGCAGGCACCACTGGGCGCTCACTTGCAAAAGTATGGGAAGGTATTTACTTTTGTAAATAGGCCCATGCTCAGCCCCATGTTTCAACCTACTGTAAGTTTGTGTTTAATGGAAACACAAGAACTTTGTATTCTGTATTAAATGCACAAGAGCTGAAAGATAGCCCTGTTTATCTGTTTATCTTTTATCTTCTATATTTTATTGCTTTTATAATCACTTTTACATTTAAATTTTATTACATTTATGTTTCACAAAAATAATCTTTGTTGGGCTATGTACTGAAAAATTTATCTCATTGAGTAGGCAGATGTATAGCAGGCTATAAAGGCTATAAAGTTATTTTTCACAAAAAGAAAGAATCTTTGTCATGTGAAAGGAGGTTGTTTCATAAATTGAATTTGTGCTCATTCAAAGATTCAGTGTGATGCAGGGTTGAAAGACTTGAAAATAGATAAACAAACAAACAAAAAAACGGTATCTGCTATCGGTCAAATTGTTATTTTAAACATTGTATCGACCCAGAATTTCACAATCTGTGCAACTCTAGTCAAAATGTTATTGTCCTATATACAGATATTAAACCAAAATGGCATCTGCAAACAGATAATGCTAAAGCTTTTCTTAGAGCTCACTTCATTTTTAGTGAAGTTGTATGTCAATTCCCCTCAAGTTTGCTAGTCTGTTCACATTAACTATTGACATGTTCACTGACATTTGACAACCAGTATGATTAAAAAAAAAGTTGTCTTACTTTTGAACAATAAACCAATTGTGCTTTTATTTGAAACCTAAAAAGATGTTTTGTGAAATGTTTTGCTGAACTATGTTTCTTTAAAAGAAATGGCAGTTGATATTTGTTATATAATGAAATGTTTACAATATATGTTTAAGTGTGGCTTACGTGTCCAAATACTTTTTGGGAACACTGCATGTTTGTGAATTTATTATTAATGTCACTCTACAGGTCTGCTTTGCTAGCTCAGGCCACAGACAGTGGTCAGGTGATTGCAGGAGAAGCCATTAAGCTTTTCCATGCCATGAAGTTGGATGTAAAGGACATGAGAGGGGTGGGGCTTCAGGTGCAGCAGTTGGACGGAACACGCACAGATCCATCAGGTCAAGGGCTCTCTCGTGGCCGCTCCATCAAAGACCTGCTGTTGGCCAGAAAGCCACCCCATAGTCAAAGTAAAGACCCTATTGTACAAGGTCAGAGGAGTGTATGATGTATGAAAGTTACAGTTTAAGTCAGAAGTTTACTTACACTTTGGTTGAAGTTTAATTTTTAACCACTCCACAGATTTAATATAAGCAAACTATAGTTTTGGCAAGTCATTTAGGACATCTACTTTGTGCGTGACATGAGTAATTTTTCGAACAATTGTTTACAAAAGATTGTTTTACTTTTATTAGACTATATCACAATTCCAGTGGGTCTGAAGTTTACATAAATTAAGTTAAATGTGTCTTCAAGCAGCTTGGAAAAAATGATGTCAAGCCTTTTAACAATTAGGCAATTAGCTTCTGTTAGGATGTTTACTGAATTGGAGGTGTACCTGTGGATGTATGTTAAGGCCTACCTTCAAACTCAGTACCACTTTGCTTGACGTCATGGGACAATCAAAAGAAATCAGCCAAGACTGAAAAATTATGGACCTCCTCAAGTCTGGTTCATCCTTGGGAGCAATTTCCAAATGCCTGAACATATCATGTTCATTTGTATAAACAATAGTATGCAAGTATAAACACCATGGGACCACGCAGCCATCATACCGCTCAGGAAGGGATGTATTCTGTCTCCTAGAGATGAACGTAGTTTAGTACGAAAAGTGCAAATCAATCCCAGAACAACAGCAAAGGACCTTGTGAAGTTGCTGGAGGGAACGGGTAGACAAGTATCTATATCCACAGTAAAACGAGTCCTATATCGACATAACCTGAAAGGCTGCTCAGCAAGGAAGAAACTACCACCCCAAAACCGCCATAAAAAAGCCAGACTACAGTTTGCAAGTGCACATGGGGACAAAGATCTTACTTTTTGGAGAAATTTCCTCTGGTCTAATGAAACAAAATTGAACTGTTTCACCATACTGACCATCGTTATTTTTGGAGGAAAAAGGGTGAGGCTTGTAAGCTGAAGAACACCATCCCAACCGTGAAGCATGGGGGTGGCAGCATCATGTTGTGGGGGTGATTTGCTGCAATAGGGACTGGTGCACTTCACAAAATAGATGGCATCAATAGATGGACACAATGGTGTCCATGATCCAGTGGGCAATCTTACCCACTGGGAATGTGATGAAATAAATAAAAGATTAAATAAATCATTCTCTCTACTAGTATTCTGACATATCACATTCTTGAAGTAGTGATCCCTAACTGTCCCAAGCCAGGGAATGTTTTATACGATTAAATGTCAGGACTTGTGAAAAACTAAGTTTAAATTTATTTGGCAAAGGTGTATATAAACTTCTTACTTCAACTGTATAATCTTAATCTATGCAAGTCCTTGCAGAATATATGTTGGTATCCATCTCTTAACAGACTTTCCTTGTTGCTTTGTTTTGTAGATGACTTAACCAGCATTTCATCATCTAGAGCTTTCTCCTCAAATCAGGAGAAAGTTGTCCCTCTCGCATCATCAACATCCACCTTGTCGGATCCAATACCTGGGACAAGTAAAGGAGTACTGCCTGATCCACACACCCCCAACCATGTCAGGACATGCCTTAACATCAGCATTGAGGTGCCACCTCCCTCTCAGGTTTGAGATCTTGCTTGAATGAAGAATTCTATTTAAAGATTGTGCTTTGTAGGGATGTCCCAATACTGCAGTCATGTACTTGTACTGGTAAAATTGCTCTGATACCTAAAACAGTATCAACTGATGTACAAATGTCATTTCGTAAACACAGCGAACAGATTAAAATAAGTAAATGTGTGGAGCTGGCAGCTCATACACTGAAAACTCCTCATGATGAGCATCACTCGCACTCTGTGTGCAGTAGATGACATAGATCAGAACGCTTACAAAAATGACACCTTTTGATGATAAAAAAAGATAACTGTTGAATACAAATTTCAGGGGGAAAAAAAGCATGGAATTAGTTTCATAAGGCCCTATATGCAGAGATGCTGTTGTTCATGTGGGACCTTCCCCTGCATTTTCAAAATAATCCTTATTGATATACAGCCTGTACAAATGTGATTGCTTAAAAGGTTCCTGAAACCAATAAAGGCAGTAGGTTTGCTCTCTTGGTTTTGTTTATTTAGTGATTTTCTTTCATATACAAATACAATACCCTCCCGCCTCAATAGATAGAAGTTTGTGGGGAATTCTCCAAGAAGCTTGTAACATCCTATTTGCCAGCAATCAAGAAAAAAACTGTACAGGTGTACCTAGGAGAATTGGTGCTGTTTTAAAGGCAAATGTGTTCATGCCAAACATCAAAACTAAAACTATTTATGTCATTATTTTTGAAGATATCTTCACTATGCAACATTTTTCACAAGTGCCTAAAACTTTTGAAAAGGGGTGTGTGTGTGTGTGTGTGTGTGTGTATTACACAGTTGAAGTCAGCCAAATACATTTAAACTTTTTTTTTTAAAGAACTTTTTTTTACAATTCATGACATTTAATCGTAGAAAACATTCTGTGTCTTTGGTCAGCTAGGATCACTGCTTTAGTTTAAGAATGTGAAATGTCTGAAATAATGAAATAGTAGAGAGAATTATATATTTCAGCTTTTATTTCTTTCATCACATTCCCAGTGGGTAATACGTTTGCATACTCTTTGTTAGTTTTTGGTAACATTGCCGTTAAATTGTTTAACTTAGGTCAAATATTTTGGGAAGCCTTCCACAAGCTCCTCACAATAAGTTGCTGGAATTTTTGCCCATTCCTCCAGACAGAACTGGTGTAACTGAGTCAGGTTTGTAGGCCTCCTTGTTCACACATGCTTTTTGATTGAGGTCAGGGCTTTGTGATGGCCACTCCAATACCTGTTGTCCTAGGCACTATGCCCAAGCGATACACCCGGCCAGCTGTTCCACATTACCGAATTCTACATGTTCAGACCTGTCAAAACAAGGGACGAGATCGGCTCAACCTGAAGATTGTAAAATCTCACGAAGGTATTGGGTGTTGCCCAGTACGCTGCTCTGCAGATGTCTGCAAGACAGGTGCCATTGGCCAGTGCCCATGAGGGTTCCGCGTTCATGGGGGCCCGAATGCCATTGCTCTGTATCTGATCGCCGTGAGAACGGTGGTTGTAGGCCGGCTAAGTGACCCAGGGAGTGAGGAAACTGCTCTTTTTTTGACAATGTGGGTACGGGTTGCGGCAAACATAGAAAAGGAAGCAAAAGATTCTCCACCCGACCCTCCACTGAGGAATGGACTAGTCCGAACATTTCTCTCCCTAGGTTGCCCATCTCAGGAGCACTTGGGAGCCTTCTTTGTCCGAGAGGTGGTTCGTGAGACGTAGGGCGTCCGTCTCCTGCGGGTACCTCTACGCTGGGGCTGAGAGCTGAGCACAGGCTGGGCGTGGAGCTGCCTGGGATTTCACCATCACATTGGGACGCGGGATCTTGAGCCGCGGCAGGGCAAGTTGAATGGCTGTCTGTATCTCCACCGCCAAGAACTTCTGGGCGAAGTCCTCAGTGGTGTCGCTGAAAAGGCCTATCTGGGAGATGGGGGCATTGAGAAAGGGAGCCAGACCATGGGTAGAAGGTGCGATGCGGGGGGGGGCAGCTAGAGTGGCTTTCCCCCAGAAGAAGGAAAGCCGTGACCGCAACGTTGCCATGGTCATGTTCTCGCAGTGAGAACCTTGGTGTGATCTCTGCCCAGACACATGAGGCAGTGCCCTTCAGAAGCAGAGAGGTAACGACCGCATCCAGGAATGACACAAAGACTGAAGGGTATCTTCAAAAAGATGCATCTTTAAAAAGAGGTTCAACGTCAATGTGCTTACATTTTTAGAAAAATATACTCTCTTTTTTTAGAGGCCTGTCGAAGCGCCCAGCGGCGTAGTCTGCACTGGCGTGCAGAAGAAGAGAAAAGCAGCTGAAATGCACCGTATCTCCAACAGCATATGCTCTTTAGAGGTGAGTGGAACAGCAGTGGGTTTTACTCAGATTGTTGAAACACAACCGCTCGGCTCCAAAGAAAAAAAATCTGTCTGATCGGATACATGGTTTCCGCCTTTTATACCGGTATGTCTGGGGGAGGGGCATGCAAATTCTGTTCGCCAAATTCTCATTGGCATTTTCTCAAATATAAGAGGTAACCGAGGCTCTCAAGAGAGACCAGTAGTGTCACTACTGTCGTGGAATATTCACGATGATTCTCTCTAAGTTGTAAGAAAACTCTCGGAGTCCCAAGTTCCAGATGCCAAAGTTATAGTTTATTGAACACCAACAAACTACATGAGACCGGTCAGCTGTCCGTTCTGACCTCATCATCCCAAGTTCCCAGTTATATACCTTTCTTTGCTATCTTTCTACTCATTATCTCCAGCCAGTGTGGTCAGTGCCCTTGTCCCTCCCCTTGCCACCAATATGTATTATGTTCTTTGCCAATTAAATATTGGTGGGAAATCCCTCACTTATCTATTTAACACACATATTTCTTTCATATTCAGCTGGTTATTTGGGCATATCTCATAGTTCATGGAAAGGGCACTCCTAATCAAGAAACACCCGTGTATGAGAAAAACAGCCATGTCCTCATAACATATACTTCAACCTTGATCTACAGGTCAGTGTTTTTGTAATCAATGGATACTATTTACCATACTGGTAGAAACTTGGCTTTAGTTTATTAATTTTGACCTTCTGTTGTTTCATTCCTTGTACATAACCTCCCTTATTTTATTACAACTGGGTACTTTCTGTGGTTTCTGCAGCAACAACACTTTTAGTAACCTCAAATGCTCTTTCCTGGGTCACACAAGGCCAGGAAAGTCACATAAGTACTTTGATATAAAAACATACTATAATATTTAAAAATATACTATACTACATCGACACAACATTGAGTGAGTGACAGAAGGGGAACTATAGTTTGCTAGTATGAAATCTGTGGAGTGGTTAAAAAAATTGTTTTAATGACTTCAATTTAAGTGTATGTAAACTTCTGACTTCAAGTGTGTGTGTGTGTGTGTGTGTGTGTGTGTTTGTGTACAGCCATGGTCAAAAGTATTGGCAGTGACATACATTTTGTGTTTTTCAAAGTTTGCTTCTTCAGTATTTGTATATATATTTTTTTTCACATGTTGCTATGGTATACTGGAAAACAATGATAAGCATTTCATAAGTTTTAAAGGCTTTTATTGGCAAAAACATTCAATATATGCAAAGAGTCAATATTTAGTGTTGATCCTTGTTCTTCATAACCTCTGCAATTCTCTCTGGCATGCTGGATATCAGACTCTAGGCCAAATCCTGACTGGTGGCGATCCATTCTTGCCTTATTAGTGCTCGGAGTTGATCACAATTTGTGGGCTTCTGCTTGTCCACTCACCTTTTGAGGACTGACCATAGGTTCTCTATGGGATTAAGATCCCGGGAGTTGCCACGCCATGGATCCAAAATGTCAATGTAATAATCTCTGAGCCACTCATTATCACTCTTGCCTTGTGACATAGTGCTCCCTCATGCTGGAAAATGCACAGATCATCACCAAATTGCTCCTGGATCATTAGAAGTTGCTCTTACAGGACTTTTTCATACCATTCTTTATTCATGGCAGTGTTTTTGGGCAGATTTGTGAGAGAGCCCACTCCCTTGGATGAAAAGCATCCCCACACATGGTTGGTCTCAGGATGCTCCACTCATGGTATCATTCATCTTTTCTTCTCTGGACTATCGATTGTCCAGATGTCCCAAACAGTCAGAAGGGGGCTTCATCAGAGAAAATAACTTTGCACCAGTCTTCTGCTGTCCAGTCCTTGTACTTCCTGCAGAATTTCAGTATGTCCTTGATGTTTTCCTTGGAGAGAAGTGGCTTCTTTCCTGCCCTTCTTGACACCAGGCCATTGTCCAAAAGTCTTTACCTCACTGTGCGTTCAGATGCACTCACACCAACATGCTGTCAATATTGAGCAAGCCCTGCACTGGTGTTGACACGATTCTGTAGCTGACTCCTCAGGAGGAGATTGTTCTGGCACTTGCTGGACACTCTGGGATGTCCTGAAGCCTTCTTCACTGCAGTTGAACCTCCCTCCTTGAAGTTCTTGATGATCCGGTAAATGGTTCTTTCAGGTGCAATATTCTTTGCAGCAATTTCCTTGCATGTGAGGCCATTTTGATGCAAATCGATGATGGCTGCACATATTTCTTTAGAGGTAACCATTGCTAACAAGAACACAATGATTGGAAGCACTTCTTACCTCCTTTTATAGCAATCAGCCTGCTCTTATAATCCAACCAGAATGATGGAGTGATTTGACCTGACTAGTACTCATTCACACTTTTCCAGGTGATGCTGATATGATTAGTGAAATTATGTTAGCCGGTCATTTTGTGCCAGGACCAAAAAACAGTGAAATTTTGGTTTTTGTAATAAAGTTTTGATAAATGTTTTTTGGCCAATGAAGCAGTTGCAGTTGCTGAAAAATAATAATTATGCTGTCCTTAAATCATCAGTCTAATAGCATTGCATTTGAAAATGGCAACAATACAAAAAAGTAACGTATCGGCGAGTGCTGGTATGCGTACTTGGTCTCCAAAAAATTGAATTGGGACATCCCTATTGCTTTGTGTAAGCCCTTTATTTATTTATTTATTTATTTATTTATTTATTTATTTATTTTTTATCATAATTAAGGGGGGTGATGACAACATTCAGTGACTTAACACCAGCTATGCAAAATATGACTGAATCAGTTTACTTGTACTTGACTAGTCCATTTGTTTCAAAAACAGAAAAAGTGTCTCAAACAACAGAAAGACAGCCTTTACATCACTATCCATTCCTAATTAATTATCCCACTTTCAAAGTGAAATATTAGCCCTTGTATCTCCTCTCATTTCAGGTGGATCATTCTGTGTTAGAAGCTTTACCTGCAGAGCTTAGGAAACAGGTGGAGCAATCCTGGACCCACAGAGAGGAGCATCCCAGCACCTCATTTTATCTCTCAGCCCCATCTAGAACCTCCTCTTTTCCACCTCCAGGTCCACCACCTGGCACCCTTGTACTACAGCTCCCAAATCAACCTGGACAAGCATGTACAACTGGCATTGTGCTGGAACTACCAGATTTCTCCCAGGTACGTTCTGTTAAAATCTCCACATAAGCAGGTAAACTTGGTGAAATGGTGATGCATGATGTGACATGAGTTGAAGATTGTAAAATCTTGCGTTTTGTCTGAACATTGAGCAGGTTGATCCAGATGTGTTTGCAGCGCTTCCCAAAGAACTACAGGAAGAGCTATGTTCAGCTTACAGACACAAAAGAAATGCTGAAGCTCAAGGTGGTTTAGGTCAGTAAAAATGAGTAATCAACCATAGTGTGTTGCCAGAAAAAAAACTGTCTCCATAACCTTTTTATCTATGTATTCTTACTGTAGGGGAACAGAAAACCCCATTTCCTCAATTAAAGCAGCCAGCTGTGGGGAAAATCAAACAGCGCTACAAGAGGAGAAATGCTAGTCCAGCCAAAAAGGGGCCCAGTCCCCTAAAAAAACGATTTCATGGAAACAACCCTTCCAAGTCTAGCCCCTCCAAATTTCGTCCTCTGCCACTCAAAGTAAGCCACTTGATTTCAAATCAACTCTGTTTTCAAGGTTGGGTATTTAATCATTTAATAATTATTGTCTGATATTTATCTGAATTATTTTCCCCTCATGTGTAGACAGAAAATATATGTTGCCCATCCTCTCCAAGCACAGATGTCCCGGAGACATCCAAATTTAATTCCCGTCCAGTCCCGACCCTAGCTGGAGCTTTTGAGTTCAGTGACCTCAGAACTCTGCTTTGTGAATGGGTCACCACCATCTCAGGTGGGCCAGAATGACAGTTTGCATACCATATGAGGCTAAAGAGGTAGCCTGCTTTCTTTAACAAATGTATGTATTTGTACCTGGTTTAACTGTATGGTGATGCATCCTCTCAGATCCAATGGAAGAGGACATTCTACAGGTGGTGAAGTACTGCACGGAACTTGTGGAAGATAAAGACTTGGAGAAACTGGACTTTGTCATCAAATACATGAAGAGGTATTTTTCTGTCTTTGCTCCTTTATCAACATTTCTCCCAGCTCCCATTATTATAAAGTCTTACCAGTCATTTGGGTTGTATAATTAATCCCCCCCATATTCATTATTTTAACTGTTAATCTCAGACTTATGCAGCAGTCAACGGAGTCTGTATGGAGCATGGCCTTTGACTTCATCCTTGACAATGTGCAGGTAGTGGTACAGCAAACCTATGGTAGCACTCTGAAGATCACATAGGAGGACTGTCCAAACCTCAGTCACTGTGACATCAGCCTAGTCCTGCCACTTCATCATGATGTGTGCGTGAGAGATTGAGAGAAGAAAACAGCTTGACTCTGCCAATCAATGTAGCATTGCTGCTTGTCCTCTTTGATTCATGCTTCTCAGAGAACACAAGGGACATCTGAGGACTAAAATATCAAGCCAATGATGAGTTAGGGTGATTAGGAACCATTGAGCATACCAGCTTTGTTCAGAAGCAACTGAACATTGAATTTTTCTCTCATCATGATGTCAACATTCTAGACTAATGTCTAGAGAAGCTTTTTTTGAATATCATAAACCAAGATTTTGAAAGAGATTTGTCAAAGCAATCCTGTTTGCTTTCTGTTTGCTATTTGGATTTTTTTTTTCTTCCCTGTCTTTTCAAAATGTCGTCGTCTTGTACTCCAGAACCTATGTTTATCTTTTGAGTCTGGCCTCAGAAGTATTAAACAGACTTGGTAACAAAGCGGAATGGAGTGGCATTTTACTTGCCCTTTATAGGTCAGTCTGAGATGTTGAAAGTAAAACTAGGGGAAACAAAACATATTTTAAGTCCTGTGGCAAATTTTAGCATGTGAATACTAACATTTATGTAAAAGCTAACCTTTTATGTTTTCCTAGATTAAAAAAAGAATATTACTCCTCATTAATTATTTCTTAATGTACATTTGTATGTCAAATAACTGAAAGACGAATATTTATGTAGAAAAAGATAAAAACATTGGCCAGGTTAATTTGAGTAAACTCTCCTGTCATGCTTCTCAGTCTTAAATGTGGAAATGGCGCTAGAGGAAATGAAGGGATTTTTCAGATGTGAACAGATCATGGTGGATACTTCCGTACAACATGAACCAGGTTACACAGTTCATATTTACAAGTTTGGCTTTGTGAATGAGCAGAATGTACTTAACTCCAATAATGTTTTATGTTTATACTAATCTTGGTTTAAAGGAGGTGACATCTTTTATCTCACACTTTAACATGTCATTACAGAGAAGCGTATTTGTTCATAAATTGGTTGTGACAGACTGACTCGTGCCTGAAGACCTGAAGCTGTGACATAATTTGTATGTTTTCTAAATTTGCAAATAAATTTGGTTAAGTGATATTCTATCATCTTTGATTGTTTTAGTTGTATGAATGCATAATTTGTGGATCAGTATATATATATATATATATATATATATATATTATACACACACACACACACCGATCAGCCACAACATTAAAACCACCTGCCAAATATTGTTTTGTGCCGCCAAAACAGCACCAACCCGCAAATCAGAATAGCATTTTGAGATAATATTCTTCACACCACAATTGTACAGAGTGGTTATCTGAGTTCCTGTAGACTTTGAACTGCCACTCACTGGATGTTTTTTGTTTTTGGCACCATTTTGAGTAAACTCTATAGAGACTGTTGTGTGTGAAAATCCCAGAAGATCAGCAGTTACAGAAATACTCAAACCAGCCCATCTGGCACCAACAATCATCAATGCAATTATCTAATCAGCCAATCATGTGGCAGCAGTGTAGTGCATAAAATGATGCAGATATGGGTCAGGAGCTTCAGTTAATGTTCACATCATCCATCAGAATGGGGAAAATGGGGTATTTCTGTAACTGTGAACTACACAATATTAGGCAGGTGGTTTTAATGTTGTGTCTGATCGGTGTGTGTGTGTATATAATATATATGTATGCAATTTTTGTAAATACAGGCTGTACAGGCTTTTATTTATAATCATTTTATAATTTTTCTGAAGTCTTGTGAATCCCATCAAATCACACATAAAAAACTTGAACGGCAGCAGTAAATCTGGTGCCAAATGTGGAGGAAGCCTCAAGCAAATTTCAACACTTGAACATCACGGCCGCACCTAAAAGTGTTTTTCGCAGTGAAAAAGGCCAATTGCATGACTGTCATGTGAGTTTAACTTGCTCAAGCCAGATATCAGCATTAATCCTGCCTCTAATTTGAAGAAACATATCAAGGTAAATTTCATATTTCTAATTACTAGAGTCTGTGTGTCTATAATGTAGCCTGTAATTTATCTATATATCACTGAGATTATATGGTTGCTGTGAGAGATTAATCCAATGTTATCAGTAGGGCATGGTGATAAAACAATCTCGAAGTTTATCTGAAAAAAAAAACAGAGAGTGAGAGATGTCCTGGATACCGATGATAAACTTTGAGCCTCTGTTCCACATCTAGACCAGGGGTGTGCATTGCATTGATTGGGATAGCCAGACAACCACTGGTTGGTTGATTATGATAAAATATTAAAAATTTACTTTTTATTTTCAGGCATCTGTAGCTGCGTGCTGTTTGATTGGCAGGTGGCTAATGAGTGATATTGCGGGTTCACGCCTAAATTATCAAATACATTCTATAATTCTGCCAATGCCCATCTTGGTGAGGCATGAAGGTAAACTCAGTCGGTTTGGTCTAAAGTATATGGAAACAGTGGGACAAAAAGTGTAATTGCATCAAAATGTTGGACTTGAAGTGTACATGTAACTGAATTGTCTAGTAGGCTGTCATATTAAGGCTATTAATCAAACTACATTAACAAGGAAATGAGAACACCACTCAGTACGTTTGGCTGAATAACTTTAAAAGTATTAATGTAACATAATAAACTGTGACATTTTTAATAACAATGTTTTTAATAATATTGTAAATTTTTTAGTAAAAGCGACCCCTGATGTAGGGATTGTGTTAATTTGTATAATAAATTACCAGGAAACTTGAGATGATAAAATAATTTATAATAATCATGTATCATCATTATTATTATCATGTTTTTTTCTAATGCCTGATAGAAAAGTATCAGCTTTTGAAGAGCAATACTTCAGGCAGAGTATTCCACCAGTCACAAACTTTAGATAATTGTGCATCATGCATTAGAATGAGAACACAACTATTTCTGGGCTTAAAAGATACAAGAACTAAATCAATGTGGAACATTGCATCTCAAAAAGAGTACAATGTGGCCCCCCATGTGCTACTTAAAGAAATAGTTCACCCAAAAATGAAATCATTTAGTCACCCTTATGCCATCCCGTATGTGTATGACTTTCTTCAGCAGAACACAAATTAAAATTTTAAGAAGAATATCTCAGCTCTTTTGGTACATACAATGCCCAAATTTTGACGCTTCAGAAAGCACAAAGGCAACACAAAATTAATCCATAAGACTCCAGTGGTTCAATCCATGTCTTCAGAAGAGATATGTTAGGTGTGGGTGAGAAAAAAAATCAATATTTACGTCTTAAGTCATCTTGCCCAGTAGATGGTGATACGCATGAAGAATGTGAATCACCAAAATTAAAAGAAGTTAAAGTGGAGATTGACTGAGCAGGGAGGGGAATCTGTAGTAAAAAATTACTTAAATATTGATCTGTTTCTTACACAACCTATCATATCTCTTCTGAAGTCATGGATTTAACCACTAGAGTCACATGGATTAGGCTACTTTTATGCTGATTTGTGTTATTTTTGGAGCTTCAAAATTTTGACACCCGTTCGCTTGCATTGTACGGACAAAAAGAGCGGAGATATTCTTCTAAATATCGTAATTTGTGTTCTTCTGAAGAAAGAAAGTCATACACATTCATTATTCCTTTGAAGCCCGATGTGGCCCCTGTACCAAAAAAATGCTCTACCCCCCCCTTTTGCGTGGGACATGACGCGCCAACTGACCCTGGTTTTTAAGTGTTTTTTTTTCTTCCTTTTGGCATTCCTTGCATTGTTTTGCACAGCAGTAACTCTGTTGGCATTAAGGGAAATTTAGACAATACATAAACCGATTTTAATGTAATTGTTTCATACATTGATATACAATGGGTCATGGTTCATGAATCATTGTATTCAAAATAACTTCCATCTTTTCATTTCTGTAATCATGTCACCCTATTATTTTAATTTTTTCCATCAGATGCATGTAGTGTTTACAGTATCATAGATAAGAGATGTATTTTAAAAGTTGTCAGTCACAAGCACCTATAAAATACCTACATTTTGTATTCTTTCTGGTAAACAGCCATAAAAGGGAATGTAAATTATAGTATGTGTGCTACATTTTTAAATTGCAGCATAACGTTTCTATTATAAAGGGGCATAGCTTTCGCAATTCAGTACTCAATACTCATGAGAAATTTTAAATGAGCTACTCCTACTTGAGTAGTTTTTAGGACAGGTACTCTACTCAAACTAATTTTTTTAAGAAGTAACAGTACTTTTACTTGAGTATTATTTTTCAGTACTCTTTCCACCCCTGCTTACCAGACATCACCGGCAACAACGTCGCCTATGTACACAAACCCACCTTCGCTGGAACAGACAGGACTGGCAAAAAGTGCTCTTCACTGATGAGTCATGGTTTTGTCTCACCAGGGGTGATGGTTGGACTCGCGTTTAGCATTGAAGGAATGAGCATTACACTGAGGCCTGTGCTCTGGAGCAGGATAGATTTGGAGATGGAGGATCCGTCATGGTCTGGGGTGGTGTGTCACAGCATCATCAGACTGAGCTTGTTGTCATTGCAGGTCATCTTAACGCTGTGCGATACAGGGAAGACATCCTCCTCCCTCATGTGGTACCCTTCCTGCAGGCTCATCCTGACATGACCCTCCAGCATGACAATCATCACTGCAAGAACTGGCAAATCTGGTGAAGTCCATGAATGGGAGATGCACTGCAGTACTTTTGCAGCTGGTGGCCACAACAGATACTGACTGTAACTTTTGATTTTGACCCCCTCCCCCCTTTGTTCAGGGATACATTATTCCATTTCTGTTAGTCACATGTCTGTGAATCTTGTTCAGTTCATGTCTTAGTTGTTGAATCTTTTTATGTTCATACAAATATTTACACATGTTAAGTTTGCTGAAAATAAAAGCAGTTGAAAGTGAGAGGATGTTCCTTTTTTTGCTGAGTCGGAAAAGAGTGTTATGGATCTTAACCCCATTGCACTTTTGTGGGATCACCTAGAATGTAAGGTGTGTGAGAAGTGCCTAACAAGACAGCCACATCTATGGCAAGTGCTTGGGGTGAAATGTCACCTGAGTATCTGGACAAACTGACAGCTAGAATGCCAAGGATCTGCAAAGCTGTCATTGCTGCACATGGAGGATTTTTTGATGAGAACTCTTAAGTAGTTTAAGAAGTTCTGAAAACTTTTTTCAAATTGTAATAGTAAGTTTTCACATTATTAAAGTATCTGACTATACATTGTGACACTTGAATGCCATTTTGGTGAATACAATTATTATTCCAAACGTGTGTGTGTGTGTGTGTGTGTGTGTGTGTGTGTGTGTGTGTGTGTGTGTGTGTGTGTGTATATACACACAGTACTGTGCAAAAGTATTAGGCTCATAAAATGCTGCACAAAAACATTTGTCTTAAGATAGTGATTTATATTTTTAGCATTAGTGTGTCAATAGGAAATATACATTTTAGACTCCCAAACATTTATTTTGCAAATAGAATAGAAGAACAGGAAGCCCTGCAAATGTGGCGAATTCTCCAAGAAGCTTGGAACATCCTATTTGCCAACAATCAAGAAAAAACTGTGTCCAGGTGTACCTAGCAGTATTGTTTTGAAGGCAAAGGTGGCCACACCAAATATTGATTAGATTTTTTTTTTTTTTTTACGTTTACTGGACCTTGTATGATGTTAATTGATAAATGAAACTATTTATGGCATTATTTTGAAGACATCCTCACTATGCAACATTTTTCACAAGTGCCTAAAACCTTTGCACAGTACTGTTTACACACACACACACACACACACACACAGTTGAAGTCAGAAGTTTACATACACTTAGGTTGAAGTCATTTAAATGTTTTTCATTAGTCCTGACATTTAATCATAGAAAACATTGTCTGTCTTAGGTCAGTTAGGATCACTACTTTATTTTAAGAATGTGAAATGTCAGGATAATAGTATAATAGTAATTTCATCTTTTATTCCCAGTGGATCAGAAGTTAACATACACTTTGTTAGTATTTGGTAACATTGCCTTTAAATTGTTTAACTTGGGTCAAACGTTTTGGGAAGCCTTCCACAATCTTCTCACAATAAGTTGCTGGAATTTTGGCCCATTCCTCCAGACAGAACTGGTGTCAGGTTTGTAGGCTTCCTTGCTCGCAAACACTTTTTCAGATCTGCCAACAAATCGGATTGAGGTCAAGGCTTTGTGATGGCCACTCCAGTACCTCGACTTTGTTGTCAAGCTATTTTGCCACAACTTTGGAGGTATTCTTAGGGTCATTGCTCCCATGGATGAACCAGGCTTGTGGAGGTCCACAATGGCTGATTTCTTTTGATTTTCCCATGATGTCAAGCAAAGAGGCACTGAATTTGAAGGTAGGCCTTAAAATACATCCACAGATACACCTCCAATTTAGTACACCTAATACCAGAAGCTAATTGTCAAGCTTGACACTTTCTGTAATTTTCCAAGCTACTTGAAGGCACAGTTAACATAGTATATAATAGTATATGTTAACTCTGACCCACTGGAATTCTGATATAGTAAATTAAAAATGAAACAATCTGTCTTGTGACATGCACAATGTAGATGTCCTAAACGACTTGCCAAAACTATAGTTTGCACATTAAATCTGTGGTGGTTAATTTTTTTTTTAAAGTTTTAATGACTTCAACCTAAATGTATGTAATATTCTGACTTCAGCTGTATATATATATATATATATATATATATATATATATATATATATATATATATATATATATATATATATATAATATAAAAATTAATATAAAAATTAATAAACAATATTTTTTTCTATGACGCCAAATACAGAATCATAGCGCTTAACAATAAGCATGCTTTTTACCAGTTTACATTATCTTAAGTGATTGTATTAATGAGACAAGTTCATTACAGAAAGCCTTGTAAGGTGGAAGAGAATTGAACATTTTACTTTTGTGACAGTAGAATATTCCCAGACAAAATTATATAGATCTATAAATTGCCTATACATCTGTCTTCATGAATGAATGTTCAAAATGACAAAAACATCTTTAAAAGAGAGCATTATATTTCGATTAGGTTAATTGGTACAATTATTTGCAACCCCAAATCAATTTGGTTCTTTATCCCCCATAATACCTACAGAGGTTGGTTCACTCTCCGTCTCTGTTGCGGATGTAACCCGATCCTTCCAACGGGTGAACATACGTAAAGCCGCAGGTCCAGATGGCATTCCGC
Source organism: Moxostoma hubbsi (assembly GCA_032164185.1). Classification (NCBI taxonomy): domain Eukaryota; kingdom Metazoa; phylum Chordata; class Actinopteri; order Cypriniformes; family Catostomidae; genus Moxostoma; species Moxostoma hubbsi. Next base: position 23,310,068 of record JAVLUX010000011.1, on the reverse strand, counting down.
GTCATCAGAGCGTGCGCGAAACACCTGGCTGATGTTTTTACGGACATTTTCAACCTGTCCCTCACCCTGTCTGTAGTCCCCACATGCTTCAAAACGTCAACCATTGTGCCTGTACCGATGCAAGCCAAAATCACTTGCCTAAATGTCTGGCGTCCTGTTGCTCTGACCCCCATCTTTAGCAAATGCTTTGAAAGGTTAATCAGAGATCACATCTGCTCTGTGCTGCCCACCTCTTTAGACCCTCTGCAGTTTTCCTACCGCAACAACCGCTCCACTGATGATGCAATTGCATCTACAATACACACTGCTCTCTCCCACCTGGAAAAAAGGAACACATATGTGAGAATGCTGATGGAGACTACAGCTCAGTGTTCAACACCATAGTGCCCTCCAAGCTTGATGAGAAACTCCTGGCTCTGGGCTTAAACAGCTCGCTGTGCAGCTGGATCCTGGATTTCCTGTCAGGCAGACGTCACGTGGTTAGAATGGGCAGCAACATCTCCTCATCACTGACCCTCAACACTGGAGCCCCGCAGGGCTGTGTTCTCAGCCCACTCCTGTATTCCCTGCACACACATGACTGTGTGGCAACACATAGCTGCAATGCCATCATTAAGTTTGCTGACGATACGACGGTGGTAGGTCTGATCACTGACAATGATGAAATGGCCTACAGAGAGGAGGTGCACACTCTGACACACTGGTGTCACGAGCACAACATCTCTCTCAACGTCAGTGAGACCAAGGAGCTTGTAGTGGACTTCAGAAGAAAAGACAGAGAACACAGTTCCATCACCATTAATGGAGCACCGGTAGAGTGAAGTCAGCAGTTTCAAGTTCTTCTGTGTCCACATCACTGTGGAACTCACATGGTCCGTCCACACTGAGGCCGTTGTGAAGAATGCTCATCAGCGCCTCTTCTTCCTGAGACAGCTGAGGAAGTTTGGAATGAACCACCACATCCTCACACGGTTCTACACCAGTACTGTAGAGAGCATCCTGACTGGCTGCATTACCGCCTGGTACGGTAATAGCACCGCCCACAACCGCAAAGACCTGCAAAGGGTGGTGCGAACTGCCAGAAACATCATCGGAGGTGAGCTTCCCTCCCTCCAGGACATCTATAACAGGCAGTGTGTGAAAGAAGCTCAGAGGATCATCAGAGATTCCAGCCACCCGAGTCATGGTCTGCTCTCACTGCTTCCATCAGGCAGGCGGTATCGTAGCATCAGGACCCTACATGACAGCTTCTTCCCCCAAGCAATCAGACTTTTGAACACTTGATCTCTCACAATCTACATACATCAGCTCTGCACTTTATTAATCTTCATCTTATTATTTCACACTGGATTGTCAATATATTCTCCACAATGTAACTACTGCATATATATTTTTAATACTCTTTTTTTTTTTTTTTTGTATGTGTATTCTATATTGTGTGTATTGTTTACTGTACATTTGTATATTAGTATTGTGTTGTGTAAGTATGTTGTTTATTGTAAATTGATATATGTCTCGCCACTGTCATGACTGCTATATTGCTCGGAACTGCACACAAGACTTTCACCTACTGTTGCACTTGTGTACATAGTAGTATGACAATAAAGCGATTTGATTTGATTGAATTGATTTGAATACCTTAAAAGAAGTTGGTAGTCTCAAATTTCTTTTAATGTGTAATTTTTTTACCCTCTAAATTGGAACAAAATCTTGGCTCTAGGAATACAATCAGCTGTCCATCGTATCCGATGAATACATTCTGTGAATCTGTTTCCTCCACAAATTTCTGTCTTTGGCGAGAGTTTGCCAGTTATTGAGAGGAATCTATTTTGCTTTTAGGATTCGTTTGATAGTGTCTTTGTTTAGGTCTGCCTCTGCTGTGAAACCCTTCTTGAATTTGTGAGTACAGGATTAGCCAGGGTAGTCGGTGGTTGTCTAGCCGGATGACAAGACCTGTCCATCACAGATTTCGTTGGGCAAGGAGTTCATATATGCTTGGTAAAGTTGCATGCTCAAGGATGGAGTTGTTTGGTATGTGTTGCCACCATTTGCTGTTCATGCCTCAAAGCATTTAGCTTTTGAGCAGCAGCCCTGTAAACAGTCCAGGATTCGGCCTCATAGAGAAGTGTTGGGAGCACAATGGCCCGATATTCTGTACATTTAGTTCTCAGGGTGTGGTATCTGTTCTGCCAGACCCTGTCCTTTAGTCTTCCAAAGATTGCTGAAGCTTTTGATTTCCAAAATTCCAGCTCTGCGTCCATTATGTTATCGCACAATAGGTCTAACCAATCTAGTGTCCTTCCAGTCCTGTAGGACTTTAGCATGCCACCACATTTCCTTGATGATGATATGGAGTGCTTCTGTCATTTTTTTGTCCTCCACTCGAGGTAGAGTCCATCAGCACCAGGAGATTTGCCATCACTCAGCATATCCAAGACTTTGGCTTGGTCGGGACATTTGTCCATCCAATGTTGAATTGGAGACTGCGGGATGCTGTCGATGACATCGGGGCTTACTGAGGTGCTTTCATTGAGGAGTATGTTGAAATGCTCTGTCCATCTGTTGAGCATATCCCTTTCTCAATGAGCAGCGTTTGATTGTTGCTTGATAGCATTTGGTCAGGGTAGTTAACTCGTGGTCCCCAGACAGCTCTTATACTTTGGTAAAAACCTTTTGTGTCATTCCTATCACTGTGCTCCTGAAGCTCTGCAGCTTTAGCTGACCACCACTTTACCTGTCCACCTGCTCCTTTGTAGCAGTTTCTTGCGGGCATTCCTGTATTTTGTCTTGTTTGAGCGTGTCTTCCAATTCAGAAGATTGAATTGAGTTGTGTTCATGATGGCTATGAATGCAGACAGTTCCTTGTTCTCATCAAACCAGTCTTTGTGTTTCCTGGTGACAACACCCAATGTTGTCTTGGATGCTTCCTAGATGGCAGACTTGAAGGCGTCCCAGCGTTCCACAGATCCAGACGGGACAAATGCTTTGTGCAGTTTGGCGCTCATAGTCGTCTCCAGGTCGCGGCGTGTGTTGCTGCATTTGAACTTAATGACATTTAGGCTTTGGGTTTTTGGTTTTGTTTTCTTAATTTTCTTTCGCACCCTCAGCTTAGTGGTTGATTGATCAGCATGTGATCAGTGCTGCAGTTTGCACCTCTCATTGCTCTGGTGTCAAGAATGTCAGCCAGGATGCGCTGGTGAGTGATGACCTAGTCTATGAAGTGCCAATGTTTGAATCTTGGTGCATTCATGAGTATTTATGAGCAGGTTTGTGTTTGAAGCATGTGATTGTGATAGCCAGTTCATGTTCCATACACAGGGAGAGTAGGAGCTCTTCATTCTTGTTGGTTTCCCACATCCGAAATTTCCTAAGACCTTCGGCCAGGTGGTGTGATTTTGCACCACTCGAGCGTTGAAATCCCCCATGAGTCGGATTTTGTCAGAGTTAGGTATACTTCTTAGTGTTTGGCTGAGCTAGTCATAGAAACTGCTGATGGATTCTTGGCTGTTGGTCATTGTTGGGGCATAGATGGCTATTAGTGTACAATATCGGCTGATGGTTAGAGGCAATCTCATAGTGATTGTTCTGTCATTCACTGGTTTCGGCTCCTCTGTCAGTCTTGGCACAAGGTTATTTCTGACAGCCAGGGCCACTCCCGACTCAGTCCTGTCTCCAGAGGGCTTGCCACTCCAGAAGATGGTGTTTCCAACAGAGACTATTACAGAGACTGTTTAGCCTAGACAAGTCACTTCTATTAAAATTGATGAGAGAAATTTGAACATTCAACAAAGGAACTCTGAGCACCCTACAGTCAACAGATGTAGAAAGGAAGTCCCGTCTCACAGTTAAAAAAGCCAGTCACCTTTTAGAAACATGACAGCGCCTGTCAATCAAATCTAGAACGTGCATTAGCTATACAAGTCAGAAAAATTGCGTGCCTAGTTGTGCTTAGATGCTAAAAATTTGTTATCATTATCACACTACAATACAAAAAACACAAGTGGTGATTTTAGGGGCACCACCCCCTAAAATAATGATATTATTGTTCTCAGATTTTAATGCTGATTTGAATTATCTTCTTTGATCGTAATTTTGACGAACCATTTTGGAGATTTCGGTCTTTCCCTATTCAAGTAGATAAGAGCTGAACTTTTATGAGTCTTGTTTACATAGAAAAATAGCTGCCCCGCCTGCCCGGGAGCGTTCAAAAATGGCCGCCGAGTGGACCGACTTGTCTTGAAAGGGACTTTAATAAAGATTGCTTGACGTAATCAGTCAACATAACTACGTTACCCTTCGTCATCGTGGCGCCTTCTCGAAATCATTCAGCATCGGTAAGTGCTGTTCCCTTATCAATACTAAAATGTCAAATGAATTAGTGCTAGGTGTTGTTGCTTTCTTCAGAGTGTATCGCTTTCCAGTATACTGGGACTAATCGTTAGTCTTTTTTGGCCATCAAAGCTGCCGTCAGAAGCCAAACATCGAAGCTAGCACTAGCATGATTCAACCCAACCACCAAAATATTAACACTCTTATTTTCTGCAGTTTATGGTCACTTAAAACCAGCATATGTCGTTGGTACACTGTCATAAGAGCTGGAGAATGTAATCACAGTTGTCATGTTTGTCTTTATGCGATTCAAGCGCTGTCGGCTACCAGAGTCTCTATTGTTGTGACTGACTTTTTTGACCGTCCATAAATCCCAGACCACTAATGTTTGTCGTGTGCCACTCCTTAGAATCATTTGGCTTGTAATATTTCATGCTGTAAGTGATTTTGCACCAGCTAGTTTCATTCTTTGTTTGGTGCTATTTTAAGATGTTTTCTAGCCAGGATATTTCTGCATTTAACAATGTGTCATATATTTTTTAACAGGCAGACAGGGTGTGAAAGAGATGGCGAGTCAGTCAATGGAGGTTGTTGCGAAGGCTTTGGAGCAGCAGATGCTGCAGACAGCGCGGATAGTGGAAGAGCAGCTGGATGCTAAACTGGACAATTTGGAACGGATGGATGAAGATGACTTGGAACGGCTCAAGGAGAAAAGGCTGGAGGCTCTTAAGAAAGCTCAGAAACAGAAGCAGGTGGGTATTATATTAAAAATTAAATAAAACGCTTTTAAACACTCTAGTCTTAGTTTTGAAGTTTGTTGAATAGCTTGTTGTGTCATGTAATTAGAACATTTTTAGCGTTTCTTTTTCTGAGTTATCTTTAACTTGTGATCATTATAATGCATTGAAGCAGATCAGATGTCCCACTAGTATGATAAAGACTTTTTAATCTGTGATGTGTTATTCTCAGGAGTGGATATCTAAAGGACATGGAGAATACAGAGAGATTCCAAGTGAGAAAGATTTCTTTGCCGAGGTGAAAGAAAGCAAAAATGTGGTCTGCCATTTCTACAGAGATTCTACATTCAGGTGCCCAATTTAATAATTTACAATTCACTCAGATATAAAAGCTGTTTAAACTATGTAAAGGAATAGTTCACCCAAAAATGAAAATTCTCTCATCATTTATTCACTCTCATGCCATCCCAGATGTGTATGACTTTCTGTTTTCTGCTAAACTCAAATGAAGATTTTTAGAAGAATATCTCAGCTCTGTTGGGCCTCACAAGACAAGTAAACAGTGACCAATATTGTATGCTGCTTTTTTGAGCTTAAAAAAGTGATCTATGAAACTCCAGTGCTTAAACAATTTCTTCTGAAGTGATATGATAGGTGTGGATGAGTAATTGATCAATATTTAAGTCCTTTTTTTCTATAAATTCTCCTCCCTGCCCAGTAGGTGGAAATATATGATATCAATGATGAATGTGAATCGGCAAAATCTACAGAAGAATTCTTAGTGAAGAGAGTTCTTAGGGTAGCTGGTGAAAGTGGACATTTATAGTAAAATATATATAGCTGCCTTTGTGCTTTTTGGAGCTTAAAATTTTGGTCACCATTTACTTGCATTAAATGGACTTACAGAGCTGAGATATTCACTAGATGAAAGTCAAACACAAAAGTGAGGAAATGAGGTTTCAAATTTTTGGGTAAATGGTTCCTTTAAGGATAACTGTTTTATTTTCAGAGTATTGTTCAAATTAAGTGAAAATCTCTGATGCTGTAAACACAAATCATTTGTATATAATAATTAATGAATGCAAACAACTTTTTCAATGTATGAAAAATTATTTTCTAAAGGTGCAAAATTTTAGACAAGCACTTGGGTGTTTTGGCCAAGAAACATCTGGAAGCAAAGTTCATCAAACTGAATGTTGAGAAGGCTCCGTTTCTAACTGAGAGGTTGAGGATTAAAGTAATTCCAACATTGGCTCTGGTAAAAGATGGGAAGACTAAGGACTTTGTTGTGGGCTTCACTGATCTGGGCAACACAGATGAGTTCCCTACTGAAATGTTGGAGTGGAGACTGGGGTGCTCAGATATCATCAACTACAGGTAAATAACAACATGGGAAAATGTTTTCAATGGAAGATGAATGCTCTTTTGTCTTTTCATGAGGCTCATCCACCAATGTTGAAGCGATAGTTCACCTCAAAATGAATCATTTACTCACCATCATGCATCCCACATGTGTATAACATTCTTCTTCTGAACACAAAGATTTTTAGAACAATATTTCAGCTCTGTATGTCCATACAATGTAAGTGAATGGCGACTAAAACTTTGAAGCTCCAAAAAAGCACATAAGGGCAGCATAAATGTAATCCATACTGAAGTGGTTTAATCCATGTCTTAAGAAAAGATATGATAGGGGGCCTGGATAGCTCAGTGAGTAAATACACTGACTACCACCCATGGAGTCACGAGTTCGAATTCGGGGCATGCTGAGTGACTCCAGCCAGGCCTCCTGAGCAACCAAATTGGCCCGGTTGCTAGGTAGTGTAGAGTCACATGGGGTAACATCCTTGTGGTCACTATAATGTGGTTCTCAGACTCAGTGGTGCATGGTGAGTTTTGCGTGGATGCTTTGGAGAATGGCGTGTCCATATGAAAGTCTCCATATGAGTTATGTCTCTGGTAACACGCTCAATAAGCCACGTGATAAGATGCATGGATTGACGTCTCAGACATGGAGGCAACTGATATTCGTCCTCCGTCACCCGGATTGAGTCACTACGCCACCACGAGGACTTTGAGTGTATTGGGAATTGGGCATTCCAAATTGGGGAGGAAAAAAAAAGAAGAGATCTCATATCATACTGCTTCTGAAGACATGGATTTAACCACTGGAGTCTTAAATGTGGCAGGGTTTTTTTTTTTTTTTTGAGCTTCAAAGTTCTGGCCACCATTCACTTGCATAGAATGGACCAACAGAGCTCATATTTTTCTAAAAAAAAAATCTTTCTTTGTTCAGCTGAATAGAACGATCTGGGATGCATGAGGGTGAGTAAATAATGAAAGAATTTTCATTTTTGGGTGAACTATTCATTAACTGTATTTCTATACACGATACACAAACACTATTTCAACACAGCATATTTGTATCCTGTTTCCTTCTAGTGGGAATCTTTTGGAGCCCCCAGCAATTGGGCAGAAGCAAGGGTCAAAGTTTACCAAGGTGGAGAAAAAGACCATCAGAGGCAAAGGTTATGACACAGACTCTGATGAGGATTAGAGAACCCATATATTAAGCTCCGTCTTTCTCAGGGCTTCCTACATAACAGTCCAGAGTCTTGTAAAACCACATTGTGGTCACTTGTTTTTTTGCAGCATATATTTAATTTCTTTGTTTGACCAATTACTTAATACAGCAACCTGAAAAGGTGATAACTCATACTTACCGGTAAACCTTTTATCTAAGTTTGATCTGTGGAATTGAACCTTTCTACAAAACAGAATTCTGGTTAAAGTTAATTTCTTATTAACTAAAGAAGATGGAGTTTCTTCCAGACAGATTGCACGGAAGCTTGTTTTACTTAATGGTGCTAACATAAAATTACTATTTTTGCCTCTGATGGACATCAAACAAGTGCCAAGGAAGCAAGCTTCTGCATTCCAATATGAATTCCCACATCTTTCTCCCACTGATGTGAAAGAAAAAAGCCTGCAACCTTTCTTTTGTAGCAGTACATGACTTATTAAAAAAATATATATAATTTTCAACATGTGAAGCACTCTTCTGTTCTGGTAATGAAAACTCTGGCCATATCAATGATTTAAACACTAAATTACTTGAGTGACTTATTTAGCAACTCTTTGTACAAATTAAAAGGAATGTTTAGATAATTGAAATCTTTATTAAACAAACAGCAAAGACAAACAACACAGACAGTAGGCCAAAAAATAAAAAAACTTTCTGGTCAAGTGGTTTAAAGAGACTTTTCACTACCAGCTCCCCTCTGCTAGTCACATATGTGTTAGACATATCCTCCTCTGCAGGTAGTCCATAAGGGAGCTTGAGGGGCACACAAGGATATAATTTACATAGGTAAATATTATGGTGTAAAATCAAGTTCTATAAAAAAAAAAAATGATGAAATGCAAATGCCCAACATCACAAGAAAGATGCTTAATTATATTTAGCTGATTGTTTACGGAGAGGGTGTTCTTGTGGATACGAGGTTCATGTGACAATGAACGAGATTTACTAAATTATAAATTTTAGTGTAGTGTTATATTTGTCAAAGGTTAATGCAGGGATACATAGACCACAACCCACCTTCATAAGTCCCAAACTCCTTGCAACCTTTCTTTCCCAATAAGGTCATCGCATTGTGCTTTTAACACGTGTCATTATATGCAGTTTATGAGGCTGTTCTGGATCCCCACCATTCTTATCATATTCCTTAGATCGCTCCTCAAATACCTAAAAAAAGAGGGTGCAATATCCGGTCTCTCATTAAATTGAATCGATAAATATGAATCATCACATCTGTGGAGGGATGTGGCTCCTGGTGAATTTAGTGCGACATGCTCCTTGCAGTGGACACAATGTGGCTTGAGTCAGATTCTGCACCGAAAAAGTAAATATATGGGTCAATGAGTTGATCCTAATTTTATTTATTTTTATTTTGCCTGAATCAATTGACTTATTCCAAAATACATTAAAAAAAATGCAATACACACCAAATAATTACTTCTTAAAAATTACTAATAAAAACCTCTACTATAATGAACGTGCGTTCAGTTTAAGAGATCAAATCAAATAATAAAAAATTAAATGTGGAACAATCTCACCTTCGTGACAGCGGAAGCAGCTGGTAAAAGCTCTATATAGTCCTGCCATGACCACACGCTTGACTTGAGCGTTATCTACTAAGGTTATTAGCTAGCAAGCTAGCTTGAGTGAATTAAACCACTAATATTGAGCCGAGACAGGTCACTTCTATTAAAATGAATAAGAGAAATTGGAACGTTCAACCAAGGAGCTCTGAGCGCCCAACAGACGACGAATGTAGAAAGGAAGTCCCGTCTCACAGTTAAAAGAGCCAATCACCTTTTAGAAACGTGATATTGCCTGTCAATCAACTCTACAATACGCATGCGCATTAGCTATACAAGCCGGGAAAATTGCGTTTTTAGCGTAATAAAAGGTAAAGAATATCCATTTATGATACCGGTATTGCAGGATTTTATTGATGATTTGAAATATATTTTTTGATCGTAATCTTGACCAACCGTTTTTGAGATTTTGGTATTTCTCCATTCAAGTGCATAGGAGCTGCTCTGTCATGACTGGAATTAGCATCCCTAGAGCGTTCCAAAGATGGCCGACAGTGGACTGGCTTGCTAGAAAACCTTTGATTAAACGCGGGCACAGCACTCAATAATTGAAGTATTTATTGGCCACACTTACATCAAGGATTTTAATGTTATTTACAAGTTCCCTTCGAGTAAAGGTACCATAATTAACTATACAAACACTACACTATATTGCATATCTCAAATATGTAGACCGGAAACTGAAAATAGTCTTTAGGAATGCATTTCAAAGTAAAAATAATCTTGTCCACAGCCCTCTCTGCAGTTGAAGGCGATGTAACACTGTCCCACTTTACATTCACGAACATCTGGAGCTTCCAAGTAGTTATAGTCCGATACTTTTCCGCGAACCGGTTCTTTTGGACAGTTGGTTTCAATGAACTGGTTAAAAAAAAAAAAACAGATTCACCAGTTAATTTAAGTCAAGTAATTAAGTCAATATATATTATGCTAATACGTCGGCGTCGTAGAATACACGCACAAACACATTCAATAAAGCCATATGTAAAGGCATATTGATTATTACAACATATAATTTATTAAGTTATAATAATAAGTGTACTTATTGTCATCAGTGTTTCATTCAGTGATTTTACAAAACATCCTACATTAAAGTTTTGCACCTAAAGCACTCAATACTGACATACAAATGTGGATGTTCTACACATGTTTACATTTACATTTATGCATTTGGCAGACGCTTTTATCCAAAGCGACTTACAGAGCCCTTATTACAGGGACAATCCCCCCGGAGCAACCTGGAGTTAAGTGCCTTGCTCAAGGACACAATGGTGGTGGCTGTGGGGTTCGAACCAGCGACCTTCTGATTAACAGTTAACAGATAACACCACCACCACCACTCAGTTTAAAGCATAAAAAGTGATTAAACTAGTCTTAATCAACTCACATTTTTTACAGATACCATGATCCAGCTCATCACAACTTCAGCTATAATCTGCATGCACAATACTCAATAGTAAAATTTGTTTACATCTCAACTGAAACTTTTCATGTCCTTGGTTCACGCATGCTCATCAGCTGCTCTCAGTATAATGTCCGAAACAGGCGATTCTAAGACCAGTGTACTGTGACTCACAAACTGCTGTGATTGACTCAGTGTACTGTTGACTCAAGAGCTGCTGTCCTCAGATCAGTGCACTGTTGACTCAAGAGCTGCTGTCCTCGGATCAGTGTACTGTTGACTCAAGAGCTGCTGTCCTCGGATCAGTGTACTGTTGACTCGAGAACTGCTGTACTTGGATCAGTGCACTGTTGACTCAAGAGCTGCTTTCCTCATATCAGTGCACTGTTGACTCAAGAGCTGCTGTCCTCAGATCAGTGCACTGTTGACTCAAGAGCTGCTGTCCTCGGATCAATGTACTGTTGACTCGAAAACTGCTGTACTTGGATCAGTGTACTATTGACTCAAGAGCTGCTGTCCTCGGATCAGTGCACTGTTGACTCGAGAACTGCTGTACTTGGATCAGTGTACTGTTGACTCGAGAACTGCTGTACTTGGATCAGTGTACTGTTGACTCAAGAACTGCTGTCCTCGGATCAGTGCACTGTTGACTCATGAGCTGCTATCCTCGGATCAGTGTACTGTTGACTCGAGAACTGCTGTCCTCGGATCAGATTACTGTTGTCTCAAGAACTGCTGTCCTCGGATCAGATTACTGTTGTCTCAAGAACTGCTGTCCTCGGATCAGATTACTGTTGTCTCAAGAACTGCTGTCCTCGGATCAGTTTACTGTTGACTTGGAAACTGCTGTCCTCGGATCAGTGTACTGTTGACTCGAGAACTGCTGTCCTCAGATCAGTGTACTGTTGACTCAAGAGCTGTTGACTGGATCATCTTCATATGTTGATAAAACGGTAACACAATCAAGTCATAAACATAATTCCAGTATGTTTTATTTGTTATACTCTCTGTTGTTAAGCAAAATACACCTGAAACAGACATTTCACCCCTTAAACAGTAATTTACTCAAATTCAATGCTGACAAAACTGAGATCATGATTTCTGGGCCACAAACACTTATAAGGAATATTGACATTTGTGTCAATATTGATGGAAATCTGACCAAACCCTCTAAAACCATTAAGAATCTGGGAATCACTTTCAATCCATCTCTTACTTTTGAAGCACATGCATGCTCAGCATCTCATCGGTTCTCAGTATGTCGGACACCTCCGAAAGAGGCAATTCTCAGTTCAGTGTACTGATGACTCGAGAACTGCTATGACCAGAGCGTTCAGTCAGATTTGTGAACTTGTTGGAGCGGTTAATTGCAAAGAAGACTCAGTGTGAGTCTGACACGCTGGTGTCAGGAGCAACGTCCCTCAACGTCAGTAAGACCAAGGAGCTTGTGGTGGACTTCAGGAGGAAAGAGAGAACACAGCCCCATCACCATTAATGGAGCACCAGTGGAGAGAGTCAGCAGCTTCAAGTTCCTCAGTGTCCACATTACTGAGGAACTCACATGGTATGTCCACACTGAGGCCGTTGTGAAGAAGGCTCACCAGCGCCTCTTCTTCCTGAGACAGCTGAGGAAGTTTGGAATGAACCACCACATCCTCACACGGTTCTACACCAGCACTGTAGAGAGCATCCTGACTGGCTGCATCACCGCCTGGTACGGTAATAGCACCGCCCACAACCGCAAAGCCCAGCAAAGGGTGGTGTGAACTGCCAGACACATCATCAGAGGTGAGCTTCCTTTCTTCCAGGATATCTATAACAGACGGTGTGTGAAAAAAGCTCAGAGGATCATCAGAGATTCCAGCCACCCGAGCCATAGGCTGCTCTCACTGCTTCCATCAGGCAGGCAGTTTTGCAGCATCAGGACCCGCACCAGCCGACTACATGACAGCTTCTTCCCCCAAGCAGTCAGACTTTTGAACACTTGATCTCTCACAATCTACATACATCAGCTCTGCACTTTATTAATCTTACACTGGACTGTCATAAATTATATTCTCTTTACAATACAACTACCATAAATGTATATTTTGTGTACACTTTATACAGGCATATACAATTTATATATATGTTGTGTAATATATGTATACATTGTGTTGTGTAAGTATGTGTACATTTGTTATGTAAATTGTGTTGTGTAAATAGGTTGTTTATTGTAAATTGGTATATGTCTCGCCACTGTCATGACTGCTATGTTGCTCGGAACTGCACACAAGACTTTCACCTACTGTTGCACTTGTGTACATGGTAGTGTGACAATAAAGTGATTTGATTTGAGTTGGCAAAAGCAGATATCACCAGTTCTAGGAACTTATTACTCCCGGTTATCAGCTAATTTTGATTCGGAGTGTCAGGCACATCCGAGAGACATGTTAAGGTAAAGTGACTTGTGGATCAGTGTTGACTCGAGAGGCGAACTGTTTCAAACGATTCAGTTCGATTTGGTGAACTAGTTCAACTTGTTGACTAAAAAGAACCGGTTCAAAAGAACGATTCGTCCACGAACTGGACATTACTACTTTCAACTTCAGCGAGTTTGTGAGAGTCATTTAATTTAAAGACATGGAAAAGCGTGTTGCTGTAGTGTTGGCAGGCTGTGGTGTATTTGATATAAGTGAAATCCACGAGGTGTCTGTGGAGTTGGTTCATTTGAGCCATTAGCAAGCTAATGCAATTTTTATATATTGGATGTGAACTTCAAAAATGTTATAATATTGAAATGCGAAATATAAAATAATAAAATAGCAATACAATAAACGGTTAACCTACACAGAGAAAGCATATGACTGAACAAGTTTGTTCTATTTATACCAGCCTGCTTATTTAAACATGTAGTACAAATATAAGTCAGTAGCATAGCCATATTCGCCCACTCTCTCAATGTTGTTGGATGCTGTATTAATTTGTTTAATACATGTCATACATAAATATGGCTTTCCTTGGTATAATTTATAATTGAATTGATTGGATCTGCAGCTGCATTAATAAAAAACAAAAACATGATGAGGAGAAAACTTGTTAAAATTGAAATTTATGGCAAAAGAAATATCAGTTTCAGCATATATTGAACCAAAATAAGTTATTTCACAATCATTGTACACTGACCTGACGTTGATCAGATGCATGTTGTAGATCACCTGAAAGGAACTGAGGAAAACAGATATGTGCTTGTGGAGCATGCCAGACATGCAAGGGGTGATTTCCTAGACCTTTCCCAGATCACTGTAAAGGATCTGTATGCAATCATCTTCCCAGGTTAGAACAGAACACCTTTCTTATTTGAAGCTGTTTTTGATAGTATGTCCATATAATCTCTAGCTCGGCATTTAATTTAATTTAGTGTGCCAGTGAAAAAGCATCAGGATTGACTTTCTTATATTATTTTACCAGGTGGCCGCGTTCAACCACCATTATATGAAAGATAAGTAACAAATGATCAGATTAGAGATCTGAATAAATATTCTCCACCATTAAATATGTAATACACAGGCTTGTTTTATCTGCTCACAATTTATATATGTAAGGGATTTTAACTCAAGAAGGGAATTATGATAAATTCAGGGAACATTGAAAGAATGAAAGTTTACGTCTGATCACTCTGAGTTGCACTCTGCTACGCTGAGTTGATGTGACGCATCTGCTAACTCTTTAGAGTAATACTATTCTCATTGCCATCAAAAATAATACCACATATGTTGAAATATTGTTCGAGCTCTGAGCGTAGACATTTAATAGTCAATTGCCGAGATTATCAAAATATACCACGCTCAAGTTATTTTTGAATACAAACATAATCTAAAAAAAAAACTAACACAAACATGAAACATGAAGGTTGGTGAGTGAACTGTAACAAAGAAAATTGAAAACCTTTTTCAATTTCCGGTTTCCAGTTTTTTTTTCTCGCATTGGTGTATATTTGTATTGTAATGTTTAGGGTATTACATTAGTAAAAATGGTAAAAAAAATTTTTTGGTCTGTATAGTGCAGATACTATACAAAGTCGATATGACCATGTTTTATTGACAGTGCCTTAACTGAGTGTGTAGATGTCATGAAGGTGATTGTCCAAGGTTAGATATGTTGACATCATTTATCACTTTGAGTTATTATGACAGCCAACAGTAGCACAATCATGGCACCGCCCAGTGGTTACAATTTTTTTTAATACACATTTAGAAACAGCACATTGTAGATACGATATGTAAAAAACAATACAATATACAATATACAGTATACCCTATATACAAAACAACAGTACCATATCCTTAAGAGGTCTAGATTTTAGGAATATATCCTTATAAGCTAACATGCTCTGGATGGGGCTTTGTTCCTTTGTACAGTAAAATATGTTTTTGAAAAATGCAAAGGAACAGGTTGCCTAACACAGAAAAGTCTGAGCTGATTTGCACCAGACATAAAATGTCAGGTAAAAATTTACATTTAGTCATTGAGCGTATGCTTTTATCCAAAGCGACTTGCAAATGAGGGACATAACAAGCAATTTATCATAAAAAGGGACAAATATTTTCAGTATCGGAATGCCATGTTCCAAGAGTAGAGTGGTGGTGGCGTAGTGGATTAAAGCACATAACTGTTAATCATATGGTCGCTGGTTCGATCCCCACAGCCACTTCCTTGAGCAAGGCACTTAAAACCAGGTTGCTCTGGGGGGATTGTCCCTGTAATAAGGGCTCTGTAAGTTGCTTTGGATAAAAGCGATAAAATGAGTTGCTGGAGTAGGATAGAAACTAGCGCAGAAGAAAGAGACACATACAAGGAAAGTTTTATTATTATTATAACAATAAAAGAAAACTTAATTGTGGACTGGTTAATTGTATATAAAATGTATATAGAATTTTAAAGGAGGTTTTATTTTTTTGCCAGAATTGTGTTGTTCATATAAAATGATAGAGCTGAATCCTTGGCTTTCAGATATCCTGATGTTCCAGACACTGCTGAAGCTTTTACTCAGCTTGGCTGCAAGCACATCTGCAAGCATGTCATTGAGGCCTATGTTGATGAGAAAAATAAGATTGTCACCACCTGTGCTTTCATGTGCAAATCACCACTAGAAATATTTGATGGAATTTGAGTGATGGTACAGGAGGTACTGAAACTTGCCTGAATTCCTCCAAAATTAATTGATAGACCATGTCTTTCTAATGTTTGTATATACTGCAAAGATTTTACCAGTATCTGAATAAACGCATTTTGGGCAGAGCATTACACAATAAGAAAAATTGTGTAATTGTTTATTCTTGATTAAAATAAAGGAGAATTATTTCAGATGAATCATTCAGAGTTCAAGCCATTTCAAAATATTTATTTATCCTTATTTCAATTAGCTATTTAACATTTAAAAATACACATTAGTCTGCTATTATCAAATGACACTCTATTATATAAACCAATAAGTAAAAAGGCTATTTAAACACGCTGGAGTAAACAATAATACTCCAGCAATAATAGAGCACATAACATAATAATAGAGCACAAAATAATAAAAAAACTGAAGAGAAAGTGAAATTAAACAGTTCAATCATGTGTAAGAATGAAAACAGCTGTGTTGTGTGTGTGTGGTCCCCACTGCCTTACCTCTTCTCTAATTTCATTTTCATATGTCAAAGGAACTTCCTCTCCATCTGGGGCAAAAACTAAATCTGAAAAAACAGCACTATTATGAAAATCTATGTATTTGAAAAAACTCCTGACCTTGCCTAAATCGACTTGTCAGGATGCGCTCAAAACGTAGTCTTTTATTTCTTGCTTTCACACATTCCGAATGTACAGACAGAGTCCAAAATTAACACTATGTAAGTTGACAGGTAACTTTACTTGGAATTACAACATAACAAATGGTTTAATTCACAATGTCATGCTTCTTACTTTTACCTCATTAGAATGACTATTTATTTTGCAAAAGTTTAGTTAGAAAGCCTAAAATTAAGATGTCAAAACAAGAATAAATGGAAAAATTCCAGGATGGGAATAACATTTTCAAGTTTCACAAACACACGTGTAAAAATTTAAGAAAATCTCATGATATAGTTTCAGAAAGTGTGACAATATCTGATTTTGTTCAGTTTATAAGTAAAGGGCAAGGAAAATTAGCTTTTTTTTCTGGTCATAAAGTGTATCAAGATTCAAGAAATACATTTATTTGTATTGAATATTGATGGAGCAACATAATTTGTGTTAAAAGAAATAACAACAAAAGGTTGTTTTGAATAATTTTTTTTTTAAATATATATATATATATATATAAAAGGTGGCAAGGAAGTCTTTTACCCCAAACCTGGGATAAAAAGCTCCCTCAGTTGGGGTAAAAGGCCCCACAGGGGGGTTATATTGAAATAATGTAGACACTGGGCCAATGTTATAGGGCACAATTTCTCAACTTATTCAAATACTTTCCAGACTGCAAGATGCTTTTTTTAGTGACAAATTAAGAAAATGTTTACTCAAAATAACCACTTCAGAAATGGTGCATCATTTATTGTTCATTTCAATCATATTTGACATTTCATTACATCTCAAGTATTCTATAAACAAATTAATCTCCATTATGATTCATGTGATTCAACAAATCTATTCCCTCCACTTAAGAGAAACAGTTTGTTTCACTTTCAACAGGGCTTTTTACCCAAAATGCTATCCTTTCACTTACTGGACAGAAAATGTTGGATATAAGCACATTGAACAAAATGTAAAATGACAAATAAGCACTTTGTTTCAAAATAAATGTGATAATTTCCGGGATATTCATTAGCATTTTACCCTGTAGAGCTTTTAGCCCCATAGTACCCAACATATTTACATTTTTTGAAGAAATCCATAAAAAGAAAGCAGGCATTACAATATAATTCAAAACGGAACTGTGTAATAACGCTCAACTCTGTGCAGCATTTCCTTATTAAAGTGCATATATGACCAAAGCATTGAGCAGTCTGGGTTTTTGTCCAGACTGTCTACTGTATAAATAATACCCTCCACATCATCCGGCATTAGCACAGTTGATGCATTTGCCTTGAACTTCTGCACCAGATCTTCGTGACTGAGTGGATTCCTCCAGTGACCGTAAAAAGTGTTGCAGCGTGCAGTGAACGTTTCCCCCTGTGTTGTCTCCATGATAATTTCACAATACATCTTTTCAAAGCTCGAGTGATTGTCAAGTGGATTTTCCAAATGTACTTTGAGAAGCATCTCCTTAAGGGTGCTCCTGTTCATCTGGCTTTTACTGAAAGATTCAACGGTGACTTCACCATCAAGCAGTGTCGTGCAGCAGTTGAACTGGAAAGAGTGTCTGGCCTGGTGCTCAGTAACTGGAAGAGGACAGTCTATATATCGGGATAAGGGCACCCTCAGTGTAATTTTCTTAATCTGACTGAGATCGGCATTTGGGTATTTTTCCAGAAATATCGCCCTTGCTTCCATTGCTGCATCTGCAACCCAGTGCATCCCAAGGTGCGCAGGGAAGCGTTTCTGTGCAATGTCCTGATCTTCCAACACCCACCTGTAATGAGAAGTAGGGGTGACCTCGGCCAGCCGACGAGGAACATAATCTGTATAAAAGGCCCCAAAGCCTGATTCCAGGTCCAGAATCTGTGTATTGCCTACAAGACCGAGGAGAGCAAGTTCAGAAGCTTCCAGACCCCCTTGTGCAGCATTGCCCATGTGGAGTGGCTTGGTTTGAGTAGCAGCATTTGCCATGGGAGCTCCAGCTGATGAACATGCTATTGCTAGAGCTGCTATGCACTGGGCTGGAGAGAGGCCTAAGAGTTTAGCTGTAGCAGCTGCACTGCCCATAACCCCAACAACGGCAGGTGGGTGAAATCTAAGAGAGAATAAATATCTAAATGAATATATCATATTTGCTCATCTTCATTAACAGACATAGTTTTCCATCCAATCATATTCTAAACTCAGCATAAAAAGAAATGTCCTCTCAATTTCAACTGCTTTTATTTTCAGCAAACTTAACATGTGTAAATATTTGTATGAACATAAAAAGATCTAAAACATGAGCTGAACAAGTTTCACAAGTTTCAACATAGCAATAGGCAGGGGGGGTTGGGTGACAATTCATGTTCAATGATGCAATTTCTAAAGGCTTGAACGACAATCACTTCAATCCTACACTTTTTTTACTCTGCATGTAGGCTATATGCATGGAGAATGTTTCATTTCCTGTAACAAAGAACTGAATTACTGGCGTTTGTTTGTTTAAATAACAGCAGTGGATCCATGTATTTATTCACTGACTGACAAATAAATAAATGTACATTTTGTATTAAAATGATTGAATTGGTCATCAAACCTAATTAATATTCATGAGTTTCGCCATTTCGTAACATCCAGTTCTGTGGAGAGGAATGCCTTGTTGATGAGAGAGGTCAACAGAGAATGGCCAGAATGGTTCGAACTGACAAAGTCTACAGTAACTCAGATAACCGCACTGTACAATTGTGCTGAGAAGAATATCATCTCCGAATGCTATTGTGAGATGCGGGTTGGCGCTGTTTTGGTGAAACAAGTGGAACCTACGAAATATTATTTATATTATATGGTTTTAATGTTGTGGCAGGTCAGTGTATATATTCATACTGTATATATTAATATTTGATATACATTATCTACTGACCTATTAAGCAAAATTAAATACTTAATTTTCTATTATGAAGTTTTACTGTAATTCAAGTTGTTTTCATTTCATTCTTTCTTTCTGACGAGTCTTCACTACCACTTACAAATGACATGTCTCTCTGAACTTATTGTTTGTAATACTTCATTGCAAGATCTTCAGCCCCAATGACTCACATTGCAAAAGTTTACTAGCAATTTGAAAGCCACAGCCACAAATCAATGAGTGAGCATGTACAATTTCTCTACACTGTTTTAAAATTACTTGAAAAAAAAAATGGAAGCAAATATGCTTTCATTGGTCAACAAGTTAATCATTTTGGATCCTCGGATTACTGACAGGACTATTTTATTTGGATTCTGTATTATACATATACTGTAAGTTCCTTTAAACAGCATATGATTTTAGACTCTTGAAAGATATTCTTACCTTTTGGGAATGTTGTATGCCTCTTTGGAAAACCTGAGGAACCTCCCCTGAACCTCTATTCCCACATTGAAAGCCAGCAAGAGCTCCAGGCCAGAGGGTTTAACAGGCATCGTTTCAGCCAATGCCAGTAGTGCGGGCAAAACGGCACCGGAGGGGTGAGTGGCTGGATGCCAGGTGTCATCAAAGTCCATAGAGTGCACCTGATATACAACACATTTCACAGTTTTTAAACCCATTAAGTAAGAATCCTCTTATGCCACTACATCTGAGCTAACACATACAATCTCAAAAGTCATTGATGAAGTTGGATTCTGTTCAATCCATGTGATTTTTCCTTGTGCATGTTAATGTGCATAGCTGAAGTGCATCTTAATCTGCACTTCTTTGGGGGACCAACTGATCTCTGTCATTATTTTCTTTAGAGCCATAAATTTATCTAAATCTTAAATTGAAACTACTTGCTAAACCTTATTCATCATACATACATTTTTAAGTAAATAGAGGTGAACGAACTGATACATTTACAGTATCTAACAAAGGTTTTCTAGTTGTGCTGATTATAATGACCACAAGTTGAATTTAAAAAAGTGAGTATTTCTTTTTTTTTCCAGTGACTGAAAAAAAAAATCTAATTTAATCACATTTACATTTTTGTTCTTGGCAGATGCATTCATTCTAAAATACAACTAACATGAAACTGTAGTTTACTAAGACAAGCTGAAGAAGTGAGAAATTAATAAATGGTAAGTAATGTGGTCAGGAAAGAAAGTGTTTTTTGTATTAATTATTATTTCAAATGGGTTTTTAAAAGTAAACGTTGAACCTTATATTCACAACAAAAATACATACCTAAGACATACAGTTCATACAGACATACAGCATTTAAAATGACCTACTGCAACTCCATTAACAAAGGCAGCATATTGAGGTGGAAGAGACGATCCTGGTCTTCCCCAGACTTTGCTCTTTTTCTTTGCTTGCTGCCTCTAAATCATAAATCATCAAAGAAATATGCAAAAATTCAGACATAAATGAAAGACAATTGCACGATATCCATCTCTGCATTTAATTGTTAGTTTAGACCAGTGGCGAGGCAGAAATCTCCAAGTGGGTGGATCTTGGTGAAACGGAGATCTCTATTGTGAGCCTACTCTCTATTTCATTTGGAATATTATGAAAAGTTCCCATTTCCTCAGCTGTTATGAGTCAATATTTGCACATTTACAAAGCCTAATAATGATAGTTGCACAATTACTGGTACAATAACAATAATTTGTTGTTTTTTAAACAATTATTATGCTTTTATTTTGTAATTTACCTTAATATGTCATATGTGATGAAAAATGAAATGGCCATAGAATAAAATACAATAATATAAAATATAAGATGCAATATATATATATATATATTATTACACTAGACACTTTTCAGTTAACCTGCTGGATCATTGTATTTTCTGACATATT
This sequence comes from Moxostoma hubbsi, assembly GCA_032164185.1. Classification (NCBI taxonomy): domain Eukaryota; kingdom Metazoa; phylum Chordata; class Actinopteri; order Cypriniformes; family Catostomidae; genus Moxostoma; species Moxostoma hubbsi. Next base: position 23,288,840 of record JAVLUX010000011.1, on the reverse strand, counting down.
TTATGCCACTGACAATTGCCAGATCACACAAACGTTACACTACAAATTATCTGTCACTTAGATGAACTTGGCAGATTTTTACAATTCTATATCCCTGAAAAGTGCTATTTGAAATCATCTTGATATATTAATTACAACTGACAATTCGTAGCATGTGCAGGTGTGGTGAAACAGGTGTTACATTTAACAACTGTTCTATTGAGTTACTTTTACTTTTAAAAGTAATGTTATATTGTTTTGTTATTTATAACAAAACTAATTGTTATATCATTACTTTGTATGAAAAATAGTATGTTTTTGTGTCATGTTCCATTAAAAACAGTTTTTTCTCAAGATCACTTCACACAGAAAATATAGCGGCTCTAAAATTCACGTCAATATAAAAACAAAGTCAAATCCCAAACATTTTAGGCAATTTTAAATTCCAGAAGCTCGGCCAGAAGTCTGAAAAAGAGGACCAGTTCGGGAAAAAGAACATATGGCCACCCTATTACTGTATATGTGGTTGTTGTTTGTGTGTTAGATTTTAAGCCAAAACAAAGAAATGCCATCTACAGAAATATCTACCACACAAACATTTTCAGTTATCAATTTATTTATTCTATTCACCATAACCATATACAGATTTTCTAACTATATTTATAACAGGAATATGATGACTGCATGTGAGCTGTTTTGCATGCAACAAAATGCTGTTTCTATTTATTTGCAAACTGCTATGATTTTCTGGCGTTTGACTTGGGCGGGCCAGCCATCAATTTGTGTGGATCAGTGCCACCCTGGCCCTTATGTGCCCTAGCCCCTGGTTTAGACTAATTTTGCATGCACTGAATAGGATTAATAAACCTGCAGAATGATAGAAACTCACTTGGCTGTACTGGAGCACAGTGTTAAAGACTGGGGTGCTGGTTCCAAGTAATCCCACTCCGAGTGTGTCCAGTATCATTCTCTTACTCCTTCTAATCACCTCATCCGTCAGATGAGCTGTGCTCAAACAGGACACTGCTGCGCCAAAACTTTCAGTAACACTCTGAGAAAAAGAGTAAAATAACATTTAACACACATTTGACATAGGGCAATGAGAGTATGAATAACTTTTGGAATACAAAATCTTAATTCTATTAAATGAAGTAAATAAATAAATACAAATAAAATTACTATGTTTAAAATAATTTCAATCTAACATTGTGTGATTTAAGTGACTTGTAGTCAGTGTGTAGTGATTACCTTTCTGAACATCGTGTGAGGTCTGGATCCTGCTGTGAATTTAGCGTGTCAACTTTTTGCGCATTATATACTAATGTGCCTGAGCAAAAACTGGCTCGCCAAACTTCCAATGTTACTTAACCACAACATCATGAAGTGCGTGGTTTCACAATGCTGTGGTGTTAAATCTCAGTCCAATTTTTGTATGAAACAACTAAATAACTACATTTTGTGCATGTAGTTCATAATTAGAATTCCACAATACAAGTACAATTTACAAATTTCAGCCTATTTGTAAGATTTTCCTATTTTAATTATATGACAAATTTCAATTAAACTGAAATTATTAGTCTTCAAATAGTGAATATGTTATGAATTTAGAATAAATGTGAATTATTGGATTGTAATGAATAAGGACTATAAATTTTAAAACTGTAAACAATATAAACAAAACAGTTTGGTAAATGCAAAGTTACTACATTTGCTTTGCCATTAATTGAACACATTTTATACTTGGCAAAGTTAAACATATTTCTATAAATCTAATTTAAACCATTTCTTTAAATCTACATTTTACCAGGAATATATTTGTGTGTAGTAATAAAACAATAATAACAATTAATTAAGAAGAAAAAAAAAATGCATTACACTCAATGTAGGCTGTAAACAGGTCCTCCACATTATTAACTATATCTTCTATATTTATAGAACTTTAAACACACAGAGGAAAATTGAGGCCATATTTAATTAACTTAAACTTCAATTTCTTACAAAATTTGTGTAAACAGGAATTTCTTTGCAACAATTGTTTAGTCAAAGAATGTGGTCTGTCTGTCAGTGGTTCCTCATAGGTTCAGAGAAATTCAAAGAAGTTAAAGAGTACAAGTTATCATAAACTGAGTGTGACCATTGTAAGATGAAAGTGAAAAAAAGTGATTGTATTGTTGTTTTATGTATTATCGTAGAAAGTATTAAAGCAATTAACAGTCAAACATTAGCAAGCATGACTACAGCTAATGTGTTGAACTACATCTGTGGTTTACGAACTTGACGATAACTGACAATAAAAAATGATCTTGGGACCAGAAAAATTGGTTAATTGGTTAATAGCAAGCATCATTTTCTTGCAGATGCCACATTTAGTTCCAATGCTGTGAATTTCACACAATTTTAAGAGTAGTTTAACCTTCCAAAAACCTTTCACTACATTTCAGAAATTAACAAGTCATTTCAACTTACTCTTCATACATTCATATTTTTGCAACCCTAAGAAAAACTATATGAGTCTTTAAAAGGATTTTGTATATTTGATGTATTTGATTTCCAGCCCTCTTCAATTTGCTACCAATATGTTAAATTTAGGAATTTGTTAGGGTATTTTCATAATGGACTTTGACAGTGGATTGTGAGGGGGGTTACTACACTCGGTGACCTGCATGAGAGTAGATGTGTTTAAATCTTTTTAAAATTTGGTTCAACACTTTGCGATTCCCAGATCTCAGTTCTATAGATATTTACAGCTGGGCCACCTGCTCTGTAATATTTTTGGGAGTAGAACACACACACCCCTATAATAGCAGACACTCTGGCAGTGGTGATTACTGCTTTTGGAAAAGGTTATGAGGCATCAGTGTATTACTTCCTGTTAATTCAGAGTCTGGGGGATAGAGCTTTAACTGCTATTGGAGGAGGGGGTGTGGGCTATAGGATCTAGAGATGCAAGGGTGCGCATTATGCAATTAAAAATTTTACATTGATTCTAATGGACCCCCTCTACATTGTATAGGCTTGGTCTTAAAGACACACCCACCTGCTGGCGATGTCAATCAGATGATGGAGACACAATCCATGTTTTGGGGGTGTGCTAAGATTCAAGGATTTTGGTTGAAAGTACAGAGTTGTATGCGTGATGTTTTGAGCACTCATTATTACTCAGTATTTTGGGTGATGGGTCGGTCATAAATTTGGGGGAAAATCACATTAAAAATTGGGTTCTGACCAGTCTCATGATCGGCAGGCAAATCATTTTAAGGGAATGGAAGTCGGATGGAGCACCCTCTTTTTTGGAGTGGTGTGTGGAAATGGGGAGGGTGGCTGCTTTCGAGGAAGTGGTAAGAAGAAGGCTGGGGTTTTGGGACTTATTTGTTAAAAAAATAATGGGGCAATTACTTTGTTTTTTTGTGGGGACTCTCGGGAGGGAATGTGGAGAGTGTAGTTTAGTTTAATTATGTATTTTTATTATTATTATTATTATTATTATTATTATTTTTGGTTGTGTGTGTGTTATTATGTGGGAACACAGGGGTGTACATTTGGGGTCAGGGTGGGGTTGGTGAATGATATTATATGGGAGGGATATTAGTGGGGTTTAAATATGAAATGTTGATTCATTGTATATGTGTTGAGTTTTTCTTTGTGATGTATATATGAATCAATAAAATGTTTTGATTACATAATGGACTTTGACATATTATTAAAACTAATCATGTTATATATTCGTTTTTTTTTTTTAGTTAGTCATTGGGGTAATTTAAGATTATTGTTAAACCAATGGTGACACATTGGTAGGAACTGATATGTCTGTCCATTTTGTTGTAGAGTCTACTAGAATCCATATTTTAATTGACATGAAAATACCTATGCGGACGATTCAGACCCAAGATTGCAGCTTTCTACCACTAGATGCCGCTATTCTCCTGTTTCATCAATGGCAAATGCTGTCATATAAAATTAAACAACAATATATCTTTTCTTTTTATTTTGTGCATTTCACTGTAATGTATGTGCTTATTTGCCATGAACATGACAGACATCAAATATGAGTCCGCGTAGCTTCTGGCGAGCTGTATACAGCCGCTGATCGCTGACAGCAGGAGACATACCACCAGTTGGTCCCACTTTGCCAATAAAGTGTTAACATCTTGCGCACATATGCCGCACACATCAGCCAGACCTCTCCTCCCTCCCGCAACATATTTAAACAGACATCTGCCTTTAGAAAGCTCGTTTCATACAATCCCACTGGCATCTCCAGTTGAAGAGACGCGATGGCTTTAGCGGATCCATCATGTGGAATATCAAATGGAGCAGAATCCACGTCTCCGTTTTCCGAAATTATTGAACTAAATGTTGGAGGACAAGTGTATGTGACGCGGCACACGACTTTGACAGCCGTGCCGGGTTCTCTCCTCTGCAACATGTTCAGTAAGAAAACGCCGAAAGAGCTGGCACGGGACAGCAAGGGTCGTTACTTTTTGGACAGGGACGGGTTTCTTTTCCGCTACATTTTAGACTACCTACGGGATCTAAATCTGGTTTTACCTGACTATTTTCCAGAAAAGAGCAGACTACAGAGGGAGGCACAGTTTTTTCAGCTGCGGGACCTGACCAAACTCTTGATTCCCAAAATGAGTAAAGACAACTCCATCACCGATGAGATCTGCCAGAGTGATTCGGAAGAACCGTCTGTGCAGAGCGCGACTCCGCTGGTCGGACCGGACCCCTCACGCGCGCTGACCGCCGTCAGCACCGCTCGTTCTCCATCCCTGGAGTCCAAGAAGACGGGCTACATCACGGTCGGTTACCGCGGTTCATATACAATAGGAAGAGACATACAGACAGACGCCAAATTCAGGCGAGTCGCGAGGATCACGGTGTGCGGGAAAACTTCTCTAGCTAAAGAGGTGTTCGGAGACACTTTGAACGAGAGCAGAGACCCGGACCGACCTCCGGAGAGGTACACATCTCGCTATTATCTGAAATATAATTTTCTCGAGCAAGCGTTTGACAAACTGTCCGAGCTTGGCTTCCATATGGTCGCGTGCAGCTCCTCTGGCACGTGCGCTTATTCCAGCAGTGATCCGAACGAGGACAAGATCTGGACAAGCTACACAGAGTATGTTTTCTGTCGAGAATGAGTCCGCATTTGTTACATGAGAACGTCTATGTGCTTTTAATACAATAGTAAGGTTCAGTCCACTCTAAGAGAAGTATAATGAAAGAGTTAAATAAATAAATAAAGAGTTTCTCCGATTTGAACCTGCCAGTTGTCTCGTTTTTAGCGTTACAGGATCCACACAATCTGAACCTTTAAAGCAATATTCCGGGTTTAATACAAATTAAACTCAATCGACAACATTTATGGCATAATGTTGATTACCACAATAATAATAATAATAATAATAATAAAAAAATTCATGGCCATCCTTTTCTTAAAAAAATAAAATAAATAAAAAAAAATAAAATAATAATAAATAAATAGGCCTAAATAATCTGGGTTACAATGAGGCACTTTCAATGGAAGTGAATGAGGCCAATCCGTAAATATTAAAACACAACATGCATTTTAACATGACTTTAATGTGACAAAATTGCTTACTTAACATTTTCAGTGTAAATTTATGTCGAGTTTTGCAACTTCGTTGCCATGACGACATGACGCAGTACACCCAAAAACCATTAAATGATTGTAAAAACGGCTATTTAAATAACTTTACAGCTCAAATAATACATGCGTTTTAACAGTAGATTTAATATAATTGCCTTTATAAAACTAAAAATGTCGCATTTCTGCTTTTAAACCCTCCGATAATTGGCCCGTTCGCTTTCATTGTAAGTGCTTCACTGTAAACCTCGATTTTTGCTTCTTTTTTCGTTCTTTCTTTTTCTTTTTTTTTAAGGAAGGGAGGGGATGATTCGAAATCATTTTTGTGGTGATCAACATTATGCCACAAATGCTGTCGATTAAGCTTAACTTGAGTTTAACCTGGAATATTCTTTTAATGCATATAATATCCAGTAATTCATGAATGCAGATTGTGTTACTATAGTGATGTTGGTCATTTGTTTTCATTCTTTATTCAGATTTGTATTCAGATGGCCTATGTATGAAACGTTCACATGCTATGTATTTTGTGTGTGTTAGACATTATGCATCAAACGTTGCTTTATTAAACATGGCAGAAACACAGACCATTTTTCTCGAAATAAATTCAATTATGTCCTTTATACAGGCTCACAATTTTTAATGGTAGTATTGTACTGACCTACATTTTTGTTTACATTCCAGTTTTAAATGAGTGTGCAGTGAGATTAGTTTGTTTTTGTCTTAGGTTCAAAACTTACAGTTTCTATGTTCATATCTGTGTATTAAACAATGTGCACCTTTTTATTCCAGCTGTAAAAGTGAGTTAATCATTCAATAAATTATAATCTTTGCAATTTTCAGCCTTACAATTTTGATTTATTATTATCTCAATTCTTTAAAAAAATCATTTTTGTTTGTTTTCAATGTGTCTTTTGCAGCTTTACAGTCTAGAGGGCTAAACATGGGTAACAGCCCAGATTTGCTCTTCTGTACAAATGCATTCAGTGCTTCAAGTGCATTTTATTTTTAAAATATCTTTTTGCTGAATAGAAATTTAAATTGACAAAGATCCTTATCATTTCAGAATGTTTGTTTTTATAAGAACTCAAAACAGTCATTCATTCTTACAACTTTTATCTGAAAATCTCCAACAATGTCAGAGATTCAGGCAGAAATTGAATCACAAATTGGGAGAAATACAACTGGGAATAACAAATTGGCCTTCAAGCTTGCTTTTTGGATGGACTGAGTACTATTAACTGGGCTCTCAAGAGGTTTTTGTGGTCAGCCAGATTATTTCAGTGGCCAGATCATGAATCATAGTCAGTCATAACGAATGCTGTACTTGTACCCCAATATACAGTAGTTCCCTTTCTGTTTTTTTGTGGCACAAATGGAGTCTATGATGTTCAAATGCAGATGGTGCTTCTATGCACAAATATAGGTGATATTTTCATTTCATGTGTAAATAATGAAAGGATCCAGCTGCAAGGTCAGGGTTACAGGACGGATCTCTCTGAGTGCACACAGTGGAGCACCTCAGTTCCAAGAGAGTGGTTTATCACTATATACAGTACACATAAACAGTGTGTAGGAGCAATTTGAAAAGTGTGGATGGATACTTTTGGGTAACTATATGCTCTTTATAGACTTGTTACTTTCATACTGCTGTTATTACAGTGCATATTTATTGTTGTAAATATTTTAACAATTATGGTGTAACGTACAAATAAATAAATACAATTCTGTGCAGTTACGCAAAGAAGAATGCAGTAATTCTTGCACTGGTAATGAATAAGGGGGAGGGGGGATTTCATACAAGCAACTGTGAGGAAAAGTGCTGGTCAGATTGAAATACTATTTAGGCATATAGTGTAAATTCTACAATGAGGACAATGTTCCCATGCAGAGCAAACAGAAAGAAAATGTCCAAACCCCTTTTGAAAGAGCAGCTACATATCTAAGAGCAGGACATGATAGTTGGGATATGGCAATAAGCAAAGCAGAAGTTGTTCTGGATTATTACGCAACATTTGAATAAATTCTTTACCAAGGTGGCCATTGCTGAATAACTTGGAAGTGTAGAAACATTTCCCATGGCATGCTGTCTTAAACTTCCAGCTACATTCTCCTACAAAAACTTTGTTGTTGTTGTTGAAAATCAGATCAAAGCATTGCATAACAAAGCCATATTTGCATACCACAAGAGTTCAGACTAAATTGAACTTCATTATGAAAATAAGAAGTTCTAAGTTAAAAATAGGCTAACTCCCCAAGTACTCTTATCAACCGGGATATTTATTTATGGTTTATGCACTCATTGCACAGCTCAGTTTTTTTTCATGGAGAATGTGAAGTTCATCTTTTGCATATTCCATGAATTTGGTTCTTGAAGTATATTATTTTATACATTCTCTAAAATATTATTATAGTTATAACTCTGAGTAACTCTGAATATAAATGCAATTTATTTAATATTTATATCATATTCTCATTTAAAAATAGTATGTTTGTACACACATTGTTCACCAAAATATATTTTATTTGCATCCATAATCTTATTTTTATGTGTACTTTTAACATTAAAGGCAGAGAGGTCTCATGAGGATATCACAACTTATCACTCAATGGCTTTTTAATTTAAGAGTGTGGGCTGGTATTAATAGCCTTTCTATGAGGCATTTGAATTTTACCTGCGGAAGCTGAAATTCGACATTATCCTCACTCTTCTGAGTGGTGTCTTCACATACTAATTTTTGTTTAAAGATTGATCAAGATTAAAGTCCTTGATATTCTTCCTACAAAATTAAAGAGTGAATGGATGTGACGTCATTTAGAACAAAATCTGGCCAAAAAGAAGGGTTTTGCATTTGTTTCAGTCGTTTGTAACAGCTTGCTGGGTGAACTTTTAGGAAAAATTATAATTGGCTGCTAAACGCCTTCTTACTGCAATTTGTCCATGTCATCAGTAGATGTGACCTGGAGCTCTACCTACCTTGATACTGACAGCAAGTTCTGTTTATGTTGTCTAGTGAGTCAAAATGAGTCAGCATGACCACATCTATGTGCAGAGTTATTAGCGAGCTGGTGCAAATGTACCTACATCTGTACAATTGTTTGCTTAGAGATGTTTTCCAATACCAAGTCACGTCATTTGTTTTTCAAAAGTCTACTAAAGGAATCAAATCTTCTCAGATACTCTCAAGTGCCCATTCAAATTTCTATAATGTCATGTGAATTCTACTCACAGAATGAGGCATAAAGTCATTGATAACACATTTTTAAGGTTTTACATGTAGTATTCTCATATTTAAATGCTCTTCTGACAAACAATGTCAGAGATTCAGGGAGAAAATTTATCACAAATTGAGCTCTAAATAGGTTTGGGGGTCAGCCAGATTATTTCAGTGGCCAGATCATGAATCATAGTCAGTCATAATGAATGCCGTAATTGTACCCCCAGTATACAGTAGTTGTTAGACTTCATGCAAATTCTGCTCATAGAATGAGGCATAAAGTAATTGATAACACGTTTTAAGGTTTTTCATGTATCATCCTTATATTTAAATGTGCTTCTAAATGCCTCCCAAATCAGTGTGGCAGGTGTCTGAATGTTCGGAAACAGTATACCATTGCTCGGCTGTTTAGAACGTCTTTTTACCCCTGAACAAAGAAAGAAAAATAACTTCTACGGAAGTATATTGAGGCCTTAATAGCTCGCTGGGGCAAACATTTAGGAAGAATTCTTATCGGCTACTAAACACCTTTTTATTGCAATTGGTCCACGTCAACGATAGGGAGAGCTGGGCACGAACTGACACTTTTTGGTTTTCTTAAGTTTGTATAAATGTACTTGGTGTTTGATATATTTTTCTTTTTTCAAATGAATTTCACACATGTCTATGACACATATGTGGTCTTGTTTCATGAATACAGTGTATACTGTTTTTGCAATCTACCTAGAAAAAGAAAGTAGGCAGGGCACCATAGGCAGGGCACATTGTAACAGGTGAGGGGCACATTGTAACAAGACTATGTAACAGCTTAAAATCACCCTCTAACAACTGTAGCTGATCTAATTAAGAAGCCTAGAAGATAAACAAAATTTTCATGTCAATGAAAGCCATTTATTAACTTTGTCATATATAATGTAGCAATTATTTTGACACTTGACAATATTGACCAAAATAATGCACGGATTGATGACAAAACACACACACACACGCACGCACGCACGCACGCACGCACACACACACACACACACACACACACGCGCATTAAGGGGAATTATGTAAATAATATTTCTGACTGCATGGAATTGCATATTGTTTTTTGTAATTGGGGCACACTGTAAAGCAGTGTTACAATGTGCCCCGTAGGTGCAGCTGGGATTTAAACCTGGCTGGTCACTGAGAATATCTGAGAATTAAAAGACTATGTAAGATGCAAGCTAAAAGATTGTAGATTAAAATACCAAGTTTGCCTCATTTTAAATAAACAATACAAGTTTGCCTCATTTAAAATAAACAGCACAAACAGACATTAAAATTGACTTTGATGTGAATTTGTACTTTTGCTACTTTGCGATATCTTCCAAAGTTTTTGAATTTTTCCGCAATTTTTTTTTATCTACAGAGAGTTGATATGGCAACAAGTAAACAAATTAAATTTCATCTTACCAGTATGTGTGGAAAGGTTTAACCCACATGTGTTACAACTAGCCCTGCATTAGTTTGTGCCCCACGCTCCACTAGGTGTGACCTGGAGCTCCACCTACCTTGAGGCTGATTGATAATTTTGTTAAAGTTAAAATCAGTCAACTTGAACGCATCGATGTGCAAAGTTATTAATGAGCTGGTACAAATGTAACTACATCTGTACGATTGTTCATTTAGAGACATTTTCCAATACAAAGTCGTTATTTTTTTTAGACCCCTTTCAACATGAAGGGGGTGCCTTGGTCAGTGAGTATTTGTTTTGGCACACCAACCTGACTGAAAAGCTGGAAGAGCAATGTTTTTAGAGGTGGCTTTGCACAAGGGAATTGCTTCTGGATACCTGGTGGCATAATCCACAATCACATCAAATCAAACTGCTCATGAACCTGGGTGGACTTTGGCAGCGGCCCTACCAGATCCATTCCTATGTGGTCAAAGGGTACTTAAAATTCTGGTAGTGGAACCAGGGGAGCTTGTGGAGGTCATTGTGGTAGTCTGTTGACATACCTTGCATCTCTGACAGATCGAACGTGCTTCTGCATCCAGGCTTGGTCAGTTGAATCTATCTTGGATATGTTGAATGGTGTTTTGGGCCCCAGGTGTCCGGCGAGGGGTTGGTAATGGGCAAGCTGCCTCAGCCTTCATCCGGAGGACTACTCAGAGCAGCTTATCTTCACCATTAGCAGTGTTATCTCTGAACTCACCCTCTCGCTCACTTTCACATTTGTCGGTGGTTTGGAATCCAAACAAATTCAGATTTTCTTAATGCATCTCAGTCTGAATGGTCAGATCGTATTTCATGTGGCTTTTTCATCTTTTGCTGTGCACAACAGTTGTTATACATTAGGTTTTGTGATGAGAAAACATACTGCCTGCTAATTAATCAATTGCAGGATCATGCAGAACATCTCAGGTTTTTAAATCCATAAGTATCTCTTTCTCGACTTTGTTTTACAGTAAGTGTCAATGTGGTAAGGATGGGAAAACAAAAGTTTCTTATGAAGCAAACATCACAATGACTATATAGTATTTTCCAATGTACAACATGAAGCGAGGGCATGATGTTACATTGTTTTTCATAAAATCATTTGGCAAAATTCTCAAAGCTTTCATGCATAAATAGCATAAAACAATTAGCTATCCGTCACTTTGACTTCAGAGACAATGTACATAAATTAATGTATGCTCAAATGCGAACAAGCAAACCAAAAGTTACAATAGAGAAGATAAACAAAACTTTATTGCATTGATTTACAGTATGACGTTTAATAGTGGTTTCCTGCTTTTAGAATAGATGATTGGTAGGATCTCACCATTCACTTATTGAAATTAGTGACTGTAGTTGTTAAGGCTAGTGCCTTTCAAAATACTTCTCACTTGCTTCCAAAAATATTACAAGGCCAGGCACACACAACTTGTATCTATTTGTTTTAATGTGAATCAATTACTTGCAACAAATGTATGTGCATTTCATATGACTATTTACAATGGTTTAACAGGGAGCAAAGTTATGGCCTTGAATTAATGACTAATTATTTTTCATAACTACATGCAATAAAAAAACGAATGAATGTGACACAGATGTGTCTTAACAGGAATGTGAGCTGGTCAAGTTAAATCAACATAGATTACAAACCTTTGCCATTATGCGGTGAAATGCATTTGTATTCTTGTCTTTTAATTTAAACTGTTAAATTAAAAGAAATAAAAATGAAATAAAATATTTATTATGAAATTGAGGGTTGTGTCATTAATTCATTATGTCATAAACATCAGAAAAACTGTCTATGCTACAGTGTCTGCTGCAGTAGAGTGACCATTAAAAATATAAGATTTTCCAGTCCGAATCTTCAATTTCACTGCCAAGGCTTTCCCACAAAGTCACCATTGTAGTGACCCTCTTTACATCCACACCCAACAACTTCTTACAGTAAAAAACACTGGGCTGAGCTGGCATGGCTTTTGCCTCATCTTTAAACATGTCTCCTGACAAAAAAACACTCCACACAAGTGTTGTTCAAAACACTTTGCCTCATATATAAGTGATGAGAGTCTGTTGGTCACAAGCCCTGCCCATCCAATTCATAATTTGCTCAAGAAACAGGTGACATATGACTGCAGAAACAATATCTCTCAGCGAGTCTCTGTATTTGTGAATGTGTTTTCCCATCTAAAATCATGGCTGTGTACATGTCCTCTCATCTCTTTGCCTTTGAGAGGGTTTAAAGTTTTGTAGTGCTGACTACAGTGAACCAAGATGGGAGTAATGTTTGACAGTCTTCTCTCCATTGAGGCACAGGCGTAAATAAGTATGGTACAAACAAATGACACAACAGATGGTCCACTCTCATAGATTCGAGGGGGCCCTTTCCCTTGGGCTAAACATGTCTTCAGGAAAAATCTTGTTGTGGTTTGAAACCATTTTAATGTGACACCCTAGACACACACATGTTTGTGGGGTTACTCACCACAATAAGCACTATCAAGTGTGTAGTCAGAGGCAACATGGCTATAGTGGTGAGATGGGAAACTTCACAAGTGTTATTATACTATAACCAGATGTCTGCTTCTACCATTCCATGTTATTAACTGGGTACAGTTTCAATATATAAGCTGAGTAAGTCGATTCCATATTAAAATGTTCAGCTGTTTTATGCTAGCACACAAACCTGTCTTTGGAGCGTGAAATATTTCACAGCAGTGACTTGGACTGTGATTTCCTGGTTGGCTTTCTCCAAGAATAACCTTTACTAAAATGTTCCCTTTTAATTGGATCAAATTATATGGTACAGTAGGAGCGCTGCATTTTTTTAGTTACATCGTCCTTCATAAAAATAGAAGAAATTCCATAACAAATAATAAATTAAATATTATGCAAATTGATACTGCAGTAGATATTCAAAGCACTTTTTGGCAGAGGTTATGGAATAAGCTAATACAGAGACATTCCTAAATGGAAATCCAGTTGAAAAGGCAAACTGTAGCTATAGGCTAAAACTGCATATTTGGATTACTGAGGCAGAACCATTTGGATGCCTGCCTTAGCCCTGGATTGAGGTAAGAAAAATCCAAATGTAAGACATTTTAAGTGACTCAACATAGGTATACCAAAAATTAATACCCATTTTGAGATCATCAGGTGCGATAGGGTTGAATTTGTAATGTTCCTAACTTAATTGTTTTTGCAAAAGCAACTTAAAATCTACAGCATTCTTCAAATTCCGTTATTCATGTACTTCTTGAAACATCAGTCATTGGATTACTGTGAACATGGATTAGGGTCAATATAGGGCTTAAAAAGCCAATAAGCAACTAAGTGGTAAAGTAAACAGTCCAAACATCAAACATCCCTGTAATCATCCATGGGTAATCAAACCCAGAAGTCCTTTATCAAGCATTAGCTTTTCAAAAGTAACTAATCGACTGTTTTTCAGTGGAAGGGAGCTCATCTCATCACTAGATTTATTCTACAGTATGTCTACCTAAGAGGCGCCATTACATTTTATCCAGCGTATGGTTTTTTATTTCTTTGAGACATAGATACTACAAAATGTGAATGACTATGTTTGCATTTACATAAAAACACATTAGACCAACAAAATTCTCCAAAATGTTGTCCCAACTGCCTAAAGAGAGTTTATAAATTACGTGGTTAGTGTTTTAGGCTTATTATTATTATTATTATTATTATTATTATTATTTATTGTTTGCTGAATTTTATCGATGTTGTTGTTGTTGTTCTTGTTGTTTGGCCAAGAGGTCAACTTTTTACTTAACAAGGTTTTTTGATTGTCACTTTTATTGAGATTTGTGTGTTAAAGAGATAAAATGACAATTCTCTCATCATTCACTCACTCTCATGTCATGCTAGATGCATATGACTTTCTTTGATCTGTAGAACACATACAAAGATTTTAGAAGAATATTTAAACTCTGTAGGTCATTTCAATGCAAGCGAATAGTGTCCAGACCTTTAAAGCTCAAAAAAGCAGACATTCAAGTTATATAATACAATTATTAAATGATAAATAAAACAATATTAAAGTAATACATTTGACTCCAGTAGATAAAATCAAAGTCTTCTGAAGTGATCCTAATTTGCAGAACAAGAAACCTGTAGTTGCCTCAAAAGTATATTATTGGCTTTAAAAAGTATTTTGCCTTTAGCGAACAAACAAATTCACTGACTGAACAAAATAATCAGTTGTAGGAGTTTTTCAATTAAGACAGAAAAACTCCTACATTGCCTTGATTTTTAAACTTGTAGATTTTTTATACTTAACAATTTATTTTTAAAAGTGTAGTCTATTTCTTGTTGAAACTGTTCAACAGTTTTTAGTCTGTGGGTTTTAGTAAGTCAATGAAAAGAGTGATTCTTTGAAATCATATGATCTAAACTGAATGAAGTGAATCAAAAACTTCCTCATGGAACACAAGCATGTCCTTATTTACCTTCTGCTCCTGTAAATATTATCTGTGAAACTCTGTGCTCATGGAACTCAATTCATGTTTCTGTATTGTATTGTTTCTCTAAGTCATTTTAGACATTGGACATTTATATTTATTTATATATATATTCCTTGTGTTCAGATTATTATCAAAGCAGCAATACAATTAATTCAGTGCACGCATTATGTTACTGGCAATACCACAACAGGGAGAATACATTTCTAATTAGGGCTCTCAATCAATCCGTTAATTTAATACAATTGAGTTAATTATATAAAAAAATAAATCAGAACAAATAATTAACAGATTTAATTATGCCCCCTGACTCGCACACTAATTCTGTAAAAAGGAATTTTCCTACCACCAGAGGAATTCAGCCCAGCACAACCCAGCCCCTAACCTTAACGAGAATGAGTATGATTAAGAAATGAGAAAGCAAGGAGCATTCTAAAACAGTTAAATGGAGCATAACAGGATGGAACCGAAGCAATGAAGTGTCTTATTTTTCAAAGCTAAATTACTTGGCATGTCTTATGTTTTACACATCTTGAAAAAATAACAACGCAACGTCCAAAGATGTGTCTGTTGCACGGATACATGGACCATCAATTATAAATAGCAGATACGGAATATAAGAACACATTTTGTTTAAATGGTCCATAAGTCTACCTTGGACATTGACTTCTGAATATTGCACATTGACTTCTGAAGCCACTTAGTATGCCTATTCAATGCTTCACTAGTCTGCCAAAATAATGTAATGCCTTTAAATTAACCTCCATTTGGGAGCTTTTCGAAAACAATATTGATTCATGCAATACCTTTTCATTAATTAATCAGCCTATCATTCATTTTTAATAATTTATAATTAGACTGACAATACCTACTGTATTTCCAATACATCATTATAGCAACCTTTTCCATTCCATCCATTGTCCTTGGATATGCTTTGGACTCCCATTCTAGCTGCACACATACCTATTGTGCTGCTAACCTTTATCATTCTAGAGGAAATTACTTGGTACTTGCAAGACTGTCAGGAAAAAAAGACCAGCCGCTTCTGACTCAACATCAACAGCTTAACCAATATGGATCAAAAATATTTATGGCTTTTAAAAGATATGTATAAATAAAAAGATTGGGTAGTGAGTCATGCATTCCTATTACTAAAGGCCACTGGAGTCTCTGAGACTCATATACAAACCTGTGAACATATGTGTCCATGTGCATTTGTATATGTGTGCTTGTCTGTGGACATGGGTGTGCATGTGGTTCCTGTTGAGCTGTGAGAGTGTAAACCAGGCGTCGGCAACCATTTTGACTTGGAGTGCCATTTTTTATTTCCTGGTCAGTGGCTGATTTTCTGAAGTTTGAGTCCACTTGTGATATTGTTTCTATTTTGCATTTTTTCCATTTAATAATTTTTAATTACAATTTATATTATAAGCATAACAGTTTGTAATATATTATATATTAATAATGCATGTGAATTTTCACAGAGCATCTTGTGAAAGTACTTTAATGAATGAAAACCTGTCATTTTGTTCAAAATTAGTTAACACAGTTAATGTCACAGATTTGCTTATTTGATTACTGATCATGAAATTGTGTGGAATCTTAAATATTTATAAAATTGTCTATGTATATTTTTCAATATACGAAATGGGTTTCCTCAGAAGGGTGGTGGGCTTCTCCCTTAGAGATAGGGCGAGGAGGTCAGTCATCCATGAGGAGCTCGGAGTAGAGCCGCTGCTCCTTTGCGTCGAAAGGAGCCAGTTGAGGTGGTTTGGGCATCTGGTAAGGATGCCCCCTGGGCGCCTCTCTAGGGAGGTGTTTTTGGCACAACCAGCTGGGAGGAGGCCTCGGGGAAGACCCAGGACTAGGTGCAGATATTACATCTCCACACTGGCCTGGGAACGCCTCGGGGTCCCCCAGTCAGAGCTGGTTAATGTGGCTCAGGATAGGGAAATTTGGGGCCCCCTGCTGGAGCTGCTGCCCCGTGACCTGACTTTGGATAAGCGGGTGAAGATGGATGGATGGTGCTGATTAATAAAAGCTGCGCTTGAATGCGTGAGCTCGTTAACGTCGCAGGTGACTGAGTCATACGTGTCCCAATGTTTAGTGGATCAGTACCCTTACCAGTGCCCGATTTAGTGTTCACGATATACTGATTTGCAACATAGGGAGCTAGGGAGCTAATTGAGACACAGGGCATATCTCCTATCTCAGTAACTCAATAACAAGGATGCTGGTAGAGACAAGACCTCATTTTGAATTAATGTTCCTTTATGTTGATCGATGTTTGTCTCTGTCATCATTTCAAATGAATGCACATTTGTGTGGGTGCAGGAGTCAGTTGAATTTGGAAAAAAAGAAAATTACCGGTTCCTATTGAGGAGCAAAATCCTTTTTGAAGTAGTATTAAATTTGGTAATTCTATTTGCAGATACTCTATCGTATAGAGGGAATTTGTTCAGTTGGCCTTGTGTTATTATTGCACCAAATTGTGGAAAATAAGCAAGATGCCTCAAAATGACTATTCTGTAACAGCCAGTAAGTATAGTAGTTAATACTTTTATCATGCCACTTCTGGAAAAAAAAGAATGTCTTTATGTCTCTCTCTCTATTTTTTATTTTTTTTGCAAAGCCTTGGGATAATCTCCTAAAACTGGATTTTAGCAAATTATAGCAATCTGAAGCATATCTTATTACATTTATGCATGGAATATTGATTGTACTCTGAGAACAAGTGACTCAACTTCTCTTTTCAGAGACATTTTGGTTCATGATTATATCTTACTGCAGTTCATTGCAGATAAGTCTGTGTAATGCGGTACTTTACTGATGGCATATGGTAGCTCTGAGATTTCTTTCTCATTCACTCATTAACCAATTTAATTATTTCAAATAATATTTATTCTTTAAATCTTTTAAATTCTTTACCATAATGATATTTTTTTTCTCAAAATATTTGTTTTAAGCATAATTGTAATTGTATCACACAGGAAGTAGGTCTACTAATTATCCATATATTACTTTTGCAGTAATCGTTGTATGTGATCAAACTCAACTGTCCTGCACATCTGAACTGAGTTGTTGTATGCACAGCACACCAACATTAAAACCTCATCCCAACTTTAAGGGACTGGACACCTTGCTATCATTAACAGGAAAATATATATTTTTGATTTATCACATTTTAGGGCCAATTAATACAGAAATACAGGTAAATCCAAAGGGTTGACATGCTTTTTCCTGAAACAGCATACTGTATGTATGCCACTGTGAGTGTAGTTGAAAATTGAAAATTCTTTCATCATTTACTCACTCTCATAATGCTCCCAAGTCTAAGTCACCATTCATATTCATTGCATGGACAAAATATACAATAAAAGACATACAGGTTTGGAACAAATGAGCATCTTTAAGAGTTTGAAGAGAGAAATTGTGTCTTCTGATAGTACCTCAAAAGGAGGTCCGGTTTAATTACTGAACATCATTGAGAGACACACCTTTTTCTGGATGGGCCTACCAAGTACTCCATCATCCTTCATCTCATCAGCTAATCTCCCTTCAGCATCAGGAGTCTCTCCATGCTGGGGTCTGTAAATGGCATCACAAGTGCAGTGTTCCTGGACCAGCACTGGCAAGTCTATTGATCTGGTTCAGCCACCGGACCTGGTAGGGGGTGATATTGTCAATAAGGTGCAACCTGTACAGCTGCTGAATCAGCTGGTTGCCCTTTAATGGAGGATTATATGCTCATGACCTATCCTCCTCATTGGAAATGCACCATGGGAGATTTATATTGATAAGGAACAGTAACATCTGTCACTCACAGAAGGGATATCAAATTAGCTGAAAATGGTGCACACGGTAGATTTCAAATAACAAGTGACTAGAGGGGAATGAGAACCAAAAACTGAACTCAACATCCATTCATTGTTTTAAAGTAGGCAGAGAGGCTATTTGATCTAAGTACCAGTTGTGATATAGTCCGTTTACACTAAATGCAAATAACAAAAATCATCTAAGAGCAAATAGTGTTAGATGCTATTTACATCCCTAATTAAATACTAACATACAGAATTGGGGCATCACTGCAGTACATTTATTATGCTTATTTAGAGTACCCCTAAACCTAACCCCAAACTTCCCTTACAAAAATGATCCATGGTGTACTACAGAACTACTACAGAAACCATAATATCACCATGGTATTTTGTAGTAAAATCATAGTAACCATAAAATTAAACATGGTAACTATTTTAACACCATATTATTATAGTAAAACCATGGTTTATAACTATCCGACTTTCACATTGACCAAGTCACTGTGAGGAAATCAACATTTATATAAATTTTTATTTATTGTTATAAGTAGTAAAATATAAAAATTAAGTGTGAGGACCGGAAACAGGTTGAGAAAATTAGAACAAAAGGCAGATTCAAACCTGGGTCGTCCACACGAAAAAAAGCATATCAATAGCAGATGTAGAAAGGAAGTCTGCCTCACAGGTTAAATAGACAATCACCTTTTAAATACAGAGTATGGATGGGCGACACCACTTATTTTCTTTTTGATCTGATACCAAGTACTTTTAGGCCAATATTGACAAAGATACCTCTACTGAATTTAATTTTTATGAATTTTTTGGATAAAATTACTAACTTTATTATTACTTATTTTTTTTTTCTGTTACTTAATATTTTTTGTTTCTAAACAGAAAATTATTTGGCTGCTTTGTTTACCCTTTAAAAATTAGTTAATATAAGCCACATATAAAACCATCACCTCTGAATTTAAATAAACCTGTAAGAATGGTCACACAAGCCCATTATAATACATGTCACGTCTAGGTCTGTCATTAGTGTGAATAACTCCAGATGTGTTTTTCTGTCATTACCTCAGGAAAGCACTGCTCTCTCTTTGAACGTGTGCTATGACTGAAAGGGTCAGTGCTGTCTGACTGCTGGTGTATTTTAACATTCTGCGCATCAAGATGAGTGGAAGAAAAAATTGTACTGGTGCCATGCAACAATTCGCTCATATAATAATTTTTTTCCATTTCGAATCTTATGAGATGCATTAATATTCATGTAATCTAAATAAAAAGATCGCTTATTATTATAAAAAAAAATAAAAATCAGAATCAATATTTTTATGTGAGGATCAATATTCTTGATCAGTATCGGAAGAAGTTTGATCCGCCCATCCCTAATACAGATGAATGCATAATTCAACTCGAGAACAAGCATGTGCACTAGCTATACATGATGGTAAAATTGTGTTTTTTAGTGTAATCTGAGTTAAAGACACACAATTTATTATACCAGTTGTGAAGGAACGACAGGCCCCTCCCGTGGATCATCATCGCCCACTGTGACTATTTCTCCGTTTGGTGACACTTGATGGGGCTCACCTGAACCCAACGAATAGCCTCATCACCGCTGACTTATAAACACAGAGCGTACCACTCCTCATGAGACTAGTCTCTACATGCTGGACTCTTCGCAGGTCCAGGAACAGAGCGGGGAGGTTCCGGTGTGAGTTAGATGCATCACTGGACACGCACACCAGAACCCCAGCGTCGCATCTAACTCGTGCCGTGGTGCGTGTCTGGTGATGCATCTAACGATTAGGTCCAATAACGATTGGAGCATATGTCGCGGCTGATGGGCTAGGTTGCTGGGCCACTATTCCCCTCAAGTGCCGAGGCACAGGGAAGCCAGGCTGCAGGAAGGGGAGCACATTGCAGCTGCTTGTACCCCACATGTTTTAGCGTAATATGAGGTAAAGAAGATAGTAGATAGGTACTAGATTCAAGTAGATAGTAGTTGCATTGGCATGACTGGAAATAGTCTCCCGGGAGTGTTCCAAAGTTGGCCGACAGTGTACTGACTTGGTAGAAAGATTTTGATAGAACTCGATTGCTAATGCAGCGGTAAATTACCAACAGAAGTATTCGAGCAGCCATCTTGGTATGCCCAAACTGTCAAAGCATCAATGACTGGCAGGTGAAAACACCCCTGTTTCACCATCTCCCATCTGTGGATACGACGGGCATTTTGCCCTCTAGTGACAAAATCATGTAAAATTTTACATTTGCTCATTTTGGATTATATTTGTTATGAGGGAGAAAATATACACAGATAGCCATGTCAGAGCATTCACCTGCCCTGTTCAGTCAGTCAGTGCAGCACAACAAGGAAGCTGCAAAACTGTCCACACGTTGTAATATAAGTAGGAAAAGCTGTAATATCTGCTTGTTTAGGGTGACAATATATCCTCAACCCCAAAAGGACTTTAAAAAAGTCAGACCGGGATTTCTAAAATCACATTAAATGTCCGGGATTTGCTTGTTTTCATATTGAAGTGCTCTCTGTAGTAATACTTGTATACATGTCATAAATACGTTTGTTTGCCATTTAAAATTAGCGTATAAGTTTAATTTGAACCATATTTGCTTTGTGTGTGTCTCTCTCTCTGCACGCCCATTGCTGTGGATACCTGACCTGTTTCATGTGACTTCACTGTACAACCGCGCTGCCATTTTTGTGACCAAAATTCCTAATGAGAGATGTTAACAGTGATGAATCGTACGGAAATGAATTGTGGACACTAATTTTATCTGCGGAAGTCCAATTTTGCTATATTTGTGCTGTCTTCAGACCTGTATGAACTTTTTTTTACATTTGATATGTTTAATCTCAAATGATTAAACCATGCAGAAATAGGGTGAATGTAATCCAAAGCAAATCTAAAAGTAATAAGTTTAAATTACACCAAAATTTTTTAGATATGATATTATGTTACTGATTGAATTTTTTGACATGTAATTTTTAATCAGTGCCTGTCTGAAAAAAAAACATGCCATTCAGTTTTGTTATTAATAAAAAAAATTAAGCAATATCCCATGAGCTAGCCGTTGTTCTGAATATCAGTATGACCGTCATTACCTGTGGCACTACAGCCGAATCACAGCTGTGCTGAAATAGAAAGCAGTGGCATATTTACAATCAAATTATTTAACTGTAAATTGTTCATTTCCATTCTATTTCAATTACTTGCCAGAAGTCATTCTGATTAATTTTATCCAACAAATGCCTAGCTTCTAAAAGTAATGGACACAAAATCTGCAGTGACGTGATTCATTGCTTCTTTGTGATAATAGAAAAAATACCCCACCCCAGAAAGTGAAAAATAAAATCATAATTGCTTAAGACAGCATGAGATTGGGTTCCGAATTAAGCAAATGCAAGTTGATTTTATGACAACAAACAATAGCCATGAAATTCATCAAGCACTGTGTAATCAAAAGGCTCTGCCACTGCAGCTGTCTTATTCATCCCTCAAATTTCTACCTGCCTCTAGCTTTCATCATCTGAACAGGATGCAACTAAATAAATGCTATTATCGGCACAGGCCTTTCAGCAACTAAGAAAGGCTCATACATACAAACATGCTGATCACACCTACAGGTCCTCAAAATGGCTATATAAGGAAAATTAAGTCTTTTAATGATGTGCAATGGACTGATTTTATTAAAGGGCAGCAGTATTAAAAGGGATCATGGAAAGGCTTCACAGGCTATCTAGGAAAAGGGCAGACACAGTCTCGACATGCACCTTAGAATTAACATTCAACCGCTTGCTAGGAAATTGATGATGCTGTTTGATCTGAGCTCAAATCTCATAATTTCTCAAGGAGACTTTATAGATTGTGATAATAATACTAATATAAATACAGAATTCTGTGATTTATGCTTTGATAATACTTTTGAAATATTTCTGGTTAAAGCTTTTGCTTTTTGTAAGGTACAACAAACATTTTGTTTTCCAAAATGCATATGGAACATTGTAGGATGTAAACAATTACCACTATATATATATATATATATATATATATATATATATATATATATATATATATATATATATATATATATTTTTTTTTTAATTATTATTTTTTTTTCTACACCTTTTTCTCCCCAATTTGGAATGCCTAATTCCCAATGTGCTCTTAAGTCCTCATGGTGGCGTAGTGACTCACTTCAATCCAGGTGGCAGAGGACGAATCTCAGATGCCTCCACGTCTGAGACGTAGTTCCAAGCATCTTATTGCATGATTGTTGAGCGCATTACTGTGGAGACATAGCGCGTGTGGAGACTTCACGCTATTCTCTGCGGCATCCACGCACAACTCACCATGTGACCCACCGAGAACCACATTATTGTGACCAGGAGGAGGTTACCCCTTGTGACTCTACCCTCCCTAGCAACTGGGCCAATTTGGTTGCTTAGGAGACCTGGCGGGAGTCACTCAACATGCCCTGGACTCGAACTTGCGATTCCAGGGGTGGTAGTCAGCATCTCTACTCACTGAGCTACCCAAGACCCCCTAATTACCACTTACCATTTAAGTAATTCATGCTCTGCTTTATTTGCAACTATCCTGTTATACTGCATTGACATTATTGTGCAGCAATTTCTGTTGAACAGCATTTATGTTAGGCCTAACTGATTTATCATTCTGAGCAGTGTGTGTCACATATCCCTTACAAACCAAAAGTAAAAAGGTTAACAACAATCTGACTGTCTCTCTGACAGGTAATGAGTATTCTTCTTAAACAAACAGCAAGCAAAGCTGTGCAAAGAGTGGGCATTAGCGTCATTCCACCCTGGGGGTCTTCCTCTGCTGCAGATAATGCTCAATTCCCTCACCCCCTTCAGTCAAGGAGGAATGAGGAAGACAACAGCTGAATTATCATTCCCTGAGGATGGAAATCTACTCTTAAATTATTTTATTCTCAGTAAATTTCCTTGAAATGTATTTTTATTAGCTGGGATGGGGGGTTATCTGACAGCTGTTAAAAAAAGAGGAAAACTGCAGTCAGTGGGGCTGTATAGAAAAAGAGATTTATAAATTGTGGCGAGGGTGTGGTTGAGTGTCCGTCCAGAGAGAGGGGAAGTCGTAAGTATAAATCAATGGGTGACAATTAGGTCTAACAGCTGTTTCTTGTTGCAGTAATCCGGGGACAATGATAAGAGGAGTCAGGGGACAAAGTGACGCACAGGAGTGCGATGCATGAGTGACTAGTTACAGAATGTTTACTCACATTAATGAGTGTTTATTCATTACAAATAAAGTGTGTGTGAAGATACCTGAACCACGTTTCCTCAATCCAATAGCAGATCTGTTACAGTAGTGCCAAAAAATAGACCTGGTCCAGAAAAACAAAGGAAGGTTTTTGCTTGCAAAAGTCTATAAAATATGTTTGTTTTTTAGTGCTTGTACTTTGGTGGATAACTTGCAACATCTAGTTTTAATGAGATCTTCTGAGAGACCTCAAATGGATACCTCAGTTGTTTGGGATAGCTGAGGTTTAGGGCATATGTGAGTCGCACAGGCTTCAGCCATATTTTCCAACCCAGTCATGACTTGGACCCCCTCCAAGATGATGCTGAAGTCCACCTGCTCACCCCTTGTGCTGACTGTAATTTTCATTATGTACTGCATGAGATCTTGATGAACATCTGTATTAGAGCAATATAGAATACAAACACACAAGCATTTGATACTTTCATGTTGCAAGTATTTCTAGTATGTCAGCGTTTAAAAACGTGTTGCATGTATTTTTTTCTGTTAAAATACTTGTATCTCAATTTAGTATTCTGAGACAACTATTAGTAAACCATATGTTGTCTGATTTCTCTGAAAAGTGTAAACATTGTGACTCTTCTACTACATTCATATAATCCATTTTGACTGGCTGTCTGCAATGCAACTCTTAATGAGGGGGTGCACAAAATTCATCAGATAAAGTTTTTCTAAAAGTTACCAGGCTGTAACAATGAACACTATTCAAAACTATTACTAGTGTATCGTACCTACCACATCCTTTTGTGTTTCACAGAGTGAAACTCGTCAATGCTTCTACCTGGGTCCTGAAAGTACATATATTTATATGTACACATTTTACATTTTTTGACATTTATTTGGAAATGTATTTATTCATTTTTAATTTAGACGTTTTTTCTCTTCCATAAAGCTTAATCAGAGGCCTTGTAATTTTATAGTCTTTAACAATCACTTTACACCAGGGGATTTCAATCCTGCTCCTGGGGACCCACAGCTCTTTATATTTTGTAAGTCTCCCTTATCTAACACACCCAGATCAGGTCATGGAGCCTTTACTACCGAGCTGATTATTTCAATCAGTTGTGTTAAATAAGGGTGACATTCAAAATGTGAAGAGTTGTGTATCCCCAAGAACATGTTTGGAAACCACTGGTTTAAGGTTTACAGACTACTTTTACCTGTTTTTTTCCTCAGGGTATATTATAGAAAATAAGACTCTTTATCGGCGCGGGAACGCTTGGCCATTAAACGTTTGGGGGAAAGACTGGGCTGTTTTTTTTTCGGATTACAATTAACATTGCATAACCATCATCCATTTATGTACCGTCTCCGCACGAATGGATGAATAAAGGAGGTATTATTAAATGATCATTGCCCTTATTTCATCAGACCATCGTATTTTCTCCACAGAACCTGTTCGACATAAACTGGGAATATAAAATAAGGGTGCCATCCAAAATATGCAATGTTAGTGGTGCTCCAGAACTGGATTGAACACACCTGGTCAAAATTTAACGAGACAATTAAGAAATAAAAGGAAACAAATGATAAGGCCTACCTTTTAGCGTGTACACATGTCGACCAGTCTGCCAAAATGTCGTAAAATCGGCAGTTGTCCACTTTCAAATGAATTTGTGTCTGTAAATTAATCCACAAAATTGCAAATTTTTTTCCAAAATAAAGTAGTTGTCTTCTCTCTTAAATGTAGTAGTTAAATGTACCCAATATTTTTTATACAATGCAAAGTCATAATTTCAAATATAAAATATCCGTACTATTTATAAATGTCATTTTTTAATTAAATTTACTTGGCACATGGATCACTTTTTACAGTGCACCATTTACTGTAAGACTTGGTTCTTGTGTCTCGAATGGTATTTAGCACACTTCTCACTAGAAGGGGTTTCAGGTGATTAGAAGTAGCTTGACATTCACAGCAGTGAATAATGATGAACCACCTGAAGAGGATTTATTTGTTCCGCTCTGTTGCCCATCTTGCCAGCTTGCAGCTGCAGCATTGTTCAAATAAAAGGAGACCATGTAAAATTCATACATTTTAACTCCATGGTCAAATCCGTTTTCTTAGATTCACGTTCTAATCATAGGTGTAAAAACAGGATCGCGTTTTCAAAAGTTGAAAAAAACTGTTAAGTCCTAATCTTTACAAACTGTACATAAATATTCTGCCTCAAACTGCACTTTGAGTTTCCATTAAGGGAATTGATTATCTCCATAATTCCACAAAGGTAGTCGTGAAGCAAAGGAAGCCTCATGTCTTTCATTCCAGTTACAAATTTGGCTTACCTCCATTCTAAGCCTGGACATTTGTTTCCATGACAGCAGATGTGTCACAAACCCCAGAGAATCCTTGATCAACCGAACTGCAATCATTAGAAGATCTGAGGTCACAATTTAATTTTTCGATAATAATACACCTTGAAATGTATGTATCTAGTTTCTCAAATGCAATTAAAAATGATTCAGTTACAGCAGTAATTCTGAGTCATAGAATTTGCCAAATCGATCATGTGAACACAGCGCAGTGGTTGGTCGGTTAGGTCAGTCACTAAACTATGTTACTAGCTTGTCATTGTGGCACATGACTTTATTTTCAACAAATAGAATCAAAATCATTACTCTCAACCTTGTATTTGGCATCCCATTCAGATTAGAGGCCATATGTTTAATTCTAGACAAAAAAATGGAGCTTTGGCCTTGTGTTACAGAACACATCTGTGAGTGTTTGCCTTTCACTGTTGCTCCAACAGTGTTGTGTGCTGTTTCAGCTCAGACTGACATGTTAATTCATGGAATAAGGCTATCCCTAGCTTAGCTTTGTCCTTGCTCATCCCTGCTCCATATTAGATGTCATTCAGCCAAAATGCCAAAAACATCTGATTCGAGGTCACACACCACTGTTTACCCTGCTCACAAAGCTGTTAACATCTGCCTATTTAGAGTCATTAGCTTTAAAGTGCTCTTTTAATTTTAAAAGGATTTACAATTATAATCGAACAAATGAGCACACATTATTCATTATATTCGCCTTGTATAAAGTATGGTTGATGTAAAAGTTAGTTATTCTGTGTTATGGAAATGATTCTGCTATACGCATTTTGAAGGAATCAAACCACATCTAACTTTAAAACATGATAGGATTCAAGAGCTCAGAAGTGCTCTTTTAGTATTTTAAATGTATGAGTTTCTATAAATGCATGCTTGCTGCTCTAACATACCCACCCAATATGCCCTAAAAGATCATTAAAATAATTTGGCATGAAAACAGATTGAGAACATTAACTTAAGACTTAAAATTCACCTCCATGCTCAGCTCAGCACAATGGGAGCTGAATTCACAGTTGGTTAGAGAACATCCTCCAGGTATAATAACTTCAAGCAATTCTGTGCCCTTCAGCTGCGGCCGCCTTAGAATTCATGAGAAATGAAACATTTTCCATGTCACTGAAAATGAAGGGCCAGCACATTGCTTTGAATGTGATGCGTTAGACAGAGCTGTACAGTATGATAGAAGACACGTATAGATTGGATCTTTGAAGTATGCCATGAAGGGAAATTAGAAATCAGTGCTTGCAGTGATAGCATTCTGCTTAGGTTCTGACATAAGAAATTAAGCTCTTTCCCCACCAAACCTTCATTTTGACTAAAGATCAGATGCTTTGGCTCTCTGGAAGGAATCACTTTGATTCTCAAACCTGGATGAATGGTTCCCTCATCTAGATAGGCTCTCTTCAGTTAGGTCTCCACAAACATTCTCATGTGTGTGTTTTGCTCTTGAGAGCAGAGAAAGCACAATGTTGTGCCTGAACTTTGATTGAGGGTTGTGCAGCATGTCACTGGCAGGTTACTAAGTGCTGGTTTAATGGCCACTTTACTCAACAAGCATTTTACCCACCTCCACAAAGCAACAGAAGCCTCCAGCACAGAGAGGCAGATCATAACAAGCCATGACAGATAGAAAACGTTAGAAAAGGGGGATTAAACCCACTTGGCTATGCATTTTACCAACACATGAACACTGTAATCTTTGAAAGAAACACTGCATTAATTTAGGAGTTTTGTAAAACTCATAGTATTGTGAAACAAAATGTGAGTTCGAGACATATGGGGTATATTTCTGTATGTACACACTTTTCTACACAGTATAAGAATAAAGCGGCGCCATTCAGTTCCCTTAATTGATCCAAGGTTTTGCTGTGAGCTACTAATCAATCCAGGACTCATCAGGATCTAGCGTGATTTCCAATCACTCAGCGAAAGGTCACAGAACAATCTTTTTCAAAGCATCATGACAAAAGATCAGCTTGCGGAGGAAAATTTCACTGATATGAAAAGTAAGGCACAAAGCTTAGGTGTGCAGCAAAAACATATTCAATTTGAAAAAAAGCAATGAGGAGATAGCCAAAGCGTTCAACGCTACAGTGTGTTAAAAAAGATGTCAAGATCTCCACACACCTCTTCATTACACCAGTGTTGCATCTTAAAAAGATAGTTCACCCAAAATTGAACTTCTCTCATTAATTACTCAGTATCACCCTCACTATACCAGATGTGTCTTTCTTTCTTCAGCAGAATATATTTGAAGAAAAACAGAAAACATCTTAGTTCAGTAGGTCCATAAAATGCAAGTGGATTTCT
Organism: Moxostoma hubbsi; assembly: GCA_032164185.1. NCBI lineage: Eukaryota > Metazoa > Chordata > Actinopteri > Cypriniformes > Catostomidae > Moxostoma > Moxostoma hubbsi. The sequence goes on along the minus strand of JAVLUX010000011.1, from coordinate 23,260,303 downwards.
CTTTTGAAGCTCCAAAAATCACATTTAGAATAAACGTCATCCATATGACACCAGCTGTTAAACTGATGTTTTTTAAAGTGACACAATCGCTTTTTGTGCGAAAAAGATAAATATTTAAGTACTTTTTTTTAAACATGATACAGATTACTTGGACTCCACCCTCGCCTGAAGCTTACCCTGAGCGTTTCTTAAATATTGATCTTTTTTCACACCAAACGAGTGAAGATATTTTTCCATTTTTCTTCAAATGTGCTCTGATGAAGAAAGAAAGTCATTCACACCTGGGAGATCATGAGCGTGAGTAAATAATGAGAGAGTTTTTGTTTTTGGGTGAACCATCCCTTTGAGCAGATCAACAGTACCGAACATGAAGTCCTTTTAGTTTTTTTATTTTCTTCAACGTATCAAAATAAAAAAGAGATTTTTTTTTTAGATCCAAAATGTGGCCATGCCTTTAGAGTGATATGGATATTTTTTTTTCCATGTTTCAGGTCAAAAGAGAAGAGAACTGTGGTGGTCACAAGTGACACTGACAACCATGGCAACTAGACATTGGACATCAGTAATAAGGACTAAAATTAGCATCAGTCCAGACTGCAGGTAAAAGATCTTGAGGGGTGGAGGAAGTCCTCTATTCCTCCACCCACCAAACAAAAGATAATCAGACAATGAGATCCAGCCTCTGAATCAGAACTATGTGTGCATGTGCCAGTTTAATTAACTGTCCATTAAGCCCAACAGCGCCCCCTTGTGCTGAACATATATTTTGAACGTATTGAGGAACAAGATGGGCAAATGCTATAAGCAAAAAAAAAAAAAAAAGTATAAGCACTACTGAAATATGTGTTCTTAGAAATCCCACCTATCTTTAACAGCTCTTAACTCGGTTTCACTAACCACATGGCATTAATCGTCCTCTGTAGGGTCGTTCCAAACAGAATCGCTCAAAAAACACACTCTGGTCCTTTAAACAGAAAGCTGCGACAACCCTTTATCTCTGTGGTTTATAAAAGCCTTTCATTATTATTTTTGTATTTTTAAACCAATTTTTAACCCCTTGGCTTTCTTTCTTTTTTTTTTTTTTTTAAATAGAAACTAGTTATTGCATGTGCTTTGTGTTCAATCTGTTAGAGGAGTTGAATTAGACCTCTATGGTGTCATAATTGTGGACCTATGATGTTGCAATGCAGTATTTATGATGTCATGATTGTGGATTTGTATATGGGAGTGGAAAGAGAACAGAAATAGAGAGATACAAATGAAAAATATCTAATTAGAGATTGGGAATGTCTAATCTAAACTTTCTAAAGATGGGGTCCTCATTACCTTGCCATATTTACATATCAGTTATGTGGCAGTGGTAGATTATATGTGATAATTAACAACTGATGCTTTCAATTAACTCTTTCAGCATTATGGACGTCAGGGTCCTCTTTTTCAGTCCCATCTTTCAACAACCTACAGATATATAAACTACAGCTATTTTAATCTGAACAATAATGAGGCTCATGTGTCTCTGGTACATCTGATTTACTAGCTAACTCTGATTTACAAACTATTGTGCTGCAAAAGAAATTATGAAATTTCCCTGCGACTGTGATTGAAATTCAAGTTATGAACACTACAGAAGACAAACAAATGTTACTTTGAGATAGTGGTGAATTCAGTCATTTAAATTTGAGAAATAAATAACATTAATGAGAAAGGAGAGAAGTAATTCACAACCTGGTGGGATTTATTGCTTAGTCATTTTATTTACAATTATTGCTAAGTTGCTTCAGGTCCACATTCATATCTTTTTACTCTGCAGAGAACATGATACATACAATAGATTCAACAACATATGAAAGAGTATATAACTCATATCATGAGTGCTGCTTACTAGCCATGCCACTTTTAAATACATTTGTAATGGATTTCTCATTTCATCTTTCCCCTTTAAAACACAAAAGGCACACAGATGAGGTGGTATAACAGGATATTTTAGTCAGTAAAACCTTATATAGCAAAGACAGCAGGAGAAACCTAGATAAGCAATGAAAATAAAATAGCAAATCTCTATCATTTTAATATAAATACTTTTAGGACCACACAGATGTCAGTTAAGCCAACCAGAAATCATCAGAATCTTTCAATGATGAACAATTTTCAGGTACATGCACATCCCTTTTGCACAAATAACTACTAATACTTTCAGATAAACAGAGCCTTTTGGAATCTCACCCACTAATAAGTAAAAAGGAAGAATAGAAGCTCACTGAATAATCAAGGCTGGCTAAACCACTCAATGTTCATCACTTCTCCAGCAATCCCTTAGTGTTTACAGGTCCTTGTCTGTGATTGGTTCCTCCTCAATCTGCTGCAATACAGCAAGGTCACATGGGAGTGGGCTGCCCAGCTGAAGAAAGGAAAAATATATCATCATACAGAATTGAGATCACTAAGTTAACAGCTTGTAATGCAGAGAGATCTTTGGCCTACTTTTGAGTCGCATATAGCAGGAGTTACAGTAAAGCTGATGGTTTCGTATTCTGACTTCTGCTCCAGATTCTGAGCCTCCCAAATCCGACTTGCAGTCAATACACTGAAACATGACATTAAACACAGTTAGAATGACAGGATACTCTGTGTAATGCAGTATTGTGGGATCACCTACATGAGCAGAGTGAAAGGGTGCCTGATAGACTTCTAGCTTGAGGTATGGCAGTACCATTAGAGGAAATTAAATTGGTGTAGTAAACACCAGCCAAAAGGACCAGAAATAACCAGACAACAAGATTAGGAGGAGGACAATGCAGTGTAAATGAGAGAATGCGTAGACACAAATGATTGGCATTTGGAGACTGAGGGGGCTGTGCGAAGCATGATTAAGCTCTAGATTAAGCTCTGAATGTACTGAGAAGAGCTACTGGAACAAATTTGGAGTTCTACAGGGATGGGAATTTGTATTTTTTTTTTGGCACAGATGCAATCAAAAGTACAATTGTATTGAAAGAAAATCACATTTTTGCGTAGTCCTGCCTTTAAATGGCAAAAGATGGTTTGCTCTCATTTGGGAGAAACAAATGATGTCACAGGGTTGTGCTGTCAGTGAAGTCATCCATGAAGCAGATAAAAGGTTAGTAGAATCTCCATTTAGATTCATTGTTGCACACAAAATCTATTTAAAATAAAGATAAAACCAGGCAGAGGAGAGTGGGTTAGTCTTTGATGAAGCCAGGCTGGACCTGACCTCCGAGTAGCTCTGAAGTCTCACCTTGAAACAACTCAAATGATAACAGAGTCCCAGGGACTCGATGATCATGGCTGCTCCCTTGCCCAGCGGTGTATTACAGAACGAACAGATTTTCCTGCCACTCACTGACCTAAATTACAAAAAACACGATCTGAGGGCCCAGAAACACAGACTTGCTCATCAGCCCATGGCTCATGTGGAGAGCAAAATCAGAGACGATGGTTGACGCATGATGGCTACAGGATGGATGAATGTCATTGTACTTGCATCACAACTGCAGTAAATGAGGAATACCTATTCCGATGTGGAGGCTGTGGCTCTGGAGAAGTTGTTGAGGTGGGGGAGGATTGGGACCAGGATTGTCTCAGGGAGCTCATGGACTGAGATGCCTGCAGAGTGGCAGACCCTGGACGCCAACTATGGTAGGACGAGGAGCCAGAGATGGCCGATTGAGGTCGGCTGTAGTCTGGTATAGATGAGGTGCTGTCAGATGTGCTCCATGATGACATCCAGGAAGAACGAGGCATATCAAGGTTGTCAAGAGACTCACCCCTGCAAGTGAAGTGAGTTTATCAATGTTACTGCTTAAATGGGTCATGATGTTCACTTAAAATATCAGTTAAGCTTTTTGCACAAAAAACAGTCATATATTTGTAGAACATGATTTTACACCCTCATTCTGACCCTCTGTCAGAAACGCTTGGTTTTGGTGCTGCTTCTCAAAGACAATAAATGCCCACTGTTATGACTGGCTCTCTGCTCTTGACTGAACTGCCATCTCGCTGCTCACCATTAGTGGGCGGGCTACAGAAGTGATAAGGTACAGTAGGTGTTGATGTGTTGTTATGGAGGTGGTCAGGTGCAAATGTTTTCCACAGTGTGACATCACAATGTAGAGGAAGTGGAGAATGAGTTGTTTTGGCAGCTTGGTTTCAACAAATGCTCTTTTTGAGGTAAAGAAGAAGTTTTGAGTTCTGAAACTTACATTATGTTTTTATAGTAAAATGACCTCTTATATGTCAACAGATCCATTGTTCAGATGTCAGTGCCCCATTGAAGCTCAAATATGACCTACCTTTTCAATTAAGCTTAAAAGCATTATTAGCAAGTCTTTAGAAACCAGGTACAACCACGTTTCCCCACACCTATTGATCAATTCATTTTCATGATTTCTCCATTTCATGATTTTTGAATAAAGATTTAAAAAATAAATATATAGATATTTCACTGACAAAGTGAAATGTCTTGCCGATTAAATATTTTAGGGCTGAGCATAACTCGAAAAAATATATATTCACTATGGAAATTCCCATTTATTTTCCATGACTTCATAACATTTGATTAATTTTCATGTTTTCCCCAGGCCTGGAAATCACAATTTTCAAATTCCCTGATATTTCCAGGTGCTTCAAAACAGGGATGCAAACATCCATACAAATTATTTAAAATGCTGCTCACAGCACACTTATTCTGCCATTGTTTACATATGATTTTGAAATGTCTTCATATACTGACCTCCTGATAGGCAGTCTGAAAGTTTCTCTGTCAGTGTTGTTTGAAGTGCTCTGCTGACGAATCCAGCTGTTGTCTGTGTGCAAGGGAGTCTTCTTCTTCATCTCATGAAGGATCTGCTGCCTATCCACCTCAGCTTGAGACAGTGGCTCTTTCTTACCAACTTCACCCAGACCACCGCTTGCTGCTGGTGCTAACCAAAGAATGTTTGAGGAACAAACATCATGATGTAATTTCACATCTAGAACAACTGATTTCAGATCATCTTTCTTAGATTATAAATGTATATATATATATATATATATATATATATATATATATATATATATATATATATATATATATATATAGAGTGACCCTAAAAAGTATTTGGACACTTTTAAAAAGGAAAAACCACAACTAAAAATAGCATAAATGTATTTTTTTTATGTAACAAACATTTAAACCAAGACATTTATTTTAAAGAAATATAGCACTTAAACACTTCAAGCAGGTTTGTTTTGCTTGATAATAAAATATTCCCAAAAACAGGTATTTTTACATTTTTTGAGAATCAAACATTAGTGGAATATGTCCATAGTTCATATATCCACTAAAAATCACCTTGAAACCAGTTACTAAAAGTCTTTGCAAAATGGCTCAAAGTTAGGAACATGAAGTTCTAGGTTTATTTAGTTGAAAATGCCAATTGCTTTGATATTTTGTATCTAATGTAATGACATTCAATAATGATATTCATACATATATGCAGAACATGAGATTTTTTTAATCAAATGCAAACTGATCACATGAAAATGACAGGCCTGATTTTATATGATTTTGCATGATATTGCATTGATCAAATTTGAGTAAATTCAGGTCAAGCTGATTGGTTGGGCTGATTGATTGGCATGGTTTCAAGAGGCCCACTCGTGGCCCACCTCTATCCGGGTCTCTGTATTTCATGGCATTGAGGATGCTCCTCCTCTCGAGCTCTAGCTCACTTGCAGCCAGCTGCCTCTGAATCTGAGGGTTTTTCTTTCGCCTCATTTCCTCCTCCAACAGCCATCCAGCCAAACCCCTCTGCCTGCCATACACACCTGCCATACACAAAGCCGCACACTCTACAGCACTCTCTACAGTATCATCTAACTCCAATACCCCTTTGAAATGTGTAAGTGCTGGCACATTGACGATATGCTCTTGGGGAATCTGACACGATCCCTCACATAGTGTTACCTCAGTGGTTCTTTATCAGTCAAACGAACAATAGACACACAAAATGGTTAGATAAACAGATAAAAGCTGCAATGACCTTTAATACCTGGTTTTGTAACCTCATCAAGCTCTGGAGTGGATTTGGACATGGCCCTGCAAAATAAACCAAAAGAGATCATACAATTACGTAAGAAAGGTCATAAAAAAGGTCTTATCAGTTTGTTACATGCTTCCATTGTACAAATATTGCTTATTTTTCCCCCCTGGAATCTATGCCCCTGGGGTGCATAGCCTGAGAGCATTGCATTCTATTGATATACAACTTTGTTAAATGCAAGTGCAAACAGTCCTATTTACCTGTGTGTGTAGGATAAGTCATGGTAAACATTGGTATGGCCATAGGCATCCACCTTACTGTGCCCACACAGCAGAATCAGCACAGGCAGGCAGATGTTCATAGCAGACATTCATTATAGAAAGACATTAATAGAAAACAAATTAGCGCTATGATTAATGCATGGGTACAAACACAAGCAAACAAGCATGTTAATATAATCAGGTTACTTTGGCATTTAAAGCAGGACTAATATTTATGAAGCATGCTATGAAAAGCAAAAGTGACAAACATGCTTGTAAAATTTCATTTTAATCTGACACAGAACTGAAATATGGGACATTTATGCAAATATCATATAAGCAAGAATGCTGAAATTTAGTACAACAGCATGATTGTGAGAGTGATAGTACTTTTATACAATGGTTCTGTAAACAAGAAGTTATTATCGACTTATATTATGGCCAGTTATTCTGTTTTTGTTTCTTGATTATCAAACATTAATAGTTCTATAAGAAGCCTAATTTGCGTCTCACAGAGCAACACCCAGACAAATAATATCAACACTCTTGGAACACCATTTTCCAATCAGATTACAGGACTGAATGTTGAAACTCACTCTCTCTCCTCCTGAAGCCTCTTCTGCTCTTCCAGTCGCTTCCTCTCCTCCTCATCTTTTCTTCTCCTCTCGTTTTCCTGACGGAGGCACTCTTCCTCTTCTCTCTTCTTCCTCTCTTTCTCAAGGCGCTCTTGTTCCTCCCTTTTTCTCCTCTCTTTCTCTAAATGCTGCATTTCATCCTGTCTTTTCTTCCTCTCTTCCTCTTGCTGGGCTAATATGGAGGTCTCAAGTTCTTCCCAAGGAGGAGTAGACTGTCTGTCTGGTCTGTGTCTGTCCATCTCCAGAGACCTGAACTCCTGTTGAATAGGCATTGTATGAAATATGTTTTTTTTTAATTGTTTTTTTTAAATATATATATATATATATATGACACGTATTTCAGAATTACAAAGAATATTTTCCTTCGAGCCCTGTATAATAGTTACTGAGGCATCCTTATAACAGTGACCTGGATTCAACAATTATAATGTTGTATAATAGAATAATATAAATACAGTATATATTTATAATTTTACAGTGTAATGTTATGCATACATCCTCATGGTTTCTAGAGCTCTCCTTCAAAAGATCCTGCTGGGCCTTTCTCCACTCCTCATCAAGTTTTTCTTGGTCCTTCTTGTACTTCTCCTGCAGGTCAGAAAAAAAGGAGAGAGAGAGAGAGAGAGAGAGAGAGAGAGAGAGAGAGAGAGAGAGAGAGAGAGAGAGAGAGAGAGAGAGAGAGATGGAGAGGTTGCATTCCTTGGTTGAATGAATATAAAAATATCTTTCCTAAAAACTAGACACTCTAGCTTAAATTAATAAAGTTTATATTTAACTCTATAAAGCCAAATGCATCAGCATGTAGAATATTCACCTGAAGCAAACGCTCCTGCTCTTTCTGCCATTTCTCTTGTCGCCTGTGCTCTTCATCTGGGTCCCAGGACCAGCGGGTTGAGGCTGTAGATATGGAGGGCATGGGCAGCTACAAACAGATAGAACATAATAAATCATCATAATAACACCAGAGAACAGCCACTGGGCAAACAAAATATGCTATAGATTATTTGAAAGATCATGGGATCTTGATCATATTGTCTTGACACTGATCTGGGTTTTTTGTTCAAGGCAATACTATGAACTGAACTACAAAATCAGTCATCTTAGTCTCATTTTACATGTGCAAATACCAGCTCAATCCAAAATATCTACTACATGTGTGAAAGTTACTGTGTTAGGAGCAACTCAACCTACATCTGATATTGCTGTATCAGAGCCACCTGTAAAAAAAGAAAAAAGGAAAATTTGATGATTTTACTTAGATGCATTTGAAACCATGTTTATTTAGAATGAAACCCTTTGGATGATCAGAGCCTGAAGGCAGTACGTGAACAGCATTTTATCTCAATATCTGGTAACATCAAATATGAAGCATATAACCCAACAATATCACAAATAAATGTTAAGTCAGTGATGCATGCAATGTCTTGGATAAACAAACACAAGCAAATACTTAAACTTAAATAATACACAAACAAATCAATTTAACAATGCTACAACAAATCCCAAAGATAATTAACTTTCACCAGTACCCAAATGCAATGCAATGTCACATGCTAAAGCGCTGGCTATTAGTACAACCAAACCCCATATTCCATGCCCAGCACAACATGCACTTTTCACATTCAGAACACAATACCAACACACTCCACACTGGTTAATGATTAATTTCCCTGACCTGCTCCTATATTCAAAGAAGCACAACAAGATTGAGTTTGAGATCAGAAGGTAAAACAGCCTCATATTCCTGTCTATGTCTGCAATGTTTAATTGATACATGTAGGGGAAATCATTACATAACATAGTAGTTCCCTATTTTTTATCTAAGAGTGCTTCGCATGTTGGTATGGTTCCTGACATGCTGTCTTGCAGATGCCACAGAGCATGTAATAAAAAATTATGCTCAAATCATCTGGACTCTTTAAGGGGCGTTCACACTGACAAACTGGTGATACTTCAAAGTTGAGCAGAGTTTAACTTAATAGAAATGATGCATTGCGGTGACTACCAACAGAAGTGTTGAAAGTGGAGCTCATGTAATAAGGACCCCATTATGAGGCAGAGAACTCTTGTTGCATCCTAAAGGGATGTAACCTGCTTACTATATGCATCTTACCAGTAAGCTACTAAATTGACATGATTTATTGATTTCAGTTAAAATATTTTTTTTACGTGTAAAGACAGAGACCATGGCCAATGGTCGAATAAAGTTTAGTGGTCTCTATACGAAAACATGGCGCAATTAGAGCGAATTAGATTCAAATGCTCCAGAGAGACATTAAATTAATATTGGATACTGTAGTTGACTAGGAACGCCTAGTAGCAACCAACAGCTAACTTGGTGACCTTCAGTAATTGAATCGCTGTCAGTGTGAACACACTTTTAATTGGCTGCACAGCACAATAATAGAGAGAACTATTTCCTCATCCAATTGCTGTACTATTTAAAGTATTCAGGGCTACTGTAGACAGCATGCTAGCGCTCGAGATGGTGGTGGACACTGCACACTCAACCCCCCTTTACCACAGAGGTAGACCAGAGAACTGACTGTGAGCCCTGCAGATGCTGAGGGAAGAGCAAAGAGGTTATGAGGGGCTTCAGCTAAAGGGATGAAGAGGATGGCAGGATGAAGAGCTAGCCATACACAGCCCCAGAAACACAAAGCCTGAATGAACCAGAACTGAAGTGATGCCGCTCTATATATTATGTTACCTTGTTCAAAAAACTCTGATCTCCTTTTTAAGTTTTTCAAAGAAATGGATTCAGATTCTACATGGGGGAAAAAAAGGTTAGAAGAAGGTGAATTTGTAAAAATGGAACAGTTGAGGTAACCTGGGGAACTAGATTTAGCTAATTATTTTTAATATTTAGGTACAAATATTTCTACAAAACTGTAATAAATGTAAATATGTGTATACAGTGATTGGATAGCTTATCTTTCTTTCTGTTTTGTTGAAAGGTTATCAAAATAAAACACACACAACAAGCTATTAAACAGGTTGAATCTCTGAAAAAGATTTACAAATGCTATTCACTAATTGTCAGCAAAACATGGATTTACAGAGTTCCCACTCTTTTCAAGGCACAATCTTCCAGGACATATTATGTGCCTAACAGGTGTAGTATTTAGGCACACAAAAACACACAAGAGGTCATGATGCATATTGTGGTTAATGGATGGTTATTATTTTCTGAATTCCATATTTGACAGTTTAATTAAAATGCTATTATCAAAATGGTGTCTAATCAAATTAAATTATAAAATATTTTAATAAATTACTTTTTTCAACATAACAGCCTTATTTTTATCAAATGAAGTGCTGCACAACAGAACATCACAGATGTGAAGCTATAAATCCTTATTATTATAATTATTACTATTAAAAACAGTAAATATTACATTATGGCAAGCTTTTATTTAAGCTTTTATAATAAGTTTTGAATGTTTTTTTTTTTTATCACCTCTGGATAAGCAGTTTGCAACATTGCCCAGTTTGATTATTAACTGTGATTTAATAATAAGTAAATAAATAAATTATATATATATATATATATATATATATATATATATATATATATATATATATATAACTTGCTTTTATCCAAAGCGACTTACAGTGCACTTATTACAAGGACAATCCCCCCGGAGCAACCTGGAGTTAAGTGTCTTGCTCAAGGACACAATGGCGGTGGCCATGGGGATCGAACCAACGACCTTCTGATTAACAGTTATATATAATTGTAATGGATGACTTGGACCAAATAATAAAGAAAATCAGTCACTAAGTGCTTCAATGCTGTTTAAAAAGCATCCCATAGTGATACCACCAAGAGTACATTTCTGCAAAATCTAGGCAAAACTAACATAGTTGATCTGTATGCCATATTATCTGTATGTGCTATTCTTCTTCACATATTAATTTTGAAGGACACTGCACATGCAGACTACATATTTATTTCATTAAATCGCAACATTCTGTGGTTTAATAATCACACTAGAAAATATTATGTTTTAGACCCAAATCTGTAAAATTCAGTTCCCCGTCTGTCGCTCACTTCGACGTCGTGTCGAAGAAGCGACACTAGGGGTCTCTCTTGAGCGCCGAAAGATACCTCTGATCTATGAAAAAAGGCCAATGAGAGTTGGCGAACAGTATTTGCATACTCCGCCTCCGGATACGGATATAAAGGCGAGAGAAATACGCTCGTTCATTCAGTAATTTTCTTCGGAGCCGATGGTCGTGTGTATGCAGTCAGCTGCGAGTAACACAACTGATCCTGCTTCTGATCCTCTGACGCTCTGCTTTGCTGTTGGATTTACGGCGCACTACAGCGGCTTTTCTCTTCACTGCCGGCGTGCAGTTTGCCCCTGGGCGCTTCGACAGCGCAGAGTTAAAAGAGTTGAAAGAGTGATTCTCTCCATAAAAGAGTTTATTTCTCTGAAAGAGCATTACACAGCGGCGTTGAACGTCCTTTTCAGGACGCGTCTTTTTAAAGATGTAATTTCCGCCCCTGTGTAGTTTCTGGATGCGGTGTTTTCTCCCCACCTCTCTCGGTCATAAAACACTATCTTGCATGCCTGGGCTGCGATCACATGCAAGCAGTGTTTTATGAATGGTTTATGTTCTCAGTGCGAGAACATAGCCATGGCAACATTGCGGTCGTGTGGCTTTCTTTTGTAGTGAGAGAAAGCCGTTTCAGCCGCCCCCCGCGCCTCGCCTCCTTCCTACGGGATTGACGCAGGCGCCGCGGGCGATGAACACGATTTGGGGACAATGACGGGCTCTGTTCGCCGGGTAAATCCCCTCGAACTTCCCGCCTCCCCGGCACGCTTGTTTGCTAGCATTGCGGTCGTGTGGCTTTCTTTTGTAATGAGAGAAAGCCGTTTCAGCCGCCCCCCGCGCCTCGCCTCCTTCCTACGGGATTGACGCAGGCGCCGCGGGCGATGAACACGATTTGGGGACAATGACGGGCTCTGTTCGCCGGGTAAATCCCCTCGAACTTCCCGCCTCCCCGGCACGCTTGTTTGCTAGCATTGCGGTCGTGTGGCTTTCTTTTGTAATGAGAGAAAGCCGTTTCAGCCGCCCCCCGCGCCTCGCCTCCTTCCTATGGGATTGACGCAGGCGCCGCGGGCGATGAACACGATTTGGGGACAATGACGGGCTCTGTTCGCCGGGTAAATCCCCTCGAACCGCCCGCCTCCCCGGCATGCTTGCTTGCTTGCTTCCGTCTGAGCTCGGGATGAGTATTCTCTCCAATGGTTCATCTTCTCAGTGTGAGAACATGGCCGTTATAGCATTGCGGTCGCACAGCTTTCTTTTGTAATGAGAGAAAGCCACTTCAACCGCCCCCCGCGCTCCGCCTTCTTCCTACGGGATCGGCGCAGGCGCTGCGGGCGATGAAGGCGATTTGGGGAATATGACGGGCTCTGTTCGCCGGGTAAACCCCCTCGAACCGCCCGCCTCCCCGGCACGCTTGCTTGCCTCAGAATTGGATGACATCACCGCTGCATCGGAGAGCGTTACAGCGGCATCGGATGCTGATCGTTCGCCTGGGCCGCCACCTTCGGGTCTGCCGCCCAGCCTGAGCCTGACGCACGGAGATCCGCTATGCTTTCCCGGGCTACTTGATCGGTTCCGCGGGCAGGTGCGCCGCTCACAGCCACGCCCCCCCCCGTTCCCTTCTTCCCGGACGTGCACGACGAGTTGAGCTAAGCCAAGGCTTTTTCGCTCCTCCGCTCTCACTACCCTCGCGGTGGAACGGTCCCAGACCGCTTCCACTCTGCACGCCACGGCCCTTCCTGCAACCAATGCCAGGCCAAGGCACTTCAAAACCTGCACCTTGGGTAGTCCTGTTCTTGATGTGCTGCAGGAACTGCGCTGGATGACCAACCGCGCCCCCGGGCCACGGAGGTCAGAAGCGCTGGCACTCGAACAGGCGATGGCCACCCCTTGTGGTCCAGAAACACACCTGTGGACTGGACCTGGTCGAAATGCGGGAGGCAGACAAGGCACACCTTCTCTCACACCCCCGTCTCCCAGCTCCGTCCATCCGGCGCCACCGTTGACGACTCTGCCCAGCAGTCCTCAGCGGTGAGGCAGACGGAGGCCACTGCACATCCTGCCCCGCCGCAAGCTTGCCGCCATGGGCCATGCCCCGTCTGCTCGCCGACGGGCGTCCTCCTGCGGCTATGAAACACCCTGCTCCGCCTCAACCCGGGCCCAGCTCTCAGCCCCAGCGTCGAGCACGCTGCAGGGAACGGACGCCCCCGTCTCACGGACCCCCTCGAGGACCCGGAAGGCTCCCAGGCTGTCCGTAGACGTTCAACCCAGGGACCAAGATGTTAGCTCCGGAGGCTGGTAAGACCGCTCCGTCCCCGGTGGAGGGCCGGGAGGAGAATCTTTTCTTGTTGAATTAATTTTCACATTCTCATATTCTCTGTAATGAGCTATTTCCTTTTGTCTCTGGGTCACCTGGCCCGCAAATGCCGTTCTCACGGCACTTTGCCCCCAGATATCAACAGTCCTGGCTTCCTGGACACGGACCACCCGTCTTCAGCCCCACGACTGTCCCCCGGCCGGCCGGTTCCGATGAGTCTATAGGACGCCTACCCAGGACCTCCTCCTCAGCCGCTAACCCGCCCCCTGCCGGGTGTGCGGAGCAAGGTATGTGCTTTGAGTCTTTTCTCAGCACCTCAGCTGCGGGTCGCCCCGTCGCCGCCCAACGCTGCCCTACCTGCTCCGCCCCGCTGCGAAGCCCCGCCGGGTACGTCAAATTAATCGTCCCTTTGGTGCCCCTAGCGCAGAGGTTGGACGCGTGGCTTTCACTTCCCAACCCGTCTCGCTGGCTGGCCCGGACCATCCGACTCGGTTACGCAATTCAGTTTGCCAGGCCCCCGTCCCCCTTCATGGGCGTCCGCTTTTCCGCAGTACACGGCGAACACGCCCACTCCCTGCGCGCGGAAATCGCGACTCTTCTGGCCAAAGACGCGATAGAGCCTGTCCCTCCAACCGAGATGAAGATGGGTTTCTACAGCCCTTACTTCATCGTACCCAAGAAAAGCGGCGGCTTATGACCAATCTTGGACCTGCGAGTTCTCAACCGAGCGTTGCACAAACTCCCGTTCAAAATGCTCACGCTTAACCTGCGTCCGGCATCTAGATTGGTTCGCAGCGGTAGACCTGAAGGACACGTACTTCATGTCTCCACCCTGCCCCGACACCGCCCCTACCTGCGGTTTGCGTTCGGGGGCCAGGTGTATCAGTACAAGTCCTCCCCTTTGGCCTGTCTCTGTCCTCTCACGAGAGTTACTATGCAAAACCCACAGAGATCAGGTGCTCAGGCACCTCAGCCGTCTGGGGCTTCAGGTCAACTGGGAAAAGAGCCAGCTCACTCCAGTTCAGAGCATCTCTTTTCTCAGGATGGAGTTAGACTCGGTCTCAATGTCGGCACGTCTCACCAACGAGCGTGCCCAGTCAGTGTTGAACTGCCTCGCCGCCTTCAGGCCAGGCACAGCGGTCCCCTTAAAACTTTTCCAGACGCTCCTGGGGCATATGGCGTCCTCCGCGGCGGTCGCGCCGCTGGGGTTGATGCATATGAGACCGCTCCAACACTGGCTCCAGACCCGAGTCCCGAGACGAGCATGGCGCCACGGCGCCGTATGCAACGGGCACGCAGCCTCAGGCCGTTGGAAAGGGGCCCAGCTGCGTTGGCACATCAACTGCCTCGAGTTGTTGACCGTCCTTTTTTGCCCTGCGGAAGTTTCTCCCGTTAATTCGGGACGAACATATCCTAGTCAGGCCGGACAGCACCACTGCGGTCGCGTACATAAATCGCCAAGGCGGCGTATGCTCCCGTCACATGTCACAACTCGCCCGTCGTCTCCTCCTTTGGAGCCAGCACCGACTCAAGTCGCTGCGTGCCACTCACATCCCCGGCAACCCCAATGTGATAGCGGACGCGCTGTCATGACAATGCTTGTCTGGCGGAGAGTGGAGGCTTCACCCCCACTCGGTGCAGCTGATTTGGGAACGGTTCGGCAAGGCCCAGGTAGACCCCTCTGCCTCCCGAGAGACCTCCCACTGCCCGCTCTGGTACGCCCGTTAAGAGGCTCCCCTCGGGGCAGATGCACTGGCACACAGCTGGCCGGTGGGGCTGCGCAAGTACGCATTCCCCCCAGTGAGCCTTCTTGCACAGGTGCTGTGCAAGGTCAGGGAGGACAAGGAGCAAGTCACTCTCGTGGCTCCTTACTGGCCCACCCGGGCCTGGTTCTCGGACCTCATACTCCTTGCGACAGCCCCTCCCTGGCGAATTCCCCTGAGGAAGGACCTTCTTTCTCAGGGACGGGGCACGCTCTGGCATCCGCACCCAGACCTCTGGAACCTCCACGTCTGGTCCCTGATGCGGAAGATCTAGCTGGTCTACCACCCACGGTCGTAGCCACGTTCAACCAAGCCAGAGCCCCTTCTACCAGGCAACTCTACGCCCTGAAATGGCGTCTGTTCGTGAATTGGTGTTCTTCCCGGGCAGAAGACCCACAGAGGTGCGCAGTTAGGTCTGTGCTCCTGTCCCTACAGGAGAGGTTGGGGGGGAGGCTGTCCCCATCCACCTCGTAGGTGTATGTTGCCACTATTGCAGCTCACCACAACCCAGTAGACAGCAACTCTCTGGGTAAGCACGACTTAATCGTCAGGTTCCCAAGAGGTGCCCGGAGGTTAAAAACCCCTCCTGGCCAAACCTGTTCCCCTCCTGGGGATCTCTCGGTGGTCCTTGCCGGTCTTCAGAGATCCCCCCCGAGTCGCTAGGATCAGTTGGCTCAGGGCCCTCTCCTGAAAAGACGGCCCTGCTGATTGCGCTCACTTCCATCAAGAGGGTCGGGGACCTGCAAGCGTCCCCTACTAACGACACTTGCCTGGAGCTCGGTCCGGCAGATACTCATGTGATCCTAAGACCTCGACTGGGCTATGTGCCCATGGTTCCTACCATGCCCTCTGGAGATCAGGTAGTGAACCTACAAGCGCTGCCCCGGGAGGAGGCAGACCCAGCCCCTCTCACTGTCGTGTCCGGTACGTGCCTTGTGTGCCTACCTGGACCGCCCCCAGAGCTTCAGGCGCTCTCAGCAGCTCTTTGTCTGCTTTGGAGGACCAGCAGAAAGGGAACGCTGTCTCCAAACAGAGGTGTCTCACTGGGTGATGGATGTTCAGTTGGCCTATCACACCCAGGCCATGCCCCCCACTTACGGGTTCGAACCCACTCCACTAGGAGCGTGACATCCTCATGGGCACTGGCGAGGGGCACCTCCCTAGCAGACATTCGCGGAGCTGCGGGCTGGGCAGCACCTAACACCCTTATGATCTCAGGGTTGAGTCAGTCTCGTCCCGTGTTCTCTCAGGTCCGAGCCCGTAGAACTCGGTACACGTCGACGATCTGACCGGGTGAACCGCTTGTTCCAGCGCCGTTTCCCTCTGCCGAGGCAAAACAGTGCGCTTTTGCCCCAGAGGACCCAGGTCCCTGGTTGATTCCTCCCTAGCACTTCGGACCCGCAGCAGTTCATCGGAGGAACATGCTGGTCCAGTCCACTACGGGTACCTCCGGCTACCCCTACTGGAATAAGTGCTCCACAGATCAGGCCTCCTACGGGACTCCTCCTGTGTGTATTTCCGCGGCACGGTCACCTTACGAGCTGACCCGCGTCTCCCTTAGGCAGTCCTTCGCTGCCCTCCGGTCGCCGTGTTTTAGCAACTCCCCCCTCCTTGAGGTTGGATCTACCACCGTGCCATTTCCTTCCACATGCCTAAGTGGCCATGTGATGTATTTTGCCACCTTTACCTCCCCTGTTGGGCGGGTGTGGCCTCCGCAGGGTCTTTTCCCCCTAAGAATAGGAATTTGGAATAAGACCCCCTTCCCTCGATGCGGTAAGGGCCCCGGCTGCTCTTGCTCTATGCCGAGAAAACATAGAGAGAAAAGAGGCCCAGCCAGGCTTGGCCCATTCCCTAGTTGGGAGCGTCACCTTGTTCCCCCCTAGGGTAACCAAAAGGATGCTGACGCTTTTTCGGGGCATTGGGGAAGAGTACGTGCAGCCTGAACACAGTTGGTCGCTTGCGCACGTGCAAAATACCTGCCCGCTTCTGTGTCAGCAGTACACGTACACGGCTCAGCGCATGGCGAGTTTTGAAGTGGACCCCTAGTGTCGCTTCTTCGACACGACGTCGAAGTGAGCGACAGACGGGGAACGTCTCGGTTACGTATGTAACCTCCGTTCCCTGATGGAGGGAACGAGACGTCGTGTCTTCCCGGCCACGTCGCTGAGCCGAGCCGCTGAGATGCCTGGAACACTCCCGGCTCCTCAGAAAAATCCTGAATGAACGAGCGTATTTCTCTCGCCTTTATATCCGTATCCGGAGGCGGAGTATGCAAATACTGTTCGCCAACTCTCATTGGCCTTTTTTCATAGATCAGAGGTATCTTTCGGCGCTCAAGAGAGACCCCTAGTGTCGCTTCTTCGACACGACGTCTCGTTCCCTCCATCAGGGAACGGAGGTTACATACGTAACCGAGACGTTACATTCCATATTTTAAACACTGAAAACCCTAATAAGTTCACTCAACTCAACCCAAAATTATTGAGTAATGGCATCTCCAAAACTTGTGTAATTAAAAATAACTGGTGTTCGTATAGGATTAACTTAACTATTTAGGTTAAGGCAACTATATGCAAGTAAGCTTAACTCAGATTTGCTATTTAAATGTTGTTGTTTCAATTTGAATTGAATGGACCTACATTAACACAAAAGGTCATACAACAATACAGCTTTTTTAAAGGTTATAAATTCTAGGTCAATCGTTAAATGTATTTCTCCACAGAAATGCATAGACACCTGTATTTCAGTTGTGTGAACTGGGTTCAACTTGACCGAAGTGATGTCATCACACGAAACAACTTTTTGCAACAAACATAGATAATACTACTAAGCGTAAACATCAATGAATTCATAATAACAACTATTAAAATGTCCTCATATGTTCCCTTTGACAGAGGAAAAATAATTAAAAAGCACTAGGCATTGTGGGTATTCCCCATAGCCTCATGGTGCGTTCACGTGCTATGGTAATTATGGTAAATACCAAAAGCCGACGTGGAAAATGCACATGAACACCCCCTCATGTGATATTTTCCACTGGGCAACTCGTAGAATATTTTGATGCCCGAGTTGCCGAGATGAGATAACCTTTGACCTTTTCAAAATGGCGGAGAGCATCGCGAGAGTGTTGAATGGTAAGCATTGTACATAACCAAACCTTTTTTGCTACTGTTAGCTAGGGGTGGAACGGTACATTCGTATTGAATCGAAACGGCGCGGTCTGGTGCACGAATTTACACGGAGAATACACGTTATAAAAATAAATAAAACTCTAAATAGCGATACTATTATACTACGCTCTATTCGCGTTTGGTGTGAACGCAGCATAATGAACAGGCTGCGATGTCAAGATTGCAATTGTGTGTGTGTGTGTGTGTGTGTGTGTGTGTGTGTGTGTGTGTGTGTGTGTGTGTGTATCTCCATCTTTTTACCACATTACGACAACAAAAGCACTTGAACGCAACACACTGGTAAATACCAGTTCACAAGTGGAAAATATCATATTTACCATAGCACGTGAACGCACCATCAATTTTGTCCTTAAAAGTTTGAGTTACAAAACACTTAAAAAAGTCTATGGATTTCTAAAAAAAAAAATAATACTAAGTAATAAGGAACATAAATCTGAGTTATGAGTCCAAAACATGACATTTCAAGTCATGTTTAATAAAGTCACTTTTTTTTTTTTCCAAATAATGACAACATTAGGGTTTCCAGACTAGGTAATAGCATTTTTATACCTGGATTCTGTGACTCAGTCCATGATTTTTCGCATCGTGGAAATAACAGAGCCTACACGTGGCAACCGTGGTATAAGTGGACTCCAAACTGTTAAAAATGTATTCACATTCCAAGGTGTAAAGGCTGTATCACCACACAACAACCTCAGGGTGTGAATTCATTTAAAAAAAAAAAAAAATTGCAGTCCGAATATCGTCCTTGCTCAATGTTTACAATTCTATTATTTTTGTAGTTAACACTCCAGCAATGCTGAAACGAAAAAATAATAATTTACACTGTATCAATACATAAACTATTTCCGTTGAGCAAAGCAGAGATAACAGCAGATAAGCAGGGAACGTATGTGACAAGGCTTCGTCCATGACAATCAACCGTTGTTGTTGTTTCACAATGCATAGTCACCGGCGTTGACAAAACTATACACATTTTTGGTATTTGACACTTATTCCGAGTTCCTATCTTTAACATGTATTTGAACATGCTACACAAACCTTGTTAGAGTCACAGTCACTAAAAATGTATTAGACTATTTTCCAGGGCAAACAATCATTTTCCAGGACTTCTATATTTTTTTTTGTATAATTTCCATGACTTTTCAATTACTGGAAATCTGCATTGCAATATTTCAGGTTTTCCTGGACAAGTGGGAATGCTGATTTAATAAAACGGGCATAAAATCCTAGGGCAGACTATACAGAAAGTTTTCTTGCATTTGAGCTGACAATGTAATTTACCTTTATTATTCATGGTCCCAGATTCATTGCCCAAACCACCATTTATCCCATTCGAGCCAAAATTCTGAGAAAAAGAAAAAACAAAACAACAAAAGTAGGCCATCAGTTTAGTGAATGAAGCATTAAAATATCCTCAAATACCAGTTGGAAAAGCACAAGCATCATAATTAGGTGATTCATTGTTGTTTTCTCACATTGCCAGGATGAGAGCTGACGTTTACGGCTTTCACAGCGGTGTCCTTATCCAGGATGGTGTTGAGGTATGGCTCAGGGGAACCTAGAGGATACAGACTGGTCAGATTGATGGTCTTAAGGCTTGTGTATTGAAGGGAAGGTAGGTCTCTGCTCCAGTCTAATTGTGGCATGTCAACAAAATCGTTTAGTTTAAAGAAAGAATTAACAAGCTACAAAAAACGAAGTACGAATACAGACAGAAACTAAAACAAAATGATTCTGGTTAATATTTCTAATTAGTGGGGATGACAGACAGACCACCTTCCCCTGCCATGCAGTCAACAGAATGAGCTCCACACACCAGATTAATCAATAAGTTTACAGATGACCCCTGCTAACTCTGCCTTTAGTAACAAACCATAAGCCTCTTAGTAAACACTTACGAATTTCACAACAGTTGCTATAAAGAAGTGTATTTTAGACACTTCAATGCCCATTGCTTAGGAAGACATATAAATATAGCACATGTTGCCAAAAGGCTTGGGACAGGTAGACATTAAATGGATAGTTCATCCAAAAAGAAAATTACCATTACTTTCTCATTCCCAATGTTATTCCAAACACCAAACACACACACACACACACACACACACACACACACGTGCATGATTTTAATGAGTCTTCACATATTTTCATATAACAAAATGGGCATCGCTAATGGTTCTCCAATGTCTTGTAAACAAATGTCATGATCTCAAACCACAAGCTGCAGCGGAAGTGAAGATTAGCAGTGAATAATGACTTACGTTTGCTTTGTTCCTCATACAAAGCTATGTAATGACTTCATAATACTTGGAATATTGTGCACAAGTCATTTAGACTACATTTTTTGACGCTTTTATTTCTATTTGGAATTTGAAAGTCTGTGGTGACTATGAGCTGTCATTAGAAAATATCTATTTGAATTCTTTAAAAAAAGTACCAAAACATGTTTAAAGAAATTACTAAAATTACAGTATACTCATTTGGAATGACATGAAGTAAATAATGATTTAATTTGTATTGTTGGGTTAGTAAAATGAAAGAAATCAGCACCCAGAAAGCCAGTAGCACAACTGACTTACACAAGATAAGTAGAAAAAGATGATATTCAGACTTTCACTACAGGTCCAATCAAAAGCAGAGTAACTTGTCCTTAACTGTACTGTCAGTTTAAATGAAAAGTCTGTAATAACATACTTCAAGTGTGTAATGATTTTATTTAATTCGTTTTTACAAGGCCTTTGTGGTCAAGTAAGGTTAAAACAGTCTCTGGCCAATCAAGGCTGCTTCAGAGTGTTGCAATCGATAAGACTTACTATTCCTGCCAGGTCTGCGTATGTCCGTGAGCAGACTACCCTTTTGCAAAGACTCCTCCATACTAGTCTTCCACTCAATATAGCTCATGTCTGCCACACTGTGTCCGTTCACTGTAAGGATTTCATCTCCAACCTTCACCTGACCGAGCTCCGCTGGACATGCACACACGCACCAAACATGTACACGAAGAAAAAAGACAGACAAGACTGATAATTACTTCAATCTTCAATCAACTTTTCATCTGGATTTAATTTTAGAAGCTAGAAACTGGAAAGCAGAAATTATTCTTGATTTAGTCAACTAAACAACATTCAGTTTAGCTCCTTATATAATATGACATTTTGCTCCATTTCTGTCTGGACATAGAGAGTGTTTGAACTAGAGGCTCATTAGAATCAACCTAAAAAAAGCAATCTGCCCTGTATAGCTCTAGCAATGGCACAACATATGTGTTTTAAGCAGCACACAGAGCCTGTACTGGACGTTTCATTATTTCATTGGGCAGCACATTGTTAGTTGACATGCAACACTTAAGGAAGTTAACATGTTCTGCAATGTGACATGCTATATTCCATCTGAAACTATTTTAAACATTTAGCTAATTCTTTATAATTATTATGCATACAGCTTTTATGACCTCATATTAGTCCTACATGTAATATTTTCACTTCTAAAAGTTAATTTGTCACACCACAGAATCATTTAATAAGAACTAGTGAAGGCAAAAAAGTACCTAAAATTATGACCAATCACATGACCTAAGATTGACTTTTCCCCTACAAACCTTTCTACAGATTCAAATACATTTTTGGCTACAATCTTGATGTCGACGTGTCCATGGACCCAACCATGCCTCAACTACATGCTGACACATCTTATGGGCATCCTATGAGAGAGCATGTTTCAGAAAAATCTCCTTGATAATATTAAAGGATTTTGCAACACTTTATTTTACCTGGCACTACAGATTTGACACTGACTCCTGTAGAGTCACAGTCAGTCTGGAAGCCAAAGTCTTGGCTGCTGTTGGGTTGCTGGTTCAGACTGATTCTCATGTCACTGTAGCTCACCTGCAAGACACAGTAAGTCATTACAAGAAGCATGAGAACATCACTGTGTGCCAAAGATCATGACAGAGATATTAAAAAAAAAATTTAATGTAGGAATAAGATAAATTCTATAAAGTAATATGGATGGATGGATGTTTGGATGGAAGGAAGGACTGATAGACGGATGGGCTTTGGGTGCAATTGGTGTTGCACGTCATGCATTATTGGTTTTTGTGTCTCAAAACCAAACTTTGTAACATCGAACCAGCACTATAGGTGGCATACTTCATTTGAGAACTGCATAATGATTTGCATGAGATATTTGATTTGATATATAATGACCAAGTAATAATTAATGAATGAATAAGGAGTTACATTTTGGGTCAAAGGTTCAAAGCTATTGAATGGCTTCTGAAGAATATATACTCTATATATCGCACAAGTCATATTGACTACTATAATGGCATTTTTATAGTATTTTTGTCTTTTTTGTAGATTGATCGTTGTATGGAACAGATCTGTATGAATACTCTACAAAATTCTCCTTTTGTGTTTGATAGAAAAATAAGCATGTGGGTTTGGAGGGAATAAATAATAACTAATTAAAATGTTTGGTTTAAAATATTCCATTAAAAGCTGTGGCTGGGTTGAAATCCCTCCTTATCAGAACAGTTAGAACCTGTCTTACCTCATTAGCAGGGTTGATCACAGACGAAGCTTTGGGCAGGGGTGACGCCCTGTTGACTGGAGGGACAGGAGAAGGGGTCTCCTCCTCATCTTCATTATTGCTCTGAAGAGGGGTGCCCTGGGAGAAATCATCATCCTCCATCACATACTGAGAATAGCGGTTGGGAACCATAGTTTTCTTGAGGCTGTCAGTCCCTCCATTCGTGCGCTTATGAGAGTCATCCATCTAAAAAGATTTTTGAACTCATCACATACGTAATATTCACTACTTAAGATATATTCATTACTTTCTGTAGCGTTACAAAGTCCTCATATTTTTAATAAATCAGAACAGATCATGACTTCTGATTTACCATGGGATAAGTATGGGTTAAAAAAATCATTTGATTAATTGATTAGTGACATGTTACACTTTCTAAAAACGTCAGACTTTCATATTGGTTCAGTAGTAGTTAAACTCAATTAGCTTGCTTTAGAATTCATATGAGCAGCTGTAAATAGATACGTACTAGAATGTAAATCCTACTCTGTAACAAACAAAAAAGAAAATGTCATTTAAACATGTTATGATGTTTGAGACTGAACAGGGCAACTCACCGTGAATGCTCTGGGAAAGGAGATGATTCGGTTGGACTGTGTGCCGAATGGTCTGGGTGTGATTACAGAGGTGAGCCTTGCGCTATCTGATCTCTGGTAGCTCCTGGGGAGGGAGGCAGAAACTCGATCCAGCCCAGGCTGCTTTGTCTCCATTGAACTGGGTTTATACAAAGAGCTTATGGGGCCACTGGAGTTCTCAACTGGCTTAGTGGTGCTAATTGACTCCAACTGTTGAGAGTTGTTCAGAATGGTGCTGCTGGTGTTTGGTTTACTGATACTGGTGGGCTTGAGGCTGGTGTTGCTGTTGGAAATAGCTGGAACGGGATCATCCAGAAGGCTTTGGGTAGTTGTTTGGCTGTGTTGAATGTTGTTTGTCACATGAAGAGGGATCTCTGAGCTGGAGCGATCACATTTGGCTGGAAAATCGATATGGTCTGATGCCAGGGTGCCAGCGACAGGTTCCGCTTTCATCAGAGATGGCACAGAGGGTACTGAAGGTTTGTCCATTGGGGCGTAAGGGACGTCAATGGTATAGCTACGTGGTGGCAGAGTTCTGGTTCTGGGCACAGGTTCTTCAAATACATCATCAACGCTTGTGTTAAAGCTGTTATTGTAGTTGTCTTTCCCTTGGTTCTCTCTGAAAGGGGCAGAGGTCAGGGAGGCAAGACAAGAGATACGATTAGATTACACTTTTAAATTGAGCTCAAGAGTGATCAGAGAAAGTAGCACAGACTAGATTATCCATCCAAACAACACATTGTGTTACTGATGATACTGAATAACAAAAAAAATAACAAGTGAAATTAATAGCTTCTAAAATATTTTAGGTCAAATTTTATACTAGTAAACTACATTTTATATATTAAAATTGATTGGCTTTCACCTTGCAAGGTTAAAGCTGTTGTTGAGATAAAATCCCTCCTTGTTTATTGCTCAGGAGTCATAACATGTCTTACACATTTCTTTAAAATAAAATAAAATGCCGTGAGGGAATGTATGTTCACCTCTTATCCTGCATCTCCTTGAAGGTTTTTGATTTCCAGGGGCCGCTGGTAGAAGTGATCTGCTCAATCTGCTCTCTCTCCTCTTTTTTCTTCACAATATCAGAATTCACACTCCTGCGTTTGTTCTTCCACCTTGTAAGATCCTGCAGGGGTAAGAAGAAAGACACTCAGCCTCCATAACTAGAGCACAGGTGCTTTTTCACAAACACTAATGGTAGGAGGGACAGTGCAGGGGAAGGTTGGAGAGACTGGAGGACAGATATAGGAGTGAGGGAGGACTAGATTTTTCTGGTGTCCTATTTTGTGTCTTTGGCTCCACCCGACTCCTTTCCCCTTGTGAATTAGGGGCCGTATGTGACCTAAATGCTGTACTGAATATCAGCCCAACCACTTCCACACTTACTACATTTTATCATCAAATGGTTAGAAACTATTTATTAATGACATTGTTGTGTGGCTGGAAACAGTTTTGATCACTTCATGGCAGGAGCGTGGTTGGGCCTTTTTTACTGGGGCACAAGCCCCAGTAATACTCTGCTGTGCCCCAGTAAAACTTTACAGATAAAAAATTAGGGTTTCCTATTTAAAAAAAAGACTGTTGTGACACCTATTAAAGAGAAACTTTTTCATCATCAGCAATCTATCCAATCAAATAGACCCTCGCCTTATTCATGTTCAAGTGCGAAACTTGATTATTTTTTTGAACAGCGCAGAATCGCAGCACACTTGTCCTCGCTCTCTCTTCCACAGAGCAGCTGTGGCGCATGTACAGTGTTGCCAGGGTCGAGCTTTCACACCAAATTGGTGATGAAATTTGAAAACACATTTGCGGGCTAAAATTATGCAATTTAAGTTTTTAGTTTTTGGGATATTTTAAGCATGGTCCACGGTTTGATGGTAGACGATAGATAATGCAAAGACAACGTCTTATACATGTATAACGTTTCTGGGATTTAATATCTGGCAAACGCACTGGTATGCTGTTGTCTTAACAATAAGCACACGGTCCACTGTGCACCAGAATCATCCCAGTCTGCAACATTCTTACACAAATATTACATTTGAGCACATGATACATTGTTTCCACTTCCTTTCCTGATGCAGATACAGTTTCTGTGCCAAACTTTGCAGCAGAGTAAAGACAAACGGATCTTGATAAGCACATTGGTGGATATATTTAACATCGATATTGTTGTTTTAATTTTGGTAAAATTTCTAATTTTGGCTTTATGGCACAAACTTTTGGAACTCGCATTTTATTACAAATTTATTCCTTTCCCAATTCCAAAAAAAAAAAAAAAAAAAAACATTTCAAAAATACAAATTTTTAAAATCTATGTAATGCATCGTTGCCAGTGGCTTATCGCTGATATACATATCTGAAAACTCGGCACAGGTGAACTAGGGAACATAATGTCTGTTAATATAGAATGTGCAGTCACAAGAGTGTGTTTATAGTGTTTTTATGGCTTTTAATGTGGCTCAACCAATCAGAATTTTGAATCAGAATTATCCGTCTCATAATAAAATTTATAAGTTCATAATTTACAATTTTTTAATTTACTATACATTTTTTATAATTTTATACAATCATATTTTTGTTTTTATAACTTTCACTGGAATTTCTTTTTTATTATAACATACAGTAATTATAAATTAGAACCAATAATGATCCAATTAAAACTATTATTTTTAAACTACCTTACATGAAAGGTGCTCTAAAATAAAGTCATTTTAATATTTTTTTTTTTTATCATTATCATCATTAATATTATTATTACTATTATAAAACATCCACCCACTGACAGTGGGGAAATCACTTCTTACTTCTCTTAAAGACAAACAAAGCCAAACACTGCACCACAAACTTCATCAACAGCAAAACTATGTGTTTCGATACTCACATCCTGCCACTTATCCTCACTCTCCTTCAACTGAATGTGCATCTTTCGCAGTTCTTCAAAACGGACTTCTTTGCTCAAGTTGCTCAAGTTTGAGTTTATCTGATCCTCTGTGATGTCACTCACTGATTTGCTCCTGAGAACAGATTTTTTTTTTGTCAATTGTCAGATTAACTGAAAAACAATCCCATGAGGAAAAACTTGCATGCATTAAGATGAAGGAAAGTTTTAATGCATTTCAGCCATTCAGTTTTTAAAAAGTGCTACAGTTCATGTGAAGAATACAAAAATATTGGAAATGTACAAGACAAAGTATTTAGTGTTAGTAAAC
Organism: Moxostoma hubbsi; assembly: GCA_032164185.1. NCBI lineage: Eukaryota > Metazoa > Chordata > Actinopteri > Cypriniformes > Catostomidae > Moxostoma > Moxostoma hubbsi. Next base: position 23,233,651 of record JAVLUX010000011.1, on the reverse strand, counting down.
AGCAGGCATGTCCCAAATATTCTTCAAGCCAAAGGTAGGTGTCATGTGTGAAAATTGTGAAAATTGGTTCAGATTCCATGAGTATTCAATCACTTCCACTCAAGTGATTTACCTGTGAAATCACAATATCTCTGCATTACAGAAACAGAAGGGCTTCTTGTGTTCTGGATCTTTCCAGAACATCACATTTAATAGAGATTTGGATTAAATTAGTCAGCAGTGGGTTTGCCTTTGTTGTCTCCACTATTTTATAGTGAAAAGAGCTGGACAGCAGCCCATGGGAAGCAAAGCATTGTGGGTGTCAGTGCTTAATGTAGAGAAGAGCAGAACAAAAAGGCTCAGGCAGCATGACCCCACAAATGAGAAAAAATGTGCCATTCCTGCACAAGGCCACAACTTACCCATCACTACCAGAGATGTTTTGATGCAGTCTGAGAACCAAAGAGAACCACATAACACAGTCATAAATGTGTGATGATTGACACTTTTGTTTATTGACCAACACAATAACACACATGTCCACTATCAAGAGCGTAATCACACACTGCACACAAAAAATAAAAACTTCTCATAAGCAGTATGTTTGGCTTGTTTTCCAATAAAAAAAATATCTAAACATTCTTAAAACACAATAAAATTACTTGAAAAAGTAAAAACTAAAAGATTACATTTTTAGAAAAAGTGTCTTGACAGTTTCTTTTTTTTAACCCCTCTTGCAAATTGCAAATTGCAAAAAAAAACAAAAACAAAAAAAAACATTTTTTCTTGTTTTTTTTTTTTTTTTTTTTTTTTTTGGCAATCTTATACATTTTATCGAGGTTTATTCTGAAAATAAGAAAATACAGTTTGCCAACTGAATAAAGAAAATAACATAAGATCAAGATTTTTTCCTCTGAAAATAAATCGTATTTTAAACAATTTTGTTTCTCAAGTAAATGTATCTACTTTTAAGGTTGTATAGATATTTATATAGAAAATAAGATAAAAATAAATAAGACATTTTTTTTTTTTTTAGTGTACTGGTCCAGTAGTGCATAACGGTTATTCGTTTTACACAATCATGCTTTAAGGGTTCATTCCAAGTGTCACCTGTCCATTCTCCAATATATTTTTTTTATATATATTACTATTATAAATTGTTTTAAAGCAGGTAAAACAACCCTGCAACTGAATGACGTTTATCATTTGTGAACAAATAATATTAGCAGTTGCCTACTATTACCTTACTTTATTTATGTAAAGTGAAAGGAAGAATGACATCACAGAAAACTTGGAGAATTCCCCACAATCCTAGTGCGGTTACTCTTTTAAATGGTGTTGCATTCGATGGACCCTCACCAAATGAAAAGTTTTCCTTGGGATTCGAAGGCTAGGTGTGTTTAAATGTTTCCATGGACACACAAAAGTGTAAGTTCCAGCTTTCAAAGGATCACAAGGCTGTGGGGAATTTGGAGCTAGAGTGGACTGTTAGCTACTTCGTAAAGAACGGATGTCTAACTGGATTATTTATAGACATTACTCAGGTTTTAACATTCCACCAAATTTAAGATGGATATACTTTCACCTTATAACATTGGCGAGAAGCCTCTCACTTAACAGAAAGTCAATCTACTGAACTAGAATGTGCACTTCATGTACAATCTTTCATGCTTTCATCACCAAATCTTTCAGGCTTATTTTTTCTATTAACTATGCACAAAATGCATTAGACAGGCAAATAGTCAGTCTCTCTGCAGTATAAAACAAAACAGTTGTAAGTGTACATTCTTTGGTGTTGTTGTAAAAAGTGAGGCTTATGCATACTTAATAAATTGTTATTTTTTTAAATAAATGATAAATTCAGTAAAATCTGTTAATTATTATACCACTTTAAGAATTCAATATATGTATAACTGACCAAATAAATGAACCATTTATAAAACATTGCATGAATCTTTTACCCTGTCAAATTACAATGCTAAGAACCACTTGGCATTAACACTAGGTGTACAGATTAATCATAAGTGAGTGCCAATTTTGAACCTGGTCCAAAACATTCAGAGAAAAACACTGAGGAATCCAAATATCTATCTGTCACCATCATTCATCAAGTGGCATGTCTTGTGCAATCAAAGGCAAACTCAAGTCAGACTCCAGCAAACATTTGCCACTTCAGAGATCATAGTTAACATGAGAATGAGAAAAATACACCTCAGCCAAAACAACCATGACAAGCAGACAGCCATTTCTGTAGGCTAAGAAACCTAACCTCTCCACCAACAGCCTCTTCCTGTATCTCAGATGACTGGCCTCTCTTATGGTTTGCCATTTCTGCATGTCTTCCTCATTGCAAGAGAGGGGAACAGTGGGACCTCCTTGAGTAACAGATAAACTGTGTCTTGCAAGGGAAAGGTTTGCTGTTCCTTGAGTATTAAATGCTCTTAGCTTCCTAAGAAGCATATCATCTGTTTTCAGGTGCTCTTCTACTTCCTGTTTAGTCTTTGGCTTGGGTTTTTTCTGTCTGGTTTCATATGGGGTACACTGCAGCTTGGCCTGCAGTTTTTGTGGCAAAGTCCATGGCTCTGGAATGGGCACAGGGTGATAGTTATCAGGGGCCCCAGACAGAGGGCGCTGATTGTTTTGCTGTTGAACCCTTCGAAAAACCACATCATCTTTTTCCAAGTCAGGGTAAACAGGTTCCGCCTCATTGCGAGGCTGAATTACCACATTAACATCAGCCTCTGATCTGCCACGAGGGGCTAGGAAGTTACCGTACTTCAACTTTGCCAGGTCATTACTGGAGTGGAAGGTGTTTGTACGCCGTGTAAACATATCATCATTTACAAAGTCTGGCAGGATGTCTGCAGAAACATTGTAAGGGTCGTTAGGGTGTTCACGCCCAAGGAGTGGATACTTTTCACATTTTATAAGTCTGGGGCCAGAGGTGGGATCCGGCCTGGGCCAAAAATTAGGGGGCCTTATCTTAGGAAGCCCAGCACTCTGCTGAGCAACCACAGGGGGTTGTGTTTGAGAACTGCAGGTGAAAGAAAGGAGAAAAGAGTAAAGAAATGTTTCATGCCAGGGGACAGTAGGAGAATGCAAGTGCACAACTGTGTAAGCAAGCTTTCTATAGCAGTGCATGGCAGGAGAATGCAACTAACCATGTGGAATATAATAAAAGGTGGTGTTCAGATACAAACAAAATATTTTTAGCAGTGCTGTATAATATACCAATTTTTTGTATTGATAAGTTCCCTTAATTTTATCATATTGTAAAAATTTTGCTGTAAAAGAATGCTTGTGCTATCTTTTTTTTTTTTAAATGAATCCCAAATGCTTTGATGTTTTGTTATTTAATACAATGAAATTCATACATTTTTAAATGCAACTTAAGTGTCCAAATAAAATAAGTAATAGCACCACCAGGCAAACTTGATTTTCTTTGGATTTCGGAAAGCTGTAGTGTATTTTATTATTTGTCTGAATTATGTAAAAACTGATACTAAACTGACCAGTATGGATCTTCTCATGTGTTCGATTTAGATACAAATGTACTTGTGTTGTGAGATCCTTATTATTCAAAATGATGATTTAGAAAGAAAAAAAAAAACCCATACATGTTGCAAGCATTAGTTGACATATTTAATAGAACATAATAAGAAGCTGATTGGGGGTACTGAGTCCAGTCCTGCTGCATATGTGGCTGTGAGAAGGACCTGGCAGTGAAAGTGAGGCTGCAGTAGATGGGACCTTCAGGTGCATGGGGGTGAGAGGAAGGGGGCTCAGACTGAGTGTGAGAGAAAGATGGTACAGAGAGCCAGGGACTGACGTCACAGTCTGAGTCTTCTGAGGATGAACCTGACTTCTTGCGGCTGGAAAATGGGAGGTGAAAGAGCACAGAGAATAACAAGGGAGAAAAGTTAGCAACCATCACCAGAAAGAAGAGTGAGAGAAAGAGAGTCTTAGCAATAAAATGAAACCTGCAGCTCTCTGTACAAACTTGCTTTTTTACAGGGACTGAAACTAATATCCGAGCAGCCGATGGACAGGTTTATCATGTACGTCTTAAGAAACAAAATTACATGGACCTTTTAAAAGCAATTTTAAAAGTATTTAAATGTAGGGTTCCCACACTTTCTGAACACTGAATTTCCATAACCTTTCCAGTTGTTTGAGATTATTGTATAGGGTCTTTTAAGAACCATAAAATTCAGACAAATTCATTAATTAATCATTCAGACCAATATAAAAACCAATTCCAATAATAATAAAAAAAAAACTAAAGTAAAGATTTGCTCACAAATCAAGATCGAAAACAAGTTTTAATCAAAACACTATTTAGCCTATGAAATACTGTATTTCAGAGCAGTGTATGTGTGAAACTTTTTAATTATAGAAAGTTCCATGACTTTTCCCTACTTCATAGGTTGTCCTTTGCGAACCCTGTGTGCATAAAGCACAGCTTTTTTATTTGACATTTTATTTCTTTACGTTTTCTTTTTTTTTTGCCTCAGTACCAGACAGACCTGAATCCTTGGATCTTTCTATACCAAGGGTGGTGCTGGGATCAAGTTTGATCTTCTTCACATGTATATCATCCTCAGGTGTCCAGAACTTGGGCAGACATTTATTATAAGGCACCATCGCAGAGTGTTGTTGAATCAGGCCAAATTTTCGGGCATAAAGGTCATCTTGAACAGGGTCAGCATCACCTAACTCATCATCCTCTTCGTCGGAGTCATCGTAAATGCAGATGCCAGCAGACACGGGCCTCCTATAAGACCTCTGAAGAGGCTGTAACTGACTGCTGCTCAAAAGACAGCCATTTTTGTTACATACTTCCAATGAACAAGGCACATCAAACCATCCAGCAAACCAAAGAAAATTAAACACAGAAAAGTCCACGCTATGGTGTGAAAAACAAGCAAAACAATGACATCACAGCAACTGAAAATCCAAACCAATTAGAGTTTATTGAAAATGACCTGAAGTTAGCACTGACAACATGCCAAATAGAAGTGTATCAATGGTACCAGTTTCTGACCTGAGGTCGGTCAGTGTCTGCCTCGGCACATTAGTGACAGCCACTTGGGACAAGGTGCACTGTGGGATAGAAGCTGCCTCCATCGGGTTCATGGGTAAGGCAAAGTTGGTCAGCGCGACCGGGGAGGGGCTGTGAAATCTACGGATAGCGAGGTCATCAAGAACCACATCAGGGTCTGGCCGATCAGCATCTGAATCACAGCTATTATACTCAAAAGCCCAAGACAGCTGGGCAGCTGGAATGGAGGACTGGGATTTCATCTTTATGATAGAGGATGGATCTGGACCTGCCCTCTCATGACTTTGACAAACCACCAATGGTGGTTAAAAGAGCACAAACGGCAAGACATAGTGGGAGAAATAAGCACTGGCATTCAAACATTGAAAACTTCTAATGACTACCATAACATCTCACTCATCAAATGAGGACCCTTTTGAAAATACCTGCATTGCTGGTCACCAGCATATTTTGTATTTTGTATTTTTTTTTGGATACTGGTAACCAGCATAGCTTCATTTGAAGCACACTTTGCTGTGTTTTCAGCAGGGGAATATACAGTAATGATGAACATATACACAACCTGTGTTTTACTAGACAGCAAAGTGATTGTTTTTCTTCTTAATCAATGGCTGAACCTACAAAAGGTCACTAAAGTAGGTGAGTCATCCAATGAGATTCAATGAGAACAATTCAATCCTAGAATCTCTCATGTGAATTTCAATAATAGACTTGCATTACCTTGTGAAAGTGCCATCCTCATCTGTGTACAGAGGACTTCCCCAGCTTCGTCTGTTGTCGTCATTTCGCTCTGCACGTTTCTTGCGCAAGGGTGCTGGAACATAGCCTGACTGCTTGTCCTTGGTGGGCAGGAATTGGTTGAACGAAGTAGCGGTCTTGGGAGTTAAGATCAGCGAGCGGCGGTATTCTTTATTCACTGACATCATGAAGCTTAGCTCTGCTTCAGGGTCACTTCCACAACCTGGTGAAACAAAACACAGAGAGAAAGGATTAAGAGCTTATATACCGACAGCCTCATTCACCCTTCACTTTCATTACATCTTTTTATCCATTCATCCAAGCGAATGGTGACTGAGGCTGTCAGTCCCTACTGTTCAGCCTAACATCTCCTATTGTGTTCCAAGAAACTCATAAGGGCTTGGAACAACATGATGGTAAGTAAATTACGACAGTTTTCATTTTTGGGTGAACTTTCCCTTTAAGACATTATTTAACATGTTTTTTAAGCCATTTTCCTTGTGGGGACAATTGGATGTTTCCACAAAATAGGTGATTTCTGGTTTTACTATCCTTGCTGGGACATTTGGTCCTGTATGTACACGCACTAGTAAACATGGCAGTGGGAATGGAGAGTGAGTCATTGGCAAGTCTGTGGGGAATACGAAAAAATGTCTCACTGGGGTGAATGAGGAGAGACCAGAAGACTAATTACATCAGCAGATAATTACACCAGCACACCAGGGACATGACAGACTTGAAAGATTCTATTGTCAATAAAACAGAGCCATGTGGAAGAGTATAATTGGAGGGGAGTTTAATCTTTCCATCAAAACAGTATCTGCTGAATGTCATAAAGACAGCAAAAAATAGCTCAAGGCAAAATGAGGGTTCTCAGAAGCCTTTTTTAATTTGTATAAAGACATGTAAACAGTATTATTCACTTACCACTAGAGGGCACCATACATTTGTTTAAAGTGACAATAGTAATTTGATAAACTACACTTCAGCAGAAGCAAGAACATTTATTTTTTTTTTTTTTTTACTTGTCAGATACCATAGACATATCCAAAGTGAAGAGTGTTATACAAAAAAAACACTCAATACGATATCCCACCTCCATTTTTATATAACTACTCAGAACACACAAAATAGACTTAAAGGGGTAGGTCACCCAAAAATAAATATTCAGTCTTCATTTACTCACCCTCATGACGTTCCAAACCCGTATCGCTTTGTTTTTTTTTCATAGAACACTAGATGAGAAATTTTGAGGAATGTTGATGCTGCTTTTCCCATATAATAAATGTGAATCTCCTTTTGTGTTACACTAAAGAACTAACATCATACGGGTTTGGAATGACATGTTGGTGAGTACATGGTGGGTGAACTATCTATTTAAGACATTTAATTGAGGAGTTTTCCTCAAGCTAAGAGTCTTACCCTCACTGCTGCCTTTGAGCGTAGCGTCAGAGGATGCGCTATGGGTTCTGGAGTCTAGTGAGTCGAGACTGTCTAGGGAGTCTTCTCTCTTGTGTCCGGCCCGTAATGGAAGAGCTCTTTCTCCGAGTATTAGCTATCACTACAAGAGCTGTTTTGCACACTGCCCTGCAGTGATGAGCAGTCCTCGAGTGCCTGTCGAGCACAAGGGTGAGTGTGAGGGGAAACAGGCTGCCATGCACACACACAGACACAGACACACAGACACACACACACACACACACACACACACATTTACTAAAAACAAACTAACATAGAAACCACACCATCACCATATAGCCTCCATAAGTACATAGAAAATATCTTGCTCATGATAATATGCTGTTTTTCTATTGCGAGTCATGCCAGTAAAGCCAATCAAGCACACAGAAATGTGTACACTCGTGTGTTATTATGGGTGTGTACATAACATGGAGTGTACTATTGATTCTGAATCGAGATGTGCAAAAATCTAAAGCAGTTAAAGTTATAGTTCACCCAAAAATGAAAATTCTGTCCTCGTTCCAAACAAGAATGACTTTTTTCTTCTATGGAGTACAAAGAAATGTTAGGCAGAATGACAGCCTCGGTCACCATATACATTCATGGCATCTTTTTTCCAAGTGAACTGTGACTACCAAGGATAACATTCTGCCTTTTGTGTTGCACAGCAGAAGGAAAGTCATATGGGTTTGGAACAACATGGGGATAAGTTTTCAGAATGTTCATTTTTGGATGAATAATTCCTTTAAATGGCAGTTTTGCATGAAATGTGTGAAGAATATCAATGAAACTATAACATGTAAATATGAATATAAGAAACAAGCATGATAAAACAAAAATTAAATTTAAAAGCTGTTTTAATTATATTTATGTACAAAGACAAACATGACAAAAAAATAAAATAAAATAATTGCCATTCATGTTCAATCATTACACCAGTAAGCCTCATTCTTAGCTAGATGTTTTAAATACCACAATGGATGGAAAGGCACAGGTCACAGGAAGCAAACTGAGATTTACAACAACAGCTAGTTTAGAAGTCTACAAAAATACACCATATTGAAGCACTTCAAAATTACACATAAGTGTAAAGTAAAAGACTAAAGTAAAATCCTTCAAAAGTCTGCAGACATCCTACCTTGTATAGTGCTGTGCCAAGCAATCACTCAAAAGCCTTTAGTTTTAGGTAAGGTCCATTACAAAAAGAATCAGCATGTGCCTTTCTGCCCAACCAATATATGGTGATCAAAACCTAGGGCACACATTAACATAAGTTAATGAACATTATTACTGTGTATAATTTAGTGATCCAATAATGATCCTGGGCTGCAGGAAAAACATACATATGTAGTGTTTGTTCATGATGAAGCCTTTAGAAATGGTACTGCTACTGATCGGATATGTAACATTGACATGATTCTGCCAAAGAACCGCTTATTGAGATAAACACAAAAACAGTTCAGCATTAGCGCTTACATTTTTAAGTCTCCGGGTGCACTCTTCACACCTGTAGAGGAGACAAGGTGAAAAATAATGGGCTTGTTTTGGATCTCTGTGTTCCCCAGTGAAAGAGCTAGAAAGTGAGAGCACAATTCTATCAGCCTGGCTTCCAGTGGCTCTGTACATAAGCTCTGCATACAAATGTTCACTCAAACACACTGACAAACATGCACCCATACTCAACCCCACACACCCAGAAAAAAAGCACTCTGTCCTGTGAGAGAGACTGTCCTGCTGTAAGTCTGCAACATCAGCCTGGCAGGAAGGATTACTTTAAACAACAGATACCAGGACAAAAGTGGATGACATTTTCGGATTGATGGGTTTGGCTATTCTAGCTGCACCTATTACTAACAGGTGTATAAAATCAAGCATACTAGGGCCATAGAATCTCCTTAGACAAACATTTTAGTGTGTTCCAGCAAGACAGTACCCTTTGAACAAACTGATGTGCACATAAATGGTTTACAGAATCTGGTGTGGTAGAACATGAATGGTCTGCTCAACCTCCTGTCTTGAATCCCACTGAACACTTTTCAGGTGAATTGTACTGCCAACTGCGAGCCAGGCCCTTACTAAGCCTAAGTCTAATAAGTCTAAGTCTAATAAGTCTAAACTGGAGCAAATTCTGCATGTTCCAATATCTAGCAGAAAGCCTCAGCAGAGCAGTGGAAATTGTTTTAGCAGCAAAGGGAAGTCCAGTGGTTTTGAAATTAAATGTTGAACAGGAACATGCAGTATGAGTGTGGTTTTTTGGGTTTCCACAGACTTGTGGCAATAAAGTGCACTGGTAATCATAAGACACAGTACAAAGGCCAGTTATACTGTTATGTGACTTACTTGTACTACACTAGTTATTTATGAGAGCGGTCACCTACAGTAAGGTTAGGACCAAATGAAAGAACCATAAAAATACCATATTCTTCCATTTAAAACTTCTGTGGCATTTGGAACATGAGATACTTTACAACCTGTTGTTGTGTGTAAAGAAAATATGTTATTTTGACACACAACCTACAGTTCACCTACACCTGAAAATAAAATACAATTACAGTTATAACTGTTGAGTGTATGTACCTGAATAGACCAGCTTAGACCAATATGAATTTTCATGGTGGTCCAAGCTGGGTTATACAAACATAGCATATTGTTTACCAGTACTAAATGCTTCTAAACCAGCATAGTCTTTCTAATGAAGATAGTCGGCTGAGGCAGGCCTGCTTAAGCTAATTAAGAAGCCAGGTAAGCACACCAGCATACCAGCCTCCCTTGCTTGGGACCAGTTACCAAAACACAACATATGCATGTGACCAGCAAACCTAGTCTTTTCAACAGCGATGTTATCACGTTACATAATTTATGCTTTATAATGAGCCACACACGTTAAACCATGACAGCACAAAATAAAGTAGCTCTCATCTACATACAGTATGTCCATTTCCCTGGAGTTCTAAATACTATAGTTGAACATGCCTAGGCCGCAGGTTATTTTAGTATCTGGAATGCCTAGAGCATGTCATAATGACATTGGTACAACTGGGAGCACCTGCACTGTGTACATTCCATCCTGACACCAATGTCTTTGAAGCCTGTAGTGTACTCTCTCTAGGTGACATTCCCACAGTACTTACAATACTGCTTAAGAATGCATACCAATACATTTTAGTTGTTATAGTCATGATACAAGATTTATGACAGAAACTACCGAGTTCAACAGTTGAGAGCAGTCAGAGATGTTAGAGAGTGATTATGCTGTTTAGTCAGTGACCTGAGCTATTCCAAGCAAGTGAACCTGTAGAGCATGAGCAACTAACTGAATTAAGCAAAAGGCGTTCACCACTCCTGATAACAACAATTTATCGCTCCAATAAAAGTGGTGAAAGGAAAAAAAACCTTCTATGTCTACCAAAGGATCAAAGTCCACATTTACAAAGCTTTTCAGGAACATTCTGTCTCAAACGCTGGTTACCTAATGATAAGTTATGAGACTTGCAAAAGTTAAAGGACTCTTTGTTGGGGTTAGAAAAGTTGGAAGGGAACCATTTTATTTGTGAAACCTCATGGATGTATTTTGGGCATAAGTGATCTGAGGCCTGTACCATGAAGATGGTTTCGGTGGCTAGCCAGTTAAATTTTAGTTTAGTTTGCCTCAACCCCAGGTTTTAGGTACCATTAAAGTTGTGCGCCTTTCAGCGGTGTTCATCACCATAGCAACTTACGCTACATGGCTAACCTGCTCTGTAGCAGGTTTCATTCTGGATTACAGATCACTAACAGACGCTGAACCAGTCAGCTGTGAGTAAAATGACATCTCTGACACAATCAAGTCACTCCCCCTGTGTCTTAAAGCATACTTTAACAATAAAATCTTAGAAACCACAAAATCGACTCCTCATGATAAATTATTTATTTTACAAAATAAATGTAGATTTTCAGCAGACAAAGTGTTGTATTTTATTTAATATATTATTGATTTTCATTTACCCTCTTTAGCATAGCTAAAAGTAAGATATTGGTAAGATATTAAAATGGGGCAGCTGTGGCTCAGGTGGTAGAGCAGGTTATCCACTAATCGCAGGGTTGGTGGTTCGATTCCTGGCCCGCACGACTCCACATGCTGAAGTGTCCTTGGGCAAGACAAGTTGATCCCAATGGCAGGCTAGTGCCTTGCATGGCAGATCTGCCGTCATTGGTGTGTGTGTGAATGGGTGAACGAGATGCAGTGTACAGTGCTTTGAATACCGCTAAGGTTAAAAAGGCACTATATAAGAGCAGACGATTTAAAAGCTCAAGCTAGCTATTGAAAGGTGTGAATGCCAACCAAACCCCTTCTTTCTTTCATCGAGATGAGCATACAGTATTTTAATTTAAGTTATAATAATATAATCAATAGAAACAGTACACAAAATACGTCTTATTGCATACCAGTTTTTGTATACAGTATTCCAAGTGCTCACTTTTTAATCAATCAATAGTAGGTATTACTTTTTATTTTTGCATTTGTTTTGTAGACAATGTACAAATTATACATCAAAAACACAATGTTATTTTGAATAACCATATCAAATAACCATTCACAACATATTATATAAATAACATGTAATTAAGTAATTTACATGTTTATTTTATTTCAAATAAAGTGGAAAGAAAGTTAAGGCACCACCTCCTTTTTTAAATATTAAATGAGATATGACATCATACCTCATATTTTAACTAATTGTGTTCAAAAATCAATAATCTGAAGGAAACAAGTTTTAGAAAGTATTTCTATTGTGCAGTAATATATTAAATTAACCTGTCTAATCACTTAATTCCAATAAGTTGTCAATTTTGACTGTAATTAGCCTTTTTTTTCCCCTCCACAATTTCTCCAACAATACCCTTTTGCCATGCTATTGTATTTACTTTGAATAATTAAGTAAAAATCTAATTTGTATCTTCCAAGCACATTCCCCCCCAAACACTGGATTGAGTAGTATGGAATGTATAATATGATAATTCTTCCCAGTCTTGGTGACTAATTTTATTTTTAATTCACCGACCCACCTACAGTGCATCCGGAAAGTATTCACAGCGCTTCATTTTCCACATTTTGTTATGTTACAGCCGTATTCCAAAATGGATTAAATTAAATATTTTCCTCAAAATTCTACAAACAATACCCCCATAATGACAACGTGAAAGAAGTTTGTTTGAAATCTTTGCAAATTTATTAAAAATAAAAAACAAAAAAAATCACATGCACATAAGTATTCACAGCCTTTGCCATGACACTCAAAATTGAGCTCAGGTGCATTCTGTTTCCACTGATCATCCTTGAAATGTTTCTACAACTTGATTGGAGTCCACCTGTTGTAAATTCAGTTGATTGGACATGATTTGGAAAAGCACACACCTGCCTATATAAGGTCCCACAGTTAACAGTGCATGTCAGAGTTAAAAACAGGAATAGAGCATTTAAGCTAGTTAAAAACACCCATAACATGCAGAATTTGATTCAGTATAAGAAGGCACAGGCTAATGTGAGAAGAACAATACGTCAAGCTAAAAGGGCAAGTTGGAAGAAATTTTGCAATGAAATAGGAAGATCAACACCTGTGGGAGAGGTTTGGGGAATGATAAAAAGGATGGGAGGAGTAAGGAGGGATTGGGAAATTCCAGTTATGACTATTGAGGAAGGAACAGCAATCTCCAATAAGGATAAGGCAGAGATATTGGCAAAAACATTTGTAAAAATTCACAGTTCAGATAACCTGTCAGAGTTATGCAAAATGAGAAAGGAAAGAACAATGAATCAGCATCAGTTAAAATGGAGGGAAAAAATTGATGATAAAATTGATGAACCTTTTAATATGGCAGAGTTGATGAGAGCAATGAATAGAGCTAAACCAACGTCTCCAGGGAAAGATCAGATATGCTGCGTGATGTTAAAACATCTAGGGAAAGGAGCACTCTTAAAGTTGCTGCAATTTTATAACAGAGTGTGGGAGGAGGGAAGATTACCGGATGCATGGAAAGAGGCAGTAGTTGTTCCAATAAGGAAACCTGGCAAGGATCCCTCTAAACCAACAAGTTATAGGCCAATAGCATTAACATCAAATGTATGCAAAATTATGGAAAGGATGGTAACAGAAAGGTTATCGTATATACTAGAAAAGAGTGGAAAGCTAGCAAATTATCAAAGTGGTTTTAGGAAAGGAAGGAGTACAGTGATAAGACTAGAAAATGAAATAAGAAAGGCTCAAGCAAATAAAGAATCAGTCATTACAGTGTTTTTTGATATAGAAAAAGCTTATGATATGACGTGGATGGAAGGATTGTTAATAAAGTTGCACATGTTGGGTGTAGGTGGAAGAATCTTTAACTGGATAAAGAATTTTTTGTCTGGAAGAAAAATTGAGGTTCGAATAGGGTCAGACATATCAAGTCAGTACGTTGTGGATAATGGAACGCCTCAAGGTAGTGTGATAAGCCCGCTACTTTTTATCATCATGATCGATGATGTCTTCACAAAGGTACCAATGGATATAGGGAGATCTCTGTTTGCGGATGATGGGGCTTTGTGGAAAAGGGGAAGGAATATGGAGTATGCAATCAGGAAAGTACAAGGAGCAATTGATGAGGTGGTGGAGTGGGGATATGGTTGGGGGTTTAAGTTCTCAATAGAAAAAACACAAACAGTCTTTATCACCAGAAAACAAATTAAGGAAGGGATGAAGTTAAATATGTATGGGAAAGAATTGGAAAGGGTTGGAACATTCAAATTTTTGGGAGTTATTTTCGATTCACGGTTAACATGGGCAGATCATATAATGAAAGTATAAGGAAAATGCAAAAAAGTAATCAATGTGATGAGATGTTTGACAGGTAGGGAATGGGGAGCAAGTTGCTCTGCACTAAAAACAATATATGTGGCGTTGATAAGATCTGTGTTGGATTACGGCAGTGTAGCTTATGGATCAGCAGCCAAATCTTTATTAAAGAAATTAGATATGATTCAGGCACAGGCATTAAGAGTGTGTAGTGGTGCTTTTAAAACTTCACCAGTACCTGCACTACAGGTAGAAATGGGAGAAATGCCGTTAGCATTAAGGAGGAGGCAGCTGATGACAAACTATTGGGCTAATCTGAAGGGACATAATGATTTCCACCCCACAAAAGTAGTGTTGCAGGAGACATGGGAGAGCACAAGATATGACGGAGATCATTTTAGTCGAATAGGCAATGAGGTAGCAATAGAATTTGGAGTGTTCGATATGAAGATGAGCCCTGCAGTTGTATATCCGATGGTGGCTCCATGAGTACTTGTTTGGCCAGATATTGACTGGTATTTGTTAGAGTTAAAAAGGAAAGAAAAAGATCAAATAGATTTGGTAAAAGCATTCAAGTATCACGTAAATAAAAAATTATAAAGAATTCGTACATGTATATACAGATGTTTCTAAGAAACCTGAGACAGGAGTGACAGGATATGGGGTGGCAATACCTGCTAAAGGAATAGGAATTAATAGAAGAACATCAGATTTTTTAGGAGTATACACAGTGGAAATGGTGGCAGTGTTAGTTGCATTAAGGTGGGTGGAAAAAACAAGACAAGAAAAGGTGCTGATATGCTCCGATTCATCCTCAGTCCTTGTGAGTTTAAGGTCTTTTCACTCAAAAAGCCTTCAAGATGTATTGTATGAAGTCCTTCAGTCAGTTACAAGGATAAAAAATCAAGGAGGACAGGTACAATTTATGTGGGTCCCAGCACATGTAGGGGTGAAAGGGAATGAGCAGGTGGATGAATTGGCAAAGAGGGCTTTAAAGAAGGGAAATATAGAAATGCAAATTAAAATAAGTAAAGCAGAGGTCAAAAGTATCATATGGGAAAAAACTAACCAAATGTGGCAAGAAAGGTGGGACAGGAAGGAGAAAGGAAGGCATTTGTATCAGTTTCAAAAGATTGTAAAAATAACTAGGTTAGGTGGTGGGTACAGGAGAGAGGAAACAGTAATGACAAGGTTAAGGCTGGGGCACTGTGCTTTAAACAAATCACTGAAAATGATAGGAAAACATGAGACAGGCTTGTGTGAGTGGTGTCAGGAAGAGGAGTCAGTGGAGCACATCATTATAAGATGTGGGAGATATGAGGTACAGAGAGTGATAATGAGGAATAGTTTGAGGGAATTAGGAGTGCAGGAATTAACATTAAAAGGATTGTTGAACATAGGTGACAGAATACAGGTTAAAATATTGTTAACTTTCTTAAGGGAAACTGGTTTGTTTAATAGAGTATGGGGTTAAAAAGGGATATGGGAAAGTGTGTTGGGAAATGAATGAGTGTGAGTGTGTGTAATGAGATTGTGTGTATATGTGTGTGTGTATGTGTATATATGTGTGTATAATATATATATGTGTATATGTATATGTATATATATATATATAATAATAATTATTATTATTATTATTATTTTTTATTATTATTATTATTTTTTTTTTTGAAACTAGATTGTAAGCCTATTGTCTGATTCACACTCCGGAGCAGAAGGTGGCGGTAATGCACCAAAAGCTGATTGCCAACCGCCGTTAAAAACAAAAAAGAAAGAAGAAGAGTGCATGTCAGAGCACAAACCAAGCCATGAAGTCCAAGGAATTGTCTGTAGACCTCCGAGACAGGATTGTATCAAGGCACCGATCTAGGGAAGGGTACAGAAACATTTCAGCATTGAAGGTCCCAATGAGCACAGTGACCTCCATCATCTGTAAATGGAAGAAGTTTGGAAGCACCAGGACTCTTCCTAGAGCTGGCCGCCTGGCCAAACTGAGTGATCGGGGGAGAAGGGCCTTAGTCAGGGAGGTGACCAAGAACACGATGGTCACTCTGACAGAGTTCCAGAGTTTCTCTGTGGAGAGAGGAGAACCTTCCAGAAGAACAACATCTCTGCAGCACTCCACCAATCAGGCCTGTATGGTAGAGTGGCCAGACGGAAGCCACTCCTCAGTAAAAGGCACATGACAGCCCACCTGGAGTTTGCAAAAGGCATCTGAAGAACTCTCAGACCTTGAGAAACAAAATATTGAACTCTTTGGCCTAAATGGCAAGAATACTCTGGAGGAAACCAGGCACCGCTCATCACCTGTCCAATACCATCCCTACAGTGAAGCACGGTGGTGGCACTATCAAACCCAGACTTGAACCCGATTGAGCATCTCTGGAGAGATCTGAAAAATTGTCAAAATTGTGAATTTGGAAGTTCATGCATTTTTGCTAGGTTTTAAAAGGTATCCATTCCTTTATCAGTGAACAGTTGGTGATATCTTTTCAGACCTCTATCTGCCCAAAATATTTATCAACTTATGTAATCAGGATCTTTAGCAGTATCTTTTAAATTAACTTTTTTTTATATATATTTATTTTTTCTTAATTTTACTATTTTTCTAACCAAAGTATTGACACAAATATTATCTATTGATTTAAAATTGTTGCTTTGTTTGGGTAGGAACAGGGATATACTAATAGGTTCCCCCATTTTATATATTTCCATCTTCCTCCATTTCACTTTAGATTCTTCGTTCATCCAAATCAATACAGGTTGAATTTAGGCAGCATTAAAATCATTTATTACATTTGGGAATTCTAGTCCTCCAAGCCTTTTTGACAACTTAAGAATTTTAAGACTAATTCTAGGTTTCCTATTATCCCATATATATTTACAAAGTAGTTTATTTCACTGTCTAAAACACTTTTTGACATACAAACTGGTAGATTTTGAAAATGGAAATAAACTTAGGGAGAATATTAATCTTTATAGTCTCTATTCATTTTGTAATCAATAGTATCTTATATTTATTTGTAATAGTTTTGAATGATATATAAAGCTTGCAAATCAACAAAATATAAAAGCTTTTATATTTTAAATAAATTTAACCTTTTAAAATTAATAAGCCTGTGTGTTCTTGTTGTGGGTCTATATGAATTTGCGTACACATCGACATACCAGCGTTTTTTTTTTGACATTTGACATTAAAAATTAGTTTGCAGCAGTCCTCTAGAGCTCTTGTAGCAGCCGCTGTTTCTACTTGTTGAGTAAATGTCTTTATTTGCTTAATAATTTTACAGGTTTCCAATGTATTGTGCAAATTATGTGTTTTAAGTCTTCATGAATCTTGAGCTGTGTAAATGCATACATTTTTTTAAAAATATCTTGTGCACAGTTTAAATGAATTTAAATTCTTATTTTCATAATCATCAACTTTCAGCAGAGATTCTCTTGCGAGAAGTGAATAATTTTCTCTCACACGACTGTTTGTGTGCTGCAAACGTCAGTCATTCATGTGCACAAGTGCAGAATTTAATCTTAAAGTAAGGATCGAACCCTGAGTTGACAGAGAAAGTTGATGAGCTGCATCATATTACCAGTGAAGCCTGATTGGATTAGTTTGAATTTGTCAACCTGAACCTGTTCTTTCAGCGACCTTCATGGTACAGGGCTCAGCTGTTCACTCGCATGAATTTGAGGCACTTATTTATCTAGCCTACAAATTCTCTTTGAAAGCACGAAAGAGGAGCATTCTATAACAAGAATAATCTAAAATGCAAAGTATGGTCTTTAATATTCTTAGTATATTATCATAGTAAAAAGTCTCAGTTTAATTACAAAACAGCAACAAAACAAAAAACAAAACACACAAAAACCAAACACAAACCAAACCATACGCAAGCCAAACCAAAACAAAAAACAAAACACACAAAAACCAAACACAAACCAAACCATACGCAAGCCAAACCAAAACAAAAAACAACACACAAAAAAACTAAACCGAAAACAAAAACACAAAACAAAACATGGACACCTTTAATGCATTTATCACATAATTTTTTTAATTGGTGACTCTTATAATAGTACCACAAGATTAGCTAAAAGCAGCCGCAGGACTTGCATTTTAAGTCTAGGCCTTCAGTGCGATTTATGCCATTAAGAAAACACAATTTCATACATAAAGTGACAGTCAACTAATAATACCAATTGCATTTTAAAAACATGTCCACGCATGACAGCCAGAACCAAGGAGGTCTAATGTAAGGAAAAATCTCTCGTATTTTGGGTGAAGTTGTTAACACTGGGTTATGTCAGAAAAGTGCATTAGTGTTAAACAGCCAAAACTAAATTTATTCTCAGTCCATTAATATGAGGATTGTGACTGGAACATTACAACAGCTCATTTTTCTACCCATAACACTGTCAGAAAAAATCAGCACAAATTCCTATCCATAGGGTCTCTGACTGTTCAGCCAACAGGCTTTAAATGACTTTGAACTAATGTGTTAAAAAAGTACAAGACTGTGTCAAATTATGTATAACCACCCGACTGTTCCAAAGGCAAAAAAATAAAGAATGTTTGTTTGTGCTATTAACCATTTGTGAGAATGTAATGTTCGTTCTGTTACATTCTGGCAAAAGATGTCATCAGCCAGCTGCATTCTTTAAATATTCTTGTGAAATTAACTAATTAAAACAAAAAGAACCATTCTTTTTATGATTTTAGGCCCTGAAGATACAGTCTGAGCAAATCAATGTCACAACCGTACTGTACCATTACATGGTATAATTACACTGTTTTATGAAGAGTGAGACATCCTACATTTCAAAGCAAATTCTGTATGTATAATTGTCATGTTGGAACCTTTGTAAGTAGAACACAATAGAATTTTCTAAATGGTACTTTTCTGTATCCATAGAGTGAGGGGATATCCAAACCACAGAGGCCCATGCAGATGTTGTGACAGTCTATAATAGAGAAAGAATTTCACCCACACATAATATATAATATTACACATGGACAAAGCCCAGCCCTAAGTTACACAATATCTAGACATTGAGGATGCAAAAATGTGCAAACAATTCAAGCCCATAAAAGGCCGGCAAAGGATTGCCAATCCCTTTTGTGCAATGCAATAAATGGCATACTGACAATGGATGGGCAGGCACATGAAACATCAACACCACTCATTTACTAAATCTAATACTAGTGGGCTTGTGTGTATAGCTGGGATATTAAGACCTTACAGCCCTGTTCAGTAACATTCAGCTGGTAAAGAATGCTCTAGTGGTTTCATGAATCAATGCTACTAATGAGTCATGTCAGACTGCATTCTTTATACACAGTAAAATAAACTATATCTTAACTCTCTGTCATCCATCAAATTCATATTTCAAAGTAGGCATCAGCTGTAGATAAGAATGTAATAAGCCTTTGAACCAATTGAACCCTTTAACTACAATCCAAAAGAAAACATTGTAAGAATAAAATGTTCAGCACCTTTATGAGTGAGCGGAGCACAAATGCAGCCATTATGTGCCCGTTTATGACATAGATTGGCTTCATGGAATAGTTTTTATTGGCAGGCTGAACATCACAATCATGTCCTTTACAACTGAACGATTCGCAATGTACCAGTGTCCACTGTTAGAGACAACACTGATGCCATACAGTGCTACACACAATTGAGTAAACACCATCATTCTCTGCACAACTTCACAACTTAAAAACACTACAGCCTTAAAGTGAATCTGTTACACTATACACATATATAAATACTGAAAAAAAAAAAAATCACTTTAACTTATTTTTGTCTTATTGTCATTCAAATTACCCAAACATCCTTAAAACAAGAAAAAAATACTTGAGCAGAAGGACAGAAGATATTAAGACCACATTTAAGAGAGATACAACAAAATTTGGTGTGGTTTAAGCTTAAAACAAAAAAATAAAATAAAAAAATGGTCAATGGAGTAATAAAAATACACGTTTTCCCTTTAAATCAAGTTTTTTTTCTTACCTTTTGGCAAATGTTTTTGTTATAAGCATAAACGTTACAAAATTTTGTTCGATTGCTCTGAAAACAACACAAGACATCTTATGTCATGTTGCTTTTCAAGTAAATGTATCTGGTTTCAAGAATGTTTAGGTATTTTTATTGAAATACAACACCTTCCCTGTCATTCATGATTAGTGGATAAGGATTTTTGAAAATCAATCAAATTCAGACCTATACGGCAACTAATTATTCAGACCAATTTGTGAACCCGTTCAACTGATTTAGTGAAACCAAAAAAGGATTTGCTCACAAATCTGAAAATTACTAGAGTTTGTGAGCAAGTTTTACTTTACATGAGCAGTATCTAACTGTTGAAATAAGTTAGAGTTAAGGATAGATAGAACATTTTATAATCAATATAAATGTCAAAGGGTGATTCGCAAGCAAGACTCCAGAGCAGTTGAAATACATAACTCTATGAACTCTATGATAACAATTATTTATCATTAACATTATTATGCAATCGCTAGTAACATGACAATATGTTCATTGGGAGAGACTATAACAAAACACAAAGTCAAGTACAACGTTTAGACACAGCTCTACCTATGTTTCACCATCGCTATGATGACAAGAAATTAAACTATGACTTAACCCTTGTAATAACTGTCACTATACCAAAATATGACTCCAGTTTGACGTCAGTGTTTCAACTCAACCTTCCCTTACACAACCTACACCAATAAATCTCTATTATAATCTCATTATAGTTTTTTTATTTAGAGTCACAGAAAAGAAGAAAAACATAACAAAAACAAATTTACAAGCATAGTACACAGGAAAATATTTTTTAATCAGAATTTCTGTCATGAAATTGTCTGTTTTCCATTAAAATATCTAAATATTCTTAAAACAAGATTTTCTTGAGAAGTAAAATTGTGTGAGATAATACTTATTTTCTGAAAATATATCTTGAATTGTTTATTTTTCTTACCACATAGGTAAATGTATTCTCATAATCCTAATAAAATATTAAAATTTGTCGAATTTATGTGAAAAAACTGTTTACCGATAAATTTAGAAAATTAATAAAAAAAATATTTAATAAATATATTTTCAGAAAAAGAAAATTATTTTGTAGTGATACTATAGAAAGGTGTGATACTATAGAAAAGTAGTGATACTATAGGCTCAAGATGTAGATACTGTGGACAAGGTTGCTCAATTTGAGAGAGCTGGGGTGTTTTTGTTTTGAGATAGCTAGATGATCTGATGCTAATGGGTTTTTATGGACAATGAAAAATAAGCCATGTTCAGTAACTGAGCAGCTGTCATGCTGAAAGAGGATGGAGCCAATAGGCAGATGACCTGGAGTTGCCTCTCTCGCTCTCCGAGACATTTGCTTTTCATGGACTGTTGAGGAATAATAAATGGAGACTGCTTATCTCAAGCCTTCTGGCAGCAGACTGCAAAATCTCCTCACACTGCCTTCTGTATGACTGTGGACATTTGGCATCAAAGTCCACAAAGGCTGTAAACCTCTCCCATCAGTGTGAGAGATCTAAGAACTTTGATGTGGCGTACAAACTGTGCCCTCGCAATGCAGAAGATTTCGTGCCATCTGTATTAAAAGCTGGCGAGAGAAATCTGCATCAGGAATGTGGCACAAGTAAAGTACTCAGGTTCCAAAACGAACCTGTGGATTTGTGTGTCATCGAGGTGTTGAATAAGAGAAGGGATGATACCGTCCAAAAGAGGCAATACTTCTTTTCTTTTTTTTTTTCAATTAACATTTTTATTGATTCATAGACTTAATACAGAGAAAAAACCACAACAAACCACACACCATATATATATATATAAACCCCCACTAAAACCAGACCTAAACGAATCACCCACCCCACACTGACGCCCAAAGTTCACCCATGTGGTCAATAGGAATACACACACACACACACACACACACACACACACAAAGGAAAGAGCAGAAAAAACAGAAAAGAATAAAAAAAAAAAAAAGAAATATAATAATCATGTATAATTAAAACTACATTCTCCACCCCCCTCCTCGAGAGTCCCCAAAAACACTAAATAGTTGCCCCATTTCCTATCAAATAAATTCTTAACTCCCATCCTTCTGCTTGACCCCTCCTCGAAAGTAGCCACCCTCCCTATCTCTGCACAGCACTCTGGAAATGAGGGCACACTATCTGACTTCCATCACCTTAAAATAACCTTCCTACCAATCGTAACACTGGTAAAACCCAATGTTTTATGTATTTATCCTCCAAATTTATGACCGCCCTATATCCTAAAATACAGAGTCTGGGGCAAAATGAAATCTGAGTGCCCAACACGTCACACACAAAACTCAACCAAAATTCTTGGCGCTCACCACACCTCCAAAAAACATGGGTTATGTCTCGATATTCTGACTGGCATCACCAGCAGGTGGGTGTGTCTTTAAGACCAAGCCTATAAAATCTAGAAGGGGGTCCAATAGAATCTTAAATTGCATAAGGCGCACCCTTGCATCTCTAGATGCAGACTAGATGTTTTTTTAGAATCCTAGCCCACACTCCCTCCTCCAATACCAAGTTTAAATCTTTCTCTCATAATCTCTTGATAGAAGTTAAAGCTCCGTCCCCCAGACGCTGAATTAACAAGGAGTAATACACTGATGCCTCATGACTTTTTCCAAAAGCAGTAATCACCTCTCCCAGACTATCTGTAGTTTTAGGGGTGTGTATTCTACTCCCAAAAATGATACAGAGCAGGTGGCACAGCTGTAAACACTTATTGAGCTGAGCTCTGGGAATCCCAAAAAGTTTAACCAAATTTTCAAAAGATCTCAACACTCCACTCTCATATTGGTCACAGAGTGTAGTAACCCCCCTCACAATCCACTCTGACCAACAGAAAGGAGACCTATTAAAACATAATTTAGGGTTCAGCCATATGCTTGAGGCAACATTTAAATAAATGTATGAATTAAACACTTTGGACACTTTTGTCCATACCGAGTGCAAATGCAAGATAAAGGGGTGTAACATAACTTGACCAATCAGTTTGATAGAAAGGCTTTGTAGTGGCGAAATAGGGGCAAGAAAATCCCGTTCAATACAAAACCAGGGAGGGGTTCTCTCAGGTGGAAGCTACCAATGAGCCAAATGTCTGAGACCGACGCATATTAACAAAACAAAATCTTGATGTGGGCCTAGTCTACCATTGTCAATCGGCCTATCCAGTATATTGAAATGTAATCTGGGACATTTAACATTTCAAATGAAGGACTTCACTGTGTTATCAAATTGCTTGAAATAAGAGAGGGGGACATCTACAGGAAGAGATTGTAACAGGTATTTAAATTTTGTAATACAATTCATGTTAATAATATTAACCTTCCCAATCATGCAAAAATGTAATGAAGCCCACCTGCCTACATCTCTCAAAATGTGTACTTTTATTATTCTCTTCCAACTCCGTGAGTTCTCGAGCTTTGGATTTTTTGATGAATGAGGCATGTATAATCCGACTGTATAATCCGACCGCTAAGAACTGCCTTAAGTACCTCCCAAGCCACACCCACAGAGGATACTGAGGACTAGTTGGTCTCCATATAAACATTGATTTCAGCCTTTGACATTTGTTGAAAATCAGGACTTTGCAAAAGGGATACATTAAAGAGCCACCTATATGATTTCTTTTTCTCCAAATGTGGCAACACCTCTAAACTCACCAGGGTGTGATCTGAGACTAAGATGTTCCCAATTGAGCAATCAACAACAGATGAAATGTGGGACTTGGGTATATAGAAAAAAAAATCTATTCTAGAATTAATCTTATGGACTGATTAAAAAAAAAGTATAGTCCCTACCATATTAAAGATTCTCTAAATATCTGTAAGACCAAGATTTTTACTCATCCTGTGAAGTAGAAGTGTGAATCTTCACTGGTCTTACAATTAGTTTACAATTCAAAGGGTAACGATTTGATTATAAAACGATTCTCGATACATCACAATACATCTTGTCCTTCAATTTCTTTTCTTTTTTTTCTTCTTTTTTTTGCAGTTTCTTCAAAATAAATTTTTTACTTTCTATTTTTTCCATATCAGCTTTTTGGGATTATATATATATATATATATATATATATATATATATATATATATATATATATATATTTTTTTTGTTTAAGCATTGCAAATCATTTAATAGTATTTAATTATTATTTAAAATTAATATATGCCATGCTATTCATTTTAAATTTTAACAACAACTGGAAGTTTCTGGTCCAAGATGAGAGATACATCTGCTTCTATGAGAGTGCAGCTGTCATCTTCTCCTCTCCTTACCAGCACAGGTGATGCAGCTTCAGAAATGTATCAAGCATCTTCTATGCACTGTTCCATCTGTTTGCACTGAGTAGAGGATAAACCTTTATCATTAGGTGTGTGCACTGTCCTGACAAGCAAGTGACCGGCAATGACTGTCAATAAAGCAAAAGCCAATGAAATGGTGAGTGCGCAAGTGTAGAGAAAGGTATTGGGAAAAAAAAAAAAAAAAAAGAATTAAATGAAAACTTCAACAACATCTCCCGAACCGCTGCCTCGTCATTATTATCCTCTGTGTTTTCCCCCACTGTGTGCAAATCGGTGCAATTATAGGTGCAAGCTTGTCTTTCATGTTGTTTGTTGGCTTATCATGAATAAACTCGTCTGTTGCTATGTACCTGCAAACAGTCGTTTTTGTGCACTTGAATTTAGTGTATGCACTTAACACTCGTCTTTGTTTCTACATCTTTCATTGACATGCACCACTGCTCTGCTGTGATTTAAGCTGAACTCAGAATCGATTTTGATTCTTTTTAGAATTGATTCAGAATCGTTTGAGTATGAATCGCAAACATTTTTTTTTCCCACCCCTACTCTGAAGTGTCCATGTTGCTCTAGGGGGCTTACACACTTTTGCTTCACTATAATCAAGGACTAAATCCATCAATAGATTAAAGTCTCCTCCCAATATTATATAATGAGGGGTGCCAACGGCTTGCAACATCCCTTGTAAAAGCCCTGATCATCAGTGTTAGGTGCATAAATATTGAATTTCTGCTAAAACATTAATGACTCTTCCTAATTTATCTTTAATCAGTTTAAGGCATTTGAATTGTAGATGTTTACTTATCAATGTAATGACTCCACTGCTCTTACTTGAGTTAGCACTGAAGAAAACATGTCCACCCCGTATCTTCCCAAATTGTTCTGCTACCTGCAGGGGAAGATTTTTTTCTTGAAGAAACACTATATCAAATTTCTTTCATTTAAGAAAATACATTACCTTCCTTTTATAATGGGGTTGACATATGAGAAAATTTTGATTGTGTGTCAAAAATGTTTTAGAAAGACCACATTAGCCAATCAGTCAAACCCCCAAACTTCCCCCCAAACCAAACAAACAGAAAAGAAAATGCATTAATCCCACGCATGACAGCGCCAACCCACGTCCATTCCTCTAAACTTAAACAGTCCATGTATTCCTACGAGAGCCCCCGCGACAACTTGCCGTCAGATTGCTCAAGTCAATTTGTCTTTATACAAATTTTGTGAGACAGATTGTATAACAGAAAATAATCTATAAAACAAAATCCAGCCAATAGGCAGAATAAACACAATAAAAGTATGTATAGATTTCATTCACAAGACTGTCCCGAAGGTGTTCAGTTTCCTCGGACAGTCAAACGAGTGCTCAGTGAGCCGACTGATCACGAGTGCAGCAGATGACCTAATTCTTCCAATGTCCTTCCAACAATACTCCACAAAACAAAATACAACCAATAGGAGGCATAAACACAAGGAATGTGCAGATTCATCCACAACTGTCCTGAAGGAGTGTTATTCCACAAAACAAACTCCAGCCACTAGGTGGAGCCAGCACAAATAAAGAGGTGCCCAGTTTCCTCAGACAGTCAAGTGAACAAGAGACAGTCAGGTCCACTTGGCTGCAAAGCAAGTGCCACACAATGACTAAATCATTCCATACACCCTATGAAGGATATCGCATGTTGGGGACAAGTAAACACTCTATGGCCATCCTTAGCATCCACTCTTAACCTGGCCGGGAACTTCAGTGCAAAGCAACCCTCTGTTGATCCTAAAGTTTCTTGAAGGAGTGCTATTGCACAAAACAGACTCCAGCCGCTAGGCAGAGCCAGCACAAAAAGAAACAGAAAGGTACCAAACTTCCTCAGACAGTCAAGTGAATGTTCAGTGAGTCAAGCCCATTAGGCAGCAACATGAAAATCACCAAATGGCTTACTTACCCAGTTTGTCTATCTGAAGAGCAATGCTTGCTGTGGGCATGTCAATATTTTGCAGCCATCCTTAGTATCTATTCTCAATTTGGAAAAGCGAAAATTTCGCAAAAGCGACCTTCCATTGATGTAAGAGATTCTTGCATTCCTTGAATCGATCACATTTCTCTCTTGTTGAATTCGCAAAGTCTGGGAACAAGATATTTTTATGGTTCTTCCATGAAGCCTTCCTTTACTCCTCGCCTTGTGTAACACAAGATTGAGGCAATACTTCTAAATAAAAGGGTAGCGTTATGTGGACTCAAGAGTTTAAATTGCGTTACCCTAAAGTAGTCAGTATTGGTTTCTATGTAAGCTCCAGGTAAGTGTAAATGTTTTTTTTTTGGTAACACTAACAACAAGGTTCGATTTGTTAACATTAGTTAACAACATTAGTTAACATGAACTAACAATGAACAATAATTATTAATCATTTATTAATCTTAGTTCATGTTAATTTCAACCTACACTAAAATAAGTTTATTACATCAAAAGTTGTATTTGTTAACATTAGTTAATGCACCATGAACTAACATAAACTAACAATGAACAATTGTATTTTTATTGACTAACATTAACAATTAATTAATTGTGTAACAAATATATTGTTAATTGTTAGTTTATGATACCTAATATTAACAAATGGAAACTTATTAAGTGTTACAGTTTTTTTTTTTTGTTATAACATTTTTACTAATGCATATTACTCACTTAATTTTTTCTTGATAATGCTTGTGTGTGTGTGTGTGTGTGTGTGTGTGTGTGTGTGTTACATGTACTCAACATCAAAATTACTTGAAAATGCTTATCCATCCCTAGTAAGCAACTCAAGCAAATCAAAAGACACACAAATAGTCTACAAAATAAATGTTGCAACTTGCATATTTTCTAAAATCTTTAACATCAGTGGAAAATGTACCCTCTTTATTTATCTAGGATACAACGTTTTTTTTTTTTCTTTCTCCAAAACTCCATAGCTGGCAACACATACATTATGTGGGATATTCCTCTCATTTGCTAAGCCACCATAGTAAAAATATAGGCAACAATATCACAGTCTGCAGGCCCTTTTTGTCAGTTGACATGGCCATAAATTTTTAATATTTTCATGCAAGCATGCTCTATTTCTAGGCACCAATGGTTTGGCTCATGATATATATTAATTCTGAGGTTCTCCGTCTGCACCCTATTATACAGTATATTTCATTCCCTGTCAAGAAATGAAGACAGCCCGTTCATAAGAATTCGGTAGTGTAAATGTAATGCAATGCATCCCTTGCTCTGTGACTCTCTGTGACTGCTGTCTCCTGTCATGCTCGTCACCTGCTTGAAATATGCTTTGATTCTCTCCCTTTGTTCATAGTTTTATAATGTATATGTTTCTCAGTTAAATGTTTTCATGTTTAATTTCTGTGCAGCCTCATTAAGCTTTGGAAGGACACCATATAAAACAAAATTTGTATTATTATTATTAATATTATTATTAGTCACGTCTACTTAAAGGCAAATCATGTCTAGTTTTAAAAGTGATCATCTGTTGGTGGAAAGCCTAATCTGCAAAATCAGGTACTGATTTTACACTTTGCTCTGAGATTAGATGTGGTTCTCAGACTTCTTAGCGCAATGACCAATTTCTCAGGAAAATAGCTAATTGCACTTTACGCAACTTCATTAACATTCAATACACCCAAAGTTTGTGCAAAACAATCTCACTCTCAACAACTTGCATTGGCAAGAAAATTGCTCTTAGAATTAGCACAAGGTCGTTGTTCTTAGCCCTGCATGGTTTGTAACTAATACAAACCATTCAGGACTAAAAAAAAAATAATTTTATTAAAATACTTTTAATAAAATAATCCAAAATATAGTTTCACTGTAAGAAATATTTATGGCCAGTAAATTTTCTCAATTCATTCACCATTTTGCCAGGGTGATCTCTTCAGAAAACTACATGGCATTTTGCTAGAATTATTAGGCAAGGTTCATGCTTATGGTTATGGCATTGTGAGAATTTAAAGTTTTCAGGCAATATTATTTCCCCCCCGTAGTTGTTTTTCACAGGCATTTTTAGGACATTTTTTTCTAACATTCATAATAATATGACAATGGAACCATTGTTTATGTAAAATATTTCAATTTAATCAATTCATAAAATACATTTTCAAACTGAATTTTCAGATAAGCTGTTACTTATAAAATGAAATGAATATAAAATTATGTAATTCAATAATGTGTATAAATAGGCCTAGAATATTAAGAAATATATCAGATTTTGCAAATAAGAGAGGAATTCATTAGGTGGCAGATTTTGCTCCCAATTTTTTAAATTTAAGCGACATTTTGGTCACTTCCAGTGGCATTATTTTTTATTGTCCTGGTCCCCTGTTAATTTCTGGCCCTGGGTTATGCTAACAAATTGTAAAAAAAATGGCTCTACCACATAACAATGTTGGACAGAGCCCTGAAGCTGATGGAAATGATGTGCAGTCTAATTCTTTGCCACATTACAGTTAGCATATGTAAAATGCACAGCCAACAGGAACCCGCAACAGAAAATACACACTGAAACAGTAGTGTTCTTGTTGTAAACACAATCATGCATTCCTGAGGGATGTAATGCTACACCAGAAGTGTAAAGAGGATAAAACAGGCTATTAAAAGAAACCAAGACTTGTATCACTGCTACACTTAATCTAGTGTCAAAAAGTGACCTTTCCATTCTAAAATTAGGAAACCTGGAACACTTTCAACAAATGCCTGACAGTGGACTTTGATAAACCAAAACATGCAGTAGGGCTCGCACATAAGAATAATAATTTTCACAATCAAATACACACACAACACTCATATAACAGCAAAGGCAGTAAGTGAGTGATTATAGCCCATAGGGAGAGGATGAACACTGTTTAATCAGAGTCTCAGTATGGTTTCTATGGCACAGAGGGTGTGGCATGGTTACAGTCATGCAGCAAAGCTTACTTTGTTTAATCTCACCCCACTATTGAGTGTCTGATGGCCCTGCCAATTCTGCTGAAGTAACAATGACAGGAAATGGATGGTTTGCATGATTATCAATCCCTCCCTCTCCATATTCAAAGAGTCTTATCAGTATAGGCAGGTTGATGTCACATATTTTAATAATTACTGCATTGATCTTTCACAATGCTCAAAAACACGCCGAGATATTGCATTGGACTTCCAGAGTTAAACACACTATAGTCAAATTAAGTGGTTCACAAAAGGATCAACTATAAGAAAACTCAGTAAGAGGACAATTTAGTCAATTACACTTCAAGAAATAGCTAAAAATGAAAATGTATTTACTCACCCTCATATCATTCCAAACCTGCATGGCTTTCTGTATTCTGTGGAACAAAAAAGTCACCATTCATATCCATTGCATCTTTTTCCATACATTGAAAATTAATGGTGACTGAGACTAACATTCTGCCTAACATCTCCTTTTATGTTCCATGAAAGAAAGTCATACAGGTTTGGAATAACATGAGGTCAAGTAAATGATGACATAAATGTCATATTTGGAAGATCTATCCCTTTAAAACACTGTTTAGAATTTTATAAAACACAATTTGTGAAATATCAACGTTCTATGTTGTAGCACTGTTTGTGCCTTTGTTCCCAAATATCAAAAAGTGCGTTTCCGGTGATGAACGTGTCAGAGCTAGACTGACAAATCTCAATGTCACTGCCTCCCATAGACACACCTGTGAAAATACTAAACAGGTTGTTCAACATGCCATATTTTCCCACCCAAGTCACATGTATGGGCTAATTCAAAACACTGAAACTACAACAATATAGCATTATGTTGCACACACGCACGCACGCACGCACGCACGCACACGCACGCACGCACGCACGCACACACACACATGCACACACACACACACACACACACACATATACATTGCTGTATATCAAACACCCACAGCACACTTGAAACAAATATTTAATCTCTGCTCATCTCACATTTAGACATAAACACACATGCTTCTCAGCATCAGTTTCAGTGAGGGTTTATGTTTTACTATGATCACATTATTGTTTCAAAGCCACTCACCTCCTCACCTCTGCTCTGCTTCAATTAATAGCTGTTAATTTTTTCTTCCTTAACTTTCACTTTTCACTGACAAAAAACTAATAGCTGAATTTATATTGTCTCTAATTCATGTTAACAGAACAAAACAAGGTACACAAATTGGGCATGCAATATCAAAATGTTTTTTCAGGTAACCTAAACATACTTCTAAATACCTGGTTTGATTCAAGTAAAAAAACAAAAAAAAAAACCAATATGTCTCAATCAACCTGACTGCATTAGATTACACACACACAAAGCCATTTTTAAGGGTTAAAATCAGGTAGAAAATCACCACAAGGTTACAACTGCACACTTTCAATTTTTACACTGTGATTTTCAAGAGCCACACGAATTCCCATGAACCTATTTTAAAACAGTAATTTGCAATACATGGTTAACATAACAGAGTTCTTCTATTTTAATACTGGTAAAGTTAAATTAAAATAGAGGGCTTGGCAATACAAGTCTGTTTTAAGAAAGTATGTGGATATGAGAACAGTGGACAATGAGATCTGCCAAAATGACCATGCAGTGAATCGTAAACAGCGGTCAGACACATGTCTCTTACAGCTAAGCCACAGCTATTTTCACATTGGCAAAAGATCAAACATATTACAGAACTTGCTGTTGCATTGTAAGCTGAGAAAATGAAAACATACTTGACAGTTACATGTGTGGATAAGTCTTGCAAGTCTCCTAGGTGGAAAAGCTGGGCCTCTTTTTGTCCAAGCTTGACACAGGCTTTTAGGAAGAGGGTGTGGTTGTCCAGCCAGCAAAGGATATGTGTCCACCAAATGAGTTAGACAGTAATCACATGAGAACTCTTTGGCAAACGCAGTCCAGAAATCATTGCATCCAAAGTTCAGAGAGTCCTGTGAGCTCACAAGGGGTGGGAGGAGACCAGAGAGGGCAGGTGGCAAATGAAGAGTGATACAACAGACTGGAAGCCAAGAAGGCAGGCAGCCGTCAGTGAGTGACCTGTGCCACTACCTTTGAGAGCAGGAGTTTGCCCTTGGGGCAATTTGAAACAACATGAGGTAAACATTGACAGAATGTTTGAGTGAACCCCTTTAAAAAACTTTGTATTGAATGCAAACTATCATGTCACTGAAGTAGTGTTATGACAATGTTAAATTAGTTCTTAGTACAGAGTGCACAGCCCACCCTTTCCCACTTTACCCCCTGCTTATGGTTTGCTCTGAAATAATCACAGGGTGCTTTGGCCTATATTTAAACAGCAAACATGCTTATTAGCGGATGGCAATGAAGAGCTAACCACTTAAGTTTGACTTCACCTCTCAATCACTTCCTCTCTTAGGCAACTATTAAATCCTTTCCTGAGGTGCACCCCGACACTGCGGGTGGTGGTCAATGTGTTTGATTTTTACATGAAACATTTGTTTAATCTGTATTAACAGGTGACAAATGAGCAGTGACGAATTCTCAGGCCAGCAAAGCCTCTGCTTACTAACATGCCAAATAAAAAAAATATTTTCATCCTTTAATTCTCAATCACCTTTTTGTATTTTTAATCTCTTTTCACTCTTAATTAATCTACAAACAAATAGAGAAACACTAAAAGTTTATCCGGTCAGAATTTATTGATTGATGCTTACAAGTGAAGTGTGACATCTGTTTCACAAATTGCATGCCCGAAGCCGAGCTCGTTAGCAGAAGCAGCATGTGAGTTTGAGCTCCACCCCGTCAGGCCTAAAGTCAGATTGTCAGATTCATCAGTCATTCAGATTGATTTATTTGTTCTTGGTGAATGTGATCTTTAGGATATGTCCCAGTTGAGGCCTTCTAGCTGGCTTTGAGTGACACAATCACACTTTACATAATTTGAAAGCGAAGAACACGAGATCTTGCTGACGAGTCGGCTGTCATCACTGCCACATCACTATTGAGAAAGAGATCCTTATGGATTTAAAATCAGGAGATGTGCTACATGACGGTGTGATTGCTGAATTTACTAAACAGGAAAGGAGGACTGATTTTCACTTCAAGTAAATTGGTAAGTGTTTTTTACATTGTTAAAGCAAAGTTTAAGTTAGGCTGCTAGAGCATTCGGAGTCATCAAGTTTTGAGAAGTAGTGCTGCATTCCATTCAACTCGGAAAGTCTGATTTTACAACTTCCTATTAGGAAAAGTGCAATGGAATGCATCTTGAAGTCAGAATTACAACTTGTAGGCTCATGCAGAAATTCTCAACTCACCGAGATGCAGGTGCATGATGTCACACAAACATGTCCACAACGTGACCTTGGTTCTTTTCCTGATTGTACTCGCTTCCATCAAGATGGTTGGAAACCTGCAAGCGTTCTTTGTCAGCGACACTTGCCTGGAGTTTGGTCAGGCAGATACTCATGTCATCCTAAGACCTCGACTGGGCTATGTGCCCAAGGTTCCTATGACCCCTTTCAGGGACCAGTTAGTGAACCTGCAAGCGCTGCCCCAGGAGGAGGCAGACCCAGCCTTGTCGTTGCTGTGTCTGGTACATGTTTTGTGTACCTATTTGGACCACACACACAGAGCTTTAGACTCTCTGAGCAGCTATTTGTTTGCTTTGGTGGACAGCAGAAAGGGAACGCTGTCTCCAATCAGAGGCTAGCCCACCGGGTAGTCGTCAGCATCGCATTGGCCTGTCAGACCCAGGCCGTGCCCGCCCCTTGCGGGTTCGAGCACTCTCTACAAGAAGTGTGGCATCCTCGTGGGAACTGGCCAACAAGCAGGCTGAGCAACACCCAATACTTTTGCGAGATTCTACAATCTCCAGGTTGAGTCGGTTTCATCCCGTGTTTTGTCAGGCCTGAGCATGTACAACTCAGTAACACGGGACGGCTGACTGGGTGTACCGCTTACGCCAGTGCCTTTCCCCTCAACTGAGGAGATCACGTGCACTCTTTCTCCCAGGGGAGTCCAATAAACTCGCGCTCCCTGGATGTCTTTCCTCCCTAGCCCTCTGGCTTGTAAATTCAGAAGAGGAATTCCCGACCAGAGCCACTACGGGTACTAACTACTCTGTACTGGAATATGTGCTCCACAGGTTTTGGCCATCATGGATTAATCCCCCTGTGATGTATTTTCCGTGGTACGGTACCTATGGTCAGGTGGACCTGCGTCTCCCTTGGGCAGCCCCCCCTGCTCCCAGTTGTCTGTAGCAACTCCTCCCTCGCTAGGTAGGATCTACCTCTGTGCCACTTCCACATGTGGCCTGAAAACCATGTGACGCATTTGCCACATTTTCACCTCCTCCTGCATGGGCAGGATGTGGTCTCCACAGGGTCTTTTCCCCCTGAAACAATAGGACTGGAAAAGAATGCCTTCCCCGATGCAAGTTATAACTAGATGGCTCCAGCCGCATCTAACACTCTATGAGGAGAAACAGAGGGATAGAAAAGGCCATGGCTGGTGCTTGTCACGTCAAATGCAATAGATTGTCACATCGCTTGTTCCTAACCCTCAAGGGAAAATCCTTGGTCGGATGCCGGGATCCTAATAAGCACAATATGACGTCTTAGTGGGGCGTTGGGGAAGTTTACGTGCAGTCTGATGCCCATGCTCTTTTGACATGCTACAGCTTGCTGCACCAGCATCATCAGATCACGTAACAAGGTTCCGTGTAGTTGGCGCTATTGAATAGGGACCCCTTGTGTACACTACAATCGACACAATGTCAAGTGAGTGACAGAAGGGGAACGTGATGTTTTTTCCCCCTTCCCACGCCACTGTAATGGTCGAACCTTATTCTCGGCTCCTCAGTGCAGAACCTGAATGAACAGATGCATGATCCCCGCCTTTTACACCAGCATGTCTGGGGTGGGAGACGCTAATTTTGTTTGCCAATTTGGCATTGGCCTTTTTCATATTCAGAGGTATCCGAGGCTTGCAAAAGAAGCCCCTTGTTTCCTCTTGTGTCACTACAATCGACACAACGTCTCTGTGGCAGCGGGGGTGTGGTCAAGCGTCCGTCCGGGGAGAGAAAGCGGTAAGGGCGCTTGCACCTGAGCCAAATTATGTCTAACACCTGTCTCTAATTCCAGTAAGCATGGGGAGAGCGGCATAAGAGCGGCCACAGAACCAACAGAGAGAGAGAGAGAGAGAGAGATCTAAATGTACACGGCAGCCCAGCGTTGTTGTTTATGTTTAGTTAGGAATTGTGTGTGTTAAACAGGTGATTATTTTGGAGAAGTGCTGTATGAGACTGTGGCCATTAAAGAAAGGAAAGAGTTATCTGAACCCACGTCTCTGTCACTCTTTACACTGGTGCCGAAAAACCCAGTTGAACCAGCTACAGTACGCCCCATGGAGCCCTCCCAGCTGTCCGAGATCCTCCAGTCCCTCGCCAGCATGCATCAGACGCACCAACAGTCCCTGATGGAGCTGCGCCAAGACCAGGACCGGCGGTTTTTTGAAATCCTGCGGGCGCAATCAGAGGACCGACACGCGATCCAAAGCCTCCTTGCCCAGCAGAGTGCCCCAACCGCGTCCTCCGACATCCGCTCCCAGCTGCCCCCCCCCAACGCTTCTGAAGATGGGGGCGGAGGATGACGCAGAAGCCTTTATTGATCTCTTCGAGAGGACGGCGGAGATCTGGGGCTGGCCGCGTGACCAGTGGGCGGCGAGACTCCTACCACTGCTGTCGGGCGAAGCGCAGCTCGCGGCCCAACAATTGCCGGCGGCGAATGTGTTAAGCTACAAGGACCTGAGGAAAGCTGTCCTGCAGCGGGTGGGGCGCAGCCCCGAACAATATCGCCAGCTGTTCCGGTCGTTGAAGCTGGGGAAAGATGATCGCCCCTTTTCTTTCGCGCAGCGGCTCCGGGACGCGTGTCGGAAATGGCTGCTG
The DNA here is from genome assembly GCA_032164185.1 of Moxostoma hubbsi. Classification (NCBI taxonomy): domain Eukaryota; kingdom Metazoa; phylum Chordata; class Actinopteri; order Cypriniformes; family Catostomidae; genus Moxostoma; species Moxostoma hubbsi. Next base: position 23,198,313 of record JAVLUX010000011.1, on the reverse strand, counting down.
GCGGGGAGCCCGGACGTCGAGGGTATGATCGATCAGGTGGTACTGGAGCAGTTGGTCCATGCACTGCCGAAGGGGACTGCGGAATGGGTCCAGTGCCACCGCCCGTCGTCACTGGAGGAGGCCGTCCAGCTTGCGGAGGACCACTTGGCGGCGTACCCGAGGGCGGAAGAGCCCTGTTCTCCCTCTCTCTCTCTCTCCCCTCCCCTTGTGTGTTCCCCCTCTTCCCCTCACTCTGCTCTCTCCCCAGGGCCCGTTCCTGCCCCGCGGAGGCGAGGAATCCCGCCAACGCGACCAGTTCCCCGCGCCAGGCAGTGGACGACCCACACCCCTGTAGCGTATCGCCGTTCTCCCCCTCAGGTGGAGGCACCCGCCGACACAGGTGCGGGCAGGACGTCTGGGCCGGCCTGCTGGCGCTGCGGGGATCCGGGGCACTTTCAGGATCAGTGCCCGGTGATGGAGATGGCGACAGTGGTCCGGATCCCCGAGGCTCCACGGGCTGCCCCCGATCGAGCCGGAGCGTACCGGATTCCGGTAAGAATCAAGGGGGGTACTTACCAAGCATTGGTGGACACCGGTTGTAATCAAACCACCATCCACCAACGCTTGGTTCGGCACGGGGCATGGGATACGCACAAAAGGGTGGGGGTGAAATGTGTGCATGGCGATATTCACAAATACCCTGTGGTGACTCTGACAATTCATTTTCGCGGTGCAAAACATAGAGTGGAGGCCGCGGTTAGCTCCCGCCTCACCCATCCGCTGATTTTGGGAACTAATTGGCCCGGATTCAATAAAATATTAAGGGGGATATGTGCGGATGGGTCCTGCATGAAGGCAAAGGGATGTGTTATGTGCGATTCTCTCGCGGGGGAGGCGGAGCCGGGGCCGTCTTCGTCTGCTCCATCTCGGGATGATACGAGTGAGGGGGAGGTGACAGCCCCTCCCCTCCTCAGAGAATTTCCCGAAGGGGATTTCCCTCTGGAGCAGTCACGAGACGATACCCTCAAGCACGCCTTCGACCAAGTGAGAGTAATTGATGGTCAACAACTCCGCCCGGGTGTCGCACTCTCATATCCCTACTTTGCGATTATAAATGAGCGGTTGTATAGAGTGACGCAGGACGCTCACACAAAAGAGGAAGCAGCCCAGCTCTTGATTCCACGGAGCCGCCGGGAAATGCTTTTCCAGGCGGCTCACTATAATCCCATGGCAGGTCACCTAGGGGAAGGAAAGACACGACTCCGTCTAATAGCCCGTTTTTATTGGCCGGGCATTGGCGGCGACGTACGCAGATGGTGTGCGGCGTGCCGGGAATGTCAGCTGGTAAACCCACCGGCCACCCCAAAAGCGCCATTGCGCCCCCTTCCACTAATCGAGGTCCCATTTGAGAGGATTGGAATGGACCTCGTCGGGCCATTAGAGCGGACAGCACGCGGACATCGCTTTGTATTAGTCCTGGTGGATTATGCAACGCGATATCCGGAAGCAGTGCCTCTGAGCAACATCTCAGCACGTAGTGTTGCGGGAGCACTCTTCAAGGTAATCTCCCGGGTGGGGATTCCGAAAGAAATCCTCACCGATCAGGGCACAACATTTATGTCACGAACACTTCACGAGCTTTACGAATTGCTGGGTATTAAGTCGATTCGCACTAGCGTGTACCATCCGCAGACGGATGGGCTGGTGGAGCGTTTTAATAAAACCCTGAAGAATATGATTCGTAAATTCATGCACGAGGATGCTAGAAACTGGGATAAGTGGCTCGACCCCCTGTTATTTGCAGTTCGAGAGGTCCCGCAAGCCTCCACTGGCTTCTCTCCTTTTGAGTTACTATATGGGCGGCGCCCGCGCAGTGTACTAGATGTGATACGCGAAGCCTGGGAGGAGGGGCCTTCAAACAGTAAGAACGAAATTCAATACGTCCTTGATCTCAGAGCAAAACTCCACACTCTGGGGAAACTAACACAGGTGAATTTGCTCCGAGCTCAAGAACGACAATGCCGGCTGTATGACAGGGGCACTCGACTCAGGGAGTTCGCACCGGGAGATAAAGTGCTTGTATTACTCCCAACATCGAGCTCCAAATTACTCACAAAGTGGCAAGGGCCCTTTGAGGTCACACGACGAGGGGGGGATCTCGATTATGAGGTGAAACGAACCGATAGAGGGGGCGCGTGTCAAATATATCACGTCAACCTTCTGAAATTGTGGAGGGAGGCAGTCCCTGTGACGTTGGCCACGGTAGTTCCGGAGAGGGCGGAGCTCGGACCGGAGGTAAACAAAAGCTGTGATCATAACACCCCGGTCATTTGCGGAGATCACCTCTCACCGTACCAACTTGCAGAGGTTGCTGAGTTGCAAAAAGAATTTGCAGACGTGTTTTCCCCTCTACCGGGACGTACGAATCTCATCCAACACCATATCGAGACCGAGCCGGGACTGGTAGTGCGTAGCCGGCCATATCGCTTACCCGAACACAAAAAGAAAATAGTTCGAGAGGAATTGGATGCAATGCTCGAGATGGGCGTAATAGAAGAGTCCCACAGCGATTGGTCCAGCCCGGTCGTGCTTGTTCCCAAGAGCGACGGGTCGGTACGGTTCTGTGTGGATTATAGAAAAGTCAATGCGGTGTCTAAATTCGACGCGTACCCGATGCCCCGTGTTGATGAGTTGCTCGATCGGTTAGGTACAGCTCGCTTTTATTCGACACTGGATTTAACAAAGGGTTATTGGCAGATCCCCTTGACACCAATTTCCCGTGAAAAAACAGCCTTCACCACGCCGTTCGGATTGCACCAATTTGTGACACTTCCGTTCGGTTTGTTTGGAGCCCCGGCTACGTTTCAGCGACTTATGGATCGTATCCTCCGGCCGCATTCGGCTTATGCCGCTGCCTATTTGGATGACATTATCATCTACAGTAACGATTGGCAGCGGCACAAACAACATCTGAGGGCGGTCCTGAGGTCGCTGCGCCAGGCCGGGCTCACAGCAAACCCTAAGAAGTGCGCGATTGGGCGTGTGGAGGTACGGTATCTGGGGTTCCACTTGGGTCATGGCCAGGTGCATCCCCAAATTGACAAAACCGCAGCAATTGCGACATGCCCGAGACCCAAGACCAAAAAGGGGGTGAGGCAGTTCCTGGGGCTGGCTGGCTATTATAGGAGGTTCGTGCCTAATTATTCGGACGTCACCAGCCCGCTGACTGACCTCACTAAAAAGGGGGCTCCAGATCCGGTCCAGTGGTCGGAGCAGTGCCAACAGGCGTTCATGCAGGTTAAGGCTGCACTTTGTGGGGGGCCGCTTTTACATGCACCTAACTTCTCTCTTCCCTTTCTATTGCAGACGGACGCTTCAGACAGAGGACTGGGGGCCGTACTCTCACAGGTGGTGGAGGGGGAGGAGCGCCCGGTGCTGTACATCAGTAGGAAGCTCTCCTTAAGGGAAACGAAGTACAGCACCGTAGAGAAGGAGTGTCTGGCCATCAAGTGGGCGGTCCTCACCCTCCGATATTACCTGCTGGGGCGGGCCTTCACTCTCTGCTCGGATCATGCCCCGCTGCAGTGGCTCCACCGCATGAAGGATACTAACGCCCGGATCACCCGTTGGTATCTGGCTCTACAGCCCTTTAAATTCAAGGTGGTCCACAGACCGGGGGTGCAGATGGCTGTCGCGGACTTCCTTTCCAGAAATGGGGGGGGAGTGGTAGGCAGGCCGGATGGCGCCCCGGCCTGAGTTGGGCGGTGGGGGTATGTGGCAGCGGGGGTGTGGTCAAGCGTCCGTCCGGGGAGAGAAAGCGGTAAGGGCGCTTGCACCTGAGCCAAATTATGTCTAACACCTGTCTCTAATTCCAGTAAGCATGGGGAGAGCGGCATAAGAGCGGCCACAGAACCAACAGAGAGAGAGAGAGAGAGAGAGAGAGAGAGATCTACATGTACACGGCAGCCCAGCGTTGTTGTTTATGTTTAGTTAGGAATTGTGTGTGTTAAACAGGTGATTATTTTGGAGAAGTGCTGTATGAGACTGTGGCCATTAAAGAAAGGAAAGAGTTATCTGAACCCACGTCTCTGTCACTCTTTACAGTCTCGTTCCCTCCCTCAGGGACCGGGGGTTACACTAGTAACCAAGACGTTTCTTAATGGCATCAGTCACACTGAAGGCCTAGACTTCAAATGCATGGCCTGCAAAAGGAGTCTCTAATGGAAAACACAAAATTCTTTCTTTAGACCAAAACATGTAGAGATTATGATGCTGAAAGAATCTCTAACTTTACAGTTCATCCAGCAATTACAATCCTCTAAAAACACTATCAATCTTCCTGTCAGATGGTAAAACAATTAAAAGGAAATATTTGCATGTTGCTGGTTGATAAGTTATGATTTAGGAGTTTGGATAAATGGCATAAAAGTTCTGCATAGGCATCAATGGTGATATGATTGCATGTCATCTGTGGAATGTTATTTATGTTAAATGTTCAGTGCATCCGGAAAGTATTCACAGCACTTCACTTTTTCCACATTTTGTTATGTTACAGCCTAATACCAAAATGGATTAAATTCATTATTTTCCTAAACATTCTACAAACAATACCCCATAATGACAACGTGAAAGAAGTTTGTTTGAAATCTTTGCAAATTTAAAAAAAAAAAAAAAAAAACATGTACATAAGTATTCACAGCCTTTTTGTTGAAGCACCTTTGGCACCAATTACAGCCTCAAGTCTTTTTGTGTATGATGCTACAAGCTTGGCACACCTATTTTTGGGCATTTGCTCCCATTCTTATTTGCAGAACCCCTCAAGCTCCATCAGGTTGAATGGGGAGCGTCAGTGCACAGCCATTTTCAGCTCTCTCCAGAGATGTTCAATCGGGTTCAAGTCTGGGCTCTGGCTGGGCCACTCAAGGACATTCACAGAGTTGTCCCGTAACCACTCCTTTGTTATTTTGGCTGTGTGCTTAGGGTCGTTGTCCTGTTGGAACCTTCACCCCAGTCTGATGTCCAGGGAACTCCAGAGCAGGTTTTCCTTAAGGATGTCTCTGTACATTGCTGCATTCATCTTTCCCTTGATCCTGACTATTCTCCCAGTTTCTGCTGCTGAAAAACATCCCCACAGCATGATGCTGCCACTAACATGCTTCACCGTAGGGATGGTATTGACCAGGTGATGAGCAGTACCTGATTTGCTCCAGACATGACGCTTGCCATTCAGGCCAAAGAGTTCAATCTTTGTTTCATCAGACCAGAGAATTTTGTTTCTCAAGGTCTGACAGTCCTTCAGTTGCCTTTTGACAAACTCCAGGCAGGCTGTCATGTGCCTTTTACTGAGGAGAAGCTTCCTTCTGGCCACTCAACCATACAGGCCTGATTGGTGGAGTGCTGCAGAGATGGTTGTTCTTCTGGAAGGTTCTACCCTCTCCACAGAAAAACTCTGGTGCTCTGTCAGGGTGAACATCGTGTTCTTGGTCACCTCCCTGACTAAGGCCCTTCTCCCCCAATCGCTCAGTTTGGACGGACAGCCAGCTCTAGGAAGAGTCCTGGTGGTTTCAAACTTCTTCCATTTACAGATGATGGAGGCCACTGTGCTCATTGGGACCTTCTATGCTGCAGAACTTTTTCTGTAAACTTCCCCAGATCTGTGCCTCAATACAATCCTGTCTCGGAGGTCTACAGACAATTTCTTGGACTTCATGGCTTGGTTTGTGCCCTGACATGCACTGTTAATTGTGGGACCTTAAATAGACAGGTGTGTACCTTTCCAAATCATGTCCAATCAACTGAATTTACCACAGGTGGATTCCAATCAAGTTGTAGAAACATCTCAAGGATGATCAGTGGAAACAGAATGCACCTGAGCTCAATTTTGAGTGTCATGGCAAAGGCTGTGAATACTTTTGTACATGTGATTTTTTAATATTTAATTTAATTTTAATTGCCCAATTGTCACACATTATACATACATTTCTGCATATATACAGTGAAATTATTTATTTTTCACATATCCCAGCTATGCTGGGGTCAGAGTGCAGGGTCAGCCATGATTCGGCTTGCTCAAGGGCCACACAGTGGTGTCTTGGCGGTGCTGGGGCTTGAACCCCCAACCTTCTGGTCAGTAATCCAGAGCCTTAACCGCTGTATACTGTGAATACTTTCCGGATGCACTGTATATTCTCAAAGAATTATTATTGGCATAGGTCAAGGTCTTATTTCAAACATAGGCATTGATTTTTCAATAAATAATTAAAGAGAATAGGGAATATTGTTCCAGTTTATTTATTCTAAAATGTAAAACTTTCACATTATGTGCATAATAAAGCAAAAATAATAAAATTGAAACGTTTAAATACACACTTTTAAGAGCAAACAAGCCTGGTGGTCTGTGGAAAAATGTATTCCAATAATCTGTTCTGCCAATTCTCCATTCATTGTGGTGAGATTGTTTCAAATATATCCATCCAACTCAATTATAGGGGGTTTATGAAGGGCTGCGCTTTACGGAGTCATGTCTCTGCTAAACCTCAGGACAAAGCCCAGCCAGAATTTTCTAGTGTGGTCAACCAGTATGCCACACAAGAGTAGGCTTTCTCTTAAGAGAAAGATTGATAAAAAGAGGATTGTCAATCTGGGGAAACACAAGGGTAAACCACGGCTCCGGGTTTGATTGAGAATTAAGTGCGAATCTATGGAAAACTGATCCAGATATCAAGGCAAACCCAGAGCAGATATTTGCAATCCAAATCCAGAGTAGCTACATTATCCACAAAACCAAAGACATCCACCATTGCTCTAATGAGCCTTGATTTAACAAGATTTAAAACATCTGTATAAGATTGAAATTGGGTTTAGAGGGACAGTTCACCCAAAAATCTAAGGTATATCCCGGTCTGTCTTAACACAGTGGCAGCTCATTTGCTTAAAAACACCTAAAAGCATTTTAAAATTAATCCATGTGGCTTGTGTGTCATAATGCAACTCTTCTGAGCAATAGGTTATAGTGAGAAACAACCCAAAATTACAGTCATTTTTCTGTGAAAATCTCATGGTTCGTTAGCTAGCTCATGCTGGCTTGCGTGTTCATGTGTGAACTTGCAGCACTTAAAACAATGTTTCATGTGCTACATGGATTTTTTAAAAGATACTTTTGGGTGCTTTTTAGAATTTAAAGTAAGTCAGTATCAAATGCCACTTTATTGAAAAGATGGGCCGAGATACTGAAATCTCCTTTCGTGTTCCACATAAGAAAGTAAGTTTCACTGGTTTGGAATGGCATGAGAGTGAGTAAATAATAATAATAATAATAATAATAATAATAATAATAATAATAATAATAAAAACATTATTTAACAAAGCTAAGCAGCAACAAGGAACAACAATGGTAACATACCAATAATGGTATTTCGTTCTATGCAAAAATAGATTTCATAAAACATAAAAGTTGGATTGAGGCTATAATGTTCTTTTAGATTTTGGATCTTATATATATATAAATCAGGTCCAAAGATGGTCCTGATTTAGGGCCATATAGCATGATTGAAAGTGTGATATTGCTTAAAAAAATCAGGGGTATTTCTCCTTATTTCACAGTAGCTGGTACGCAAGAGTCTTTTACAATAGAAACCGCAATGTCCACCATTTTGAACAGTATGTCCACTCCAATGTGGAAAGTCTGATAAGAGGTAAGCGCCTTGAGTTCTGTAATAAAGCAGTTAGTTTAAAGCAGTTTAAAGCTATTTCATAGCTTTAGTAGTAAGTCGAGCGGTCACAGAATACTGTATGTAAACACAAAATTCATTTCCCGTCACCTAACTGGCTCATATTACACACAAAAATTATATTTTGCCACCACCTGCTGGCTAACATATAATGTAAAAAAAATAAAAAATACATGTAAAAAAAGACAAACAGTAGCTCTTAACACATCTGCACTGCTCTTGTACTTTAATTTAGAACGACAAACACAAGCAGAGTGATACACAGGAAGCGTCCGAGTGATGGTTTCAGCCCATCAGTGCTCATAGAACGCCTCTCGTCCAATCAGATTCGAGGACCGGAACTAACTGTTTTACACACACACACACACACACACACACACACACACACACACACACACACACACATATATATATATGTGTGTGTGTGTGTGTGTGTGTGTGTGTGTGTATACAACCCCAATTTCAAAACATTTGGGACAGTATGAAAAATGCTAATAAATCAAACAGGAGTGATTTGTAAATTACATTCACCCTTTGCTATATTGAAAGCTACACAACTACACATGATGTTTTACTGTAAATTATAAATCAGAAGATTGCAACACACTCCAAAAAAGTTGAGACGGGGACAATTTAAGACGAATAATACTTAACGGGTTAAAATAACAAGGCTATGTGAAACAGGAGATGTTAAACAGGTGAGGCAATTGTGCATAGTATATTGTATAAGGAGCCAACAAAAACAGCCTAGTCCTTCAAGAGCAAGGATTGTTCAAGACTTGTCACATAGCCTACAGATGCTTCTGCAAATAATCCAGCACTTTGAGAAAAATGTTCCCCAAAGACAAATTGGAAACATTTAAGTTAAAAATTAAAGGAATCTGGTCAAATCCTGGTGCGTAGAGAGTCAGAAGAAAACCACTTCTAAATGCATGTGATTTCTGATCCCTCTGACATCACTGTCTTAAAAAAACATCATTCATCTGTAATGGATATCATGAATATGGGCTTGGGATAATTTAGTAAACCTTTGTTAGTCAACACAACTCGCCGCTGCATCCACAGGTGCAAGTTAAGACTTTACTATGCAAAGCAGAAGCCCTACATCAACACTGTCCAGAAGCACTGCCAGCTTCTCTAGGCTCAGTCTCATCTTAGATGGAAAGTAGAACAACGGAACTGTGTTTTTTGGTCAGAAGAGTTTTATTAAAACACGGGCCAAAGAGGAAAAGGACCATCAGAGCTGTTATTAGCATCAGGTCCAAAAGGCAGTGTCTGTATGGGCCAGGGGTCCAAATAAAGTGTTATTAGAAGAAAATATGTTTCATAGTGGTGAACACTTGACTGCCCCAACTTTTTTGGAGCGTGTTGCAATCATTTGATTTGAAATTACTGTACATAATTTATTTTTATTTTTTTAATTCACAGGTAAAACATAATATAATGTGTAGTTGTAGAACTTTAAATACAGCAAATGGTGATAATAGTGTAAAAATCACATTTTTTTGTTTTTATTAGCATTTTTTATACTGTCCTAAATGTTTTGGAATTGGGGTTGTATATTTATATAGCTGTAAGTTTGTCCAGAAACTCAGCCCACATTTCACCCCACATTTTCCCTCAGACATGCGAGGCATCTATTTCTCAAACTAGAGACTCTGATGTACTTATCCTCTTGTTTAGTTGTACATCTGGCCTTCCGCATCTCTTTCTGAGATTGTAGTTTACACCTTTGTATGAAATCTTTAGTATTTTGGCAATTTCAAGCATTGTATAGCCTCCATCACTCAAAATAATTATTGACTGATGAGTTTCTAGAGAAAGCTGCTTCTTTTTTTGCCATTTTTGACCTAATATTGACCTTAAGACATGCCAGTCTGTTGCATACTGTGGCAACTCAAAAACAAACACAAAGACAATGTTAAGCTTCATTTAATGAACCAAATAGATTTCAACCGTGTGTGATATAATGGCAAGTGATTTTCTAGGACCAAATTAGCAATTTAGCATGATTACTCAAGGATAAGCTGTTGGAGTGATGGCTGCTGGAAATGGTGTCTGTCTAGATTTGATCTTTACTTTTTTCAAATAGTGATGGTGGTGTTTTTTTACATCAGTATTGTCCTGACTATACTTTGTGATCAGATGAATGCCACTTTGGTGAATTAAATGTTTCCAAACTTTATTCCAAACTTTTGGGAGTTAGTGTATATATTTGTATACATAGTTTAAGGAGAGGAACCAGGGCAACTTTTATATTTTTATCTATTATGGTTTGATATAATGCAATATCTACTTTTGGCCCACAGCCATCAATCAAGTTTGATTTTTGGTCCTTGCTAGGAAAAGTTTGGGCACTTTTTATTTAGCCCTTTATGGTGGTAATTGCTAACTGGTAACTTGTTTACTTTATATAGATAACCTTCCTGTTTTTAATACCAGTGCATTTACATCTGCATACCAACTCAAAATCAATGCCTTACTGTTGAATGAGCATTTCACTAGGGCAAAATATGTCATATTATTGGTAAATGCAGTTATTCTGAAAATATTTGAAAAATGTATTATTTCATTTCTTTTTATTGGCCACAGACCTCCAACACCCCACTGGTGCAACCAAAGGAGGTGCCAACTGTAGAGTGTGGTGGTACTGGTGCCAACACACTCAATTGTTAGTCTGGAGCCCTGCCTACAGAAACATCTCCTTTGAGTAAATGATGACAATTTCTTTGAAGAGCAAACCTTTTTACCCCACATGCTCCAGCAACCCTTCTCTTCTTGCATGTGCATGCATCACACATAATGCAAAAATCACAATATTTTTTTATGGAAAGTGAAATGACTCCTATTGAATACCAGGTCAAAGCAAATTCTCAACTCTGTGCAACGCACTCCAAATACCCAATTACAGGTAAGCCATTTAGTAAATCATTCAAACTTCTCAACTTTAGGTTTAGAGTTTATGTTGCAGAAGACACATGGTCTCAGTCAAGGTGGAATACTACAGCTCAGTTCTGCAGAAGTGTTCATTAATGCACATCCAAGTAAAATAAAAGAAACAGCTTACCAGGCCAGCAATAGGTGTGGATAGTCTGTTTAGTTTCTTAATGATGCCAGGCTTGATCTTGTTGATCAGACTTAAAAAAAAATCAACACAAACTACCATAGTGTGCCTCTTGTTTTCAGTTTATGGCTTCCTTTAATTTGGCCATCTGGCTTGAGTTTACAAAGTCATCTAATGCCATGAAAAAGGAAAGAAAAAAAACTGTTTACTGTGGAAACATACACGGACGATTGCCGCTTTGAATCGAAGTCTAGTTTCCTGAGAAAGACTGGTTTGGAGAAATACCCAAACTGAAACAGTGAATTGCCAAGTCAAAGGTGAGAAGCTGATGTGAAAATGGGTGAGACTGATGAGTGTGAAATAAAAACATTTGCTAAATTTGATTTCTGACTGACTTCAATATGTAATAAAGGGAGAGGCAGACAATAACATTTCAATGATCTGACATTTAGTACTCTTTAATTACTGAAATGGAAATAATATAGCTACCATCTTTGTTCCAGATCTAGCCAGATATCACAATCAATAAAACAAACAAGAATTTTCACAGTGGTTTCACATAGATGGTGTTTTATGAAACAAATTAAAGTATTTCAGAAACACGACATGAGAAATTTCGGTGTTAAAGGTGCACTCAGTAATTTTTTTTTTATGTAGTGCTGGTCTATTGCAGTCATCATGGACTAATACTGACACCTAGTGGTGTGGATGCAGCATCATTCAAATGCAGTAGTTTTCAGTTACCGATGCCATTGTAGAAATTCACTATTCAGTCAGATTAATTTAAACCATTAGTGAAAGTGTCCAATATCAGGGCAGTTGCTGAGATTAAGCGAGTAGTATTCGAGTGGTCATGTGATCTAGACATGGCAGCCCCCCTGAGTACACTCTCTCTATGTAGAATAAAATGGCTTTTATAAGGTCGCTGATATGACTGGAGTCTTCATCTCATTTGAGTGCTCATGATTTCACACAAATGGTCTTTAAATAAAGATCAAAATTTTCTAGAATTCTAGGAAGTCTAAACAATATACAGTTCTGGCAATCTCTTGTTTATCAATCAAGTGTTTGAATACAGTGTAAAAGACAAATCTGAATCCTGCACAACAATACAGAGATATCTGTTCACACTTGAATTATTTGTACACTATTTTTGCTAAACTTTGCCATTTTGGCCCCGGCAGAATTTTCACAGCAGTATTTGTTAAAATGGGAGATCCAGAGTGACAGCATCCTCAGGTAATCTGTGCCTTTGCTCGCTCATGTGGAAACAAAGCTAATGGCTCTGCTCAGTAAGCAGCATGGGAGAACAAGAGAAAGATGGTGAAATTCTGCACTGGACTTTGGTAATTAATTAGTGTACTGGTAATTACACCAGGTTGTCAGGCAATTGGTGGTGATGCAACCCACGCACTGCATTGCTAGTCATCAGCACGTTGTGTTTTGGATGCTGGTACTCAGCATGAATAATTGGTATGCTGGTGTTCCAACCAGATTTCTTAACTAATAGCACAGCTTTGTCAGCCAGCTTCAGTGGAAAGACTTTGCTGGCTGACCAGCAAGTTCTCTTGATGAACAGCATGGTAATGCCTGCTGTTCCACCAGCAAGACAAGCACCAAACCAGGCTTAACCAACATAACCCTGTGCAGACTAGCATGTCAATTCAGGAGTGTTGAATATTTTTTAAGCCCACAATAACAAAGAATTTAACCAAGTTTCTCAGTTAAATTACTGAATGACATTTGCTAAAAAAGCCAAAAAGTTAGGGCAAAAACACAAGGAACAATTTCTACCTTGTAAGCAATTAAGGACTGAGCTGGCAATACTTCCTTAATAATATATTTAAAAAATGGTCTAAAAAAACAGACCATAACTAGAAAAATAAGAAGTACAAACAGCTTTACTTACTCACACAACTAAACTCCATTCTCCAAAGAAATCCGGATAGTACTGCTCCCAAACTTCTTAGTAACTGCCTGCAAGAACAAGACAAACACAGGAAGCACCAGAATCCAGTGAGAGGAGACGGAAAGTAAGTAAAGTTGTTCTTCCAAGCTGCAAGTCCAAACGACTAGCACAACAGCAGACTCTTTTGGAGAATCTTGGGTTATTCAGTAATCAGGATGGGAGCCCAGCGGCCAAACCACAGAGAACGAGAGCATCTGGAGGAATGTCACAGTTCTACACACAAGCTTCATGCCTTTTCAGTGATCTCAAGCAACTCCTGCAAGATAAAGGCGGCAGGCAGCCCATTGTTGTTGCTCACACACAGGGAAGCATTTATGTTGCATTTATACCCTCAGAGTAGGCCATTACAATGCGAGCCCTGTTGGTCCACACCTCATATAATGGCTATGAGTAAAGCCCTTTTACCGAAGGGAAACGTTTTCAATTTACAAGTTTAAACATCCACATAATAACAGGCAACATAGTTTTTATTTAGCTTCTATGAGACAATGTAAAGATAAGTAATAATCTAAATGCATTATACAATAAGCCACTGGTACAGGAATATGTCATTTTGCCAAGGAAATATTCAGCCAGCTGTAGACAATAATGTAATGAAAAATAATATAAGGCCTACAAAATCTAATCTCCAAGTTATGAGGTAAGATTAGGGTTGAAAAACAAAACGTCTTGGTTATGTATGTAACCTCCGTTCCCTGATGGAGGGAACGAGACGTCGTGTCGAAGAAGCGACACTAGGGGTCTCTCTTGAGCGCCGAAAGATACCTCTGATCTATGAAAAAAGGCCAATGAGAGTTGGCGAACAGTATTTGCATACTCCGCCTCCGGATACGGATATAAAGGCGAGATAAATATGCTCGTTCATTCAGGATTTTTCTGAGGAGCAGGGAGTGTTCCGGGCACCTCAGCGGCTCGGCTCAGCGACGTGGCCGGGAAGACACGACGTCTCGTTCCCTCCATCAGGGAACGGAGGTTACATACATAACCGAGACGTTCCCCGTCTGTCGCTCACTTCGACGTCGTGTCGAAGAAGCGACACTAGGGGTCCACTTCAAAACTCGCCATGCGCTGAGCCGTGTATGTGTACTGCTGACACAGAAGCGGGCAGGTATTTCTACGTGCACAAGCGACCAACTGTGCTCAGGCTGCACGTACTCTTCCCCAATGCCCCGAAAATTACTGAATGAACGAGCGTATTTCTCTCGCCTTTATATCCGTATCCGGAGGCGGAGTATGCAAATACTGTTCGCCAACTCTCATTGGCCTTTTTTCATAGATCAGAGGTATCTTTCGGCGCTCAAGAGAGACCCCTAGTGTCGCGACAGACGGGGAACAAAAACTAAATAAAGATACAAAATCTAGAGACATCAATAAATTATTACCATTCATCGAAAATATAAATTCTGTTTTTCTTTTTAAAAAAGAACACTTTCAAGCTGCTTACTTGGTCAAACCCCTCAGGAGAATGGCATTTATTCAGAGGGCGTGTAGAGCCTTATGTAAAAGGACACTGGTTGAGAACAGTATTAACTGCAAGATCTGAACTGCAATGTCTCTCCTATATTGTTCTCTTTATGTCCGAAACAGGGCTTCAAAAGGACACTTTCTATGCCTGCTGAACAAAAGAAGAACAAAAATAACAGGAACATTTTGGTATTACTAATGTGTGGACAAGCACTATGGTTCTATCACCAGATCAAGTTACAAACTAGATACTTTATGAATTCTGATCAAGACTTTTTGGAATTCCAAACAATGTGTGACCTTGTGACCAAAAATTATTTTAAAGCTCAAAATTACTGCTTACTTTTCATCTTAACATCCATGTAAACTAACAGTAAATTGTATTCAGCATCACACTTATCAAAGCCTTTCAAAACTATTATATTTGCCAAATTATATTTGGCATAAAAGGGGCAAATAACATCTTATTGCCTTGATGCGTGTTCGTGAAACCATTACAAACTCTCTCTACCATGGAATTTGAAAAGAGAAGTTGATCACATATTACAGTTTGGTGCAGCAAACATCAGAGTTCAATGGCATATGAAATCCTGACCCCTGCTGTTCCTGTCATTGTAATGCCAATGATGGCGTATTGTTTTGAAGCAGATCTCTGCATCAAAAAAAATTATAATTTGAGAACTTAAGAAAATTAATCAAAAATAGACAAAAATTAAAAAGAAAAAAAGAATTACTAAAAAAACTAAAAAATACTTTGTGTTGAAGTAAATGTGGTAGAAAAGATTAAGGGTTTTCTACATAGAATAAATTAAGTAAATTCTATATTTGTACTCATTTAAATGTTCTAGCTTAAAAGAAAATATTATTTATGATTGCTTATCTTAAAGCATCCTCATGTATCAAACCAAAGGTTTCAATGATGTAATTCCAATCTGCACATTTGCACAAATATATTGTTCCTTCTTGAAGGAGCAATGAGGCATTCTATGTTGTTGTGCTAAAGTGCTTTAATTCTTGCAAGCAGGGTCCACAGAACATGAAGGAATATTGTGAGAAAATGCTCAACAAACCATTTCTATGGTTGTTTTAGGGTTAAAAGAACAGACAGGTATACAGTCACTAATGGATGCAACATATGCTAAGAGTTTAGAACATATAGGTAAGCAAACAATTTAGCAAAAGATTTATATTGTTTACAATTGCAATTAAAAGTACTAAATCAAATAGTTTATTTTACAGTTAAAAATCTGAGCTCTAAATCAGATTAACCTCAATAACAATGACCACTATTTGGAGTTGAAGACATAGGCTACAATGAACATCAGTGTGACCATGTAACACTATCTCAACGTACAGACTCTAGTGTTCAGAGTAATTTAATCTCAACATAACTTACACACAATCATATTAAATGTGAATTTTGAAGCTGTATTGAATTATTCTAAATTATACTGAATTATAAATAATTTTGTAAAAAAAACATAAAGTGGCTTCAAAATTCAAGTTTGAGGTATGACAGTGAGCAATTGATGTTGTAGAACAAAACGTCCATATCAAACAAATTGATGTCAGGGCTGAACATCTCAGGTTACTTAACTGTAGCCCCTGTTCCCTGATAAAAGCGGAACGAGATGCTGCGCTGGTTTTCGCTTTGAGAATGTCTTTATGAGTGACCAGCTGTGAATATGTGTGCAACACGTCAATGAAATTGACTAGAATTTATAGCCTCAGCTGATGACATCATCAGGATGCACCTGTAGCAGGGCTATAATTAGATGCATCACAGGTGCATCGTCAGGTATTTTGTCTGAAGAGCAGTCCTGGGGCATCCTCAGTGCAGCAATGAAGCGCAGCATCTCGTTCCGCTTTTATCAGGGAACAGGGGTTACAGTTAAGTAACCCAAGATGTTCCCTATCAAAAAGCTACACTTTGATGCAGTGCTGATTTAGCGCTTTGGGAACGAGAATACCCACGCCGCAGCACTGCTGGTGTCTGGACCCCTTACCGTTGTGTAGTTGTGTTCACAAGAGCGCGAGAGGTCTCAGACATGAGCTTGTGATGTAGACTCAAGGACATAAGAGCCCAAAATAAGATTCCAAACTATGGAATCTTATGAATGTATGCGGAGAGGACCAGCTTGCCGCATTACAAAAATGTTGCTGAGGGACATCTCTGGCCAAAGCTTTAGAGGAGGCAACAACTCTGGTAGAGTGAGCCCTGATACCTACTGGCTAATCTTGACCACGTGCCTTGTAGGCCAGGGCAATAGCATCCCTCACACAATGTGATATTGTTTGCTTGTTGGCTGCCGCCCCTTTGTTACGGCCCCCATGACAAACGAATAATTACCCTGACTAACGCTACTGGCTAGTGCGGTGGACATAAGTCTGAAGGGTACGGACTGGACACACACCATACAGTCTTTCCTGCACCGGTGTTGTAAGGAGGAAGGCTTTGAGAGTGACCGGATGTATAGTCAAGAAAGGAATCTTAGGCAGGTAGAGCCTGCAGATCCCCAATTCTTTTTAGAGAAGTAATTGCCATAAGAAAAACCACCTTGAGAGTCAGAAGTTATCAGATGCTGAATCTACAGGATAAAAGGGGGTCTTAACCAGACCCTCAAGGACTATTGCTAAGTCCCATGAAGGGATCCTGGTCCTAACAGGAGGTCTCAATTGCATGGCTCCACGAACGAAGCGAGCAGAGGATGTTTCCCCAATGGTTTCCCGGGGCGGGGCTGGGTTGCTGGCGGCCCCTCCCCCTGAGTGCGGCAAGGGAGGAATTGCCCAAAGGCTTCCTCATAGATTTTCGCCTCCTGGAACCTGGTGATAACCGTGTTCATGGCGTCACCAAATAGGCCATAAGGTGAAACTGGGGCATCGAGGAGGAACAATTGTTCCTGTCTTTGATGCCCGAAAGGTTTATCCATTAATGTCTTTCTGTGTTGACCAAAGCAGCTATAGACCGGCCAATGGCGCGAGCCTTCTGTTTGGTCACCCGTAGAGACAGATCTGTAGCACGACGAAGCTGGGCGAAAGCCTCTTCGTCGACCGTACTGCCCGCACTCAAGTCCTTCAGCAGGTCAGCCTGGTACGCCTGCAACACTGCCGTAGTGTGTAGGGCAGCACCAGCCTGACCTGCTGCCTGATAAGCTTTTTCCACAAGCGTGGAGGTGGTCCTGCACGGCTTTGTGAGGAGAGTGGGTCTCTTAAGAGATGATGCCAAGCCAGGCGAGAGATAACCCGGAAGTGTCTCTTCTACCGGCAGCATCGTGGAATACCCCCGTGTCTCAGCACCCACGATAGTCGAATATGTCAACATCGAGGGCATGAAGACACGGGAAGTATAAGGATTCCTCCATGAATGAGAAAGCTCATTATGGAGGTCATCGAAGAAAGGAAGGGACTGATATAGCGTTCCCTTCCCTTCCTTTTTTTAAAAATGTTTTTTATTTGGCCACCAGACAGAAATCTGTCTTCTAGTTTAGAGCATTTGGGGGTCTCTTGTTCGCATGGCCAGTCTAACTGTAGTCTGGCCACAGCCTGAGTAACCACCTCAAGTAATTCCTCAGCTGCTTTGTTATTGTGCGTGGAATGTTCAGAGGTGGGTAGCTCAAAGTCCGCAGACTCAAGAGATTCAGTGTCCCCCTCGTGAACCGAAGAGGTGCCGAATCGTGCTTCAGGCTCACGAGAAGGACCAGCTGGATCTGGGGAGAGACTGAGCTATAGGGATGGACACGTCTCTCGCTCCTCAGCCAGATCCATGTAAGAGCCCACGATGAAAGACTGGACGCTGGCTCTTGGAAGTAAGCGAGACGAGAGCGAAACATTTTAACTGTAAACAGATCGCAATGCTCGCACCTGCCCCGCCCTAATTCAAGAGCAGCATGCTCTTCCCCCAAACACACCAAACAAAACTGGTGTGTGTCCGTTTCAGCCATATAGAGTAAACACGGGAACACGCACTGCTTGCTTTTCTTCACACTCATTCTTGGAAAGGAGAAAAAGTTTTCTGCGCACTTCCTAACAAATTCTAACTCCTAACAGAGGAAAAGAAAGTTCTTACAGCTTGAGAAGCACAGCACACACAGAGCGGTCTGAATACAAAAGACCTGACGATGCACCTGTGATGCTTCTATTCATAGCCCTGCTACAGGTGTATCCTGATGATGTCACCAGCAGAGGCTATAAATTTTAGTCAATTTCATTGATGTGTTGCACACATATTCACAGCTGGTCACTCCTAAAGACGTTCCCAAAGCGCTAAATCAGCGCAGCATCAAAGTGTAGCTTTTTGATAGGGAACAGCTCTATATGCTCATTTACAGATGTGCTTTACAGAACTGCTTTTCTTAATGAGACAGTACTGCTTTTTAGCACATGTTCAACAAATCAATGTAAATACTTAAATAGTAAATAGAACAAATTGTGCACGTAAACAATAATAATACCAATAGCTTGGTTAAACATTCATTCTGTTGGGTTATTCCTAATGCTTATTAGGTTGTTTCTATAATAAAAATTGGTTGACCAGTGCCACTGCCAACAGAAGATACAGAGGTAAGTAAATAATATTACATTAACGCTTTTTGTTTTCTTTCAACATACAAAAATAGCTGAATTTAAATAAAAAGTAAATAAAATAATAAAATAATTTCCCCTTCGGAGTAATTTTGGGTATGCTGTATTGCTGCTCACTTGGCTACTGACACCAACTCTTGCTATAAAGCCAGCCTATTTTAAACTGTGTCTTAGAAACTATAAGTTGGGATGCCCCCATCTTACTTTCTATGCTGGTCCTGACCCTTTTTTGGAAATCATACATAATATTTAATCTATTTGGCCATTGTGCAAAGAAATTGGATTGGATTGATAAAAGCTGTTGTAACTATTGGCCTCGATGTTGATGTGAAACTTGTTGTAAAAAAATGGCACACTCTGGGTTTTGACTGCCATTACTTCTCATGTGCAATATACCTGATGTAGCCTGATGAAGCTCTTGAGGCTGTCTCTGTAAATTCACTACATGATTTTCAGCCCTTGTACGCAGTGAAATCATATAATGTAGATGATGACTTGTACTCTATAGCCTTGCGTTAGTATTTTTTTTAAAAACTTTTTTCCTCCTCAGTACGTCTCCATTAAATACATGTTAGAAATAGAAACGTCTTGTTACATATTTAGACATACACAATTTACCACAGGTTATGTTCAATGATCTTTTCATAAAATAAAGGCTTGTTATTAGAATTTTAAATTTAATGCCAATTCTTGGTAAAGTGCACATACCAGTTGCAAGGAATATCTTAGGTAAGTAATCTACACATGCTGTATCGTCCAATAATTAATTGATTTATTAATTCTATAGAATAGAATCTTGGTGTGTCTCTAGAGTCAGACCTTAGTTTCAGTAGTCATGTCAATGCAATAACTAAATCAGCATATTATCATCTGAAAAATATTGCAAGAATTAGATGCTTTGTTTCCAGTCAAGCCCTAGAGAAACTTGTGCATGCTTTCATCACCAGCAGGGTGGATTATTGTAATGGACTCCTCACGGGCCTTCCCAAGAAGACCATAAGACAGTTGCAGCTCATACAGAACGCTGCTGCCAGAATTCTGAGCAAAACCAGAAAATATGAACATATCACACCAGTCCTCAGGTCTTTACATTGGCTCCCAGTTACATTTAGGATTGATTTTAAAGTATTATTACTGGTATATAAATCACTCAATGGGCTAGGACCTCAATATATTGCAGACATGCTCACTGAATATAAACCCAACAGATCACTCAGATCATTAGAATCACATCAGCTAGAAATACCAAGGGTTCACTCTAAGCAAGGAGAGTCTGCTTTTAGCTATTATGCCAGCCGCAGCTGGAACCAGGTTCCAGAAGAGATCAGATGTGCTCCTACAGTAGTCACATTCAAATCCAGACTCAAAACACATCTGTTTAGCTGTGCATTTACTGAATGAGCACTGTGCCACTGTGTGTCCGACTGTTTGTACTGTGTTTTATTAGATTTTTTTTTTTAATTATTCTTATTTTATTATTCTTGTTTTTTTTTCTTTTTAATTTCTACTATGTAAAGCACTTTGAATTACCATTGTGTATGAAATGTGCTATATAAATAAACTTGCCTTGCCTTGCCTAATTCAATTGGTTATGTAAAGGATATATACTGTAACTGAAACTAAAAACCAAATTACTTCTCTCCACATATAGACTGAAGAAGCCTGTGAAAACAATGCTAGTGAAACTGAAGTACCTACCGTGACACTGACTATTCTGGAAAGTTCAAACTCATTTGTATGTATTTCCTTTTCCCCTGATCTGTATTTTTCCATTCTATTGTCCTATGCACCTGACCACCCAGGTGTGCAGGAAGTGTTCATTTATTTGTTTAAAAACATATCAGAGCAATTCTATCATTATAAAGTTATGATGATGATGTGTAGTTCTTAATTATTACCTTTTCCCAATAAGGACGTACTACAGATTTTAGAGGTATTTGCAGATTGGTCTTCTGCTCTCTCCTCTTTGGACCATGCCTAAATCATATGTCTGCAAGACAGAAGGAAAATGGTTCACATTTTTGTGTCCAAATAAATGGAGATGTTCAGAGAATAGTAAGTGATGTTATCTGCAATTTTAGTCATTGTTCTGCTTTACTTAAAAAAAATAAAACAGTAGTTCAATCATTAGCTGTCAATACAATTTACTCATAAGTAACCTAATATATTTATTATCTTTCTACCACCATGTCCACCATCAGACCGAAAGAAAGAGCTGGCTTGGCCCAGGTCACGCAATTCCCATGCGTAAGAGAATATGTGAGTATACTCACCCCCAGTTATCAGAACACTGGTCACTTTTCACACAAAAAGTCAGTCCTGTACATAAGTGCTTAATATGGTTATTTACAGAAGTGACAACCACATTTAATAATCAAACTCGCACCCGTAAATGGTCTGCACTTATATAGCGCCTTTTTACCTTAATGGTATTCAAAGCGTTTTACACTGTGACTCATTCACCCATTCACACACACATTCATACACCAACGGCAGCAGAGCTGCTATGCAAGGCGCTAGCCAGCCATTGGGAGTGACTTGGGGTTCAGTGTCTTGCCCAAGGACACTTTGGCATGTGGAGTCATGCGATTAGTGGCCAACCTGCTCTACCAACTGAGCCACAGCCGCCCTCATTGACACCTGTAAATTTAAGCACTCAAATCTGCATGTTTGGTGAAACCACACTGTGTGAACGGAGCCCATGTCTTTGTGAGTTGCATGTGTACATATGGGGTTCTGGTAACTCACAGAGAGAGATATGAGCTGTATGTCATCTGAAGGTTTTAGGTCCAGTCACTGTCTTCCACCAGAGCTGCTCCCGTCAGTTTTGTGCAACCGAAATTCTGCGCTTTACACTCGGGTATAAAAGTTGCTGTCAGTTGATTAAGATTTGATGCATGAACCAATATTAAGGACATAGCCGTGTTTGAAATTTACATTAGTCACTGTCACTGGTCACAGGTGATGTTCACAGCTATTGTAAGAACAAAAAAGGGAATTGACATTGGTTACTTGTTCATGCAGTAACTATACTGTATGTGAACTGTTGTGTTAATGGGGCAGTTAGTCACACCTGTTATTAAATATGGTTGTCAATCCCAAACTCTGACTATGTGAACATAGCCAAGAAGTCAACTTGTTAAATATATTACAGATCAAACAACTTTCAGCATTTATTCGCCATTATGTTGTTCCAAAATCGTAGGAATTATTTGTTTTAAAGAACACAAAATAATCTGTTTTGAATACATTTTTAAACTTAATTACATTGATGTTTTAGGAGGTATGGTATACACCATGGCGGTTCCGCCATCCTGCAAAAGGCTTTTTGGAGGAACAACTCCAAACAACTTGTGAGGAATGTCACAAAGTTGCTGGAACCCATATTGTGTTTGTTCTGAATAGTTCAGCTTCTTCTTTGATACCCCTGTCTTAAGTTGATGTGATATTAATCACTCTGATTCTCTTTGATTCATGCAGATTCAGATGTGAGTGAGGCAGACAGTAACACAATTACGGAGTGGCTGAAGAAGAATAAGCAACCCATCAGTCAAGGTGAAGAGTATATGAAAGGAACAACCATCTACTGAGCACAGTGGATCAGACAGAATGGATCCAAGTCTTTAATGGAGATCACCCAGGAGTATCCAAGTTTTAAGGACACCCCTGGAATGATAAGGAACTATTAAATCTGTTATAGATAATGAGGTTCTGCATTATTGGTAAGAGAAAATGTATCTTAACCTTCTTTACTGTTGATGCAGATATTCTGGATTTGTGTGTTTGGGCATGTTGTACATGTGTTGGTGGTTTTATGGCATTAACGTTGTGGCACGGTGGAGGCTTAATTAGCCTAATACGGGACTGGGCATGTTGAGTCACGACCCAGCCCCGCCCTCCACCGTGCCACAAACGTATTAACTGTTCTTTTTCTTTACTAATTGCTAGATTGCTCAGGACTTCAGTATATTATATCCACATGCCAGAGCATGTATCTCAACAAATACTTGTTTATTGTAAGACAGAGAAGAGAGCCTTGGATCTTCTGATTCATAGTAACATTTCTTCTGGTGAGAAAATCCTGCATTACAGCTTTTTTATGCCAAGTTTTAATGTTTTAAATAATGACAAGAACACAGACAGACAGACACACACGGACACACTTAAGCCATTTCTCACAATCAAAAGTAGCCCTATCAAATTCTATGAATGGAACTAACTGTTGCATAAGCGATGTTTATATTACATACATCAATCCATTGGTATAACAGTAAGAAGCCAAATGGAAGACTGCTACCATGGCTTAAAGTGCCTTGCAGATTTTCTTTCCTTTTTTCACCTTATTTCACTTATTTGGAGATTAATCCATTGTTCTTTCCGTTGAATGTAAAGACACTCTTGGAGATGTTGCATTAAAAACTCTGCCAGTTATTCTTCCTCCATCGACATACAAGATGCATTGGCCTTCTTACCAGGTAGCAAAACAAGCATTTGTTGATTTGGAGCCTGTAAGTACATAATTTATGACAATACATTTTTGGGTATTATTTGGTCCTGCATATGTGTGCATATTTACCATTATAAAATTCTGTTTAAAGGTCGGGACGAACATCATTCAGTATTTGGAGGAAGAGGAGGCAATTCCCTGCCTCATGATTGTAAGTAATTTAATGATAAAAATGAAGTAAACTGTTAACACAATTGCAAACATTTACTTAATTTCATGAAAATGTTTGGAAATGTAATGGAAAAAAACAATTTTAAGATTTTTGTAACCTGTGCATTATAATGTATTTACCCAGCAATAATAATAGTACCAATAATACTAGGATTGTTAAAGCAACATGTTGGCCCAAAATAAATAACCCAATTTATTGGGTAAAACTTGTTACCCAAAGCATTTGGTTAAAATGACCTAACAATGGGTTGGTGCTATATCAATATATCAATATCAATGGGCTATGTGTTGGGTCATTTTTAGCCCAACTGATTTTAGTGAGTAATCAGTAAAAATGTAGATTTTTGAAATGTACCTATTTAGAAGGTTCTGGTAAAATTACTAACATTAGTTGGGCTAATTTATTTCAAAAGTAAATAAATTATACCAAAACAAAAATTATACCCTACCCATTAGAATCAATATCAAATCAGAATTTAAATCTTGTGATTCGGAATTGAAAAATCTGTATCAATACAAAGCCCTACTTTTAATGATAGCATTCTATTTGTCCTGGTGCATAGTAGGAGCTTTATTAAAATTCCAACACCTTGACATTTGTAAAGTCACTTGTGCCAACCAACTTCAAAAGTTTATAGTGGGTTTGAATTTAACAAGCAAAGGAAAAACAAGAATATTCTGGTGCGCAGTCATGGTGCTTGGTACAAGAAAAAGTACCAGTGGCAAACTCCAGATCATTCAGCTGACCAAAACACCTGACACTTTTCACATACACACTTAGACACACAGACTCCCAGAGCTGCTCAGTGTGCCCTCATGCCTGACAACCCAAAAAACGTACTTGTGCATGGATCTATTTTCTTACGTGATGGATCAGAATCTGCCATTCCCGTTTCAAACCAAATGATGCGTCCAAGCCTCCATTAGTAATTCAAAAATGTCACTTCAGAAAGTTTCACAGCTTGTGCCGTTTCGAACAAGTTATTAGATAAACAAGGATGGATGTGTGTGAGTGAGTGAGTGAGTGAGAGAGAGAGAGAGATAGAGAGAGAGTGACGGAGCGTGTGTGATCACCTGTTGCCACTCCCAAGCAGAGATTCTGTCAGCTTTCTGAAGATCAGCTTTCTCAGTGGAAAAATAGCGTCCAAGCGCAGGTATTTCTCCCTATTTCACAGTAGCCGGTGTGCAGGAGTCGATCACTATAGAAAACGCAATGTTCTCTGCCATTTTAAACAGCATGCATTGTGTAATTAATCAGTCTGTTGTGTCTCTCAGCTGTGATGAGCCATTTTTCTTTTAACTTATAAGAGATTTTAACTTATAAGATATAACCTCCCTCTGTTTATGGTAACTAAAGCTAAATTAGTCGTAAGTAGCTCTTAATAGCCAATTTGAACGCAGGAGGCAGGACCTGCCAGAATATGGGTGGGATAAAAATAACATCAACCCGTTAATCATTCAGATCCGATACTAAAAGACACATCACCTTCCTTTGCAGGGGAGCAGGCACCTCGGGGGGAAACTGCCCTAACAACTGCCCCGGTCCAGTGCCTGTGACAATGAACCAGTGTGTGCATGTGTGAGAGACTGATGTCACAGTGAAAGCATTCAGATTCACCCCTCATGAATTAAGAACAATATTTGTTCAGTTACAGCCAGTGCTTCGGCCCTGCCATCTCCCACTGAGAAGGGAATTCACAAGGATAGAAAAATCCTAATTATTTATGCCCTCAAAAGGTGGTGGGATAAACTCAGTAAAGCACATGAAATTTGTTTCAGGAAAATTTTGTGATACTTGAATTTCCACTTTGAATTTGATGCAAACACCAAATAAATATGTATTTTGATTGTTTAATGCAGTGTACACACAGTTAGAGAAATAAGACAACACCATTCTGATCAGTCATTTGTTGATTGAGAACAGGAGGATAATAATTAACATGTTCAAATCATGGAATATTCTAATGGGAAGTAAAGAATGACATGGTGTAATGTAGTACAATACTGTTACACTAAAACCAAGTGTGACCTTTAGTAGGATAAAAACAAACAAAAAAAAAAAGCTAGTTTCTCAAACTCAAGTAGCTTACAGAATATAATCTGAAGACAAACACAAACACTAATGATTTACCTATTAAACACATAGCTACCAGCTTATTTTGTCAGCTTTTGTAAGTTCTCATCATTGTTAGAGCAATTCAACAAATCTGGATGATTCAGTATTAAGTTAACCAGTAGCAGATTTTGCTATTATTTTGCTGAATATATTAAGATTCAACTTTATTGTCATTGTGCAGAGTACAGGTACAGAGCCAATGAAATGCAATTTTTTCACATATCCCAACTAAGCTGGGGTCAGAGCGCAGGGTCAGCCAGGAACAGTGCCCCTGGAGCAGATAGGGTAAAGGGCCTTGCTTAAGGGCCCAACAGTGGTATCTTGACGGTGCTGGGGCTTGAACACCGACCTTTCAGTTACCCAGAGCCTTAACCGCTGAGCTACCAATTCCACACCTGATCTCATTTAGATGCAGAGAGCTCAGGTAATGGAACATAACTGAGGCTATTTTCTCAGATTCATTCATTCTCAAAATATCTTCGCTATCTCACATGCAACCTCAAGATAATTAATCTTCTTTGTGTTACCTTCAATTGTGTTTTTTTGCTTATTTGGTGCCCTATATGCAAGATCCATCGTGGTGCCCCCCAAACACGCAACACGAATATGTATATTATGCAGTGTATATTACTCATTTACTGCATTTACTCACCCTCTTGCCATCCAGAAACATGGCTTTCTTTCTTTTTCAGAATACAAATGAAGATTTTTAGAAAAATATCTCAGCTCTGTAGGTCCATAAATTGCAATGAATTGAATGGTGGCCAGAACTTTGAAGCACAAAAAAGCAAATAAAGGCAGTATAAAAGTAATCAATTAGACTCCAGTCTTTAGATCTATTTCTTTAGAAGTAATACGATAGGTGTGGGTGAGAAACAGATTACTATATAAGTCCCTTTTTACTTCAAATCTCCACTTTCAGATGTGAAAGTGAAACTAAACAGGAATCACATGTGAATTTCAGATGTGAAAGTAGAGATTTAGAGTAAAAATAAAGGACTTAAATATTTATCTGTTCCTCAGCCACACCAATTATGTTGCTTCTGAAGACATGGAATTTAACCACTGTCGTCACATGGATTACTTTTATGCAGCCTTTGTGCTTTTTGGAGCTTCAAAGATTTGGCCACCAATCACTTGCATTGAATGGACCTACAAAGCTGAGATATTGTTCTAACATATCTTGCTTGTGTTCAGCAGAAAGAAGAAATTCATTCACATCTGGTATTGCATGAGAGTGAGTAAATTATAAGAATTTTTATTTTTGGGTGAGCTATCCCTTGTGTCCTTGTGTTATATTTTGTGTGTTCAAGTATAGTTCTGTAAAAAATAATAATGTCAACATCGTAAAAATCCATAATTTCTTTGTGTTGCGTGTTTGGGGGGCACCACGATGGATCTTGCATATAGGGCACCAAATAAGCTAAAAAAAAAAAAAAAAAACAACTGAAGGTAACACAAAGATGATTCATTATCTTGAGGTTGCATGTGAGATAGCGAAGATATTTTGAGAATGAATGAATCTGTGAAAATAGCCTCAGTTATGTTCCATTACCTGAGCTATCTGCATCTAAATGAGATCAGGTGTGGAATTGAGCAAAGTTCTTACCTCTATCCATCTCTGTGCTTCGGAGTAAGTAGTCTCATAACCCACCGCAAACTGCTGTCTCCACTCCAATACCGTTAATGTTTTTTTAGGGGACAGGCGTCTACACTGTAAGGATGAAGTCTGATTTAAAGTGCGACCCATCTAGTTCTGCTTGTCGCGAGGAAACTCGTCAGCTCTCT
Source organism: Moxostoma hubbsi (assembly GCA_032164185.1). Classification (NCBI taxonomy): domain Eukaryota; kingdom Metazoa; phylum Chordata; class Actinopteri; order Cypriniformes; family Catostomidae; genus Moxostoma; species Moxostoma hubbsi. The sequence goes on along the minus strand of JAVLUX010000011.1, from coordinate 23,170,944 downwards.
TAATAATTAAATTCAACAAGACGCGGTGTAAAAACGAAAGTCTCCCCTTTTCCTGAGAAACTTTGTGAACGTTATTCGCTCTCAAGTGCGCCAGATATGCCTACACGTAACCTTATAATATCAAAAGGTCACATCACAATGCGGTTGCACAGTTAACCCTCAACTACACGCATTATGATAGATACAAAGAGAAAAATATCTGAATGTTTTTCTTTTATTAGAATAGCTTAAATTGAAATGCAGTATACTTATTTAAAGAAATAAAAATAATATATAAAATATTTTTTTTCAAAGTTCTTTATGATATGTCGCCATAGCAACAACATATTCGGAGTGAACTGTTGTCACTCTTAACAGAACAATATGAGGTTACCATGAGATGAAATCATTAGACATTTGTTCTTTATTGTTGTCTATAATTTTATTATTATTATTTTTTTTTTTTAAATATGACAAGCCTTGATATTCACAAGTAGATACATTTTTATTTTAAAGAGATATTCTTCTACAGCAAAAAAACAAAACAAAAAAACAACAACAACAAAAAAGGAACATCCTTTAGGTGCATTAATGTTATTAACATTAGAAATGTATTTTATATAATTTAAGAGAAAGTGAGTGGTGGTTAAAGTGAACAGGTGGCAACATGATTCAGGTCCAAAATTGTAGAGCTTCTTTTATTTGAACAATTTTTAGATATCGGATATCTCAAGTTGTTGACTTGTATCTTTTACTGTCAAAACTTTTAACTTTTGTTTCATTAAAGACAAAATCAAACCGATAATATATAAAATACTCATATTCTTAAGTATTCAGCACTTCAGAAAGATTGGCAGTTTTTCTCTAAGGTAAAACATCAAGAACATTTATGCTTTGGAAAGTGCCACAACAGTAAAACGGAGCTCCTGAGGATCTCGTGCCATAAACTTCTTACAGACCTCTGCACAATCCTGTAAATCAAGCATAGATTGATCAAATAAAATATATATCACAGTCCTAAAAACCTAAAGCCACTTTAACAATAAATTAAAGTATGTCTACAAATAAATCAAGCTGCAACTATAAAGTACATTGCTGAGTTTGCACATCAGTATAAGAAGTAAATTCACCTCAAGAAATGAGTCCTCTGTGGTTTTCCTATGAACAATTGGAAAAGGTTTGCGTCCATCTGCAACACATACAAAATATGAATAGACCAAATATCCTCCTGTACTATACAGTGACAATATTTCTTTTTTGCAGTTGTAACAAACACATAGCTTAAGCACAATATTAATGATGTCCTTTTAAATGTACCTACCCAGTTCATATAAATGTCCCTCAACGTTTACAAAGGCAATAAAATGCAAATCCACTTTTTCATCTAAACCTGGAGCCTGTAGGAGTGAGCAGAGTAAATAACCAGTTTGCATTTTTTGATGCTAAGGCACATACTGTATCTTACTTTAGAATATTTTGTCATATGCTTCATGTAATAAAAGTACTGGTAATAAGAATAGGTTAATTTTATATAACACCTTTCCCAAGCTCAAGGATGCTTTATATTGTAAATTATTAATGCTAACATAAATTCTAAATCATTCAAAAAGGTAAAAAAAAATTATAAAAGAAATTTGTCAGAGGGAGAATAGTAAAACTGTGAGAAGACACATTTTAAAAGCAAAAGCAGTGGTAAAGTTGTGTGGCATCTGTGGGAGTGAGTTGCAAAATTTAAGGGCCATGATAGTAAATTACACAACGCGAATGGATGGAGAAGCTCTGAGATATAAAAGGGCAACCATGAGGGGCTTTTTGTAGGTTAATTGTGCAGAATCAATTAGAATGGGAGTGATACAAGTGGACTTGCTGTGAGAAAAGTAGCTGGAGCGTTTTCATTATACTGTAATCCAGAATTGGGTTTGGAGGGTAATTTGATATAGAGGGCACCCTAATAATAAAACATGGACTAGAGTTTCATCATGTTTGTGGTAAAACTGTGACAGAGGTGTGCTATGTTACAGAGATAGAAAAAAGCTGTTCTGTGCAGCTGCTATGGGCTTTGAATGTGAAGTAAGGTTCACATGTGAGAACTCCATCAATATCAGTGCAGCAGTCATCAGCATAGCAGTGATAACCATGATGAATAGCTACCAAGCGGAAGCATGTAGATGATAAAAAGGGCAGAGCAAAAAAAAAATTAAAAATTACAAATAAGGCAGTACCAGCCATGGTATGGAATAGCAAACAGAGTCAAAACCAGAACTGAGGTTTTAAGAAAATGAGAATACAAAGGAACACAGAGTCAGAAAGAAAAAAGTCATTAAAAGAGACTTAACTAAGAGAGCTGTCTCAGTGCTGTAGAAAGGAGGGAAACCAGATTTGAAGGGTTCATAAAAGTTATTGAGAGTAGATGTGACTAGTTGGGTGGCAAAAACTATGGTTGTATATGAAAATATTACAGATGAGTTTGTAGCTACCAAGTTCAGAGTTCAGGATTCTTAAGAATAGGTATGACTGCAGCAGTTTCAAAGCCAAAGGAACCATGGAAGATGCAATATATGCATTTATCAAGTGGGAGATGGGGCAATGATATGTACGGTATGTTATAAAAAGAGCAGTGCCAATCTGATAGGATTTTTTATTTTAAAATTAATAAGCAGAAAGGTCTGTGTTATGAAAGTCCCATGAAAGCCCAGTTAAGAACTGTCTTATAGTTAAAGATGACAACTCAATATCATTCATCAAAAGTATTCAGTATTCATCAAAATACTTTTCCTTTCTTTAAATAATTACTTCCTACCACTTGAGTGTCCATTAATACATAAATTAACATGTCTGCAAATGGAAGCTGTGCCTATTTTCAGAATGTCCTATATTTCCAAAAAGAAACAGTGAATCAAGGAATGACACTCAAATATTTGCAATATGGTATTTCTGCTACAACACAAGACATTACACAGAACATTCCTTTAATGGGATAAAACATAGTACTACTTAGAAAAATGTATTAACAGCTACTCTGTATTTTGCAAATACCAACCTCTGTTTGTCCTTCCTGAGCACTTGATTCATGTGTAACACGGATACTCTGAAATCATAAAAATATCAGTAGCATGAATAAAGAATTGGTTCGGTTAATGCCTGTAGAGATTTCCTGTAAACAGTCTGATGTTGTTAGTGATCAACTTCCAAAAAAGTCTTTACCAAGTTAGGAAATGTGATGTAAACATCAAAATACAGAATATTTCATTACCTCATCTTTTTCAAGGAAAGTTGCCTTTTCCTCTGGACTCATCTTTGTAGATTGCAGTAAAAATGACTTCAGTGGTGAATTGGGCTCTACAAAAGCAGAACTTCATGAATATACCACAAACAGCCATTTAAAAAAATAAATGAACAGATACTAACCAAATTCCAGATGCCTTTGATTGTTTGCCACAGCATGAATCAACCCTATCGTACCACAAGCATTGCCAATGGTTTGCTTCATGAAGTACACCTCCGAGGACACCTCTTGTCCTTGAGCTTGAATCTTTGCCTGCTCCTCCTGTCTAAAGGTTTCATACTATATAGAGAATATTTTTATTCCCTGTAAGTAAATATCGTGCCTTGTAAAAATCAATGTCATTTTCAAGAATGACAACGATGCTCCATTCAATTGACTGGAACAAAATCTGCTTAAGGTAACAAAGACATTTTCCAGTCCAGAAAATGATGTACTTTATCAAACCAATGTTATAGGCTAGACATGTTTTAATAAAGGAAAAATTCACCTTTCTTTCTTAATTTACTCACATTCATTCCATTCCAGATGTGTATGACTTTCTTTCCTCTGCAGAGCACAAAGAATACCTCTGCTCTGTAGGTCCATTCAATGCAAATAAATTGACCAAAACTTTGGAGCTCCAAAAATCACATAAAAGGCAGTATAAAAGTATTTCAAATGAATTCAGTGGTTTAAGCAATGTGTTTAGAAGCTATACAAATAAAAACGTCTTGACGATCTAAGCAGTTTTAAGTGAGCACAGATGAAAGTGTAACTCCTTTTTAACTTTATATCTTGCCATTGCAATCTCTAATCATGATCATGATTTCAAGCTCAATTGCACATCCTTGTGCTTAATGCATGTGCAGAGCGCTAGATGATGCTAGGGACTGTAATCTAGCTTGATAACATGATAGCCAAGGAGACAGCTGATATAATAAAAAAGGAATTACATTTTGGTCAGTTCTCACCCCAAATCAAATAGATCACTTAAGAAGGCAGGGCTTATACAACTGGAGTGAATTACTCTTATCCTGCCTTTGTGCGTTTTGGACCTTCAATGTTTTGGTCTCCATTCACTTGCATTGAATGGACCAACAGAGCGGAGATATTTTTCTAAATCTTCGTTTGAGTTCTTTAGAAAATAAAAGAAAGGCATACACATATGGGATGGCATGAGGGTGAGTAAATGATGAGAGAATTTTCAATTTTGGGTGAACTATCCCTTCAACACAGCAATAGGGGAATTGCCATTCGATCTCTAACAGAGCAAGAGACTTGCATTCAATAATCAACATTAATAAACTATTGTGTAATATAATATGAAAGGTTATTATAATAATGCCGCCAGTGCCAACCATGTCCAGTTGCACATCCATCTATCTTTAATGGACACCTACAAACAGGCAATCTATAAATATAAAGCTTATTTTGTTAATATGGAATTTATATGGGTGTGACTTGCAGTTATACCTTCTCTGTTATGGGGAAGAGCAACAGAACAGCACACACAGGCCTTGGCACCAAACTGAGAACTTCAGATTCCAGACCGTACACATCCCCAAACTGCCAGGTGGGTACCAAGCCCAGCTGCTTTAAAAACTTAACAAAGGTACAACACATAAATATTAAACACAATTCATAAAACATAGGACTAGTAAAATGATTAGATGTGTATTGTCAGAGACATGGACAGAATGCATGGGCCTACACAACCCTATTTTTTACTTAAACGTTTCAATAATCAATTAAAATAACAACTTATATGTACTTAAGAGCATATGAAATCAAGTTAAAGCAAAACTATATATTAGGCGCTTTATTACACATATCGCACAAATCAAAGTGGATGCAATTGGCGTGATCACAAACGTATTTAAATAAACCTGATTTATTCATTTGGCACTAGTTTGAATCCTAGACACACCCAGATAGTCGAGACATCTACTCACTTGGTTCATAACCTGAAAAGCAGACACAGAACACAAACAGTGTCATGTTAATTTGATTACATAGACGTAAGCTGCACCTTACCGTTCCTGCTAAAAGCTGCATATAAAAATTATGAACTATAACATTTAACGTGGAAGGATCGTGAATGCAGGGCGAAATTTATACCTCTGGGTTAGCTTCCAGTGGTAACCAGCGCTGGCCCTCCATCTCAGACTAAGCCCAGGCTGTTATCTTTAATAATAATAAAAATTATACTGCTTCCCCGATAAATGGTGTGAACACTTTGACAGCTGAGAAGGAAGCTCAATTGACTATGTGCATGCGGCTGTGTGAACTCAGCGACTGTGACGATGTGAAACCGGATGAAGGGACTCGAGTTTCAAAATAAAAGTAATCGCTTAATTACTTATTTTACTGAAGAGTTCTCTTTCAGGCTCATGTGGCATCATTCAGGATGTTTAGTTTCATGAATCTCTATGAATGGTTTATTTTGAGGAAATAAACTGTTATCAACCAGTCACAAAGCCCTTTGAATCGATGTTTTCAAACAATCAAAAGTTTGGTCTGTTTGTCACATATTAGTTTGAGTCCGATAGGTGGCTGTATTCAGCAGTTTCTGATTCTACAGTCGCCTTTGGCCACCACCAGAGAAGAAGAATTTTGAGATTCCGCGGTAGTATTGTTTGGGTTTAAAGCGAAACGGAGTTGCAAAATTGACAGTTAATTTGTATTTTCCTTACCTGTTATTCAAATAAAAATGTTTTATAGCAAGTATAAAGACAACTCTGTCGTCTGCTCTAACAGTGAGTTAGAACTGTGAGAAATCAAGACACAGTTTTGTATTTGTTGCTATATTTTACTTTAATCAAAACTTATCCTCGGTGGATTTTTTAAATATCGGATTAGTCGTATATTTTCTAAAGCTCCCAATGATAAAACAGTAGCAACGTCTTCTAAAGAGAGGAAGGAAAACACAAGAATGGGCAAACAGACGCCATCTGTCTACGCAGCCAAGATAAAGACGAAAATTCACAGTAAGACATTTCAGTTTTACTTTTCACCTCGGAGAAATGCTCATAGATACAGTTGGCTACTATATTTGTGAAAGACAACATTTAAAGGGTTATTTCACCCTAAAAATGAAAATTCTCTCATCATTTACTCAGCCTCATGTCATCCCAGATGTGCATAACTTTTTCTTTCTTCTGCAGAACACAAATTAAGATTTTTAGAAGAATATTTCAGGTCTGTAGGTCCTTACAATGCAAGTGAATGATGACCAAAACTCAGAAGGACCAAAAAGCACATAAAGGCAGCATAATAGTAATCCATAAGACTCCAGTGGTTAAATCCATATCTTCTGAAGGGATATGATAGGTGTGAGTGAAAAAGAGATCAATATTTATGACCTTTTTTACTATTAGTCTCCACTTTTAACCAGTAGCACTTCCACACCAGGATGTGGAATTGAAAGTGAGAGCATAGATTTATTTTTTAAACATTGATCTGTTTCTCACCCACACCAATCATATCACTTCAGAAGATATGGACTTAACCACTGGAGTCTTATGGATTACTTTTATGCTGCCTTTATGTCTCTTTTGGACCTTAAAATTTCTGGTCATCATTCAATGGCATTGTGAGGACCAGCAGGGATAAAATATTATTTAAAAAATCTTTGTTTGTGTTTTGCAGAAGATAGAAAGTCATACAAATCTGGGATGGCATGAGGGTAAGTAAATGATTTGAGAAATTTCATTTTTGGGTGAAAAATAGCTTTAAGAATCTCTTATGTTATAAGTTGATCCATGAAACCAGTAACATTGATAATAACTTAACCTTTCATGATTTCTCAGACACATCATCATTTTTCAAGCTCTCTTTGAAAACCAACAACAAGGCTCTTGCCCTAGCTCTGGTTGCTCAGAAGCAGAGAAGCAGAGAGCTGGAGATGGATGTTGTGCGGCTGAGGAAAGATGTACAGGCACTTAATTTTGATCTTGCAATTCAGCGTCATAAAAACAAACAATTGGTGAGTCTGTAATGTGAGACTCTCTGGTAAAATAACTGTCTGCAACTGAGTACATTTGATATGTTGATATGTGTGAAGTATGATAACCTGAAACTTGTTAACCTATATGCAAAGTGTTCACATGCTCTTCTAATGAATTTCAGCCTTGGTTGAACATACTTCTAGACACTGACTATATTTGAATCAGATTTTACACACAAGTGTTAAACTTGTACTTTAGGCCTACTTTAAAAGTGAAAAGAAACACTATGCATAATTTATATTTCGTTGGACCAATAATTGTTGTTAATTAAGTGTTTTTGCTTTTTCTAGTTCGCCATAATACGTGAATTTTATGACTCTTCCCTTAACTGGATGGCAAAGGCAGTGGATATTTTTTCTAATGATGAGGTAAGCTGTAATTTTTCTTTTAGACATGATTTAGTGACAAACGTTTTGTTACTGTCATTAATGGCTATTGTTGTTGGTGGTGTTGTTAGGACCTTAGCCAAGCTTTGTTGATTGTTCACTCTAGCTATTTTTGAAATTTTAAAGGTTCCAGAATGTATGGATTCAGAACACAGCAGCACTGAAGGTATGAGAAGTCAATATTCTTGTACGTGATTCCTTAAAGGGATAGTTCACCCAAAAATAAGGAAAATTCTCTCATCATTTACACACCCTCAGGCCATCCCATATATCAATGACATTCTTCTGCTGAACACAAATGAAAAAGCCCATATTATGCTAATTTACAGATTCATAATTTTATTTTAGGGGTCTACTAGAATAGGTTTACATGCTTTAATGTTCAAAAATCACATTGTTTTTCTCATACTGTACATTATTTTACCCACACTTCATACTCTGGCATAAATGCTCTGATTAACCTCCTGTCTCTTAAAAGCCCCACTTTTTACGAAAAGCCTTGTCTGCGCTGATTGGTCAGCTGGCCTAGTCTGTTGTTATTGGTCAACTGCGTAGAGCGTGTGTTGGAAATTTAATGCCCCTTGCCGTAACCAAGTTTCAGTTCCCGAGGCTTCGTGAGCACCTGTAATGCCACTGTAACTGTGGTAACCATGGTGTCGGTTTTTGCCATTCCAGTTTGAGCCAGAGTCCGAAAATAAATTAAATAATGAAAGTTTTGAAGAACAAGCTGATCGACCCGAACCGCCTTTGCAAGCACGACTTGAGCAGGACATTTACAGTGGTAAATGTTTTTATTTTGTAGCTTCTTACAAGTACACTGCTGATTATTGTGAACTTAACAAAGGTTCAAGTAAAAGAAATTTAGTGCATCAAAGTTAGATATTTTTGCTGGAATGGGTGAAGCCGAACTTTTGTGGCCAGAGCTATTAACGGAGAACAGAGGTTTACTCCCAGTTGGACATTACCGGGTTTATTAGAGAGTTAGTGAGCAAGTTAGCCTTGGACTATCGATAGTGGCCGTAACATTACAGCTTGTAATTATATAAGATTCTTGAGATTTACCATTTTGTTACACAGTTTTAGGTAAAAGCATCCCACAGCTGAATAGTAAACCCTTACCAAAACAATAACATTACAGTGCATCCAGAAAGTATTCACAGCGCTTCACTTTTTCCACATTTTGTTATGTTACAGCCTTATTCCAAAATTGATTCAATTCATTATTTTCCTCAAAATTCTACAAACAATACCCCATAATGAAAACGTGCAAGAATTTTGTTTGAAATATTTGCAAATGTATTAAAAATAAAAAAACAAAAAAAATCACATGTACATAAGAATTCACAGCCTTTGCCATGATACTCAAAATTGAGCTCAGGTGCATCCTGTTTCCACTGATCATCCTTGAGATCTTTCTACAACTTGATAGGAGTCAACCTGTTGTAAATTCAGTTGAGGCACACAACTATATGAGGTCCCACAGTTAACAGTGCATGTCAGGGCACAAACCAAGCCACGAAGTCCAAGGAATTGTCTGTAGACCTCCGAGACAGGATTGATATTGATTGTATTAGATCGCTTCAGAAAACATGGAATGAATCATTGGAGTCATATGGATTACTTTTATACTATGGTTCTATTCTTCTTAAAATCTTTGTGTTCTGCAGAAGACAAAGTCATATGCATCTGGGATGGCATGAATGTGCGTAAATGATGAGAGAATGGTCACTTTTACGCAAATGCCTATAACTCTTGACCGGTATGAGATATTTTCACAAAACTCTGGTCCTTCTGAGGATACTTTAAAAAAATTGTGCACCTCGGGCACTTGTTTGCACGAAACCAATGACAAATGAAAAAAATAGCAATAAGTATGGAACCATTGGTCCGATCAACTTAAAATTTGGCATGCGGTGTCTTTGTCCAAGGTGCCGTCAAGGTCTTTGAGGATATTCGCATATTTTGAAAAACATGGCCACCATCGACCAATCAACTTTCAGCAGCTATTTAATAAGGTTAACAAGGCCAATTGGAACGAAACTTGGTGGGCCTATTTTATTTTTGGACCAAGATGTCTGTGCAAAATATGAAAACAATTGGCCCCCGGGATGCACTATTGTGTTTTACATGTAAATCCTTGTATTTTCTGCTATGTTTCATACAGATACATAATTCATATCACATGATAGCTCTCCTTATTCTTAACGATTTTCCCTCAAGAACCATTGGTTTCAATTAAATTGTTCATTAAATATGTGAGATTATTTAAAAACGCCAACTTTTGCAAACTAGTCCTAAGTTTTTCATTTGACATCAACAGTACATGTACAGGAAGATTATGTGGACAGCCTAGATCAATAATTATATATAAACAAATAACTTTTTATTTGGCTCGGTAATTTATATTTCAACACATGGTTCTTAAGAAGCATGCAAAATTGTCAGGCGATCGGACAGTATGTGGCGCTATTAGTCATAAATGTTAAAAACACAATATTTCTATGATCATTTAACAGATATTGCTGAAAATGTTATTGCTTTATCTTCATTTTAGTTGCTTACGTGCTACCTGAATAATGCTTAATATCTTCTAGCACATGCTAGAGGCTTAAAGTCCCTATGTCGCTTGAACCCTGATAAGTGCTGCTTGCAGCAATGTTTTTTGTATTTGATACAATGATTTCCTAATCATTTTGTTTATTATTTATTTGTTTACTTATTTATTTTCTTTTAATTATTATTTATTTTTTTAATTTTAGAACAAATGTGTGAAACTGAGGCAGAGGTTGGAAGTTTGCAAGAAGTACCTAGAAAAGACAATCCAGCATTGTGTACACAACAGGACCATTTCGCACCTGAACTTGTGAATACAGCTGTGGTCAATGCACAGCTTTGTTCTAAAAAAGGTAAAGAGAGGCCTCTCACCCCAGAGAGGGACAATCCAACGCAGCAAAATACCCTGTATGATGATGAAATGGAGATGACCATTACTGAAAGTGGTGCTGAAATAGTGACAGCTGAAACAAACATGAGAAGGAACTCTAGAGTTATGGAAAAACATCAGGAAAAGAAGGATTTGTGTCTATCGGAAAAGAGTAGCGAGAGTAGATCTGCAGAGGAAGAAACACCAGTTGAATTTGGTCAATCAAATACTGTAGCTGTGCCACAAGCAATAACCAATGCCACACAGCATTGCTCTCTTGCTTTCCAGAATGAGAAAGAGCATTGTCAGGAAAGAGAAAAGTGTTGGATTGGAGATACTGAATCATTAACGGCACACAGGAAAACTCATGTCACCTCTCGTCATATTAAAAGTAGCCGGCGCACATATAAACGGACAAATCCAGATCCAAGGAAAACTTACCTAATCTCCCAAGATTCCCCAGATGACATTTTAAGTGATTGTTTTAGTGATCTTGAGGTTCAGAATTCTCAAAGAAGTAAGGCAATTCCTTGGGATGGAAATCTTTCAAGCAAAGCTGCTACAAATAATGCAGAGGAAGCTCATGCTACACAGGAACCCAAGAGTCAAAATGAAAATATCAGGAGAACATATATAGTTCAAGATGAACTAAGACCTCAGAAGAGAAAGAAGACTCAAATCCCATCCTTTACTATGAATCATGGTTTATCAAATGCACAGGAAGAATCCACCAGTACTGTATGCCCAGAGGCTACTGCTACTGATGTGCATGTCCATGAGACCACAGTCAAAGTTAAAAAACACGCAAACAAAACACTAGCACATCCACTTCCTCAGTATGAAGAATGCAACACACGGAAAAGCAGAGGAACATTTGTTATACAAGCCAGTAAATCATTTGTCAACAGGAATTCAACAGACATTTTGAATGAAAATATATTAGAGGATGCCAACAGACCAGAAGATTCAGAGGAAGTAGCATCAGAAATCCAAATGATCTCTCAAGTTATCTGTTTAGATGGCATTGCAGAACAGCAAATCAAGCCAGAGACTGTTCCTTACAAGATATCAGGGGAAAACATCTGTTCAGAATGTTCACTGGATGTTCAAAACCTTTTAAAAGAGTCATCTGAATTTCCATCATTAGTGTCCAGTAAAGCTAAAAAACACAGAAAAGAGGTGAAAGATAAAATAACAAAGAGGCATGATGCTGGAAGAGCCAAATCTAAAACAGTAACAAAGAAACAGTGGAATAATGGTACAGTAAGTAGTTATGGAAATTTGGCAACTGAAAGGCAAGATGTGATTGATCTTCAGAATAGAGGAGAATGCAGTTCTTCCTCTCATACCTTGCAACAAACAGGGATGTCTCATTGTTCTGCCTCAGAGGAGGACCTCAGGAATGAACATCATTCTAAAACCCATAAAAGAAACATTGACATAAGTGCAAGCACCCCATCCTCCGTTGACAAGGCTGATCAGGCTAACTATATCAACATGGATGATCTTTGCATTAATCTGGATCAAACTGACCAGGGACATGAGAGAAGGTGCAGGAGAACATTCATAATTTCATCTTGTCATAATTCACTTGGTAAACAGTCGAGAGGCAGTGGGGTTTCCAGCTGCTTTTCTGAAGATCATTTATGCACAAATGGATCAGATGAAGTTTTACCTGTAATGGCTTCAGATAGTTTTAATGGGCACATGAAGGACCACAGCCTTCAGTTCACAGAGGAGAGACCTCCCTGGGAGTCTCTTGGTGGGTACCCTGAAATGCTCTCAGATGAGAGCTCTGCTCACAGCCCTCAACAAAAGGCCCACTCTCAAACCATGATCATTTGTCAAGACCAGGAGTTGAACTTGAAGCATCAACCTCCAGGTAGAATGAAATTAGTCATTAATGAAAATAAATCATCTAATATAGAGTAGAATATAAAAGCTTTACAAAATGATTGCATTCTGTAAAGGAGAAAGAAGTATACTATTTTATTACAGATATATAATTTTGGAACTATGTTATTGCCATGCATTTTACTTATATTTGATGTCTTATATACTATATGTCTTGTAAACATTGTTTCTGAAACAGTAGCAGACAGGGTTATGAAGAGTCTAACAAATAAAGACTCGAAAGTTGGCTCTGATTTTGGCAGAATGCGAAGAAGAGCAGCACCAGTCTCCTACAAAGAACCCACACTCAACTGGTGAGTGGCACAGTTTATAGTAAATTAAAGTCATTTTACTGGTTCAATACAAGATGAGCTTAATTGAAAGCATTTGTTGCATAATGTTGATTACCACAAAAATGTATTTAATCTTTCCCTCCTTAAAAAAAAAAAAAAAAAGCTTAAATATGGGTTACAGTGAGGATGGAAGTAAATGGGGCTAAACCGTAAAAGTTAAAATACTCCCTGTTTCAAAAGTAAAGCCACAAGATGTAAACAATATGCACAATAACATTGTTTTAGTGTCATAAAATTGCTTATAAACCATTTCTGTGTAAGTTATATCCAATTTAACAACTTGCCATGATGCCATAATGTCATAAACACTAAAACGACTGTAAAAACTATGATTTAACCAACATTTCTGCATTTTAAGCGCCATTTACTTTCATTGAAAGTACCTTACATACAGATAATGTACAGATTTTTCTGTTTTGCAATGGAATGGGTATTTTAATTCACCAAAGTGGCATTTAACTGATCACAAAGCACAGTCAGGATATTACTGAACAGCACCATCATTATTTGAAAAAAGTAATATTTTATCAAATCTAGACAGGCCCCATTTCCAGCAGCCATCACCTTATCTTTGAGTAATCATGCTAAATTGCTAATTTGGTACTAGAAATTCACTTGTCATTATTTCAAACACTGCTGAAAGCTACTTGGTTCGTTAAATGAAGCTTAACATTGTCATTGTGTTTGAGTTGCCACAGTATGCAATAGACTGGCATGTCTTAAGGTCAATATTAGGACAAAAATGGCAAAAAAGAATTTCTCTAGAAACTCAACAGTCAATCGTTGTTTTGAGGAATGAAGGCTGTACAATGCTTGAAATTGCCAACAAACTGAATATTTCATCCAAAGGTGTACACTACAGGCTTCAAAGACAAAGGACAACTGGCTCTAATAAGGACAGAAAGAGATAAGGACTAGTTTGACGCCTCGCATGTTCTCAGCTGACAGCTTTATTGAAATCTACCCGCTCAACACCAGATTCATGTACAACAGTAAAGAGAAGACTCGGGGGTGCAGGCCTTATGGGAAGAATTGCAAAGAAAAAGACACTTTTGAAACAGAAAAACAAAAGGAAAAGTTTAGAGTGGGCAAAGAAACACAGATGTAAGGAAAAGAGTGTTATGGATCTTAACCCCATTGAGCATTTGTGGGATCAGCTAGATTGTATGGTGCATGAGAAGTGCCCAACAAGACAGCCACATCTATGGCAAGTGCTACAGGAAGTGTGGGGTGAAATGTCACCTGAGTATCTGGACAAACAGACAGATAGAATGCCAAGGATTTGCAAAGCTTTCATTGCTGCACATGGAGGATTTATTGATGAGAACTCTTTGAAGAAGTTAAAGTAGTTCAGAATTTTTTTTTCAAATTGTAAAAGTAATTTTTCACGTTATTAATGTCCTGACTGTGCATTGTGATCAGTTGACTTCCACTTTGTTGAATAAAAGTACCAATTTCTTTCCATAAGAGCAAAATCTGTACATTATTCCAAACTTCCCATCAGTGTATGTTGCACATTTTTATACACTTTTCAATTTTGTTTCTTTTTTGACAGCAAAATGAGGCGTGGGGACAAATACACTGATACAAAGTTCTTGAATTCTCCTGTGTTCAAAGACAAAAAGAAAAAGAAACGAACTCAAGAAAAAGGAGTGATCTCCCAATGACTTATTTACATAGTTTTTTTTATTTTGCATTCATTTTGTGTCTGCTTTTATTCACGTTTGTCATTTATTTTGATATAAAACACACGCTTAATAGATTGCTCTTAAGATAAACAGTTTTAACTTTATTTGTCTGCACATTTTAGCTCAGTTTCAATCTCATACACTTAGTGTGAGAAAATATTGTTTTTTTTTATTTTTAGATGTTGATATTTATTTCAACGATTAATAAAGAGAAACTGCTCTTTTTGTAATTTATTTTTAAATTTGCTTCTGCTTGCCAACCATATTGTAGTTTTTCTACTGGCATCTCATGGAAGAGCGATGTTCATGACCTCTGCTATTCTCAAGATGCACCTGTTTGTTATATAACTTGGCACTAGCTAACAGTGTTTAAGTAATTGATTGACTGAATGAATAATTTAGAGTAGACTGTTCACCAGAGATGACTACTATTCTAAGATCAGCTGTAGGATTGTCTTTTCAACCACTTTATACTGCAGTCTGAAAGCAAACCAGAACTTCTGATATTTACTAGTGTTATTTTGCTTTCTATGCTATAATAAGTGCTTCTGTCAGAGGTTTAGGGAAGTTTCAGTGCATAATTTTTGTTGTCAGCATTTTGTATGCATTTTTATGAAGAAGGTTGCTTTTCAGGTTAAAGTGGCAAGTATTTTTGCATCAAAGCAGAAATCGTTGTATTACATTCAAATGCTATTGGCAGATATTTAATGTTCACTTATAGCCATTAACTAAAGTAAAAATTTTGATTATTTGTAGAGCATCCCAAATTGTAAGTTCTTGCAAGTGTTAATCTTATCAGATGCTTCTGGTAAACTAACACTTGTCAGTTAGTTATAATGTCAAATGTTCATCTCTTCCTTCATCTTTTCCTGTTCATGATAAGACAATATGGGGTTTATGATTTGCATCCTGTGTTTAGAGGATTAACTACTGCCGAAAGCTAAACTCGTGCTGTTTTCACTTGTAATGTTCATTTCATTTTTCCTAACATTACTGCTTTTAATGGGATTTCAGCTATGCTTTCAGACTGAATTTTGGAATAAAGGCTTGTTTATCTGTGTGCCTGAAACATGGAGGCAGAGCAAGTGAGGAGGGATTTTAAAGCTTTGCTGTAAGTTACAAGTTTTGTATATTCATCACTGTGATATAATTAACTGAACTGCATTAGGTTAAAGGTGAGATCATAGAATAGACAAAAAGCTTTGTACAGTCTGTCTACCTACATGATTATATGATTGTCACCATTTTAAATGAATTGGTCGATGAATCACTGTTGAATAAATTGCAGAATGCTAAATAAGTTTCATTTTTTGCAGTATCTGGTATACAGAGAATAAATTAAATAAATTATTAATCTGTGAGGTTTGAACAACTTTGTAAAATCTTACTTGTATCTGCTGTAAAATAGAAATCTATCTTTTAAATATCATACGTTTTAAGGGGTGAATATATTGGACAAAGACTCTTTGTTCAAAAGGGGAAAGGCCCTTCTACAATGTTAGATGATCTTGTAAGTGATCATTAGAAGAGTAGTGATGTGTAATGATGAATTTTTTATTGTTATTAGTTTGAATTTGATTAAAATGTTATAAATGCATCTTTGCACATTCACATAGGTCCATTATGACTGGGCTATAATTGTGGCTTTGTGGTGGCTCAAAGATGACAAGACGAATTCAGTTAAGAATGACTTCATGTGAGTAACTTATAGTACTATGTTATTTGTTTTCAGTAGGATTATTGCTAAATTGACAGTGACTTTGATACTGATATTTGAGACTCATTTGGCTTCAGTATAAGGGCATTTTATATAACATTTAGCAATAGTTTTTGTGTTATTTGCCAAGTTGTGTCATTGTCCTCTCATTTTTAGAATAGTTTACCAGTAGAAGACATTCTGTTTCTGTATAACTGCAAGCCATCTTACCCTCAAAATCACACTAAGGTATGTTCATTGTTTGTTATGTAAATGTCATGCTGGATGAGTATTAGTGAGATAAACATACAATCTGAAAATCAGAAAACTTTTATTTCTGTTTATTCCGTCACCTCATTACTGTTCAGATATACAGTTGAAGTCAGAAGTTTACACACACTTGGGTTGAAGTCATTCAAATTCATTTTTTTAACCGCTCCACCGATTACATATTAGCAAACTATAGTTTTGCCAAGTCATTTAGAACAACTACTTTGTGCATGACATGAGTAGTTTTTCAAAAAATTATTAACTGACAGATTGTTTCACTTTTAATGGACTATATCACAATTCCAGTGGGTTAGCATACACCAAGTTAACTTTTGTAGGATTATCCATGAACAAAGCCATCAAATGAAAACATCACATTCCACAGATCAGAGAAATCCCCCACTGAGCCATTAGACAGTCATAAAAACAAATCTACCATGCCTAAATTTCTGAAGGAGATCGTCTCTCTAATGCCTGTTTAATTTTAAATTAGGGATTGTAATGACAGAGCTGACCAATAAAGTAGATCCTTCTTTGTTCCACAAACTTAAACCCTCGGTAAGACAGAATGGCCAAGTAACACCTTGTGACCTTAAATGCATAAATTTGCAGCCATATGAAGATACGGAGACTCATGAAGAAAGACCCACAGCCCAAAATAAACATGGACCTAAAACAAGGACATCTGTTTCTCCCCCTCTGCACATTCCAAGGACATTCTCTCTTAGCTTAGCAGAGACCACATGGACCCACAGAATATATACCATATCTAGCCTTGCTAGATAATTCTGAAAATGACTATATGGCCTGTGATCACTTTTATAACTGACAAATTAATGACTGATGTACCTTTTTAAAATATGTGTAGTGATTTGTAATCACTTCTAACTAACAAATCGATGATTATAATCTTTAATCTTGTATGGTACTTCACAGTTCAACTGGATATCATACCCCAACAATCAGGTTTCTCATAACGTGTAATGTATTATCCATGTTGTAAAACTAATGAATTAACCAGTATGATTTGTAACCAGGGATTTTCATGTTTTGTTACTTAAATGTATAATATTCATGAAAGAATGTCATATTTAGTATGTAAATGCTTGCTTATTTACATAGAGAATGTTGATGTAATCGAAAGTCATGTATCTTGTACTGTTTTCAAGATATAAAAGTTAATGATTAAACATGTACTATTTTTGAGCAGGAGTTTGTAAGAATCCTCCGCAAAGGATCATGAAACATCCTTTGAAAAGGACAGCTCAGTCGGCCATGTGACTCCGGAAAGTCACTTCTGATTGGCTCAGGACACCTTTAGGGTGTGGCCAATTTCAATTCAAAACTTTCCTACCCAAGGAAGAACTCCTCCTCCTGCCTCTTCTCACACTCTTCCTCTTCTGCTGAACTTTGCTCTTACAACGCTCTATTTGGAAGTGTCTCTTGCTTCTTCCAGATACTCCGTACCATGTAGAGTCCGAGGAAAACTCGGGACAGACAAAGTCACGATGAAGCCTCTCACTCTCTGCTCTACGGTTCACTCACCCAACGGGAGTCGCAAGTCCTCCTTGCAGAAGGCCTTGCTTCAACCAGACCATAATTATCCGCTATCATAACAATGTCCAATACATTGACGGAACAAACTTTTGATAAAGATCCAAAGAACCAAGCAACACAAGGAAATGCAAAGCAAGGAAACACAACGACATGCAAGTACATCTCCAAGGCTTTTGCTCAATGTGCTGGTGTATTAGTTGAATACTTTGGGAAATCTGACTGCAAATCGATTTAGACTCAAAGAAGGATAAATAGTTCTTAAAGCATTGTCAACAGACTCCATAAAGTTAATTTTCTCTGTATTAATCACTTCGCATTCTGTCACTACTCACCAACCTGTTTCATGTTGTATGTGTTAGATTAGTTTTATGTTTAGAATAGCAATAAAGTTTATTTTGGATAATTTGACTGGTATATTTTGATAAATAATCTCATCCCTGTTTTTAAAACATTTCAC
This sequence comes from Moxostoma hubbsi, assembly GCA_032164185.1. Classification (NCBI taxonomy): domain Eukaryota; kingdom Metazoa; phylum Chordata; class Actinopteri; order Cypriniformes; family Catostomidae; genus Moxostoma; species Moxostoma hubbsi. The sequence goes on along the minus strand of JAVLUX010000011.1, from coordinate 23,152,470 downwards.
TTTAAAACTGTACCTAAATATGTGTAATGTTATTTTAAATAAGCTAGGAGAATAATATTACTCCAATAAGTGAATTAATCATAATTCACTTATTAAAGCTAATTCCTTACAATAGAAATTGTGAGTGGATACAGCGTAACGTTGTGTTATGATTTTAATTTCATTCAGACAAATAATCGAGTTATTTGTCATTTATCTAATTTATAATGGTTGTTGAATGTGATAATTCCATTATAAATTTCCTTACATAATAATATAGAATAAAGACAGTTCAATTTAATTCCTAGCTCACACATACTGTTCCTACATATAAAGGTGAAAGTACGTAGGCACTTTAATCTGTACCGTGTACATCTACATCAACCAAATTTCCTACACTGTGCATTTAAGCATCTTATAAAATTCCAGAAAATATTGACAAGACATTAGCCAATTATTGTACTGAACTGGAGGTGTACCTGTGGATGTATTTTAAGGCTTACCTTCAAGCTCAGTGCCTCCTTGCTTGACATCATGGGAAAATCAAAAGAAATCAGCTAAAACCTCAGAAGAATTTTGTGGACCTCCACAAGTCTGGTTCATCCTTGTGAGCCTTTTCCAAACACCTGAAGGTACCACATTCATCTGTACAAACAATAGTACGTAAGTATAAACGCCATGTGACCATGCAGTCATCATACCATTCAGGAAGGAGACGCATTCTGTCTTCTAGACATGAACGTATTTTGGTGCGAAAAGTGCAATTCAATCCCAGAACAACAGCAAAGGGCCTTTTGAAAGATGCTGGAGGAAACGGGTAGACGAGTAAAACAATTCATATATCGACATAACCTGAAAGGCTGCTCAGCAAGGAAGGAGCCACTGCACCAAAACTGACATAAAAATGCCAGACTACAGTTTGCAAGTGCACATGGGTACAAAGATCTGAAGCAACATCTCAAGACATCAGCCAGGAAGTTTGCAAATGGGTCTTCCAGATGGACAATGACCCCAAGCATACCTCCAAAGTTGTGGAAAAATGGCTTAAGGAAAACAAAGTCAAGGTATTGGAGTGGTCATCACAAAGCCCTGACCTCAATCCAATAGAACATTTGTGGGCAGAACTGAAAAGCATGCGCTAACAAGGAGGCCTTCAAACCGTACTCAGTTACACCAATTCTGTCTGGAGAAATGGGACAATATTCCAGCAACTTATTGTGAGAAGCTTGTGGAAGGCTACCCAAAATATTTGACCCAAGTTAAACAATTTAAATGCAATGCTACCAAATACTAACAAAGTGTATGTTATCTTCTGACCTACTGTGAATGTGATGAAAGAAATAAAAGCTAAAATAAATAATTCTCTCTACTATTATTTTGACATTTCTTAAAATAGTGATCCTAACTGACCTAAGACAGGGAATGATTTCTACAATTAAATGTCAAGAATTGTGAGTTTAAAGTTATTTAGCTAAAGTGTATGTAATCGTCTGACTTCTAAATAAATAAGGGGTTAAGAAAAGATAATGAGTGACCTCACAGTCTTCCTCAACAGGGCAATATTGTTCACCCATTCTCTCTCTCCTATCATACATTTGCCATGCTTAGTTCATTCAAAGCAGTAGACCACTCAAGACCTTTTGCATATATATATATATATATATATATATATATATATATATATATATATATATATATACAGTATATATATAATATGTATGCAGTGGTCATTTAATAGAGCAAAAGACTTTGTTGTTTTCAATTCTTTCTGTCTCTTTGCAACATGATAGCCCAGGTGCTGAAACGCTGGATCAAGTAACACAGTAAACAGGAAGTTCTTGCAGGAACAGACACCAGAGTCCGCCTCCACCTCATACTCTTCTAGCTCCTCATTTAGTGTGAGTTGCAGTCAGCTGTTCCTCAAATACATTTAGCCACATTCAGCTATAAACCTAATGCACATGAGTCTACACCACATGATCCCCCAAGTAATAATACGCTCATGAAGTTGAGAATTATTGCCATCATGTGCTTAGTTTGTGAACTGTAAATGTTGCAGCTATATGTTTTGTCAAATACAGGACAGTGATGACCCTAGGAAGGCTCCCAAGAATCTCTGCAGGACTGCAGACAAACGTCCTACAAGCAAATCTGTATTTGTATAGTTTATCAAACATTCCTGTCATTATACATTTAACATCCTTACTGGTTTTTCCTTATAAGAGATGATCTCTTACATCATGAAGCTTTTTTTATTCATTCAAGACATTTTATGGGTTGAGAAATTAGATGTTATTGCTTTTGTCAACATTTTAATATTTTTCTTCTTCTCAAGACTTTTACAGCCAGGTGATATGAAAGAGGGGTGGGTAAATAAAGTGTGTCATTTTAGAAATATCAAGATTAAAAGTTAGTTTTTCTGACTTTTAAATATCTGAAGATGTTCATATCTTTTGTATATTCAAGTAATGGAAGGTTTGTCAATGAATGTATTTCCCTGTGCATTCTGATTTTAAAGAAACAATGAAGAAGATGCAATGTTTAACCAGTTCTTACACAATATAAAATTACTTTATGTGAACTCAATAAGAAGTATTACAGTACAATGACAATTTGTGATGAGGTTATCCATTCTCTGCCATAAGCATTACTTCGATAGAACATAAAACATGTTTGTGTCTGCATCAAAACAGAGGAGGCCAGCTGAGGTCAGTAATTTGCCAGCTAGGAATTTTGATTAGATGAGTCAGGGCTTTTAAATCTATGGATGGGATCAAGAGGTTGGCAGCACCACCAGGATGCCAAATCCCAGTCATTGAAATGACAAATAAAGTTTGATCCACCAAATGTTGATGGAGGTTTATAAAGCAGACCTCATGCCCTAATAGCTTGTTTGGCTGTTACTCTTGTTTAGGACTGTTTCCCAGGGCTTGCATCAAAATGAGTAAGGTAAATGAGACAGGGACAAAAAAATATATCAGATTTCATATCGCTTGAAAAAAGATGATTGTAGATTAGCATTTGGGTCCAAATACATTGCAAGAGAACAATCATTTGTACATTTGTCATTGAACAGTTTTTCGCATATGCCAACACAAATGAATAATACATTGTATGACTTAAAAAAAAATCAACTATAACAATTACTATTACAATTGAAGTTACATAATATCAGTAGGCCATTTATAACACAATGCAGTTATTATTAGAAAGTGCTGCATGACTCGTTATTGCTTGTGATATTTCTTGCTTTCAGATTACCTTTTATGAGGATAGAAACTTTCAGGGTCGCTCCTATGAGTGCGACACTGACTGCCCAGATATGAACCCTCATTTCAGTCGATGCAACTCGATCAAAGTGGAGAGTGGGTGTTGGGTCCTGTATGAGAAACCCAACTACTCCGGTTTCCAATATGTGCTAACCAGAGGGGAGTACCCTGACTATCAGCGCTGGATGGGCTACAATGACACTATTCGTTCCTGCCGTACCTTTTCCCATGTGAGTAATGCTAATGTGAATGACCAAAGCCTTGCAACTGAAGAATAATTTTACTTGTTTATATGATGTTTACATAATTATTATAGGATATTGTCCAAGGCAGTGCCTCTCAACCAGGGGCTGGGTTTCACTGAGGGCCCTCAGCAGACTTCCAAAAGGGCTGAATGTGACTTAATAGTTACCTAAAAACCTATACAAATAAATATCAAGATTTTTAGTAGTGCAACATATGAGCTGACATCATACTTCTTATTTAAATTCAACAATTACTTTCAACAACTGCTAATTTTATTGAAGAACATGTTGAATATTGTCATCATTACAGCACAGGAACCAGATGAAATATCTAAGCCTAACTGTGGGATCATCTAATATTTTTTGACAAGGGGACTGTGGAGATAGAAAAGAGGAGGACCACGCATCTAAATACTTTTAATATTGTTTTGCATATTAGTACTTTAGTATATTATTTCATCCTTGCAGTTCACTGTTATTTCACATAGATAACTACTTTGTGTAAACATCCTGATTACATGGCAAATGCTGTACAGTATATTTTGATGTTGCATGCATTATACTGCACACATTCAAACCTCAGATCTTTTCAAAGTTTGAAAATTAATTTTTAAAATTATTTTGCAGCCAAGTGGTGGATCCTACCGTATTCAGATCTACGATCGGCCAGAATTCCAAGGTCAGATGATGGAATTCAGTGATGACTGCGAGTCAGTTCATGAGAGTTTCCAGTGCCACAGCGTTCACTCTTGCAACGTCATGGAGGGCTACTGGACCTTCTATGAGAATCCCAGTTTTCAAGGCCGTCAGTTTTTCATGCCTCCTGGCGAGTATCGCAAGTTCAGCGATTGGGGTGCCACGTGTGCCACCATCGGCTCCTTCCGCAGAATCACTGATTTTTAGAATCCACCATATTAAGATAATTGTGCCTTTCCTGGCATTGACTTGTCAATAAAATGTCACAAATCCATATGCTTTGCAGTGTATGAATGTATATTTATGTTGGAGGTGTGTTTTCCTCACTCAAGTTTATAGTGTTATATTACAGCTCACCATGTTCAAACACAAATTTCAAGCCAAATCACATCCATGGGCATCTACTTCAATATAAAAATAAATAAATACATTTGTATTGTTGAGATATCTATAAAGTATAAAATATATATATTTTGAAGTAGTCAAGCAATTTAAATAGAGCCAAAGCAGGAAGCTGCCATTGGTTTTCTTAACTTAAAAGGGTTGTTGAAACTGGTTGCTGATTCCTACTAGCTCAGCTTTAATACTGGCTAGCTCATAGAACATGCGATGCTGCAGTGTTCCCAGTCTGAAAATGAGTCATTGACAAAGCCTTAAATGCTGGGTGTTATGCCTGAATTAGTTTGAAAAGCATCCTACACATCTTCCAATATGATTGTTTGCCAGTAATACACTTGTTACTGAAATGAATCATGGTATTACAACATTTTACATATAGCTGTACACATGCTAGTAGAACATGAATTACTTTAACAGATTTCCTCATGAAACATTAATAAACTTCCACTATCTGCCAAAGGCATTTAACAATTCCAAGGTCAAAACTATTCAGGTGTATTTAACTGTTCTTATTCAAAGAGTCTTGTGATGTGAAATACCACAATAAAGGTAGAAAACTCATTATTTTGTTGTGCTGTGTTCCCTGACCTATCCAGCAGCTTTCAATGGTGCAGCTTTTGCTAGAAAAACTAATCAAAGTGTTTGTTTAGGGTAAACAGGCAGTCATGTTTGCACTATTGCTGTACAGTTTCTGCTGACATGAGTACACTCTGATTTAAATGACAATACAAACATTGTACCATTATCTACTTGGATATGTATATATAGTTCCAGCACTGACACAAAAACTGAAAAAAAGTCCAAGTCTCCTGCAAACATGGGAAAGGTCTGTTCAATTTAGTGATATTTGTAATATTTGAAAATAATAATTTGCTGTGATGACCATATCAAATATGCTAATGTGTGTTTTATAAAACTCTCTCTAGATTATCTTTTATGAGGATAGAAACTTTGGCGGCCGTCACCATGAGTGCATGAGTGACTGTGCTGACCTGCACTCCTACTTCAACCGTTGTCACTCCATCAGAGTAGAAAGTGGTTACTTCATGGTCTATGACAGACCCAACTTCATGGGCCACCAGTACTTTCTGAGGAGGGGCGAGTACCCTGATTACATGCGAATGATGGGAATGAACGATTGCATCAGATCCTGTCGTATGATTCCTATGGTAAAGACGAATGCTTATCCTTACCTATATTGATTAAGACAAATTAAGCACTCAGCCTTAACTTTCTGTTGATTTCCCCATCAGCATCATGGTTCCTTCAGAATGAGGCTCTATGAGCATTCTGACATGGGTGGCCGCATGATGGAACTTATGGATGATTGCCCCAACCTCACAGACCGCTTCCGTATGTCTGACTTCAATTCCTGCCATGTGATGGATGGTCACTGGCTCATGTATGAGCAGCCCAATTATATGGGCAGGCACTTCTACCTAAGGCCTGGCGAGTACAGAAGGTACAGCGACTGGGGTGGAATGAGTTCCAGTATGGGCTCCATCAGACGTATCATGGACCTCTAACGAAAGGAGTCCTTGTGAAATGTCTGCTGTATGCCCTTTTTCACACACTAAATAAAATGGTGTCTATGCTCAAGTGTATTCAGTTTTGTTCTTGCTCTCTCTACCTGGAGGGGTCACTGCCTGACGATGACACTTGCTATAGGCTGCCAGACTTCATCTCGCTGTTTGGAGAGCTGAATAAAACAATAGAAACATTTTCACCCAAGAGACAGGTGTCGAGTGTTCTCTCTGCTTGTTTTGTATGTTAGAACTTACTCATGGAGAGTTACTTCATTAGACAAACGGAGTGAAGAAAAATGTATATATGTATCATGATAATATGGCTTCTGCTCATTACTTTGTTTAAATACAATAGATATTCATAAAAAATAGAAAATCATAAAAATCTAAATGTAATGTAAATATTGGATGACTGGCTCAAACCCTGAAGTTGGTGATCTATAAACAATGAGTATTTTGCTCTTGAGAAAGGCACTAACTTTAACCCTAGTTTGATCCAGAAAGTGTACTGTAAACTGCTACGGATTAAGAAGTGTCTGATAAATTACAAGTAATGCCATTAAAATTATGAGCACATTTTGAACAGATATTTGAGATATTAAAGATTATTTGTTCGTGGATTATAGATATATGTTAATAATTTTTTTTAAATATATTTGAATTTATGCCTTTAAAACCAGTATTTGTTTAAATATTTCCTATAAATCTTTTATAAACCCTATAGGTAGAGACATTTTTTTTAGATTTATTTGTTTGTTTTTAATTTTTTTATGAAGTCTAAAGTGCAAACGGCGCAAGCAAGTGTGTAAAATAATAATAATTAAAAAAAAGCAAATTGAAGTATACAGAAAAAATTACAAATGTCATTGTAAAAGACTAAATAAACAATTTTACAAAAAAAAATAAAAAATCTCTCATCATTTACTCACCCTTATGCAAACCCATATGTGTATGACTTTCTTCTGCAAACACAAACAAAGACTTTTAAAAGAATATTTCAGATCTGTTGGTCCTCACAATATACGTGAATGGTGAGCGGAACTTTGAAGCTTCAAAAGACATAAAGGCAGCATAAAAGTAAACCATATTACTCCAGCTGATAAACCCATATCTTCTTAAGCGATATAATAGGTGTGGGTGAGAAAAAGATCAATATTTAAGTCCTTTTTTTACTGAAGATCTACACTTTCACATTCAGCAATTTACTGGTTGAGGCTGGTCAAAAGTGTTTTGATAATAAAAAAAGGACATAATTATTGATCTGTTTCTCAGCCACACTTATATCGCTTCAGAAGATATGGATTTAAGCGCTGGAGTCATATTGATTACATTTATGCCCCTTTGCTGTCTTTTTGGACCTTCTGAGTTCTGGTCAACATTCACTTGCATTGTATGGACCTACAGAGCTGAAATATTCTTAAAAAAAATCTTAATTTGTGTCCTGCAGAAGAAAGAAAATAAGGTAGTTATCTGGGATGGCATGAGAGTGAGTAAATGATGAGAGAATTATCGTTTTGGGGTGAACTATTCCTTTAAAGGGGTCATGAAAAGCGGAATCAAATGTTCCTTGATCTTTTGGCATATAAGTGGTCATTGTACTATAAAAACATTCTGTAAGTTTCAGAGCTCAAAACTTTCTTCTCACTGCAAAAAGAGCATTTGTTGAAATCAAGCTGCCAAAGCGACTTGTTCTCTTCTTCCTCCACATTGTGATGTCACACTGGCTACATTCACACCACAGCTGAATGTGGCCCAGATCTGATTTTTTGCACAAATCATATTTTTTATTGTTAGGTTGTTCACATGACATTTTAAATGTAGCCCATATCAGACACTGGACTGAACACTTCTAAACTGACCCACATGTGTGTAGCACTCCTTGAGCATGCATTTAACAAACTCTGGCATGCTCATCATTATAGTATGAATAATGAATTAAATTATAATTAAAAATGTAATTATCCGTTTTTAACACAGATAGGACACATGCCTGATATCTGATGTCTGATAATATGTCTGTGAGTGATTGAGAAGGGCCGTTAATGGATAAAGTATTTTTATGTAGTCATTTACCTTTGTATGGTGGAAATTAAATAATCATCGGAGAGAAACACACCATAAAATCAAAAGACAACAGGAAAAACAGCAATACATATTGGACGTATAAGAAGAGTTATCTTTATTTAAAATTTCCATTGACTGGGTTGCATTCGTATTTTGATACAGTTTGAGAAAAATAGAAACTGTTTTCTGAGCGAGTGACACAAGCAAAGAGCGCCTTTATATAAATCTACATGCACATATTTAATATGCAATCCAAATAGATCACTGAACCACTGAAAACTGATGAAGCCTATACTTTTATTTTCTTTCCTTAAAAAGAAACTGAATGCATTAACTAGACAGATATAACTCACACTTAAAAGTTTTAAAATATAACAGGTGTAAATATGCTGGAAATTAAGTGTGCAAATGACGATGTTGAGGTAGATTAATGTAAAAATCACATATGTAAGTGGCTCAGATCGGATTTGAAAAAGTCAGATTCAAAGCACTTTTAGCTGTTCAGACGATCATCCAATTAACAGATCTGTGTCAAATGTGAGTGAAACAAAATCCAATTTTAGCCACATTCAGCTGCAGAGTAAAGTAGCCACTGTGTTAGACAATTGAATATGACCACATCCACAACAAAACATCAACCACTTCTTAATCTTATTACATCCATAGTGGTGAGCAGTGATGGCAGTTCAGTCAAGAGCAGAGAGCTAATCATAGCAGTGCGTGTTTACTGTCAAGTCTTAAAGGAGAAACAGCACTAAAACGGAGCATTTTTGAGAGGGTCAGAATGATTATGGAAAATTATCATGTTTTACAAGTATATGATTATATATATATTATAAGTTTTAAAAAGGGAATTTCATAACCAATTTAATACATTTATATGGCTGATCATTCTGAATTATGCATATCCTGAAAGCTAGCCATTCTTCATTCATAGTTTATATATATATAATGTTTAGCATCTTGCATCCTTCACTTTAAATACAAATTATGACTTTGACATGAAAATGAAATATCTTCATTTGTTGAACATTTCACAGTCTAAAAATACAGTCTTAAAAAAGCACCTTTTCCAGTGTATTTAGTTTGTAATCTACATTTCACAAAATGGCAATCATTTTGACATCAAGACTAGACAATAGAAAATAAAAAACATTGTTTTTAACAAAAGAAGAATTAAAATATTTTTTTAAAACTAAACACCACAAAAGCATTCCTTGCTATTATAATATGAATAACAGGCACAGTGTCGGCACTTTGTGTCCACTATATATACCAAGAGGTGCCCTTAATGAAATGGCAGTGTCACACTCGCGTGGTATAACTGGACTGACAAAAATGGGAAAGGTAAAGTAATCCAATGAGGAAAGTAAGAAAGGCCATATGAAATGCTGTTTACATCAGTCAGAATATATAGAGTGGTTTTACCATATACTGTATGTGCACAAATATGGACTACTTTTTTCTCTTTTTTGATTATTATTATTATTTGTGTATGTGTTTACAGATAATTTTCTATGAAGACAAGAATTTTGAAGGTCATCAGTATGAATGCAGTGGTGATTGTGCAGATATGCTCTGCTATCTTAACTGCTGTAACTCCATCAGGGTGGAAAATGGATGCTTCATGATCTATGAACAACCACATTTCAGTGGCCAACAATACCTGCTCCGTAAAGGAGAGTACCCAGAGTATGAGTGCTGGTTGGGAAAAAATGACTTTGTCTGCTCCTGTCGTGTTATTCCCATGGTGATTATACTCATGCTTTTTAACAGGTCAATTTATATGATCAATTCTGTTTACTTGAGAGATCTATATTAAAAGCAGTTTTAAAGTTCATTGAATAAATTTAGCAAGTTATGCAACCCATGATGAGTGAAAAAGTGTTGTGTCACAAAACTAATTTGATATAAACTAATTTGATATTGCCCTTCTGTCTGTCAGACACAGGGATCAACCCATGAGGTGAAGCTTTTTGAAAGAATGGAGTTTGGAGGTCAAATGATGGATCTTGCGGACGACTGCCCTAATGTGATGAACATTTTCCATACAAACAACATATTCTCCTGCAAGGTAGTAGGTGGAAACTGGCTCTTCTATGAAAATTCCAACTACAGAGGCAGGATGTACCTTATAAGGCCTGGAGAATACACCAGATTTACTGAATGGGGAGGCAAGAGTGCCCGCGTGGGTTCCATTAAACGGATCATTGATTAATAGAGTTAACTTTACTTAGAGCAGCCAGCAGAGATGAAGAATGGTAAAGTAAAAACTGAAAGGGATCTTGATTGTGTCCATTGATGACCAACAGATCCTACATTTTAGAAGCATTTTACAGTACCTCTGTTACTAGATTTATATTTCACTAAATATTCAATTTTTTATTATTTGTTTATTATCAATGTGATATAAAGTACACCGTTTATAAAAACAGTAATTAAATGTATTTGATAACTGGAAAGCATATTTCACTTACTCTGATATATAGTCTTAACATTGGCAATATCAGCTTGTTTTACTCAACATGGGTTTGCGAGCTCTCTGTGCTTTTAGTTCTAGATTATAATTAATATAATATATAATGTATTTTCATAAATTTTGAGAAAATGATTATTATTCCTTTATTTTTGGTTAAAAATGTAATTCATATTGGACAGTAACTTTTTCATAATCTAAGTGTCTTTCTACTGGGAAATACTATAACATACTAATTAAACAAATGCCAAAGCCTAAATATGACTGCACTTTCCTTTTTATTTTATTTTTATTTTGGGTTCTATAATGCTTCACAACAAATTATTACATGATCTAGAATTGTGCAGCTCACATTCAGAGTTATACAATCCATTCATTAGTCAATTGATATCTTTCTATAACACGGTTTCCCAAACAGAATTTCCTGAAGCCCTGGGAGTTTGTAAGGTAAAGCCCAAAGTATAGTTCGATTTTAACGCGAATACTCAGCATCTGCATACAGTACATTTGATCTGATTGCAAAAATCAAGTACTTGTAATTTGATTTAATTACATTTTAAAATACTCTTAAATGGACTATAGTTACTTTCATATGGATTACATGATTACATGTGAATAAGGCAATGACAGTAAATTGTTCATTCTATTTTTTTTTCTTCTCTTTTTTAAATCTATTATATTTTCTCTCAGCCTCAGTCATTTCATATTCACAAAATAATCCAGTTGCATTAGCGGCATAAAAATAGTTTTAGTTTTGTGAATGGCTTTTGTACTCAACTTAAAAATGCACCTTTTCTTCAGTGATAACTTTGAGGCCATTTTTGTGAAATTGATTCCCAAATATAACTGGTCTGATCTCTTACCACACAGGGATGACGTTTGTAAAATAGTGAAATTGCATGACCATATTTGGGAAACGTGCCCAGGGAACCTGTCCATATTTCTAGAAACTTCCATCCAAAAGTAATTATATTTTACACCAAAAAATTTTATCTGCAAGATTGCGTTACTGATTGCAATTTTTGTCATGTACTTTGTAATCAGAACCCGATTACAATTCAGAAGTAATCTGCCCAACACTGCTCCAAAATTTCTCACACACCTTTTCTTGACATGCATCTTTGTGACAACAACTGCTCAAATGTGAGTGTTACCACCTTTTGGAACGACTAATTCAAGACATATGGTTTGAAAAATTGGGCTGCGCGCATTCGGTGGTCGAGCAATCTGCTGATGACGAAAATTGCATCATGTGTCTGACCAAAATATAGGCAACTTTGGGCTTAATTCCCGGGGTTCTTGAGAGAGATTAGAGGTTGCTTACAAAAATATTTTCATCATCAACCGATATTAAAAAACATTGATGAATAATTACTTTTATTTTCTTTTAACCAAACTTGTGTCTATGACTTTACATTAAATAGTGACATTTTCTTACCGTCAATCAGTTTCATGAGAGCATGCACTCTTGCTCTCTTTCTCACACAAAAACATTCACAGTGCACCCATGGAGAGAGAGTATGTGCTCTCATGCAATCAACGGTGAATTATTTTTTTTTTAATACAAAAGTCAATTACATTTTACTCTCCATAAATGTTATAAAATAAGATATTTACTTACATTATCAGCAACGGAATCATGTTTTAAAAGTAATCTTCATTATTCTGACATTATTTGTCCTGTAGTCTTGAAAAGATATAGGTGATGGCTGGCTGTACCTCCTTGGCCTGTAGGCTGCTGTTAACTGCTTGTGTGATGGTTCTCTTCACTGCCAAACCAACCGGTTTATGGAGGCTTCAGATGGGTCGTAAAAGTGTCATTTAGGAGGCTGCCTACTTCCTTGCACGGCTGCGAAACTTAAAATATATGTTAATCATGTATAATTTCTTAAAAATCTATAAATATAACATTTCATTTCCTAAAAATATTTCATGAAGTAAGGGGGACCTGACCCCCAACCCAGGTTACAATGTCTGCTACAGCCCTCGCTTTATTAACTCAATGAAAATACATTTTTAATTATTGAAAATTTTAATATTAATTTTATCATATCAGGATATCAAATGTATATGCACAATTGGAAATACATACTTTTACAAAAAAATAAAAAGTAAACGATTTCAGGCAAATGAAAACAGAAATGACAAATAAAAAATATATATATATATATATTTTTTTTTTTTTTTTTTTTTGGTAAATTTTACTACTGTGACTGTAGTGCAATCTCTGATTGGGATAGAAATGCCAATGGTGAATTACTTGAAATAAAATGTATAAGAAAAGTATTATAAGAAAAGTACAATAGATAAACTAAAGGTTCATTAAAATATAACAATATTAAGAAAAAAACAAAGTGCAATGATGTAAAATCTATTATATTTCAAAATGTTAAGATTATTTAAAATATCTGGGGGTACTTAATAATTTCTAGGAAATTATTTAGGTCAAAACGGTTCGGCTAACAAAAAACAATTGGGAACCCCTGTTTTATAAGATTTCTTTCTTTCAGATCTTTTATGCTTCTGCATTGATCAACTGTGCTGATGTCGGACTGATTGAAGTGTCTGCTAGCTAGAGTGGATGAGGTCCTGTGCATTTTGATGAATAGGGAAAAACTGAACCAAGGCCAGGCTAAACATCACCAGATTTTTTTCATTGCCCCCTGATTCCAGCCCCTATTACTTTCTCCCATGCTAGATTTATTTGAATGACAATACTTTATGCTGTGCAATCACACAGCTTCTTCTACAATAGGTTTTATAAAAGACAGTGATAAACTGGGTGCCACTGTTGAGCAGCAGCCCTGCCAGGTGCCAACATGGCTATCGGAAAGGTAAGATGGCAACTCTCATGTTATAGACTAATACTGTCATACGTTATGGTTATAAACCCTACAACAGTTGCAAGTTCCTGTAATTGCTATTGCCAGGTCATGGAATAGTAATGCAGAGTTAAAACTGGTTTGCATCTGTCAACTATAAAATGATTGTACTTTTTATCTTTATCAGATCATCTTCTATGAGGACACAAACTTTAAGGGCCGCTATCATGAGTACAGCAGCAACTGTGCAGATCTGCACCCTTCCTTCACTCAATGTCACTCCATCAGGGTAGAGAGTGGCTGCTTCATGGTGTATGAGCATCCAAATTACATGGGACAGCAGTACTTCCTGCGGAGGGGCGAGTACTCAGACTGTCAGCGAATTATTGGTTTCAGTGACTGTATCAGATCATGTCGTATGATCCCCATGGTGAGTGTCTAGACATAATCCAGCAAGTAACGATAAGGAATGATATATATTTTTTTTTTAATTTCCAGAAATGTATAGAAAGAGTACCATTATCATAAAATGTCCAATAAATTACATTCTATAAATCATCTAATAATAAAAAGTTCTCAAATAAATGTGCTGTGATATACTTGATACATTAATAGATATACAATATTCAAATGTGTTTTCTTGCAGTACAATGGCAATTACAGAATGAGACTATATGATCGGGCTGAAATGGGAGGACAAATGTTAGAACTAACAGAAGACTGCCCTAACATCACAGACTGCTTCCACACATCTGATATCCACTCCTGTCATGTGATGGATGGCCACTGGCTTCTATACGAGCAGCCCAACTATAGGGGACGAATGTACTATGTTGGACCTGGTGAATACATGAAGTATGGCGACTGGGGAGGAACAGGCCCAAAACTTGGATCCCTCAGAAGAATCACCACTTTAAACTAGTCTACATGTATGGCGCTGCAGCACATGTACTAAATAAATTCTCTTGAGTGAAACCTTTGCTTGTTTTGGTTTTTATTTTTGTTTTAGTGTTTTCATGTGGAATTACTGACATCATTGTAGAAAACACAACAATTAGCTCTTCAAAACTTAATCCATGAATGACTTTTTCTTTTGCAAACATATTTACCAGACTGGAAATTATTCATTGTCTATCACACAGTTTATAATTTTGGCAGAACAATATGGGGCTCAGTCTGGATTAACCGCACTCATTGTAGTTAAATCCATCAATAACGTGACTGTGAAACACAAAAGGAGCCCAGCTATTTAAAGGCACATTGATCCCAGAGGAATTTGAGGACCTTTTTAAAATACATATGCATCTGATAGTGGTACAAGTTGGTAATCAATCCCATATACTTTAGGAATGGGAAAGATCATGCTGTCCCTCCTAAATATGCAATTAGTGATCGAAATGCAGCTTTATGATGTGAAGAAGACAGAATGAGAAGACAAAATCATTCTTAATAAAATGTTTCTGGATTTGACTGTAAGTACAGTATGTTATTGTTTGTATACATGTAGGGCTTTGTGATTGAGGGAACATTTTTCATTGAGGGGACATTTTTCATAGCAGTACTGCTATTAGGTTTGTGAAAAGTTTTGTCATTTTGCATAACACATGAATAATTTTGGCACACATATTCTGTAGTTAAATAGTTATTTATGAAAATGGAACAATACAAATTAAAAGATTTACTGCTTTTTAAAAAGTATTTGGTGTTGCAGAGATGCCTTTTAAAGCCTATGTGTTTATATGTATTAATTTGAAGGAGCAGTAAGTAATTTTTTTCCTAAAATATCTTACAATTTAAAATATTTAAAATGCCTATAGGATACAATGGTGCTGAACTCTGTTTTAATTAAAATTAAGCTTTTTAAAAAAGGTGGTGAGGGGGCCTTTAACCCCACTTGGTGTAAAAGGACCACACTCTTGTGGTAAAGGGGATTTATATTAATTTCGTGCAGATAATGGGGCAAAATTTGTCAACCAATGTCAATAATTTTAAGATAGCAAAAGGATTTTTTGAGTAGCAAATTAAGATGATGATTATTCAATTGACAAAAAGTTGTTTAAGAAATTGCTGTGGTAGTTTTTGAAAATAAAGTTGAAGGTGCTATTTACCCTGGGGGCCTTTTTACCTGTGTCCAAAGAGTGGTTTCCCTGATGGTGGCTGCCATGTTGAGATCACATGACCAGTTAAAATTCACTTTATTTTAAACTATATTTCACCCCCCTGTTATTGGATACTTTCAGGTGTCAACAAAAATGCATCTTTGACACAAACATGCATCTTTGACATTTGACATATATATATATATCAACTTGGCATTTAGCTTATTGATAGTGAAAGTTTAACTAGCCTGTATTGGTTTACAAGAGAGTATCATGTACATAAATGTTTATAAAATTAGGGTGAATCAGAGAGAGTGCTTCCCACCTAGCATTAAAGGTCAGGGAATTTTTTTTATTAACGTTAATGGAACAATGTTATAATATTATTAGTATTAGATAGATGTTCTCACATTGTTCAGAGAAAACATTCTTTTATATCATTAAAGAAGCTAACAAATTAAGCTTTTATGTTTTCTCTTTTTCAGGAATGCTATGCTAGTCAAAACAACATTCTTCTCATCATCTTAACTACGTCGTTCTAGTCACACAACCACAATGTAACATTTAAAAATCTTTTACATTTTCAATTTTTAAGAACATAAATATGTTAACTGGGTTAACACTTTTATTTCATCATTCAAAACAAACAAACATAATGATTTTTATACTGTATGAACTATATATTCTATCCTCTAACCATACCCCTCACAAAACACTTTCTGCATTTTTACATTTAAAAAAAAAACATTGTTTAGTGTGTTTTTTAAGCACTTTGAAATATGGGGACACTAAAAATGTCCTCATAAACCACATTAATAGCATAATACCCTTGTAATTACCAGTTTGTAACCTGAAAAAAGTCCTTGTAAACCATAAAAACCTGCCCACACACACACACACACACGTTGGTCTACCTATCATTATGAGGACTTTCCATAGACATAACATTTTTTATACTGTACAAACCATAGATTCTATCCCCTAAACCTAACACAACCCCTAAACCTAACCCTCACAAAAAAACTTTCTGCATTTTTACATTTTCAATAAAACATCGTTTAATATGTTTTTAAGATATTTGAATTATGGACACACACACACACACACACACACACACACACACACACACACACATAGTAGAGTTAATTAATGAATACAACTTATTTTCTTCTCAGTTTTAAAAAGGAATGCTTTCAAAACTCTACATTTATAGGTCATTTTAACTTTTATGATGAAAGATAGATTCCAACTACATTTTAATCATATGTTTGGTTTGGAAGCCAATGCAGTTGAAAATACTGTTGAGAATGGGGGCAAAGTAACTGCTCCCTCTGTTGAACAACATTTTTAATGGAAAGGGGATGTTCCATATTGTTCTGTGTGCATTGTGCTTTGAATGTGTTGGTGCTATACCAGTCCTTTCCCTGGCCCATGAAAGAGAAAACACCAAACGTGTAATTATTTATCCTTTTTCAAGTAAAATCCATATTTCTGAACCCAATATTGTGCTCCAACAAAAGGTAAACATGTGCCAGTACCCTGACATATTATGTGTTCATTTGAATAACAATACTTAGTTTGTCAAGAGGCAGTATAAATAGCTTGGGAAGCATATGGAATCTCTCCAACGGAGACCATGGGCAAGGTAGGATTTTTGGCACAACTATATTATGAAATTGACACTATAATAAACCTCCCCTATGTATGTTTTTCTTTGCTGACCGGTTCAAATGGATTATTCACCCAATCTCTGGACTCGTATTTCTGAAGTAAAATTGTAATTTTGCTCCATTTTCCAGATAATTTTTTTCGAGGACAAACATTTTCTAGGTCGTAGTTATGAGTGCAGCAATGACTGCACAGACCTGCACACTTACTTCAGTCGCTGTAACTCCATCAGAGTGGAGAGTGGCTGTTTCATGATCTATGAACGTCCAAATTATATGGGTCACCAGTATTATATGAAAAGAGGCGAGTATCCTGACTACCAGAGATGGATGGGCTTCAGTAGCTGTATTCGATCCTGTCGTATGATTCCAATGGTGAGCTTCAGTGAATGTGATATTCTTGTGGAGATAACTTTTAAGGAAACATTAGCTTGTCAGTCATTGTCAGTAAAATCTGGCCCTTTCAAGAAGTGTACTGAAACATTCCTTTGCATTTTGATGTCAACAGTACAGGGGTCAATACAGACTGAGGATCTATGAGAAGGCTGACTACAGCGGTCACATGATGGAATTCATGGACGACTGCCCCTGTGTGTCTGATCGTTTCCACCATCGGCATGTGTACTCCTGTAATGTGATGAATGGCTACTGGATCTTTTATGAATATCCCAACTACAGAGGGAGGCAGTACTTCCTGAAACCTGGGGAATACAGGAGATACCGAGACTGGTGTGCTACCTGCGCCATTGTGGGCTCCTTCAGACGAGTCACTGATTTTTAGCCATTCTGCTTGCACTTCTTTATATGAACTGTTCATTTACTGTTTATAAGCATTACTGTTTATAAACATATTTTACTTCTTATGCCTGAATAAAAAGTAATAAAATAATGTTTGTGATATTAATGCAAATTTTCTCAGCATTAAATCATCACACCTCTTATAACATAATTAACTTTTATGCAGTCTTTCACCTCATTCAAGAAAGAAAGTATAATATTCATTACCAAAAGCATTAATAATAGAAATATCAGCATATACAGTATAGCAACACAACACACATAAAGCTTTGAAACTGAAAGATTCTGTGACATGAAAAGATGATCCTATTGTTGAATAGATGCAGCATCAAAAATATAGTATTTCAAATGATAAGTGCCCTCACAATCACTGACATCTACTTGATAATAGGAGAATGAAGCAAAACATTTTTAATTTTGAGAGGTGTATAAATAAGCAAATTAATAAATAATAAAAATGGATAATAAACCAAACATTATTTAACTTTTTTTATGCACAAATAAAGAATGACAATTCATACATTTTGATTAAAGAATAAATATTTAGCAAATACTGTATTACAAAAAAATTAAAATAGCATGCACATACAAGAGGATCTCTTCTTGTGTAGTGCAAGTAACTATAAATACTACACAAAACAATTACACATTTTTACTGAATAATGTTGTGATTTGGTAGTATAGTGAGAATTTTTTGTCATTGAGGAACAACTTTGATGCCTCTACTGAATTGAATTATAAAGCAAATGTCACTCTACATGCATAAGATTATATCAAATAATAATACTATGGTATAAAGAGCAATTAAAGAGCTCCCAAAAAGGATAAGCACAATTAAGTGTATTTTGAAAAAGAAACCACACTTTTGAAGTAAAACATTAAACAGAAAGGTTTTGAATTCTAAAATAATCTATTGTTCAAAATTACTAACTTTGGAAACTTTCTGGTGGTCACACATTAGTGGAACTTGTCCACACACTGTAAAAAAGGCTCTGGGTTACTGACTGAAAGGTCGGGGGTTCAAGGCCCAGTACCGCCAAGATTCCACCGTTGGGCCCTTGAGCAAGGCCCTTTACCCTATCTGCTCCAGGTACGCTGTTTCATGGCTGACCCTGCGCTCTGACCCCAGCTTAGTTGGGATATGCGAAAACAACCGCATTTCATTGGCTCTGTACCTGTACTCTGCACAATGACAATAAAGTTGAATCTTAATCAAGGTTCTTTCTATTTGTATTTTTTTTTTCTATTTTTTTGGTGTTGACTACATTATCCAGCCAACTTAATATGTTAAATTGTGATTCTATCAACTTGTCCTTAAGCTGAATTATCAAGTGTATTTGTCATAATTTGTCAAACAAAGTTGCATAAACAACAAAGATTTGCCAGCTCCAAGCATGCATTGTAGCATGAATAAATAAAGAATAAATAAAGAGTGCTGTATGCTATTTTTTAATTATTATTATTTTGTACTATTTATTTTGCTATTTGCAAAATTTATTTGTGCTGTTGTTGTTTTTGTCATCAACACTGTTGGTTAATAGTTGTGTGGTGATGTTAAGAGCTTATATTTTACTTGATGTTTGTTGAGTGTCACCGTTACTGAGGTTTGTGTGACAAGTGTTCACAGCTATGTGCCTCCTGGGCACATTACATCATGTGCATCCCTGTCACTCAAGAGGAGACCATCCTTCAATGCAAATATTGTGTGGCTATCATGACATGAAAGCACCACTGACAGCAGTGCAGTGGCAGGTCTTAAGGTTCAGTGAACTAAAGTGAACCTCAGTGAACTTTTCCCTAACTATATCTGAAATTCAGCTAAAATAAAAAGTTTTCACATCTTAATTCAATCATTTCAGACAACTTTTTAATTTGTGATTTAAACACAAAATATGTACTAAATACGATGAGTTAAATCAACAAAAGTTATTTTATAGCACAGTTATACACATATGTGATTTCACTGCAAGGATACCTGTTTGAATTTCAGGGGAACTGATTTCATGCACCCACTAAAAATCACTGTAGCATCAGGTGATAAAAAATAATTATGAAAACGTTTTAGAAAAATCAATTCTGAGAAAAGTCAAGCAACATTTGTTTGCAGAAGCCACTTGGTTTGAAATTTTGTGTCTGTGACTAAAGTGTCCAAAAATATTATTGGAGCCATGGTATGTTCATAATGAATGGTCCTGGCATGCATAATCATAAATAGTAAATATTTAAAGGGAACAAACTTATTTGAGCTGAACAACTTTTACACTTGATCTGAACACTTGTAAATTGCCCTTTTAAAATAACGATGACTGTTTCAATGCAATCATATTTGATCTAATAAGAGAAAAACTATTTGTCACTTTTTGCCATTGTCATTATATCATTGTCATTTTTGATGTTCAAAGAACTTTCACTCTGCATGTGACCAAAGTTCTGCATATACTGTAAAAGACAATGCATGAAAAGCTGCCAGAGATGTATGGATGAAAACTATTGTTTCAGTTCACAATACCAAATCAGCAGAAGCCATACATGTTCAGTACTGCTTCATCAGCTTTTGGCATTTAAATAACAACAAAATGTGGGTCCCTGGATTTTGTATATAAACCACCACCAAAGGCTATCAAAGTACAGAAAGTACAGTGAGCTGCAGCATTGAGGAAAAACAACACACTACCACGATGGGCAAGGTAATAGTGCTTTAAATAAAAGTATATGCTTAACTTTTGAAAGAAAGTTGCAGGTTCAGTCACTTCACACTTTTGCTATTTGGATCAAAAAAGCTATTTATTTATTTTAAATTATGGGGATTTTTTTTATCCCATGGACAGATCATCTTCTATGAGGACAGGAACTTCCAGGGCCGCAATTATGACTGCATGAGCGACTGCTCTGATATCTCCTCATACCTGAGCCGTGTTGGGTCCATCAGGGTGGAGAGTGGTTGCTTTATGGTCTATGAGCGCAATGGCTTCATAGGCAACCAGTTCTTCCTGAGGAGGGGCGAGTACCATGACATCCAGCGAATGATGAGCATGGGCATGATGTTCGACACTATTAGATCTTGCCGCATGATTCCTCCAGTATGGGTCTCACTTATGCTTCTCTGAATTTATAGCTGCCAATTGGTCTATATATAGTGTTGTGCTAATTTGCAATAAAAAGCCACCAAACTCTAGGAAAGCATGAAATTAAGCTGATGATGAATTTAATTGTTTACTATTGTATTGCTGCTAAATAATTGAATCTTTGTTTGTTTTACAGTACAGAGGATCTTTTAGAATGAGGATTTATGAGAGGGATAATTTTGGAGGCCAGATGTACGAGCTGATGGATGACTGTGACAACATTATGGACCGTTTCCGTATGTCTGATTGCCAGTCCTGCCATGTGATGGATGGTCACTGGCTCATGTATGAGCAGTCCAACTACAGAGGCAGGATGATGTACTTCAGGCCTGGAGAATACAGGAGCTTCAGGGACATGGGATACAGCAACATGAGATTCATGAGCATGAGGCGTATCACTGACATGTGTTAAACCTCTAGAATGTAGAAATAAATAAAGTGTTATTTTCAGAACTAGCTTAGCTGAGCTGTCCATTGTGTTATTGGATAACTGACTGGCTTACCTATTAAAGGGGTCATATCGTTATTTTTTTAAATTATTATTATTATTTTCCCTTTTATAATGTTAGGTTTCTTAGTTCAAAAACACTTGTAATTTAGATTTACGTGACTATTGTCCAGCCTCTATCTGACACTTAGTCTTAAGACTATCAATTTTTTGACGATGAGCCTTTAAGACTTCTGTGTAAATGTCCACTTTGCGTCTGAAATGAGTTGTAGTGCTTACTCATGGCTTGCGGATTTGCTGTCAGGTCCAATAGTTGCCTCTGTCCCATCCTTCATAACAGCCCCTTTTTCCTCATATCTGTTATCTTAGCTTTTTCTTATTACTTAAACACTGAATAGGTATCGTTGTTGTGTAAATACGGGTGATTATGCATACATTTTAAAATAAGTTTTTGCAGCTTAGTTTCAGTTTAATGTCCTTTCTATACTGGGGAGGAAGCTTTCGTTTTTTTAAATCCGTTCTCGTAATATGTTTCCATAAAACATCAGACTCATTAAAGGAAGATTTTTTTTTTTTTTTTTTTTTGCTATTATAATTTTTATTGATTCATATGTGAAATATGGAATAAACAAAACATATACACACAGAATCAACTTAGCTCACATTATATCCCCATCCCCCACCCAAACTCCACACTGCCCCTCAAAAAAATATCCCTGTAGTCAAATCCTAAATTGCACCATGCACACATACAAGCAAACAAACAAAATATTGTTTTAGAACAAATAATAGAAAAATCAACAAACAAATAGAAAAGAAAGAATTCCACAAAGAATAGAATTTACTGTTACCACCACAATTCTGTTTAATTCCACATGGTCCTCACTGACAGCCCTCCAGAAAGGCCAAATACATTTCCCATTGCTTACCATACATGCCTATTTTGCCAAGCTGTTTATATGAAATATTTTCAAATGCTGCCACCCTACCCAATTCGGTGAACCATTCTTGAAATGAGGGAGCACCAATTGACTTCCATCCTCTAAGAATTATCTGTCTGCCAATCTTTACACTAGTTTGGACCCAGTTTTTTGTATATTTGTCACCTAATTTAATGACCGCTCCATCACCCAATATACATAGTCTGGGGCAGAATGATAAAATTCATGAACTCTTACCCAGAATTCTTGAATCTTAGCACAGATCCACAGAGCATGAGCCATCTCTCCATCCTCCAACTGACATCGCCAACAGGTAGGTGTGTCTTTTAGACCAAGCCTAAACAATCTAGAAGGAGCCCAGTAGAAACTATGCAAAATCTTAAACTAAATAAGTCATACCCTTGCATCCCTAGACATAGTTTTAATTATTTTTTAAATCCTTTCCCACTCTCCTTCCTCAAATAAAAAGTTCAAATCAATTTCCCATTACCTTTTAAGAGCAGTTAAGGCCCCATGACCAAGTCCCTGAATCAACGAGGAATAATACACTGATGTTTCATAGCCCTTTCCAAAGGCACCATACAGAGGGTGTCTGTAGCTTTAGGGGGCTATGTACTACCACCAAAAATAGTAAAATTAGATGGCGCAACTGTAGATACTTGAAAAATTGAGAGCTAGATATCCCAAATTGCTGTGTTATTTTTCAATTGATCTCAAAGCTCCAGTTTCATAAAGGTCACCAAGTGTGATCTTCTTAAGATGGGCCAGGAGGAAGCAGGAACCTGCAGAACAGTCAACATAACTTTAATGACATAAATCAACTGAAACATAAGATAAAACACACAGACACACACATAGTGTCTCTAGAACTGGCACCTCAGGCTCATCTTTATTCCCCTCCTGGCTGATTAGGACAGTTCAGTGTCGGGCGTGTGTCCTCACGGTCCGGCCACGCACTCCTCCTCCTCACACCATTCTTTCCAGCAAATGGGGGACTTGTTAATACATAATTTGGGGTTCAGCCATATACTTAAGGAAACATTTAGGTATGTATCAGAATTTAATATGTGAGAAACCTTTGTCCATACTGGATGTAAATGTGAAATAATAGGATGCATTTTTGTTCAATGTTGTTCCAGGGAGGGGCTGTCTCAGGTGGAAGAGACCAATGGGTCAAGTGTCTGAGATTAAAAGGCAAGGCAAGGCAAGGCAAGTTTATTTATATAGCACATTTCATACACAATTGCAATTCAAAGTTCTTTACACAAAAATGCTAAAGAAAATACAAGATAAAATAATTTTTAAAACCAATTAAGAACAAAAGCATAGTAATGAAACAAAATTTTGGGGTGGCCCAAGGCTCCACTGTCAATAGGTAAATGTACTGAAATGCAACCAATGCTGTTTACCATTCCAAATAAAAGACTTCGATATTCTATCAAATTAAGAAAGTGGAACTTCTAGAGGGAGAGACTGTAGTAGATGATTGAATTTGGGGATACAATTCATTTTTATAACATTGACCTTCCCTGCCATAGAGAGATGTAGTGAAGCCCACCTATCCACATTACCCGAGAACCTTTTCATTAATGGGTTAAAATGAACTAACTAAATTGCTCAAATTGGCTGGAAATAAAATGTCTAAAAACCTAATGCCTTGCTTTGGCCATTGAAAGGCACCAGGTTGGAAAGCTGTGGCAGGGCAATATGCTGTCAGAGCAAGAGCTTGCGATTTAGAGCAGATCATACTATATCCTGAAAATTTGGAGAAAGTATGAATAATTCTATGGAGGCTAGGCATAGATCTTTTAGAGTTTGAGACAAATAATAATATATCATCTACGTAGAGTAGAAGTTTATGCATCACACCTCTTTTCTTATTGCGGCTGCTAATATTGTTGTTTTTGGGCTCATGTGATGTTATCATGTGATACTGTAATGTGATTTCTAAATTGGTATACACAGGTGTATATATGGGTGTGTTGGTGAGTGTCAATATAGTCTGATGAAGATCATGTAGCTCAAAACGTCACGTTTGTTAATTTCTGTGGTGAGTTCATTATATTTTTGGGGAGCAACAGTGTGCTGAGTTTTTCCAAGGCAAGAAAGAACAATAAAGGGGAGAGAGGACAGCCTAGTTCCCCTACCAAGAGAAAAAAATCCCTCAAATGAATCAATTAGTTTGCACTGCCACTGTTGTTTATAAAGTAACTTAATCCACCCAATAAATTATTCCCAAACCCATACATTTTCAAAATCTTAAAAAGATTCCACCCTATCAAACGCCTTCTCTGCGTCAAGTGAGAGTGCAGTGATTGGGGAATGATCATTCGCTACTGACCATATAATATTTATAAAATGTTATCAGAAGAACTACGACCACATATAAACCCCACTTGATCTATATGTATAATTTATGTAATTACAGAATTTTAGACAATAATTTTTACATCTAACTGGATCAGGGAAATTGGACAATAACTTTTACATTAATTTATGTCTTTATCTTTTTTAGAACGAGACTCATCAGGGATTGTGCTGTGGTTGGCGGTAGTTCACCTTTCTTGAATGACTTACATAAATTTAACCAGTTCTGTGACATAAGATCTAAAACAATTCTGTGCCAAAACTATCTGGCCCCAGTGCCTCATCTGTTGGCAAGGCTTTAATTACCTCAAAAAGCTCCTCCAAAGTAATATCTGAGTCAAGATAGTATTTTTGATCATTCATACATTTAGGAAGTTCTAATGACTCTACGAAATTGCTAATATCCTTATTGGAAGATGGATGTGGAACTATAAAGATTGAAATACAGTTCTTTAAAGGCTTTATTAATATGTGGGAGAATTACATATATTGCCTCCAGAAGACTTCACTGGAGGAATGGTGAAAAAACTCTCTATGATTTATGTATCTGGCAAGTGTTTCCCTGCCAGATACATAAATATATATTTCCAACTCAAAATATATCTGTCTGCCCTTAATAACCAAAACACTACCTTCTGTGACAAAAGCAACAAGTATTGTACCATTATTTTAGATGAGTCAACTCTCTAAGACCATTGAATGACATTCTGTGATTCAGCTCAGTTACAGATCTTTTAATACTCTTTCAAATTCTTTGAATTCCTGTGTTTTGATCTTTTTAATGAATAGGGCATATTGTAAGATCTGCTCCATAAGAATTGACTTAAGCGCCTCCCATGCCATGCACATAGAGGACACTGAAGATCAATTGGTTTCTACATAAGCATTAACCTCTATCTTTATAATTTGTTGAAATGCTGGGTCCTGTAGAAGGGATGTATTAAAGCGCCAATTATATGATTTTTCTCTGTATGTGGAAACATCTCTAAACACTACAAAGTATGATCTGAAACTAAAATGTTCCCAATTGAACAGTCAGTGGCAGATGTAAGAAGAGACTTACATATATATATATATATATATATATATATATATATATATATATATATATATATATATATATATAAAACAATGTTTTCTAGAGTAAATCTTATGAACTGATAAAAAAGTTGTAATCCCTCTCACATGGGTTCAGATGTCTCCAAATGTCTGTAAGATAAAAATTTGTACACATCCTCTGTAGTGTCAATGTTGCTCTAAAGGGTCTGCACATCTTTGCATCACTATGATCAAGGACCGAATACATTAAAAGATTGAAGTCTCCACCCAAAACCATATCATGTAGCTTACCCTAAAGATCTATAAAAAAGTTCTGATCATCAGCGTTGGGTGCATATATAGTAGCAAAAATCTGATTTTGCACCTGTATTTTTGGCCAAAACAATAATGATTCTTCCTAAATTATCTTTAATCCATTTGAGACATTTAAATTGTACATGCTTACTTATCAATGATTTAACATATGAATTGTTTTAACATTTTAGGGCTATTGTTTATAAATTCACAGAATTCACAACGTTTACTAAATTAAAACTGAGGAGAAACATTTCGATCTGCTAAAGCCCTCTTATAATATCAACCATCATTTCAATAAAATTAAAAAAAAAGAGATAAAATGTCTATTCTTACATTTTTCTCTATAATGTGTCATCCTATTCAGTGAGGAAACTGAGTCCTGCAAAAATTGTGAATTTGCCCACAATAGCCAGTGCAGGAGCCAGATTTTTGTGTAGGTAATCATTGGCAAGAGGAGAACAAACTGAATTGATGCTGTTCATGATTGAGAGGGCTAACTCACATCTGTGTAGAACCAAATATAGTAAAATATTTACAGGTTCAGTTTCACATTATCATTTTTTTCCATGCCCTACATACCCTGAACAGATGAGACACAATCGTTTGATACTTAAAGGAAAGTAATTTTGAGCGAATTTTGTTTAAACGATTTCATAATCGATTGCTTTTGTTGCCTTATGTGCATATGTGCTCACAACACTTCTGTAACAACTGCCGTGATAATTTTTTACAACTGTAGATTTGACCGCATTCCATGCAACCCAGCAATTTTATATAAATACATTTGATTGAAAAAGATGCTATAAAATGCTCACCTAAATAGTGTGATCCATGTTTAGCAAAGCAGTGTAACTAAACTTTCGCCAGAAAAGCTTAAATGCGTTCCGGTCCTCACAACTGATGATGTCTGAATGCTGTTGCACATGCCAATGAGCGTTGTTAAACTCACCACTGATTGCTGAGGCTTGTGCCTATGAAAACTGAGTTTTGCCCAGAGAATGCTCTGGAATTTCCGATAGAGTGACAATTTGTACAAAAATCAGTCGGAGGGCCAGACAAAGATGATTGACGGGCCAGTTGACTAGCCCTGATGTATACGAACCTTCAAAGAAAATACACAGGAAAATTATTATTATCCAATGTCTAATGATTATTATCTGCACAAGTATCTGGCTCCTGTGTGCAGAACAAGGAAAGGCTAATGTTCCCCTCTTTGAATGGGAGGATAATAAAAAAAAAAAAGGAAAAACAGACATAATGTTATTTTTTTTTTCAGTTTTAGACTACATTTTTTTGGTGTAAAAAGACAGTTCAACATTAGATTGCAATTGTTTTCTTATGTGGGTTGATATTGTCAAAGATACAGACTTTAGCAGTTTTAATTAATTTATTTTCAAAGTAAATTTAAGTTTCAAAACCTATTTGTTAGTTGAGTGTGTGAGGTCATTTTGTTCTTCAACCAGATCAGATAAATTCCAGGAATATACAGGGTAGAGTGGGTTGGTCACTAATCGCAGGATTGGTAGTTCGATTCCTGGCCCACAAGACTCCACGTGCCGAAGTGTCCTTGGGCAAGACACTGAACCCCAAGTCGCTTCCAATGGCAGGCTAGCACCTTGCATGGCAGCTCTGCCGTCATTGGTGTGTGAGTGTGTGAGTGAATGGATGAATGAGTCACAGTGTAAAGCATTTTGAAAGCCACTAAGGTTAAAAAAGCACTATATAAGTGCAGACCATTTACCATTTATAAGTCTAGAACTTGAAAATTGTAATTGAACACCTCTTTTAATGTAATTAAATACTATTTTAATGTAACAGTATTGTTTTTCATGTTAACAAGTTAGTGACAATAAAAGTGTTTGGTAAAATAAATACAGAAAAAAAAGTTTGGCCCCAGTTCAGTTTATAAAACGTATTTATTTTAAATAAACATATTTTGCGAACAAAAAAAAAGCAACTGCCCCTCAGAGTACATTAGATTTCCCCTAAAAATCAAGTTTAATACTTCCAAGGAGAGGACCTGCACTTTTTAATTCCACTTCAAGCACTGAATAATGCTGATAATGTTTCACAAATTGAGAGACAGAAGCGGCCAGGTGAAAGATCATTGACAATCAGCACATGTCTTCTGTCATGTTTTTCTGACATGTCATTGTTTTCAGCAGGAACATTTTGCCAAAAAAATAGCATTCGAGTGCATGATAACTGTTTCCCACCATTGCGATAAAAAAATGCCTGTAAACGCACCTATTCATGGGTGACCATATGCCTCTATTTCCCGGATATGTCCTTTTCAGACCTGAAAAAAGCCTCTGGCCGGGATTTCAAAATTGGCTAAATATGTCTGGGATTTGGCTTTGTCTTCATATTGATGTGATCTGTAGAGCTAGACCTATATTCAAGCAAGGACATTTTACAAATCAGTCCATCAGATTTGTAGTGTAAGCTCTGTATGTGGCATATCAAGGTAGCACTTGTGTCTCAATGGCAAAAAAAGAAAAGAAAATATACTGAACAAGAACACAGGTGGAGAAACAAGCTCTGTGTCTCTACATACCATCCATACTTAATATTATTTGACAAGCACAAACAACAGCCAAAGTATAGAGTTTGTCATAAAATTGTGATCTTTGGGGAAGTTTCCCTTGGCACAGAAGTGTGAATTGAAGCAGTGTTTTTCCTTTGACATTTTTATGTCATCTGATCTTTTATGTAATTTAATGTCGCTGTATAAATATTAACATTGGGGGGAGGGGGGTGGTAAGGGGGGCACCACCTGATTTCGCCTAGGGCACCAAGTAAGCCAGAACAGCCACTGATCTCATTGCTCACCACTACTGGGTGGGGCTACGGGAGTAATAAGGTAAAGTAGTCATTGATGTGTTGTTGTGGAGGTGATCAGATGCAAATGTCTACCACAGTGTGACATCACAATATGGAGGAAGTAGAGAATGAGTCATTCTGGCAGCTTGATTTCAACAAATGCCCTTTTTGCAGTGAGGATAGTACAATGAACTCTTACATGTGAAAAGATCAAGGAAAATGTAATTCCTTGTCATGACCCCTTTAATGTGATGAAAGCTGAAAGATCACTACACAAAATATTACAGTTGTTTGTTCTTTCACACATTAAACCTACAGTACATTCAATCAGTGTAAAGAGTAAAAACCAGTGAGACTTCAAATTTTATGTCACATACAGGATGCAATACCAGAATAATGGCAGTTATACAAGACAATTTACTGTACTAATGTCTGTGAAGCAAGCATTCCTTAGCGAATAAAGGAAGTAAAAAAAGCTTAGAATTACAAAGGAGACATGCATTTATCATTTGTCTAATAGTAATGATAATTGTAAAGCTCCACGACAATGCCTTTTTTGAACTTTGAAAATACCATCATGCATTATGCTATAATCAAATATAAACAAACATGGGCATGAAGGGTTAATTCATGCTGTTGTCTTTTTCAAGATGACAAAACATAATTTGCTCCCCTGACAACTGATACAAATGCCTTTTGTTGTATGGTAGTACACTACTCTTCCACAAAAAAAAAAAAAAGCTGACATCTGAAGTTAATTGATGTCACTGACAATGTCTGCTTTCGTAAAGTATATAAAAGGTTCCCTGTAGTTCTCTTTTAGCGTTGAACTGGGACAAAACTGATTCAACACAATGGGGAAGGTGAGGCTTTTGTCTAATCTTGCTGATTTTTTTGTAAGTTTAATAAACAATGACATCTGCATACTTGTTTGGTAACACAACAAAACAACAACTCCAAAAACTCTGTTACAGATCATCTTCTATGAAGACAGGAACTTTCAGGGCCGCTCCTATGAGTGCAGCAGTGATTGTGCTGACCTGCACTCTCATTTTAGCCGCTGTAACTCCATTCAAGTTGAGAGTGGAAGCTGGATGGTGTATGAGCGGCCACACTTTATGGGTTACCAGTACTTTCTGCGCAGGGGCGAGTACCCTGACTACCAACGGTGGATGGGTTTCAATGATTGTGTTAGATCCTGTCGAATGATCCCCCAAGTGAGCACTCCCCTTGTACTTGTATCAAATCTTACAGCTTGGCCTACATCACAAACATTTCCTTAATCAGTATCTTTGTCTTGTTTTCATGTAGAAATATCTAAATATCCTAAAAATAAGTCATATAAATTTGTTTTCAGGAAATACATCATGGGTTAAGTTTATATTTCTTAAACTTCTTTCTTTTTACCAAATTGTTTTAGTTTTTATCATTATTATTTGCTGTGTATAGATGTTGTTCAGAATTACATTGATATTTAAATTAATATTTTTCAAACCATAGCACCAGGGATCCTACAGAATTATGATCTATGAACGCTCAGACTTTGGTGGTCAGATGATGGAGTTTTTTGATGACTGTCCATCCCTTTATGAGCACATCCACTACAATGATATCCACTCCTGCAATGTGCTAGATGGATACTGGATCTTCTACGAGCACCCCAATTACAGAGGCAGGCAATACCTCCTGAAATCTGGTGAGTACAGGAGGTACAGCGACTGGGGTGCCATGAGCTCAAGCATTGGTTCTATTAGACGTATTACCTTCTGAAACTGAGAGAGCTGCAATAAATTCAACAAACTGTACAAACTTTTATTCTCTCCCTAATAACATTTACTATTGAAATTTGAAAATAAAGAAATCATTGTTGACATGTGGCTCTAAGTGGCTTCTACATAAATGCATACATTTAACACCTCACTCACAAGTACATGTAATTTTATCAACTCTTTCTGCCTGGTGCCGATCAGTTTCATGAGAAACATTGGTGATGATCCTTAGTCCAATAAACCTCTTTTATTAACATTCTGACCTTAATTATGTTTTTAGGTGTAGCTGGTGGTTATAAAGAATTAACACAGGAAACAAAAATATATTTTTGGGGTTTTATTCTGATGGCTGTTTTATCAAAAGGATAGCAGTCGATGGGGCCGTATTTAAGAAGGGAATAAAAATATATATAAACTGTGAAGAACAATGTCCCAAATGAGAACAAAAATTATTCACTGAATTTCAGAACAATGAAAATACGGTAGAGGGTTTAATGTTAAATGAAAACATAAACAGGGCATTAGTCTACCCACATGACTGAACACATACTTAATACATGCTTCTATCATTCATAGCATCTTATGCATTTAACACATGCTTAAACACTCACAGTATTTTTCTTATTTGTGACCAGGATTTAAGGACAAGTATTGCAGTTTAAAACAATTGAATACTCATAACACATGTTTTCGCATATAACATGTATAATAAACATTCAGTAAACTGGAAAACACTGGGCTATAAATCATTAAATGAGATAGGTTTAATTCTAAATTTACATACCCAGTCCTTGCTATATGCCAACGTGGTCAAACTCCAAACATGCAATCAATATGCATCCTTCAAAAATTATCCATAACAAACACTCAGTTTTAACATACAACTCTTCTGACCACATATTTATTGCAATTTCTAAGAATTTGTGTACAATTTGAAATTTACCCAAAGAATTATCAACTGATGAACAATACCGGGAGCTCTCTTGCACAATGCATATTCTCACATCCCCAGCACGAGAATTTGCCGGACAAGGGGTGTCACAAAACTCAGTTGTGTAACAAAACTCCAGTTTCCATGTTCAATTTATGACTAGAATTAAATGAAATGTATCCACTTGGCTACATAGGGATAAATGGACTCTTAGAACGTTTTTGTATTAATGTAATGTCATCTCTGTATTTTAATCTAAAGATTTGTTGGTACATGTTGAAACCTGTACAACTGCTTGGCTGGTATTAGTTTCTGTTTTATTTTCCTCTAGTTCTTACTTGACTGAACTCAAGAAAATCCTTAGCAAAGCATATTTAATGGCAATTTAGCTTTATTTACTTTTACCATTATTATTTTTTTTAACATTCATGTCCCAACATTCCATTGTTAACTGAGCAGGAGCTGCATGTTAAATAACATTTAGTTAACAGATAATAACACTTACGATATTTTTTTTTCTTGATGTTTTTATCTAATGTTAATGCAGATTTATTGATTACACTTCTTTTACACTCACTCTGGCTGTAGCTGATTCCAAGAAATTGGAAACTCCTTGTTTGTATACATGCATCAAACTTAATAAATGTGAGCTTCATAAAATAAATCTGTGACTAGATTGACCCTGTTAATAGAGTTTCCATTTCCACTTCGGTCAGTCACTCAACATTGTGTTGATGTAGTCCACCCCCCCCCCCCCCCCCAACTCCCTTACTCATCCGCTCTGTCTACCCTAGACGGCGGGTACGCTGAACTCCCCCAGCTGGATAAGGCAGTTGCGGTGCACCTGTGCCCGCAAAACACCTCAACCTGGCGGGATCGACCGTCACTACCCTCCAAGGCCTGTACGTTGACGTCGTCTCTGGCGACCAAGGCCTACAGCACCGCTGGACAGGCAGCCTCTGCCATGCACGCTACGGAAAGTCCACCAGACCAAAGCACTAAGAGATCTGCACTTGAGTATTCATTTTGTTTATTGTAGTTAAACCCTTTTTCGGACAGCGGCCATATTGAATTTATGGAATTTGGGGGGTCCTGATATACCCAGTCATAAATGTAAGTATTCCTATTGGTTTCCCATGGTCAAAAAAGGTAAAATAGACATCATGTTTGTATTTGTATCTCATCTGGCTCAAAAGCTATAGCCGAATCCCTTTCAGGTGGCGGCCATATTGGATTTGGCCGCCATCTTGGTCTCAGGGACCATTGGCTCGGGCGCCCTGGCTAAATCATTTCATTATGCCCTCAGCTCTATCTGTGCCAAATTTGGTGCTTGTAGATGAATTTGCGCAAACAATGGGGTGTAAGGCCCGATACTACAGCCCAAACTGCTTTTTTGGACAGCGGCCATATTGGAATTGGAGGATCAAGGGGTCCAGATATACTGGGTCATAAATATAAACATTCCTATGTGTTTCTCATGATCAATTAAGCTGAAAAACATATCAAGTTTGTATTTGTAACTCATGTGGTTCAAAAGTTATAGCCGGAACCCTTTTCGGGCAGCGGCCATATTGGATTTGGTCGCCATCTTGGCCCCGAGGGTCACTGGCTCCGGCGCCCTAGCTAAATCATTTCGGTATGATCTGAGCTACATCTGTGCCAAATTTGGCGCTTTTAGATGAATTTGCGCGAAATGACCTATTTATGTGCTTAAGGCCCCCAACTATTGAGGGCACATTTTGTTTTACACAGATTGAACACATACTTATTGGCTCAGTAGATTAGCGCCCCCCCCCAAGCGAAGCCGTCCTAGGCACTTGCCTTTGTTGCCTAATGGGTTGACCTGCCCTGATCATCTTTGTATGTATAATACTATAAGATATATGTTAGTTGTTTTTACAATTTATGCAATTTCTGTCAGAGTTCAGCCACTTTTGTTGATTGTATTTTATTGTCTTTGTGGCTGAGCTCTGACACTCATATTTAGTGTCTTGTCAAGTCTATGTGAGAGTGCATGGCTCGTCCTTTTTGGCGTTGTCATGCATTCTCTTTTCTTGTAGGTTATTGGCACGAGTGCATTGTTCTCATGTCATTCTTGCGGCATGCACAAGTGTCAATTGTTTTGTGTTTGTCTCTTGCAACCTCGGCCGCACTTTGCATTGTGCTCGCTTTGTGCTGTGCGTCTGGGTCATGATCTGTTGACATGTTGTGCTGGGATTCGGCCACTTCGGACTTAGTGCCTGTTTATTTGTGGCCGAAACCTCACACAAATGTCCTGTTTTGTCTGTCATTTGGCATGAGCACATAGTTGCCTTTGTCATGTTGTGTCTGTGAGAGCTTGTGGCTTTGTTTAGTTTCTGTATTACAACGTATCTCTGTACAGCCTGCCTCCTTGTCTGCTCATTATTAGTTTATTGGTTTCACCTGTCTGTCGTTAACCTGTTTGATTCCTCTCCCTTTGTTAGATCCTCGTGTTTGCTGTCCTGTGTTGGATTGTTTCATTTGTTGGTTGGTTTCAGTCCTTGTCAGTCCCTGTTTTCTATTTTAAATAAAAGCTAATTGATACATCTGCACTTAGGTCCTTTCTTAAAACACCCCATTCTGTGACGGAGGCCATTCCTCAGTTGCTGCCAGCGTTTCCAGCCACTGAGGCCGTACCTCAGTCGCTTCAAGCATTTAAGGCCACGGAGGCCGTTCCCCCAGTCGCTGCCAGCGTTCCCGGCCATGAAGGCCATTCCCCTGCCACTGTCAGCATTCTTGGCCATGGAGGCCACTCTCCAGTCACTGCCAGTTTTTCCTGCCATGGATACCATCATGGCCACGGAGGTTATTCCCCAGTCTCTGCCAGTGTTCCCCTCCACAGAGACCATTCTGCTGCCAGCGCTCCTGGACACAGAGGCCATTTTCCAGTCGCTGCCAGTGTTCCTGATCATGGTGGAAGCATCTTCTCTGGATGCATCATCCAGACCGGGCCTTAGAACTTCCACTTTGGCAACTGGATTCTGTCCATGGTCTGGATCCCCCATCCTGTTTTCACCCACTCTTTATTGGTCCCGCCTGCTCTGCCCTGGTCTGTTCTGCAGGCTCAGGCCTATGAGTTAAGCCAATTCTTATGAAGGAATTTATGGCCAGCCCTTAAAAAATTATTCAATATACAGTATACCCTGTGACTATTTGAAATTGAAAAAACCCCATAATATTAAGGGTGTTTTTCAAGTAACATGTTACTTGTGATGAAAGTGTAAGCTAAGATAAATACAGGAAAAATTTGGCTCTCGCCAATGTTTAAATCATCTGGAAAATCTGGCCCCCAAAGAAAGTAATTGATGAGTGCTGGTTTACATCATCAACTTGCCTTTTGTGAAAAAAGTTGTGCATATAAGCTGACATCACTACTGTAACAGCTTTTACTTTAAGTCTGTAGTTTTGACTGCACCCAGCAGCTAAACAATTTGTTACATGTTGAGCACAGGTGCAAGAAGGCTCAATGTGGGAAATGCATACTTGCGCAGCCCCCGGTGCCAGCTGTGTGCCATCGCGTCTGTCCCGAGAGGCGCTTCTGTCAGGGAGTACCAGAGATGGCAGTGAGAATTGTCCTTGGCAAAGAGATCTACCTGTGCCATGCCGAATTGGCCCCAAATCAGCTGGACAGAGCCTCCACTCTGGTATGAAAAAAAACAACACCTTTTTGGGTACAATGAAGTAAGGGCTGTGGAGACTCTTCTTCATCTCAGCTGGAGGGACAGGCTCTATCACATCCTTGAGTAGTCCCCCCAGTGGAGGCTTGTGGGACCTCTCGTAATACAAATAATATGGGCTTGAGCCACTTGTCTCAATTTTGAGCATCTTTGTGCACAACTTACGAATCATATTCTTTAGTGTCTGATTAAATCGTTCGGCCAAGTCATCCATTTGGGGGTGGTAAAAGCTGGTCCGAATCGATATAATCCCTATAATTCATACAGTTCGCATAGTGTACATGACATAAACTTCGTGCCCTGATCAGTGTGGTTTTCGTTCAGAATCCCCACTCGGGAGATTATTCTGAAGAGAGCCTCCACAACACTATGTACTGAGATGTTACGCAGAGGCATTGCTTCTGGATATCATGTTGCGTAGTCCACCAGAACCAACACAAAGTGATGCCTGCATTCCGTCTGCTCTAATGGCCTCACAAGATCCATTCCAATTCTTTCGAAGGGGACCTCAATCAACGGAAGGGGCGCAATGGCACTCTTGCCGTGGCCGGCGGATTCACCAGCTGACATTCACGGCATGCCACACACCATCTGCGAGCATCCCCGTGAATGCACGGTCAATAGAAATAGGCCAATAGATGGTTCAGTGTTTTTTCTTGCCCTAAGTGACCTGCCATCCGATTATGATGAGCCGTCTGGAAATGCTCTTCGGAATGAAGAATTAGGTATCTTCATTTGTCGTCACTCAATACAATCAATCTTTAATAACTGAAAAATACGGATATGCAAGCACCATGTCTGGCTGATGCCGTTGATCATCCAATCGTCTCGTGTAATTGATCGTGTCTGCTCCAATCCCCTGCTGGGAAGCTGAGACTTCTCCCTTCCCCATCATGGAGCTGACGTAGACTGCCCTGGCACCGCCTTCCAAGCCAGTGAATCACACAGCACACACAATACACTTTATTGCACATATTCCCCTCAATAATTATTGAAATGCTGGCCAATTCATGCACAAAATCAGTGAATGGGTGAGACGAGGACTAACCGCTGCCTCAATTCTGTTTTTTCCCCTGAAATTGAATGGTAATGACCACTAAAGGGTACTCGTGAATGTCCCCATGCAGACACCTCACCTTGAACCAAGCAGTGGTGAAGTAAGGTCTGATTACAACCTGAATCCACCAAGGCCTGGTAGATACCCCCTTGAATACTCACATGTATCTGGAACTTCCCTGCTCAGTTGGGGGCGGTATGCGGCGTGTCGAGAATCCGGACCAACATTCACACCTCCATCTGCAGAAAATGATCCTGGAAGTGGCCTGGCTCCCTGCAGCGCCAGTACATCAGCCCAGACTTTCATCCTGCACCTATGGCCACATAATATCCCCCCAGGCAGGAAAGGGAACAGACTCAGATGGGGGTGGTAGAAAGGCCCAGAACCCCCTGGGTCCTCAGAGTGGGTTTCAGGGGAATGAACACCTGTCTCCAGGGGGCAGGAACAGGAGTAGGCATAGGGGGAGGAGAGAGAGAGAGAGAGAGAGAGAGAGAGAGAGAGAGAGAGAGAGAGAAAGCTTGGCTGTATCCCGGATACGGCATCAAGTGGTCCTCAGCCAGCTGGACTGCATCCTCCAGCGATGTCGGGTGGTGGCATTGGACCCATGGTCCACTTGGGCAGCCAGTCGATAAAATGTTCCAGCATCACCAAGTTGACAATCCCCCCAGCCTCACGGTCCTCCGCTAGCAATCACCTACAGTAGGTATCTCGGAGCTGTTGGGCTAAGGCAAATAGGCAGCTGAATTTCCCACAGGTCAGCACCTGGAATCGCTGATGATGTTGCTCTGGGTTCTGGCTGACACACTGTAGGTTGGCTTGCTTCAGGGCCAGGTACTTCAGTAGATTAGCCACAGGCAGTTGTTGGACCATAAGCTGGGAACCCCTTGACAATAGCGGCTGCAGGCGTACCGCCCGCTATGTCTGGGACCAGCTGACCACACAGCGGCCTGCTCAAACAACTTAATGAATGCTTCAGGATCATCCTGGGGGCCCATCTTGGCTAGAGTGATCTGACGTGGGGGTCCTGCAGCCAGTGTCGCTGCTGGAGTACCCCATGTGGCAGCAAACTTTGGAACTCCCACCGGTTCTCCACCTGGGCTTGCAGGAGCACCTCGAAGCATTGATGGTGGAGAGTGTTCCTGTTCCCGTTGGTAGTGTTCGTGGGTCAGGGACCCCTACAATAGCAGTCTCCGGTTGCACCGGGGTTGGATGCAGTAGGACCGATCGCCGTGGGGCCCCCCCAGGAAGCACGAGGCCTGGGCGACTGCACCGGTTGCACCGTCCTAAAGATGGCCCTGCATTAAATAAATGTAAATAGAGGCTTCTTGGAATACAACAGGAGTGCAATGTGCTGAGCCAAGCATAACTACAAAACTATTCCATATTTCAATATAATTTTCAAGCATGACTTTCTCAGGCCTAGAAAAACAACATTCAAATTCCCTGAAATTTTCAGGTTTTCCATGACCATGGGAACCCTGAAGCAGTAAAACAATCCAAATATTACAGTAAAAGAAAAGAAATACTGACTGATGACTTACACTTAAATGTTTCTGCATGCCAAGTTCCCAACTAAACAATAATACCAGTTTTACCACAATGACAGCCTTTTATTTCACTTGGCT
Organism: Moxostoma hubbsi; assembly: GCA_032164185.1. Taxonomy (NCBI): domain Eukaryota; kingdom Metazoa; phylum Chordata; class Actinopteri; order Cypriniformes; family Catostomidae; genus Moxostoma; species Moxostoma hubbsi. The sequence goes on along the minus strand of JAVLUX010000011.1, from coordinate 23,114,290 downwards.
ACGCAAAGGTAGGCAGTTAACTCTCTGCCTAATCAATTAATGGCTTAACCGACAGTGTTCTGAGTGAATGGATCTCTTAAAGAAACTGGTCTCAGTATAGTTTGAAAAAGCACTCTGTTTTCATTCTACATGTATACAGCCTACAAAGGCAGAATTTTTCAGTTTTCAGATGCAGCCCTGGCAGGCTGTACACTGCTTTGAGTGTATTTCACTCGAGAAAAGAGCATGAGCTGTCAATTGCTCATGTGATAGTCAGTGACCATCCTGAGCAGAGATCAGACACGAGTCGAAGTGCTCGAAAGCTGCTCAGAAAAGGTTTCAATGAGAGATACAATCAGAACTGAGGGGTGTGACTCCCATGAAGGGCAACAGAAGAGTTCAGCACGCATCTGTGAGGGAGAGCTATTCATGTAGCTAATTAAATATTGTATACAAATAACTACATGTGACTAATTAAATATTTATAGATTTTATCTGTACACTGTTTTGCAGTCAAGTCGTGAAATGTAACTAATCAGTGAGTGCAACTCTAATTACTACTGTGTTGACTCGTTATTTTCCCAAACCAGTCGGCAGATAGAGACTAAAAAAGAAATTTCAGTATGACTATTATTTCTTTAGATAGGGATAATTTTGGATAAAACTAACTAAACTGAAAGGATCAATTGAAAATTAAGTAGAAATAAAAACTAAATAAAAATCTGAAACAATAATAACCCTGGTCGTAATGACTGATGCAGTTTTCACTTTCTTTAGTCTATGTTTGATTGGAGGGGAAAAGCAACAAATAACTGAAATGTCAACAGAATGCAATAAGAAGTGTGTTTAAGGACAGTTTTTTCTATATACACCTAAAGCTTATGCTTTCATTCTGAAACCACTTTGAAGTTAGTTCAGTAGGATACTAATCATAAATTATACATATGAAATGCAGCATGGTTTTTTTGTTACATTTATATGAACAATATATTTTTCTTAGTTGCGAAGGTTAAAATAAACTTAATATATTGAGGTTGTGCTTGAGTTTACGGTTACAATTTTAATCCAGATTCGTTAATGGATGAATTCTCGACAAGGACTCTACCTTTTTTGGACTCGGCCTTGAGTTCTGTCCCTTTATTACAAGGACTCGATTGGCCTACATGCTCTGGTGATCGTGAAACCCTGTCAGTTCCATCAGGTCCCGTCTCTGTTACTCGAAAGGTTTGTGTTCTTAGTGGATGGTTCCCGATTCTATATGGATGGAAAGGCCAACACTGGTTGGGCCGTGGTGGAAAACCTCTCCTCCATCTGGCAGGGGAGCCTTCCAGGAGGGCATTTGGCCCAAGCTGTGTTACTGATGGGTTACTACATGAAGACAATGTTGAGACCACTACTATCTAACCTGAGTTCCAAAACTGCTGTGAGGGTCTTGAAACAGCTGCTGGAACAAATAAGTGGTTTGCTTTAAATCTCAAGGTCGAAATTGCTAGGAGCCTCTAGAACATGGCAATTCTTGTTCTGCAATCTATAAAAGGCTATGTGTTGGTGTGCAGTTTGTTCACTGTGCTTAATAAATAGAACATGCCATGGAAGCTCAGACTTGAGTCTTTATTTCCCACTATAGTAAGAATAGTGAATAATTTGTACGTTTTCGTATGAACAAAGTCATATGATTTCACCATATTTTGCTATTTTAACAAATTATCATCAAACTATGTTGCCAGTTCCCGCAGCTGTTCTATTCCCATCAGTAGAATCTTGTTCTGCTGCCTGGGAATCTCACCTCAAAGAGGGTTCCTTCTTACCTGGCACCAAATACTGTTTCGATTTCTCCAACACTAAATTCAACTTAATCTGTTTTTCTGTTGTTCTACTTCCTGTCTCGCAAACTTATTTTACTGTTTCTGTCTCTTTTTTTCAGATGCCCGAAGAGTCTCTGCCTATCCAAATTTTGTAACTTCAATCCGTGTTTTTGTGTTCAGCCTGTGTTTTCTTTTCCAGCTCACGATTCCATATCCATGACCCCTACCATTGTTCCGGTTCCTGTGAATGCTCCTTTGTTTAATTTTCTATTTTCTTTGGATGTGTAAATGTCCATTACCAAGTCTGAAACAATGACCACACTCGACTCCAGTGGTGAACTCTCAGGGCCAACAAAGCCTTATCTGCCTCTGCTGGCATAACAGGCCTTATTTTTTCCCTTTTATTGATATTTATCTATATTCTTGTATGTATTTTTTAATAATTCCCAATTATATCATCAGTCTACAGACAAATAGTAGTTTATTCCTTGTTGTTTACAAGCAAAGAGTGAGTCTGAGCTTCAACCAGGACCTTTAAAATTTCCAGTGAATCCCTCAACAGCACAAATGAATTGGGAATCTTATGTAAGACTGTGAGATTCATTAACCAGTAAAAGAGTTTTATGTTTAACAGGTGGGTTTGAGAACACTCATTTAGAGTTGTCTCTGCTGAACCCTTCTAGCCGGCCTTCAGTTACACAATCTCATATTAAGTGATGTACATAACTTTGAAGCCATTTTTTGTTTAGTTTGAATGTTGATAGCTGTAATTTTGGAATTCAAAAGTCATGTCTAGAATGGTCCATGTTAAATCACACAATTCTGTTATCATTTAAATATATATTCTTCACCTGGGTTCAACTTGCTTTGTTTATAAGCAGATGGCATTTAGTTGTTTAATAGCATTTTACCAAGCTATCAATAAAATGTGTAGATCAATAAAACATTTTAGCCTACATCTTGAAAGCTGAAAAATAAAATACAATAATCTACATTTCAAGCCTAAGGAGATTATATTTGATAAAATTGTTTTATGTAATCGTCACGTGTTTAACTCATGGGGTGTTTTTATGTGGATTGCTCATACAAACATTAAGTAGCATTAAAGTTTTAAAAAAAACAATGTTAAGTGTTGTAGAGAAATACATTTATCGAAACACTAATACCAAGAATTCATGATACGCTAATACAACTCTTGGTTATATTATGCTATAATCATTTATAAATGATTTCTGTTAGATATTTTTATAAAACTTATAGATTGATTTATAACTTAAGAAAATAAATTTACATTAGAAACTGTGTAAAAGGCTATCTGAAGAGAAACTTTCTGCAAAACTTTCATCTGGTGAGACCAATCTATAATTACTGCAGACATTACTACAGTAGGAAGGCCATCAGAAATATTGTTTAAATTTTTAATTTGCTTTTGTATTAATATACAAAACCCAATTCTATTTTTTGTCCCCCACAAATCACAGGTGAAAGCAATAGGTACCATACAACAACAAGAATATAAAATTAATTGATAAACTGAAAAATGCTAAATTATTTTTAGTTCAAAACTGCTTTATTGTAAAGTAACAACAATTTTGTGACATAAGTACAATTAACTTTTTAATAATAGGAATCATTGATACGCCTCATGCTCATGAATCTCATGCCACCCATATTGCTGAAGCTTCTGTACTCTCCAGGCCTGAAGTAGTGCATCCTGCCTCTGTAGTTGGGCTGCTCATACATGAGCCAGTGACCGTCCATCACATGGCAGGAATTGCAGTGAGACATGCGGTAGCGGTCCATGATGTTGTCACAGTCATCCATCAGCTCATACATCTGGCCCATGAAGTTCTCCCTCTCATAGATCCTCATTCTGTAGGATCCCCTGTACTGTATATGAAAAAAAAAGAATATAAATAGAAAATTATTTTTTTCTGTTCTCAAAGTGAATCAAGTTATTACAATCACATCAAAATGCTAATGGAACTCACCATAGGGATCATACGGCAGGACTTGATGCAGTCATTCATTCCAAACATAGACATGTAATCAGCATACTCGCCCTTCTTAAAGAAATACTGGTTTCCCATGTAGTTGGGACGGTCATACATCATGAAACAGCCACTCTCTATTCTGCAAGAGTGACAGCGGCTCAGATAGGAGGACATGTCAGCACAGTCGCTCATGCACTCATAAGAGCGCCCCTGGAAGTTCCTGTCCTCGTAGAAGATGACCTGGGAAAACACAACATGGTACATTTTGACTGGATTACATTTTATCATCAGTGAGAAGAGCAGCACAATTTGAAACATGACCAAAAGAAATATCCAATTATTCAAAAAAGTAGGATTGTTGTACTGAGAATTCTTAACTGTTTTTATTTGAGCTGATTAGATGTATTTTTTAAAACAGAAAAGAAAACAATTAAAACATGTATTTTAGAAATATAAGCCAAGTGTTGAAGGTATGGTTATCCTTTACTCCCGGCTTACCTTTCCGTGCATGGTTGCAGTTGTGGTTGTTCCAAACTTGTCATTGAAACGACAGCCCGCTGCCTTATATATACTATATGGACTCCCAAAGAATTTGTAATACTATTGTTTAAAAAGGCCTTAGTCAGCAGGATGGTATAGCGAGTGGTACCGTGTGGTACTACAGACCTAGAAAGGTTATTATTTCAAGCCTTGTGGTGGAGAATATTAGAATTTTCTGCCAGTAAAGCAATTCTATAGGCAAGAATGCAATCTAAACAGACAAAATACTGCCTGAAACAAATATTCTTGTGTAACTAAAGGATTGTAGGGAAAGTGAACATACTAAAAATATTTGTTATTATTTTATTTATCATTCTGTTAGCATGTATGTCAACTAAACTTACCCTTACTTGGTTGTGAATATACATATCACCACAGATTTTTCACATTACACTTTTGGTTTTAAACTTTTTTACTTGTTAAAAGAAATTCAATATAAGTTTATTTAAAAATTAAGATACCTTTGTCCTTTCGATTTCTGAATTGTACTAAATTAATTATCACATTTATTTAATAAATTACCCATCATAGAATGTGAGATATTTGGTGTGGCCACCTTTGCCTTTAAAACAGCCTCAATTCTCCTTAGTATTACTGGACACAGTTTTTCTTGGTTGTTGGCAAATAGGATGTACCATTTCTTGGAGAATTCACCACAGTTCTTCTATTTATTTAGGCTCTCTCAACTGCTTCTGTCTCTTTATATTATCTCAGACTGACACAACGTTCAGTGGGGGGCTTTGTGGGAGCAATGCCATCTCTTGCAGAGCGCCCTGTTCTTCTATTCTAATATTTCTATTTGCAAAAGTAATGTTTGGGAGTCTAACATTTATTTTTCCTATTGACACACTAAAGCTGAAGATATAAATAACAATCGTGAAACATTTTAAGTGCCTAGAACTTTTGCACAGCACTGTATATACAGGGTTTTAAAATAACTACCGGCAACCATGATTGATATTTATGGTAGCCAACTGTCCGGTATTTTGTCTGAAATGAATGACACATGTCTATTATCCTATATTTAAGATGCGATATCTCATACTACATAATCAAAACAGCATTTCTGGCATGCTACTTAGTTAGCCGTATGCTAAACTAACAGGAAAATTGTCTACTGGTATATGCTAAATAAGTTAATGCTAAATAAGCAGGCTGATCAGTTAGCAGCATTAGAGGTCGACTGATAGTGGATTTTACCGATTAAGTTTGGCAGTACCTGCCGATACATTTCTGTCTCTGGTGGGGCATGTAATGTGATTTTTGTATTTAGGCAGTTCACGTGTGAGATTTATAAGAATAATAATAAGTGAGTCTGGGAATTATTATACATGTCTGTGATCTGATCAGCCAGCTGTTGCTGCGCTGCACTCACACACGCATGTGGATGAATATAAACACTCACAAGAATATACAAGGAAAACTTCCACAACAAGTAGAAAGGCTTACAGTTTATGAAGAGAACCTCTAAATTAGGACATCACATCTTCTTCAGCATTGTTACATCTGTACACCAACATTCGTGAATGTAAAAATACGTTCCACCACCTCTTGTTTTCCCCATTTCCCCAACTCTGCAGTTTGATCCACTTGGAACAGTGGAAGTCCGTTAGATGTAATGCGCTGTCCAGAACGGTTTCGCTCAACCAGGTTTCCATGTAGCACAATGCAGCAGAATTTGCAAAGTACATATTTTTGCAGGTGAGAAGTAATTTGTCCGTTTTGTTAAGAAGAGAGCAAAGATTTGCTAGACAGTTGCTTGGCAGACAACACAAAAAACAACAGAATCCTGAATGAAGAGGAATATACTTACAATCAGTAGTGGCTCATGACCAAATACATAGGTGGGGTAAATCTTGCTCTGAACGCTATAGGTTATGCACACCACTGTTCTTTTTTCCCTTCATCATTTTTTTTTACATTATTGAACTCATTTAACTCACTCATTCATATAATCTATCCTATTTGAATATTACTACAGTACTAAAAAATGAAATGCTTAATAATAATAATAATAATAATAATAATAATAATAATAATAATGTTTAAATCACAGTAGTTTCAAGTAGTATATAGTTTCACAATAGAAATATTTCAAATCACATACACTGCTACTGTAGGCTATATATCCCACTGTCCACTTGAAAAATAAGAATGAAAAAGTAAATATGGGAAACATCTTTTATTCAGTTAACACAGAGCCAGTGCTTGTTGACTTACAAGTGTTCATCATACAATACATACAGAGTCTTATCACCTACCTTTGTCTTTTGATTTCCAAACAATTTTTATGTCTGGCTTGTCAGGACCAAGCTGTTTGATGGCCAATTTGTCTGAATTTGCAACAGACCCAACATGCTGTTACACATACATTTGTCAATAGTGCTCACCATATTCGCAATCTGTCACACTGCTAGCACGCACTAATACTAAAGTAACCTTTGGTTTGGCTTATGTTTGTGGGCAGATTTATTTCTTGTCTCAATGTATGCTCGTTGCAGTACCATATTTGACCACAGATTTCCATCTATGTTTTCAAGCGCATCAAAATTATAGTAGATAGCCCGCACGTTATAAAGGGGCCTGGGCTCACTCGCTGAGTGTTGGAACAATTAGCTCTCTTAGACAGTGAGGATGCACAAAGAGAGAGAGGACAAATCTAGGTTATAAAACCTGGCGAATGTGTTTTGTGAAAACCAACCTGCTGCTAAACATATGTCCTGCAAGAACACACAGTTTAACCATGCCCATGAAGAGGCCATGCCTCTGGTCAAATGCGCTTTCACACCGATGGGGCATAGTGCACCTTGCAATTCATGGTCAAGGGCCATTGCATCAACGATCCAATGAGAGAGCCTTTGTTTGGAGAAGGACATGCCTAAGGACATGCCATTTCAACCTGATTCATAATATTTACTATGCCAATGGGGGCAAAAAATGATTAAAAAAACTTGTCCACTCTGTTCCAGATCCTTTGGTCCTCTGGAGTGTAGTTCGGCTGTGCCATGGTGAATGATGGTGACCTCTTCATTCGACTGAGTTTGGTAGTGCTACCTGGTCGCGTCCTGATGATCATTACTGATCCAGAGCTGTTGACCAGAGCGCATCGTCCTTTCCAGTTGCTTGGTAAAGAGGCGTACAATTTATGTATGCAGATCCACTGCGCCCCCTTCATGGACCTGGTTCCATCAGCTGTGGGTGTTTGTGGGTGTGCACCATTGAGGCACTTATCTGAGAAGAGTTCTCGAGCTGCTTCCTCAAGCACCATTGGCAGCAGATTGACCGGTTTCCCCAGGACGTATTTCGATATGTATTCTTACAGTGTTTGATGGGGATGCTGCCCACTGAGTTATTCCCTTCTACATGGCAAGTTAAGTTATAAGGTATGGATGACACCATTTCCAGCAGCCCATTCACTCTGGGCAATGCCCCAGAACCATTTATTGGGCGAAAGTACTGTATTACCCATAGTGCTTGGTCTGCCGGAGTGGTGTCACTGTATTGCTCTGTCCAGTGCAGGGGTTCACGATAACTCAGTTCAGCAACTCGTGTTCCTGCATGTGTTGAGCTATGTGGAAATAGGGAACAAACATAACATGCTTCTTTGGGGTGCGCTGAGCGGGCCGTGTGGTTAGCTAAATGCCACCACAGGTTTGTGGCGTAAGTGTGGGGTGGATCGGAGTGCACAAGATCACTTATTTGTTTTATGGCTGTAACGGCCTCAAGAATGGCCAATATCATCAGGACTTCTTTCATCTTGTTGTGTGATTAAAGGTTGCTTCTCCCGTGCTGGGTCACACTTTTCACAGCTTGTTGAATGTCCCACTAAGCGACACAGGAGTGTTTTGGGTCTGTTTCTATGCCACCTTCTTGCTTGGGTTATCAATATGTCCCACATATATCGTGGTTCTTCAGGACCTTGGGTTTCTGCGTTGTGCTTGCCACTGACGCTGCATGTTCAGCTCCTCCAGTGGGGTCACACACAACAGTCACCTTTCAATCCCACTCCCAGTCCCTCCTCAGGTGCTGGCTTAATCCGCGATGCGTGTATCCACTGGGGCTGCAAGTCAGTCAGGACTGCAGTTCTGGTTACTGCGATGACCGTTGTCGGACCCTGGTACCTGGGCTCCCCAGTCTTGGACGGTTTCAACCTGAGAACGATGACCTGCTTGTTTGGGACAAAAGGGTGAGTAGGCTTTTGCTCTGGTAAAGGGGGAGAGAGAGAGAGACGTTACCATTAATATCATTCAATGTTCTTATCAAGGAATCCACGTATTCCTCGATCACCACCTCCGTGTCACCTGTGGAGAGAAAACCAGCGCGGCCTTTGACCCATGGGGTCGGGAAAGGCCTACCCATTAGTATTTCAAATGGTGGTAATTTAGTTATTTTTGATGATGTCATCCTGAGTTCTGTAAGAACAGCAGGAAGCATATCTACCCAGTTCCCACCTGTCTCCGTGCATGCTTTATTCAACCATTCTTTTAGTATACGGTTCATGCATTCCACCACTCCCGACGACTGTGGGTGGTATGGGATGTGAAAATACCAATTAATACTGAGCTCCTTTGCCAGGAGTTGCGTTACTTTTGATGCAAATGGGGTACGGTTGTCACTCTCTATTACTGTTGGTATCCTGAAATGAGGAATAATTTCCTTCGCCAGTACCTTTACTACAGTTTTGGCATTTTCTCTTGCACAAGGAAATGCTTCAGTCCATTTTGAAAATATATCTACTATTACAAGGAGCAGTTTTAGGTTCCTACACGCTCGCATGTGAGTAACATCGATTTGGAGATGTTGAAAATGTGCCTCAGGATGTGGTAAGTTTTGGTGTGATACTTATGTGGGTGGTTTCGTGCACACGTCAGACATGAGTCTAGGATCAAATTCACAGTTGCTCTGACTGCGTGAATACAGTATTCTTGATTTATGGCGTCTATTACTTTCTGTTTTGACACATGCGATAGCCCATGGTAATGCCTACAGAGTGTTACTACTGCTGTTTTTGGCAAGGCCAGCCGGCCCTGCTGGTCTCTAAGAAGTCCATCTAGGCTGCTTTTAACCCCCTGACTTTCCCTGTGGGTGATGTCTGTATCTGTAGGATTTGCCTGTAGTATTTTTATGTCTAAGTTTTGGATCAACGCGCTAGTCATCAGGTGCGCCCCACCCTCCTGTTCCATGTGGGCTATTTATTACCTCTTTCACTGCCTATTTAGCTACTTCATCTGCTAACCTGTTTCCCTGAGCCTCCTTTGTCTCCCCTGGAGCGTGACCCGCTACTTTGATCACAGCTAATTTTGTTGGTAGCTGTGCTGCTTTTAGCAACTTTTAGCAAAACCAAATTTTGGTGTGAAATTGGCTTACCCTCTGCAGTCTCGAAGTTTCTTGCTTCCCACAATTTTGCAAAATCATGTACTACCCCAAATGTGTATTTGGAGTCGGTGTAAATGTTGATAATTTTTCCCTTTGCCAATTGACATGCCCTTATCAGTGCAAACAGTTCCGCCACCTGTGCTGATTTTTAGGGTAATGAGTATGGCTCGATTATAGTACCTGGTAGTTGGGTTACTGAGTAGCCGCACCAATATACGGAGTCGTTTGGTTTTGAACATGATCCGTCTACGTACCAACAATCCCCCTCCTCCAGAGCGGACATGGAAACGTCCGGTATGCAAGAGGTTTGGTCTGCGATCTGTATTTTACAATCATGTTTGTCGTGAAGTGCCCCTTTTGTTAGCATTTTCTGCAAACATAGTGTAGGGCCATGCGTTGCGGATGAGGAAGTAATAGTTAAATTAGCTGTTGCTAGTAGGGTGGCCTCGTACCCGCTCCTTCGTTGTGCCATCATGTGTTGTGTGGTGAGGTTTTGCAGAATCACTCTTACCTGGTGGGGGGTGTGGACGGTAAGGGGGTGTGATAATACTATTCGCTCTGCGTCCTGAACCATTAAAGCTGTGGCAGCCACTGCACGCAGACAAGCAGGTAGGTCTTTAGCCACTGTATCAAGCGTTTTGGACAAGTAGGCAACAGGCCTGTATGGGCCCGCATGGTGCCCTCGCTTTCGTGCACGTACAAATGGAAAGGCTTGGTGTAGTCTGGTAGACCGGTTCACACCAGTTCATTAGTCTTCAACAATGCGTGATATGGAGCCACTGAATGTGCTATGCCTGCCTCGTCCTAACTGGTAGCCCATAACACTGGGTTTACACTGGTAAGGGCGGGGTCAGGTTCCTGTTTCTGGGTGAATACAGGCTGTGAGGTGGTGGTGGCATAGTGGCTAGAGCACAGGGCTGCTAATCAGAAGGTTGCTGGTTCGAACCCCACGGCCACCACCATTGTGACCTTGAGCAAGGCACTTCACTCCAGATTGCTCCTGGGGGATTGTCCCTGTAATAAGGGCTCTGTAAGTTGCTTTGGATAAAAGCGTCTGCCAAATGCATAAATGTAAATGTAAAATGCTCATCAAAATCATGTCCAGTGAGGGTGGTTTGCTCCATCATTGCATGGGGAAATATGAAAGTTACATCATTACCAGAAAATAATATTTGTGCATTAAGTCTGTGCAGCAGGTCACGCCCAAGCAAGCAGAAAGGTGAATTTTCCTCTAATACAAAAGAATCAGTGAGATACAACTCAGGGTCATGTGGAGAGGTGATTAGCAAAGGATGTGTAATTTGACAAGTTACGGGGGTGCCAGTAACTCCCATGGAACACATAGTTTTCCCCGTAATGGGTCCATTGTACATCTGTGCAGATATTGTGCTTTTGTCGGCCCCTGTGTCAATTAGAAAGGTTATTTGTTCATTATTAAATGTAAGAGCAATCATTGGTTTATCTGTTGGACGATATGTTGACAATACCCGCACAGAACACTCCCGTGGGCACCCCTATTGGGATTGTGCATGACCCTGATTTGGTGGCCAGGACATTGGATAATTTGGGGTCGCCTGCTGGGGAACCCAAGTTCGTACTGCATTGTGTTGTTTTTGTTGCTGTCTAGGTTCTACCTGCTGCTGTTTCCAACGTCGCCGCGGAGCAATTTGTTGGTCACGTTTTTTCTTTCTACACTCGAGGGCCTTATGTCCTAATTCACGGCAATAATAGCTCTCGATTTGTACCTGCCTGCGACCCTGCGGCATTCTGTATTCAGGGCGTGAGCGGTTATTCTGCAATGGACAGGGGTGCTCTGTGCCCATAACATGTAATGCTGCTGATTTGGCTGATGGAAACTCGCCAGCGGTGCTTAATTCACGCACTCGTACTGCAAACTGGCTAGTAATTAACAGTTGTGTTAATGCGAAGTATGGAAGCGCATGCCGGGGTCATGTTGGTCAAACAGGTGTTAATATACAATGATTTTGTCAACCCATCTGCTGGTAGCCCTGATTTATGGACCCATGCCTCGTGGAACCGAGCCACAAAGGTGCATGTGTCTTTGGTTTTGTCCTGCTTAGTGTTTCCTGCATGACTAATATCCTGTTTGGATTTCACTATCCCTTGCAGGTAGAGACGCAACCCCTGGAAGAATGTTTGGTGTGCGCCGGGTTTGGCCCAATGCCAGTCTCTTTTCGCATCAATGGTGCGCATTTTATATTCTGAAACTGCCTTTTTGACAGCGTCACCTGGAGTAGGAGGATCTGGCAGTTTCGGTCGATCATTGTCTCGGTTTAATTCACGTATGTTAGCTATCAAAACTTCTTCTGTAATATCCCCTGGCAACATTTGTGTTACAATGTGCCTATAATCAGCACCAGTAAATTGCTGATATTCTGTCATGCCTTGCAGCACGGTTACAAAACGCGCTGGGTCTTCTAATGGTTTAGGAAGAGCTTTGACAACTGTTTGGACTTCTGCCAGGGTTAATGTAGTGACTTTGATGTCATCGCCTGTGAGAACGAATGGGCATGCAGTACTACCTTCTTCATCATCTATTTTTGTTGTTTTTGACCCTTCGGACGCACAAGCATTGTATGGCGGCGGGGCAGACGGCGCCACCTGCACCGCGGCCATTGGATGCTTGTCTGGTCCGTCATAATTTGATACTAAAGCAGCTAATTTGGCAGTCGCCTTTTTCGGGTCCCTCATCCCACAAAGGTTTCATTTTCCTCCATACATCATATGATTCTTTCATATATTTATAATCCCACTGTGGGTCTCCCCAACCACCTTTAACCATAATTTTTGCCTCCCTCATAAAATTGTCTGAAAAGGACCCATCCCTTGAGTATGGGTTGAGTTGTTTTTTCCCCTCTGACCATCCAACCAGATTGCTAACGTACGGTTCGGTATTAAACCCTTGATTATTCTTGTACATGAAAGCTTTTGATGTTTCCCCTAGAAGGGGTCGACTTAATTTGTCCCCCATTATTGTTTATTTTGTTTAGAACCCCTTTTGTTTATTTTATCAATACTTCTTTAAACACACAGTTGTAAAAACTGATACCTCTGAAAGTTATTATTTTTGTACCAGGAAAATTTCTTCACAGCTTTCATTCCCAACATTCATTCAATACATGAAAGACACTTTCTTTATTAGACAACACAAACTTTTCACACTTGTTGCTCATGTAACATTCACTCTCAAATGTAATCACACTTACAGACACATATACTCTTCACAAAGTAAAATGCCAAACAATGGGAGACACATAACAAACAACATATAATTCTCCAAACACACAGCTCTAATGCCTGCTGGACTGGGCACATACGAGTACGGTTTGTTATATGTGTAAAGCTTGGGCTCTAGAAACACGCAGGACTTTTTACCCTTGTGATACACAAGTAACAGACATACACAGATCTTATAAAAGTACAAAATTTATTTTAAACAGTTTAAAAACTATTCGCAATCATATGCATGATCAAGGAGGTGAAAACACACAATAAATGTAACTGGATGCCTCCGTTCAATGTTTAGGAGGAATGCTACAATCTGGCGCCCACTAGTGACCAGCGAATAAACAGAGGCTATCACACGAATTACCCCAATAGAGTCATATCCAACCAAGCACACAATCACACGTGAGATTTACACAGCAAAGGCAAATGGCATAAAAATTTACAGGTGTAATCACTTCAAAACAAACCCCTCACATTAAGAGACAAGCCTATAACTACATTAGTATAATCAGTAGTAGCCCTCTAGTTAGTTCACTCCATTGTGGATGACGATAGACAGATAACAATAATCTCTAGGCGAGCAGCCACACTAACCATTTCACTAAGCAAATGAGAAGTATAAACAGGCAACACATCACAATTACATGTATTTAACAGAGCTTCAAAAAACACGGTTAACAGGCATGTCACTCACGACCCCGCCCACTCGGCGCTCATAGTAAACAAGGGCGACGCAGTGGCACACACAAGTCCTGGCTTCAGACAATTTACACTCCCACTGGCCAGCGAAGAAATCCGGAACCGTTGATCCGAGCTGCGAGACATGGGAAGGGAAATGAGTTCCAAACAAACGCCCGTCAGTGCACACTCGTTCATAAGCTAAGTGATAAGAATTCCCACTTCCCTCAATCAAGATGAATAGGGCGCGTTGGTTGGTATCATTGACCTCTCACTGTCAGGAGTCAATCGTGATCGTTGTCACTGCGTGGAGTCGTGCATGAGTTCTTTGATGTAGGCGCAGAGTAATCGAGCTCGTCGCGTTACGGCGTCAGTCGCGGTGAAGGAACACTCCAGAAAGACTGCGTGCTGGTTTTCTTATTCAGTTGATCTGCCAATCGCGTTGTACTGCTGGCTCGTTAACAATACTGGACGCACCTGTGAACAGAGACTTGCAGATACATGTGCACAACTGATAAACATTAACCCACCCTCGCAGTCTGTCAACAGTCAGTGTTCTCCTCCCGTTACATTTTCCCCCAGCCTTTAATGATGGTCGTCTCGAACAAAGTCCTTAAAAGTTAGGTGGCCAATGCCATGGAGTGTCCAGACGGTTAAGGCCTGTAGCGTGCAGGTGTCGTTCCACGGGTGGCACGCAGGGGATATCGATGAGAGTCCTGGTTGTCGATAACCAGATCAGATTCTAGGGCTGGGTCGTGACTCATTACTGCAAGGGGTAACATTACTGGGTCAAGTTCAGCAAGAGGTAACATTTCTGAATCAGGCCCAGGGGCTTCATGGGCTGCAGTGGCTGGTGCATGGGAAAGAGAAGTACTAGCTGCTAGGTCAACTGGCTCACAATGAAGAATTGGAGGGGCTACCTGGTGTTGGGGGGCATGATGGAGTGGAGCTAGTGGATTGAAGGGCCAGTGGTGTTGTCCGAGGCTGTGCTGGTTGAGGCCCTGGCCTTCTCTCGAACAACCCTCTTCATTGCGACTGGTCCTTTGCTGATCCCCAGGATAGGGCCGCAAATTGTTGCAGTGGATGATTCGAATGGGACCCTACTCCATCTCGGGCCGGATGCTGAAGACTGGTTGATCTTGTCGTGGCTGTGCAACCACTACAAAGGGCGTAGGGAGCCATTGTGGGGCTAGTTTTCCTTTGGCCCTACGGCGGAAGTTCCTTAACAACACCCTCTCCCCCGGTAACAGTGGCAGAATTCTGGCATGCCTGTCGTAGCTAGATTGGTTCCACTGCTGGCGACATTCAACATTGTTGCGTACAGTGGCATAAGCTTGAAGGAGAGTTCGATGGTGGTTCCTAACCCAACCTTCGACATCATCCCGGTTTTGCGGCGGTGCAACTTCATGAAGCACATCTACCGGCAGTCTAGCATGGCGGCCAAAAAGCACATAATGAGGGGTCATCCCTGTGCTTGAGTGAGTGGTGTTGTTATAGGCTTGCAAAAGAGCCGGCAACTGGCTGGGCCATCGAGAGTGCAAATCTGCATCCATGGTGCTCAGGAGGGATAGGAGGGTACGGTTCAACCGTTCGCAGGCTCCGTTTCCCTGCGGGTGGTATGGTGTAGTGCGACTTTTCTTGCAACCATACATTGCACAAAGCTGGTGCATCAGGTCTGACTCAAAAGCCCCTCCTTGGTCACTGAGGATGCATTCTGGACAGCCAAAGGGGAGAATGAGTGCCATCCATAGAGCCTTGGCGGTAGTGGGAGCTGACTGATCTCTGGTGGGCACTGCCAACGCATAGCGGGAAAACAAATCTGTAATCACAAGTATATACTGGAAAGTGTCAGATGGCCTCCCAAGGGACAGAAAGTCTATTGCCACAATTTCAAAGGGGTAACTGGCAGAAATGGGGCACAGGGGTGCTTTTTGTGGTCCTCCCCATTTGCCTACCACACAGTTCAGACATTCGGCCGCCCACGTTCTGGCATTGGTGTTCATCCCCACCCAGTAGAATCTCCTCCGCAGTAGCGAGACCATTTTGTCGCCACCTGCATGACCTGCAGCTTTGTGGTATTCTTCCCACACTCGTCGGGCTTGGTCTACTGCCACAATGATTTGTCGCACAGGGGCTCCAGTGTCTGGCTCAGTCTAACAAGGGCCCCATCATGGAGTTCCAGCCGGTCCCACTCCCTCAGCAAGCAACGGAGCTGTAGAGACAAGGTAGGAAGTTTGTTTATTATTGGGGGCTCACCTTGTATTTTCCAGGTGTGCAGCTGCTGCAGGTCAGGGTCCATCTTCTGCTGGCACTCCCACCATCCTACCCTCCTGTGTGACTTTGGAGGTGTGGTGCTCCGTATTGTGGTGCTCCGTACAGTATGTACAGAAGTGTCTGTTGTCTCTCCTGGTATTCTAGAAAGCACATCTGCATTTCTATTAGCGATTCCTGGTCGGTAGCGGATTTCGTAGGAGTAATTGGACAGTTGGGCCACCCATCTCTGCTCCATTAGTCCATCTCTGCTCCCAACTTTGCAGTCTCCAGATGGACTAATGGGTTGTTGTCAGTGAACACCGTAACCTGGGCTCCCCACAAATAATCTTTAAATTTTTCAGTGATGGCCCACTTCAAGGCCAGCAGCTCTAACTTGAAGGAGCTATAGTTTTGATCACTGCGCTCTGGGGGATGGAGGCTATGGCTAGCGTAGGCTATAACCCTCTCCCTGCCATCTTGGACTTGGGCAAGGACTGCTCCCAGGCCATTCAGACTTGCGTCCGTGTACAACCTGAACGGGAGCTGAAAATCGGCGTAAGCCAGTATTGGGGCACTGAGGAGGGCCTGTTTGAGCGACTCAAAGGCGACCTGGCACTCGGGGGTCCATTTGATGGCTAAGGAGGGACGATGGGCACTTCCCTGCAGGAGCTGGTTGAGGGGAGCGGCTACCTTTGAGAAAGCGGGGATAAATCTCCGGTAGTATCCTGCAAACCCCAAGAATGAACGCACCTGTTTCACTGTTGCTGGTGTAGCCCAATTACGGACGACTGCAGTCTTATCTGGGTCTGTTGCTACCCCCTGGCTGCTGACCACATGTCCCAGATAGGTCACCTTTTGCTGGAATAGATGGCATTTGTGAGGCTGCAGCTTTAGGCCATGCTCCTGGAGACAGCTAAGAACCTGCTCAAGATGTTGTAAGTGGGTGTTGAAGTTGGGCGAGTACACAATGACGTCATCTAGGTAAATGAGAAGAGAATCGTAGACTTGTGCACCCAGGCAATGCTGCATTAGCCTCTGAAACGTGGCTGGAGCATTACAGAGGCCAAAGGGCATGCGCTCAAACTAGTATAGGCCAAAGGGGGTAGTAAAGGCAGTCTTTTCTTGGTCTGCAGGTGCCACTTCCACCTGCCAGTACCCGCTTGCCAAATCCAGAGTTGAATACCACTGGGCCCTGGTGAGGCTTGTGAGGGATTCTTCTATGCGTGGCAATGGGAAAGAGTCTTTGTGCGTCACTGCGTTAAGTCGGCGATAATCCACGCAGAACCTCCATGACGCATCCTTTTTCTTTGCCAGAACAACCGGGGCAGCCCATGGACTCGAACTCTCTTTTACAACGCCACTCTCCAACATACCTTGCAGCAGTGTCCTCAAGTCGGGGTAAAGGTTGGGAGGAACCGGTCGGTACCTTTCTCGTATCGGTGGAGCTGTGCCTGTGGGGATCTGGTGTGTGACAGCCGCAGTCTTTCCAAAGTCGTCCTCGTGAGCCGCAAACATGTGAGACCACTTCTGTAGGAGAGCTGCCAGTTGGGCTTGCTGGTCACTATTCAGGTCCTCACCACGCAATGCAAGGGCTGGGTGACCTTCAGTCTGCGTTTGTTCTGCATGCATAACATCAACCTCAACCACCTGGGGTTCTATGTTTCGCAGCACGAGTCTGGAACGTCCTTTTATGTCCCTTGGGTCTATTTGGGTCACAGAAGCAAGGGGGCACCGTTGTGGCAACTCTAGGGGGAATGTATTAGGATTGCAGACATGGAGGGGAACCTTCCCACCTTGCACCAGCTCAGCGTTCTGGCAACACACCACTCCTGCCCATGGTGATCCAAATCTTCAACTAAGACAGGGCAATTAGGCTGGTTGGTGGCCTGTGGGACGTGGGCCCAAACGATCATCTCACTTCCGGGGGGTAACACCACAGGTGGCTGTCGCTGGAGTTTCGTCACACCTTGGAGCTCTACCTCAGGCATAGATGCGTTTACTCTTTGGCAGGCGGCGAAGGCTGCATCCCAGGCTTTCTCTGCAGAAGGGGGGAACACAGATTTGAAAGCTGCAATACCAGGGTGTCTACCCTCGAAAATGCCCGCCCAACAGTCTGATACGACATTCATACCTAGAAGTCCATATTCTGTGTTTATGCAATCATCTCGCACGATAAACCCCCCCCCCCCCCCCCTTCTCATGTACTTCCACACCCCCAATATTAAAATTCAGTACTGCGTATCCCCCATTAGCAGCTCTCAAAGCTAACCAGGAAATTTGAGCGGGGTCTTGCATACAGTCTTTGCTAAAATGGCACTGGAACAAGGCTTGGCTAAAGAGTGTAACTTGAGAGCCAGTGTCTATTATGCATGGGATCCGTCGCCACTGGACCAACACTTCAACCTCTGGGCACTTACCCACCATGGAGGGCCTTTGTAGGGACACGGTTGGGGGCCTCTCCCAGTTCACTGGCCCTGCTGTGACCGGGGGTATCGAAAACCCGACTGGGCTGGACGTCTTCTTGGGCAAAAACGCTGTATATGTCCCCCTTCTCCGCAATCACGGCAGATGGCTTGGCCTTGAGCATCCCACTGGTAACGCTGTTGGTCGGGGGGGGGCTGAACCCAAACGTTGGCGACGAGGGTCAAGGTCGGAATGAGGATGCCAAGGTGGCTGGAACGACACCTCAGTTGCTGGTGATTGCGTCGCTGAGGCTGGGCCCAGATGTTCTTCTGCCAGAGATTTACCCAAGAGTGTTAGCTGCTCTTTTAATTCCTGTTGTAATTCGGTTCGCAATGAATCCTTCATTCGTTGCCAGTCAGAAGCCGTCGTCCCTTGGTCCTTCACTCCAATAGGTGTCGCTGCTGACCTAGATGGAGGAGTCGAAAAGGTTGGACAAACCTGAACCTCTTCCTCTGGGGACAGCTCTTGTTCCAACGCCTTTGCTTCCCTACAGGCATCAGTAAAAGTGGATGTTGAGGCCCGGCGGAGCTGTCTTGACAATTCCTGCTTTATCGGTCCAGGTCTCAATCCCATAACGCATTGAGTTCGCAGCATCTCGTCATCTGTTCCAGTGGTCAGGGGTTCTCTGGCTCGCCACCTATGATGCAGTTCACGTAGCCGAAGGGTGAATGGTCCTACTCCCTCCCCTGGTTGCTGTTTACAATTAAAGAACTGAATACGTAGTTGAGCAACAGACTGCTGACCACCATACAATGGAGCTAGGGCCTCTAGAATTTTTACATCAGTATTTTGTTCCCCTTCAGCTAGTAGCAGGACTTCTCTTTTAGCATTCCCCTCCAATGCACTCAACACAAAATCAACCTGCTGTACCTCATTCAGCCCCTGAGCCCGAATAAAAGCCTCAATTTGGTTTCTCCATTCTTGGAATTTAGAGGGCTCTCCTCCACCGAATTTTGGGATCCATGGCCCTCCCATAAACCATGTATATCAAGGGCCCTGCCGACTTATGCCAAAATATGTAAAGCTTGGTGTAAGGGTTTCACAAGAGGGAGGACACGGGAACAGGTTTCAACACAAAGGTAAGGCTCTTTAATTATGGGTAGTAGACAGACAGGGGTAGTGCAAAACGTGCTATACATAAACTTCTTACAACTAATCTAACGGCTTCGGTTTGTCTCTCTATGGCCAACACTGGACTGGCAGCTCTCTCTCTCTCGACTGGAGGCACTGGTGCACTTTTATGCCGCTCTCCCCATACTCACTGAAATTAGAGACAGGTGTTAGACATAATTTAGCTCAGGTGCAAGCGCCCTTACCGCTTTCTCCCCTTCGGATGGGCGCTTGACCACGCCCCCGCTGCCACTTACCCCCACCGCCCGACTCAGGCCGGGGCGTCATCCGGCCTGCCTACCACTCCCCCCCCATTTCTGGAGAGGAAGTCGGCGACAGCCATCTGCACCCCCGGTCTGTGGACCACCTTGAACTTAAAAGGCTGGAGAGCCAGATACCAACGGGTGATCCGGGCGTTAGTATCCTTCATGCGGTGGAGCCACTGCAGTGGGGCGTGATCCGAGCAGAGAGTGAAGGCCCGCCCCAGCAGGTAGTATCGGAGTGTGAGGACCGCCCACTTGATGGCCAGACACTCCTTCTCTACAGTGCTGTACTTCGTTTCCCTTAAGGAGAGCTTCCAACTGATGTACAGAACCGGGCGCTCCTCCCCCTCCACCACCTGCGAGAGTACGGCCCCCAGCCCTCTGTCTGAAGCGTCTGTCTGTAATAAGAAAGGGAGAGAGAAGTTAGGTGAATACAAGAGCGGCCCTCCACAGAGTGCGGCTTTAACTCGTGTAAACGCCTGTTGGCACTGCTCCGACCATTGGACCGGATCTGGAGCCCCCTTTTTAGTGAGGTCAGTCAGCGGGCTGGTGACATCCGAATAATTAGGCACAAATCTTCTATAATAGCCAGCCAGCCCCAGGAACTGCCTCACCCCCTTTTTGGTCTTAGGTCTAGGGCAAGTCGCAATTGCCGCGGTCTTATCAATTTGGGGACGCACCTGGCCATGACCCAAGTGGAACCCCAGATACCGCACCTCCACACGCCCAATCGCGCACTTCTTGGGGTTTGCTGTGAGCCCCGCCCGCTGCAGCGACTTCAAGACCGCCCTCAGATGTTGTATATGCCGCTGCCAATCATTACTATAGATAATGATGTCATCTAAATAGGCAGCGGCGTAAGCGGAGTGCGGGCGGAGGATACGGTCCATCAGACGCTGGAACGTGGCTGGGGCCCCGAACAAACCGAACGGAAGTGTCACAAATTGGTGTAATCCGAATGGCGTGGTGAAGGCTGTTTTCTCACGGGAAATTGGTGTCAAGGGGATCTGCCAATAACCCTTTGTCAAATCCAATGTCGAATAAAAGCGAGCGGTACCTAACCGATCGAGCAGTTCATCAACCCGGGGCATTGGGTACGCATCAAATTTAGACACCGCATTGACTTTTCTGTAGTCCACACAGAACCGCACAGACCCATCACTCTTGGGAACGAGAACGACCGGGCTGGACCAATCGCTGTGGGACTCTTCTATTACCCCCATATCAAGCATGGCATCCAATTCGTCCCGAACAATTTTCTTTTTATGCTCGGGGAGGCGATAAGGGCGGCTACGAACGACCACCCCCGGCTCGGTCTCGATATGGTGCTCGATGACGTTTGTGCGACCCGGTAGGGGAGAAAACACGTCTGCAAACTCTTCTTGCAACCTGGCAACCTCTGAACGTTGGCACGGGGAGAGGTGGTCTCCACAAATGACCGGGGCATTGAGATCGGTTTTTGAATTTACCTCCGGTCCGAGCTCCGCCCTCTCTGGAACCACCGTAGCCAATGACACAGGGACCGCCTCTCTCCATAATTTAAGGAGCTTGAGGTGGTAAATTTGACGCGCGTCCCCCCTATCGGTTCGTTTAACCTCATAATCGAGATCCCCCACTCGTCGTGTGACCTCAAAGGGCCCTTGCCACTTGGCGAGTAATTTGGAGCTCGACGTGGGGAGCAATACAAGAACTTTATCTCCCGGTGCAAACTCCCTTAGCTGTGTTCCCCTGTCATACAGTCGGCGTTGGCGTTCTTGAGCCCGGAGCAAATTCTCCTGTGTTAATTTCCCCAAAGTGTGGAGTTTTGCTCTGAGGTCAAGGACGTATTGAATTTCGTTTTTTGCTATTCGAAGATCCCTCCTCCCAGCTTTCTCGTATAACATCTAAGACACCGCGTGGGCGTCGCCCATACAGTAGCTCAAATGGAGAGAAGCCGGTTGAGGCTTGCGGGACCTCTCGCACTGCAAATAACAGGGGATCGAGCCATCTGTCCCAGTTTTTAGCATCCTCGTGTACGAACTTACGAATCATGTTCTTGAGCGTTCTGTTAAAATGTTCCACTAGGCCATCTGTCTGCGGATGGTACACGCTAGTGCGAATCGATTTAATGCCCAATAGATCGTAAAGTTCGCGAAGTGTGCGTGACATAAATGTTGTGCCTTGATCGGTGAGGATTTCCTTTGGAATCCCCACCCGGGAGATTATTTTGAAGAGCGCCCCAGCAACACTACGTGCTGAGATATTGCTTAGAGGCACTGCTTCCGGATATCGAGTTGCGTAATCCACTAGGACTAACACAAAGTGATGTCCGCGTGCTGTCCGCTCTAATGGCCCGACGAGGTCCATTCCAATTCTTTCAAAGGGAACCTCGATTAACGGAAGAGGGCGCAATGGCGCTTTTGGGGTGGCCGGTGGGTTTACCAGCTGGCATTCACGGCACGCCGCGCACCATCTGCGGACGTCGCCGGCAATGCCCGGCCAATAAAAATGGGCTATTAGACGGAGAAGTGTTTTCCTTTCTCCTAGGTGACCCGCCATGGGATTATAATGAGCCGCCTGGAATAACATTTCGCGGCGGCTCCGTGGGATCAATAATTGTGTAACGTTTTCTTTTGTTTGAGTGTCCTGCGTCACTCTGTATAACCGCTCATTTATAATCGCAAAATAGGGGTATGCGAGAGCGATGTCCGGCTGAAGACGCTGTCCATCAATCGTCTTCAACTGATCGAAGGCGTGCTTAAGGGTTTCATCCCGTGACTGCTCCAAAGGGAAATCTACGTCAGGGAATTCCCTACGAAGGGGAGGGGTGGAGGACCCGCCCCTTCCCTCATCATCCTGATTTGGAACAGTCGAGGATGGCCCCGGCTCCGCCTCCCCTGCCAAAGCATCGCACATCGCACATCTCCCTATTTTAGTGCAGGACCCATCCGTGCATATTCCCCCTAAAATATCTCTAAATACAGGCCAATCAGTCCCCAAGATTAGAGGATGGGTGAGGCGAGAGCTAACCGCTGCCTCGACTCTATGTTTTCTCCCTCGGAATTTAATTAGTAAGGTCACCATCGGATAATTGTGAACATCCCCATGCACACACCTCACCCTTACCCGTTTAGCCGTGCTCAAAGCCCCGGGTTGAACCAAGCGTTGATGGATGGTGGTCTGATTACAACCGGTATCCAGCAAAGCTTGGTGTGTACCCCCCTGGATTCTTACCGGAATCCGGTATGCTCCAGCCCGATCGGGGGCAGCATGTGGGAGATCAGAGACCCGAACCACCGTCCCCACCTTCATCAACGTACACCGATCGCGGAAGAGGCTCGGGTTCCCGGACCTCCGACAGGCTGGCCCACGCGTTACACCCGTACCTGCTTCGGCGGACGCCCCCACCTGAGGGGGAGAGCGGTTGTAGGTTGCGGGGGAAGGAGGTGATGTGGTAGATGACTGGGTTGATCTTAACCAGGCTCCTCGCCTGCGGGGGGCAGGAACGGGCCCTGGAGAGAG
Source organism: Moxostoma hubbsi (assembly GCA_032164185.1). Classification (NCBI taxonomy): domain Eukaryota; kingdom Metazoa; phylum Chordata; class Actinopteri; order Cypriniformes; family Catostomidae; genus Moxostoma; species Moxostoma hubbsi. The sequence continues at coordinate 23,091,079 of JAVLUX010000011.1, read as the reverse complement.
GACAGAGGGAGAGGGTTGGAGGGGATGGGAGAGAGCAGAAGAAAACACAGGGGGAGGGGGAAGAGAGGGAGAGAGAGAGAGAGAGAGAGAGGGCTCATCCGCCCTTGGAATCGCCGCCATGTGGTCCTCTGCAAGCTGGACGGCCGCCTCCAGCGACGCCGGGCGGTGGCACTGGGCCCGCTCTGCCGTTTTCCTGGGCAAGCGTTGGACGAACTGCTCCAGCACCACCTGATCGATGAGTCCCTCGACGTCGCGGTCCCCCACTAGCAGCCACCTACGGCAGTCATCACGGAGCCGCTGGTCAAAGGCGAACGGGCGGTCGGACTTTTCCAGTTTCATATCCCGGAAGAGTTGGCGGTTTTCTTCGGGGCTCCGACCAACCCGTTGCAAGATGGCTTTCCTCAAATCAGCGTAAGCCAGGAGGTTTGTTGCCGGCAGTTGTTGAGCCGCGAGTTGGGCTTCCCCGGACAGAAGGGAACAAGGCGGGCTGCCCACTGACTCTGCAGCCAGCCCCAGATTTCAGCAGTTCGTTCAAATAAATCCAAGAACGCTTCAACGTCGTCAGCTGCCCCCATCTTCTGTAACGTGGGCGGGGGCAGCATGGCATGCGTGTCCGGGGTCGCGGCTGTGGCGGCCTCCTGGCTGAGGAGGCTCCGGATGGCCTGTCGATCGTCTGCTTGAGCCCGTACGATCTCACAGAATCGCCGATCTTGCTCCTGTCTGAGCTCAAGCAGGGACTGTTGGTGGCTTTGATGTAGAGCAGCGAGGGACTGGAGGACTTCGGCCAGCTGGGAGGACTCTACGGGGCGAGCTTTCTCCATGGTTGGATGTAGATGATCCAATTTTCTTTTCCCGGGTTTCGGCACCAGTGTAAGGGTTTCACAAGAGGGAGGACACGGGAACAGGGTTCAACACAAAGGTAAGGCTCTTTAATTATGGGTAGTAGACAGACAGGGGTAGTGCAAAACGTGCTATACATAAACTTTTTACAACTAATCTAGCGGCTTCGGTTTGTCTCTCTATGGCCAACACTGGACTGGCAGCTCTCTCTCTCTCGACTGGAGGCACTGGTGCACTTTTATGCCGCTCTCCCCATACTCACTGAAATTAGAGACAGGTGTTAGACATAATTTAGCTCAGGTGCAAGCGCCCTTACCGCTTTCTCCCCTTCGGACGGGCGCTTGACCACGCCCCCGCTGCCACACTTGGGCTCTAGAAACACGCAGGACTTTTTACCCTTGTGATACACAAGTAACAGACATACACAGATCTTATAAAAGTACAAAATTTATTTTAAACAGTTTAAAAACTATTCGCAATCATATGCATGATCAAGGAGGTGAAAACACACAATAAATGTAACTGGATGCCTCCGTTCAATGTTTAGGAGGAATGCTACAATCTGGCGCCCACTAGTGACCAGCGAATAAACAGAGGCTATCACACGAATTACCCCAATAGAGTCATATCCAACCAAGCACACAATCACACATGAGATTTACACAGCAAAGGCAAATGGCATAAAAATTTACAGGTGTAATCACTTCAAAACAAACCCCTCACATTAAGAGACAAGCCTATAACTACATTAGTATAATCAGTAGTAGCCCTCTAGTTAGTTCACTCCATTGTGGATGACGATAGACAGATAACAATAATCTCTAGGCGAGCAGCCACACTAACCATTTCACTAAGCAAATGAGAAGTTTAAACAGGCAACACATCACAATTACATGTATTTAACAGAGCTTCATAAAACACGGTTAACAGGCATGTCACTCACGACCCCGCCCACTCGGCGCTCATAGTAAACAAGGGTGACGCCAACGGCGAGATAGCAGTGATCTGCAGTGGCACACACAAGTCCTGGCTTCAGACAATTTACACTCCCACTGGCCAGCGAGGAAATCCGGAACCGTTGATCCGAGCTGCGAGACAGGGGAAGGGAAATGAGTTCCAAACAAACGCCCGTCAGTGCACACTCGTTCATAAGCTAAGTGATAAGAATTCCCACTTCCCTCAATCAAGATGAATAGGGCGCGTTGGTTGGTATCGTTGACCTCTCACTGTCAGGAGTCAATCGTGATCGTTGTCACTGCGTGGAGTCGTGCATGAGTTCTTTGATGTAGGCGCAGAGTAATCGAGCTCGTCGCGTTACGGCGTCAGTCGCGGTGAAGGAACACTCCAGAAAGACTGCGTGCTGGTTTTCTTATTCAGTTGATCTGCCAATCGCGTTGTACTGCTGGCTCGTTAACAACATTGGACGCACCTGTGAACAGAGACTTGCAGATACACGTGCACAACTGATGAACATTAACCCACCCTCACAGTCTGTCAACAGTCAGTGTTCTCCTCCCGTTACATATATGTTTTATATTTTTAAACATCCGTATTGTATATATATTTTTATTTTTTATTTTTTTATTTTTTTCAATTGACGTGCACTTGGTCCAAGTCAGAATGATCAGTTCCCTTTCTGCAGTCGAGCAGAGCTATCAGCTTCCCTTAAAGGGAGTCCACCAATGCACACACTATACAGTTCAGAGATACCCCAACAAACAGGCCAACATGAAGTCGTCAAAAGTTTGACCTTACCTTGTTTGTGAGGTACCCCGGACGAAGCCCCCAAACTGTTAGGAATATTTATACCTTTCATAGAACAAAGAACAATTAACTGCCAATAGGATAGTGACAGCAAAACAGCAAGACAGCCAAGGACAAGTAATTGTTGACCGGAATAGTGCAGGAATGGTAATCAAACAGTCCTAGATATTTGTTATGTCCAACTGAGATATTTAGCTCATGAAAAGGAGTATGCGCTCGTTGGAGCACAGGACATTTCAAGGAAGGATAAGACAAGAGAAACTAACAGCATCTATGAAGGTTATGGACTCTTTGTGCGTGTGGTGTCCTATGATTAACACACATACATACAGAGTTATGTTAGGCGTAAACAGAGTTAGATGTCAAACTAAAGACAGCATGTACAATTAATATTTCTCACAAGGAGCAGGTTGGCTCAAATAACATTGTCAATTATAGAATTGCCGTTATTGTAAGGGCCACAAGTAATTCCCATAAAACAGCCCATCTGGCACCAACATGCAATTATTTACATTTACATTTATTCATTTGGCAGATGCTTTTATCCAAAAAGCGACTTACAAAAGAGGAAAACATAAGCAAATCATCTTAAGGAGACAGTGGTATGACAAGTGCCATACTACAAAGTTTCACTAGTATCAGAATAGTATTCAAAACATATTAAAGTGCAACAAGAATTTTTTTTTTTTCAGTGACTGGTTAAGTGCTCATGGAAAATATGTGTTTTATTGAAGAAGCTTCACAGATGGACTAGGGAAGTTCATTCTACATGGTATGATGAAACTGAAAGTCCGGGAATATGTTTTGGTGCCTCTTTGTGTTGGTACGATAAGGCAACGTTTCTTAGCCGACCGCAGGCTTCTGGTGGGCATGTAGTTCTGCAGATATGATTTTAGATATGCTGCAGCAGACCCAGTGACTGTTTTGTATGTAGAATTTAATACTTGCATCAACAGGCAGCCAGTGGAGAGAGACAAAGTGTAAAGTAATGTGCTCTCTTTGGTTCATTAAAGACCAGACTGACCATGCTGCTGCAGTCTGGATCATTTGCAGAGGTATAATTGCACATGCAGGGATGCCTGCAAAAAGAGAGTTACTATAGTCCTGTCTAGTTATGACAAGTGACTGAACAAGCAGTTGTGTGGCATGTTCAGAGAGGAAGGGTCTTATTTTCCTGATATTGTAGAGTTTTCCTGACTTTGAGATGTGGTCTGTGAAATTTAGCTTGTTATCGATGGTTACCCCTAGATTTCTGACAGTTTTGGAAGGTGATACTATAGATGTACCCAGCTGCACGGAGATGTTGTTTTCAACAGCAGAGTTGGCTGCAAAGACATGGAGTTCGGTCTTGGCTGGGTTGAGTTGCAGGTGGTGTTCCTTCATCCAAGGCTAATCTAATTAGCCAATCGTGTGGCAGCAGTGCAGTGCATAAAATTATGCAGATATGGGTCAGGAGAACAGGAAAAATGTGATCTCAGTGATTTGGAGCATGACAATTGTAGTTTTTCTGTAACTGCTGATCTCCAGGGATTTATAATTTACTCAAAAAGGTTCCAAAAACAAAAAACATCCAGTCCTGCGGATGGAAACAACATGTTGATGAAAGAGGTCTACAGAGAATGGTCAGACTGTTTTGAACTGACAAAGTCTACAGTAACTCAGATAACCACTCAGTGGTGAATTGTGGTGAGAAGAATATATATCTAAGAATGCTATTCTGACATGTGAGTTGGTGCTGTTTTGGTAGCTTAAGGGGGACCTACACAATATTAGGCAGGTGGTTTTAATGATGTGGTTGATCGGTGTAATTACGACAGACAGAGTGGTCTGCTTATCAGCTCCGCAGCAAACGTCTCTTTCTCTGGGTCGTCCATCACAGGAACGCTTGGGAGCCTTCCGGGTCCTTGAGGACGTTCGTGAGATGGGGGGCGTGCGTTTCCTGCGGGACACTCGACGCTGGGGCTGAGAGCTGGGCTCAGGTTGAAGCGGAGCTGCCTTATGTTTGGAAGCCGCAGGGGGACGCCCTCGGCAAGCAGACAGAGCACGGCCCGCGCTGGTACAGCGACGTGGCATGATGTGGCCTCTGTCTGTTTCTTCACCGCTGAGAACTGCTGGGCAAAGTCGTCAATGGTGTCGCTGAATAGACCAAGCTGGGAGATGGTAGTGTTGAGAAAGCATGCTTTGTCTACCTCCCGTATCTCAACCAGGTCCAGCCATAGATTACTTTCTTGGACCACGAGGGTGGCCATCACCCGTCCGAGTGCCGGACTGTTACTGCTGGAGGTGGGGTGACTGCTTTTATTAAACAAGGTGTTGGATACTGGGTAGTAGATGAGAATGTGGAGTATGAGGCAGTGGTGGTGGAAAGTTGGGAAGGTGTGCAAAGCATCAAATTATAAGTTAAGTAGGGAAACACTAGAACTTGTTGAAGGAAATGGTAATCACAAACTGGTGTGGTGATTTCAATGCACACAGTACATTATGGGGAAGTGCATGTATTGATTGTTATGGGACTGTAGTAGAAGAAATGCTAGATTGGAGTGGGCTAGTGTGCATCTATGATGGAAGGGCTACAAGAGTATATGTTTCTCTTGGGCAATATACTGCATTATATTTATCTCTTGTCTCTTAAAATCTGGCAGGGAAATGTGTCTGTAATGGTTTGAGTCAAAGCACAATGGAAAGTGATCATTTTCCTATTTGCTGCAAAAAAGGGGTGGATGTATCACAAGCTATGGTGGAGAGAATTACAAAGTGGAATGAAAACTGTTACTGTTACTGTGTAATATTGTTAAGTCAGTAATTGTGAAATATTTTGCAAATGGATTCAAAAGAGTTTCATTTATTTGAGTGAGTTGAATATATGCTGTGAGAAGGGTTGGGAGGGTTACTTTTGAAATCTATTCCACTACAGATTACAGAATACATGCTGTAAAATGTAATTTGTAACGTGTTCAAGTAGATTGCTCAGAGTCAGTAACGCATTCTGAATACTTTGGATTACTTTTTAGTAGATTTTTTCACTTGTTTTGACTATTAAAAACTTTGCCAGTACAGTAAGGTAAAAATACACGTTAAACATACATTCTCTGAGAAACCTAAATATCTTATGCAGTGTTGTTTCTAAAACAAGATAAACCAAATTGATCTTGTTTTAAGGATTTTTTGATATTTTTACAGGAAAACAATACAAAAATGTTTATCAAATATAGATGCGAGCAGCAATTAACAGGGTTCAAGAGGTTTAAGGCCTTTAAGCACATGCGTGAAAAGGTATTATGTTTTCTTTAGCAAGCATGTAACCACCTAGATTATAGATGGAATAGATCAATTACAGCCAATACAGGCAATTTACTAAGGAAATACGTGTTTATTAAAGCTCATAGAGCCACCTATGGTCTGATCTCCATAAAAGTCTGCATGCTTGTTTAGAATCGTATGCCACATGTGCTCACCTAATTTCATGAAGTTCTGAGTTTTTGTTTAGGAATTATTGTCTTATTTGTACACTTTACCACACCCATTTTTAAATTAGAGTGTTATAGCTAACCAAAGGGTAAAGTTCAACATCTGTTTTTGATAATTATTGACCTAGAGAGTCAAGAGAATTGTACTGCATTGATTTCATTGAGGTTGAGCAAAAAACGTAGGACTAGTTCATAAAAGTATGTTTTTTTACATAATCGTGAATATTTAATGAACGATTTGATTGACAGCAGTGGTTCTTGAGGAAAAGTTGTTCACAAGGTTTCTTCCTCTTAGAAATTACTCCCCTGAGGTCTTACTTTAGGGGCTTTTGAGTGAGACGAGTCTGTCTCAAGTCTTTACGAGGGGGAGCACAACTCACCATGCTTTGTTTCTGAGCCTCCCTTCTAGCAGGACCGGGGCGGGTCTGGGTGGCCGACAGCCCCGCTCCCTGAGTGCGGCGAGGAAAAAACTTCCCAAATGATTCCTAGTGGCTTTTCGCCTCCTGGAACGTGGAGATAACTGTATTCATAGCGTCCCCAAATATGCCAGAAGGTGAAACAGGGGTATCAAGAAGGAAAACTTTGTCCTTATCTTTGATGCCCGATAGGTTGAGCCATAGGTGTCTCTCCGTGTTGACCAAAGCAGACATAGACCGACTGGCACGGGCTGTCTGCTTCGTCACACGGAATGATAGATCCGTGGCTCGACGAAGCTCAGAGAAAGCTTCCTCATCAAGCGTGGTACCCGCACTCAGGTCCTTCAGCAGATCAGCCTGGTATGCCTGTAACACTGCCATAGTATGCAGAGCAGCACCAGCCTTACCCGCTGCTTGATAAGCCCTCCCTACTAGCATGGAGGTAGTCCTGCATGGCTTTGTGGGATAGAGGGTCTTTTTAGCGATGATGCAGAACCCGGCGAGAGATAACACGCAAGTGTCTTTGCAACCGGCGACATCATCAAATACCCCAGTGTCTCAGCACCCACGACAGTCGAATATATCAACGTCAAGGGCACGTGGACACGGGAAGTATAATGTTTCCTACATGAATGAGAGAGCTCGTCATGGAGGTCATCAAAGAAGGGAAGGGTGAGGACAGATGAGGCGTTCCCTTCCCCTGGCCACCAGACAGAAATCTGTCCTCCAACTTGGAGCATTTGGGGGTCTCTTGTTGGTGTGGCCAGTCTAATTGAAGCCTGGCCACCGCACGAGTAATCACATCGAGTAATTCCTCCGCTGATTTACTATCATGCCCGGAATGCTCGGAGGTGGGTAACTCAAAGTCTGTAGACTCAAGAGGTTCAAGGTCCCCCTCATGAACCAAAGAGGTTCATCGGGAAGATCACGGAAAGGACCAGCAGGGTCTGGGGAGAGAGCGAGTGAAAGGGACGGACCTGTCTCTCGCTCCTCAGCCAGATCCATACGAGAGCCCCACGAATGAAGTGTGGGCGCCGACTCCCGAAAGTAAGCAAGGAAAGCGCAAAGCATTTTGACCGGAAGGAGATTGCAATGCTCGCACCCGCCTTTCCCCAATGCATCTTTTTACAGCCCTGCTCCAGGTGCATCCAATGATTACACCAGCAGAGGCTATAAATTCCGAACAATGTTCATTGACGTGTTGCACACATATTCACTGCTGGTCACACCTAAAGTTGTTCCCAATGCGCTTTTTCAGTGCAGAATCATAAGTGTATCTTTTTGAAAGGGAACATCAGTATATATACCACATTTTAAAATCACTATAGCAAACAAGACAGCAGACCATATAACAGTATTCTCAACAGAATTTGTAGCCATTCTTCTAGCCCTTCAATGAGTAGATTAAATACAACCATTGACAACAGTAATATACACAAATTCATGTGGACTGTAAAGTGGAATATCAACATCATGACAAGACATCTTGTATGAAATTGTGCAGAGCCATTTTACAGTACGGCAATTAGGCATGGTAGTTTTTGTAGGTGACGTCTCATGTAGGAGTTGAAGGCAATGAGGAGGTGGACCATCTTGTTAAGCAGGCTCTGAGATGGTCACAAGTTGATATAAAGTGTCACTAAGTAAATCATAAGTGAAAGGACTTATTTCTGTAATGAAGAAATGGCAGGAGATGTAGGATAATTAATCTAAGGGAATAAATATGTACAGAATTCAGGGACAGGCTGGAGTTGAGAGGGTGAGATAGCAACAGACAAAAGGACGTTGTTATGTTCCGATTACGTATTGGACACTCTGGTTTAAATCACAAATTGTATGTAGTTGGAAAGAAAGATTTTGTTGACTGTGAAAACTGTGGTCATTCAGAAACAGTTGAACATGTACTTTTAAAGTGTATTGCTTATGAAAAAGAAAGAAATCAACTTCTTCAAGCACTTGAGTTTATGGGAACCATTGATATATCACTCAGGGTTCTTTTGAGTTGGGGCCCGGGGCAATCACAAATATATTATTAATTACTCACATATTAAAGAGACAGGATTAATTAACAGGAATTAGGTTGTGATTATGTAAATTTGAGCAAACATATTACGAACCACAATCCAGTCAAGCTGGTGCAAATGCACCTCTAACGTTGGTTTGCCAACTGCTATACAACTCTAATAGAAGAAGAACATCAACAAACTCAGAATCCCATCTTGCAGAATCCCTTAAATAACTCACTCTGGGAGATCCGTCAGTACTGGAGAAACTCACATGATCAATTAAAGGCACATTTGATTAATTGTCCATTCATACAATACTTTTATCACAGATACTATATGTCCACATCCATGAAATTTGGTTTTATAATTACTTCCGTTAGACCCTGTGTGACAACATTTCAATTAATTTAGCGGTTGTTGCCACCTTATTTGAACAACTCTGCTTGTTTCCCATTTGTTTCATGTTACATTTGAAATACAGCAGCCTTGCAAATGTAATTGAGTTCTATTGATAATTTTAGGTTATAATAATTTACTAATGATATCTGTTTCATATTGTTTTTTACACTCATACTTTGATTTACAACATTGAAAACAGAGAATTTGGAAAAGGCTATATGAAGAGAGAATTTTTCAGCAAAACTTTCATCTGATCAGACCAATCTATAATCTATCGATGAGAGGCCATTGGTAATATTGTTTAATTAAACTATAGCCTATGTATTAACATATTAATTCTATTTTTGTTTCACTTAAATTACTGGGAAAAGCCATAGGTCACACAATAATAAGTGTATTAGAACATATTGATACATTTAAAAAAAAAAAAAGCAAAAAGATTTAGAAGATTTTGTTTAAAAGTGCTTTATTGTAAAGTAACTCCAATTTTGTGACATTAGTAGTTAACTTTTTAATAAAAGGAATCATTGATACGCCTCATGCTCATGAATCTCATGCCACCCATGTTGCTGAAGCTTCTGTACTCTCCAGGCCTGAAGTAGTGCATCCTGCCTCTGTAGTTGGGCTGATCATACATGAGCCAGTGACCATCCATCACATGGCAGGAATTGCAGTGAGACATGCGGTAGCGGTCCATAATGTTGTCACAGTCATCCATCATCTCGTACATCTGGCCCATGAAGTTCTCTCTCTCGTAGATCCTCATTCTGAAGGGTCCTCTATGCTGTTAGGTATAAAGTTAAAAATGTAAAAATTGTGCTAAAATATTAGAAAAGCATTAAGTGAACAGCAAAGCAAGTTAAGCATATTATGCTCTTACCATAGGGATCATTCGACAGGACCTGATGCAGTCACTCATTCCAAACATAGACATGTAATCAGAATACTCGCCCCTCTTGAAGAAATACTGGTTTCCCATGTAGTTGGGACGGTCATACATCATGAAACATCCACTCTCCACTCTGCAAGAGTGGCAGCGGCTCAGGTAAGGGGACATGTCAGCACAGTCGCTTGTGCACTCATATGAGCGACCCTGGAAGTTCCTGTCCTCGTAGAAGACCGCCTGAAGATGTAAACCAAATGAGGTTATTAAAAATATAATGTATGCATTTCAGTAAATATTGCATTCTAATATTTTTTTTCTTCTCTTTTTTCTTACCCTGCACATGCTCATTCCGGAGGTAGTCATTTTTTTGGCGTGTTCTGTTTCTTAAGCTGCTTTGCTGTTTTTGATTTTACTCTGTACTGTCCACCTGAAAGCTTTTGCCCTTACTTTTATACCACTAGCAAGCTAAAAAAAAAACAAAAAAAAACTGTGAGCTTTCTATTTTGGATAGACAGTCTCCTGACTCAGCAAACCAGTATGGAAGCCTTTAGAGTGCTTTCATTGTTGTCATGTTTGACTGAACCTATAAGTAGTGTAGGCTTTTCATAATAACTTTTTCAAAGACTTTGAAATGCAGTTTTGTTAATTTGTGTTTCTTCATATGAAATCATGTATCTTTGCCCATGTAAAGTAGCATAGTTGCTTTCAACAATGCTATAAAAAATGTAGCTAACTGTAAATCTATTTACAGTTTATGACTAAATTACTATTGACTGTATAACCCTGCGGTGTGATTCACCAGCTTTTTTATAAACCATGTAACACATACTGAAATTAAAGGACAAAATATTAAAGCACAAATACATTTTTTTTTTTTGAGAATCTTTCCAAATAATTAAAATCTCAAAGGACCAGGTTCAAAGAGATTTTGTTTTTCAGTTTTTCTCTTCAATCTAAAATGTAGAATCTTTGAATTCTGATTCAAGGTTCTTCTTTATACCCCCCAAAATAAAAACAAAACCACAACACAGACTTTTAATGACCTTTCAAAAGGTTAGGCTTACCTTTACTGACCATATATGTGTGAAATTTGACTGTGCATTGAAGCAGTGAAAAGCTGCTAAGTTTTCCAATATGTGGAATGAGGACAACATTGTACTATGCTCTCCATGTGATCTGTTAAGTTATTTTAAACTACATTCTCCATTAAGTGATTATTTTTGTCTACAATGGATTTTTTTTAATTTTGTAATTTAGTCATTTATTTTACTGTCAGATATTTCTGTGTTTGGATAATCCTGCCACATTACCCTGTACATGGTGTTTACAATTGCACTTAGCAGCTCAGGACATGCAGGGTGATATTACAGCAGTAGTTATTACTATAAAATACAATGTGATAAATGTTTAACAATATTAATTAGTTCTACTAAAATGAGAAAGAGTGATATGTCTCAGAACAAATATTTCCCCGTCTGTCACTCACTTCGACGTCGTGTCGAAGAAGCGACACTAGGGGTCTCTCTTGAGCGCCAAATGTGCCTCTGGTCTATGAAAAAAGGCCAATGAGAAGTTGGCAGACAGTATTTGCATACCCCGCCCTGGACATACGGGTATAAAAGCGGGGAAATACGTTGAGTTCATTCAGAAATTTTCTTCGGAGCCGATGGTTGTGTATGCAGCCAGCTGCGAGTCACACACCAGTTCCTGCTTCTGTTCCTCTGACGCTCTGCTTGCTGTTGGATCTACGGCGCACTTCAGCGACTTTCTCCTTCTCTGCACGGCAATGCGGCTTGCCCCTGGGCGCTTCGACAGCGCAGAGAGTTAAAATAGTTATATTTAAAAGAGTGATAATCTCTATAAAAGAGTAATTTCCTCTAAAAGAGCTTTACACAGCGGCGTTAAACGTCCTTTTCAGGACGCGTCTTTTTAAAGATGCCATTCCGCACCTGTGTAGTTCCTGGATGCGGTAGATTGCTCTCCGCTTCAGACGGCCACAGCGTTGTCTCGTGTGTCAGGGCAGTGATCACACCGAGGCAGCGTTTGTGGATGGTTCATGCTCTCACTGCGAGGGCATGACCATGGCAACGTTGCGGTCATGGCTTGCTTTCAATAGAAAGCACGCCACTCCAGCCGCCCCCCGCTTCGCTCCTTCTTCTCACGGGATTGAGGACAATGTGGCTGACGCTGGAGGCGATCTGGGAACGGCAGCGGGTGCAGATCCGCAGGGTACACCTCCCTCGGACCACCCGCCCCCTGGCATGCTCGTTGACTCCCGTCCGTGCTCGAGGCAACAGCGGCTCGCCTCACAGCCGGCCTGCCTATCCTCTAGAGCTCGAGGTAGATGAGCTCGCCGCTGCATCGGAGAGCACAGCATCTGACACTGATGCCTCCCCTGGGCTGCCACCTTCGGGCCAGCACGTTCAGGCTGAGGCTGATGCGCAGATGTCCGACATGCTTGCCCGGGCCGCCGCCAGCGTGGGGTTGGACTGGAACCTTACATCATCCCCACAGCCATTCCGGAAACCCTACCACCTGGCGGGGTCGCCCTGTGCTCCCTTCTAAGGCCTGCAGGATGACATCATCGACTGACAAGGCTCGCTTCCTCAACACCCCCCTCTCCCAGTTCGGCCTCTTCAGCGACACTGTCGAGGACTTCGCCCAGCAGTTCTCCACGATGAAGAAGCAGACGGAGACCCCGTCTGCCCGCCAAGGGTGTCCTCCTGCGGCAAAGAAACACCCTGCTCCACCTCAACCCGGGCCCAGCTCTCAGCCCCAGCGTCGAGCACACCACAGGATGCAGACGCTCCACTCGAGGACCCGTAAGGCTCCCAGGCGCTCCTTGAAACACTTGACCCAGGGACCAAGACGTTAGCTCCGGAGATGGTAAGACCACTCCGTCCCCCGGTGGAGGGCAGGGGGAGAATCTTTTGTTCAATTTATTTCATTTGCCACACCCCCTCTGGGCTGTGATACCCACATTCTCAGTAAAAGAGCTATTTCCTTTGTCTCTGAGTCACCTGGCCCGCAAATGCCGTTCTCACGGCACTCTGCCGCCAGATCTCAACAGTCCCAGTACGCTGGACGCGGACCACCCGCCTTCAGCCCCACGACTGTTCCCCGGCCGGCCGGTCCCGACGAGTCAAGAGGATGCCTACGTTGGACCTCCTCCTCAGTCGCTAACCCGCCCCCTGCCGGGTGTGCGGAGCAAGGTAAGTGCTTTGAGTCTTTTCTCAGCACCAGAGCCTCGGGACGCGTCTTCACCTCCCGATGCAGTTTTACCTGCTCCGCCCAGCTGCGAAGCCCTGCCGGGTACGTTAAAAATAATCGTCCCCTTGGTGACTCTATCATGGAGTTTGGACGCATGGCTCTCACTTCCCAACCCGTCTTGCTGGCTGGCCCGGACCATCCGACTCGGTTATGCAATTTAGTTTGCCAGGCCTCCGCCCTCCTTCACAGGCATTCGCTTCTCCGCATTACACGGCGAACATGCCAAATCCCTGCGCGAGGAAATCGCTCCTCTTACTCAAAGATGCGATAGAGCGTGTCCCTCCAACTGAGATAGAGAAGGGTCTCTACAGCCCTTATTTAATCGTATTGTGCCCAAGAAAGGCGATGTCTTACGACCGATCTTGGACTTGCGAGTTTTCAACCAAGCATTGCACAAACTCCCGTTCAAAATGCTCACGCAGAAACACATTTTAACCTGCGTTCGGCATCTAGATTGTTTCGCAGCGGTAGACCTGAAGGACGCGTACTTCCATGTCTCAATTCTGCCTCGACACAACCTTTCTTATGGTTCGCGTTCAACGGCCAGGCGTATCAGTACAAAGTCCTCCCCTTCGGCATGTCTCTGTCCCCTCGCGTCTTCATGAAAGTCACAGAGGCAGCCCTTGCCCCGCTCCGAGATGCCGGCATCCGCATACTCAATTACATCAACGACTGGCTCATTCTGGCCCACTCACAAGAGTTACTATGCGCTCACAGAGACCAGGTGCTCAGGCACCTCAGCCGTTTAGCGCTTCAGGTCAACTGGGAAAAGAGCAAGCTCACCCCGGTCCAGAGCATCTCTTTTCTCAGCATGGAGTTAGACTCGGTCTCAATGTCAGCACGTCTCACCAACGAGCATGCGCAGTCAGTGTTGAGGTGCCTTGCCGCTTTCAGGCCGGGCACAACAGTCCCCTTAAATCTTTTTCAGAGGCTCCTGGGGCATATGGCATCCTCTGTGGCGGTCGCGCCACTGGGGTTGATGCATATGAGACCGCTTCAGCACTGGCTTCAGACTCGAGTCCCGAGATGAGCATGGCACCTTGACATGTGACGATCACCCCCGCCTGCCGCCAAACATTCAAACCCTGGACAGACCTCTGTTTTCTACGGGCAGGAGTACCCTTGCAACAGGTGTCCCGACGTGTCTTGGTCACAATTGACGCCTCCAGATTGGGTTGGCGCCGCGTGCAACGGGCACGCAGTAGCAGGCCGTTGGAAACTGCCTGGAGTTGCTGACTGTTTTCTTTGCCCTGCGGAAGTTTCTCCCGTTAGTTCAGACAAACATGTCCTAATCAGGTCAGACAGCACCACATGTCACGACTCGCCCGTTGTCTCCTCCTCGTCCTCCTACACTCAAGTCGCTGCACACCACTCACATCCCCGGCAACCTCAATGTGGTAGCGGACGCGCTGTCATGACAACGCTTGCCCTGTGGAGAGTGGAGGCTTCACCTCCAGTCAGTCCCGCTGATTTGGGAACGGTTCGGCAAGGCCCAGGTAGACCTGTTTGCCTCCCAAGAGACCTCCCACTGCCCGCTCTGCTATGCTATCCCCGATCAGAGGCTCCCCTCGGGGCAGACGCACTGGCACACAGCTGGCCTGCGGGGCTTCGCAAGTGTGCATTTCCCCCAGTGAGCCTTCTTGCACAGGTGCTGTGCAAGGTCAGGGAGGACGAGGAACAAGTCACCCTTGTGGCTCCTTATTGGCCCACCCGGGCCTGGTTCTCGGATCTCGTACTCCTCACGACAGCCCCTCCCTGGCGAATTCCCCTGAGGAAAGACCTTCTTTCTCAGGGACGGGGCACACTCTGGCATCCGCACACAGACCTTTGGAACCTCCACGTCTGGCCCCTGGACGGGACATGAAAGATCTAGCTGACCTACCACCTGCTGTCATAGACACAATCAACCAAGCCAGAGCTCCCTCTACCAGGCAACTTTACACCCTGAAGTGGCGCTTGTTCACAAATTGGTGTTCTTTCTGGGCTGAAAACCCACAGAGGTGCACAGTTAGGTCAGAGCTCTCAATCCTGCAGGAGAGGTTGTAGGGGAGCCTGTCCCCCTCCACCTTGAAGATGTATGTAGCTGCTGTTGCGGCCCACCACGACACAGTAGATGGCAAGTCTTTGGGTAAGCACGACTTAATTATCAGGTTCCTAAGAGGCGCCCGGAGGTTAAATCCCTCCCGTCCAAGCCTGTTACCCTCCTGGGATCTCTCAGTGGTCCTCTCGGGTCTTCATAGACCCCCTTCGAGCCACTAGAATCAGACAGACTCAAGGCCCTCTCCCTGAAGACGGCCCTCCTGATCGCGCTCGCCTCCATCAAAAAGGTCGGGGACCTGCAAGCGTTCTCTGTCAGCGACACCTGCCTGGATTTCGGTCTGGCAGACACTCATGTGAGTGCCCCTTTGTTGCTGTGTCCAGTACGAGCTTTTCGTATCTACTTGGACCGAATGCAGAGCCTTAGACGTTCTAAGCAGCTCTTTGATGGACAGCGGAAAGGGAATGCTGTCTCCAAACAGCTTTCCCACTGGGTAGTGACACCATTAAATTATCACACACAGGCCGTGCCCCCCCCCCCCCCCCCCCTTGCGGGTCCGAGCACACTCAACAAGAAGTGTTGTGTCCTCATGGGCACTGGCCAGGGGCACCTCCCTAGCAGACATATGCAGAGCAGCAGGTTGGGAAACACCCAATACCTTTGGGTTGCATTGGTTTCGTGCCTTTTTTTCTCAGGTCCAAGCCAGTATAACTCTGTACACGCTGACAAACTGACCGGGTGGACCGCTTGCACCTAGCGCCCTTTCCCTCTGCTGAGATAAAACTCTTTTCCCAGGAGATCCCACTAACTCGGCTCCCTGGATGACTCCTCCCGAGCCCTCTGGTCCGCGAATTCAGCTGAGGAATTCCCTGGCCAAATCCAATGCGGGTACTCAATCTACCCTGTACTGGAATAGGTGCTCCACAGGATGGGCTCCTACGTGCACTTTTCCCCCTGTGTGTATTTTCTGCGGTATGGTCCCCTTGCGAGCGGACCCTGGAACTCCAGCAGTGGGAACTCCCTTGGGCAGTTCCCACTGCCCCCTCGTCGCAGTGTCTGTAGCAACTTCTCCCTCCCAATGAGGCAGGATCTACCACTGTGCCACTTTCCACATGTGACCTAAAAGCCCATGTGATATATTCACCACGCTTTACCTCCCCCAGTCTGGGCAGGTGTGGTATCCGCAGGGTCTTTTCCCCCTGAAAAAATATGAACTGGGAAAGATCGCCGTCTCCGATCTGTATGATAGCATTAAGATGGCCCCAGCCGCTTTAACTCTATGCGAGAAACATAGAGAGAGAAAATGTGCGGCTGGCGTGACCTGCTTCCATGCTTGGCACATCACCTTGTTCCCCCCTGTAGGGGGTAAAGTACCAGAAGGGTTTGATGATTTTATGGGGAATTGGGGAAGGGTATGTGCAGTCTGACACAGCTGGTCACTTTGGCACTTAAAGTACCTGCCCGCTCCTGTGTCAGCAATACACGTACATAGCTCAGCACATAGCGTGATTTATATCGGACCACTTGTGTCGCTTCTTTGACACAACATTGAAGTGAGCGACAGACGGGGAACATCTAGGTTACGGATGTAACCTCCATTCCCTGATGGAGGGAACAAGACGTTGTGTCCTTCCGGCCATGTTGCTGAACTGTTGCGGTCCGAACCTCATTGTTGGCTCCTCAGAAAAAAATCATATGTCCGGGGGCAGGACATGCAAATTCTGTCTGCCAATTTCTCATTGGCCTTTTCTCATAGATCAGAGATGCGAAAGGCTATCAAGACAGACCCCTAGTGTCGCTTCTTCAACACAACTCATCAGGGAACGGAGGTTACATCCGTAACCTAGACATTCTGCATTGTGGCTGATTTATTGATTTCATTTGGACAAATTAAAAAAAAAATGCTCAGGTTTTATTGTTTCACCCATTCATTGTGATCCAGGGACGTCGTTAGGCCTATTTTAGGGGGGCTGAAGCTACCCCAAAATGTTCCTAAGCCCCCCTAAATGATAATAAGAACAACCATAACAATTTGATTTATCAGTAACCGTATCCTCATTCATATTTAGAATTAGACGCAACAAATGATATATATAATCCAGCTACAAAAAATAGCCGAAAAGTCGGAAGTTGGACAGAAGTACAAAGAGTCGTTGTGCTATCAAGATGATGCACCACACCGTCTCGTTGCATTGGTGTGCACTGTGGCAACTTTCAGAGCGTTGCAGACCGGAGCGCTGCAAGTAACTGGAGGATTCATCTTGTCTCGTCGTTACTCTAGTTTGGTCTGAAGTTGAACTCGCTATGCACCCTCCCGCCCACACACACCGATACACACGCTAATGGTGAAAGGAAGATTGGTAAGTGTTGTGATACAGAGTGAAATTGTAAGTTGTTTTGAATCACCTGCTTACCTTTAGCTACGTTTTCTTGAGGTAAAGGAAAGGGGATATTTTGGTTTGCTATGGAAAACTGTAGTCTAGCTAGAGTGAACAAGCAAAATACAAGAAATGGTTAACTTAGCAAGCTAACGACAACTCTTTATTCTTTGCCAATAATATAACCTATCTCTATAATAGGCATATAAAACAATATCAATCCCCATAGAATGTTGTTGTCACTGAAAACTAAATGTCATACGTAGATGTTACCTAAATGTAGGCTAAAGATGAGCAAATGCCCACAGATACACATGTGAAACTAAAATGAAAGCAACCCTTAAAAACAGAAGGCATTTTTTGATGCTTCCACCAACGAAGTAGACAATAAACAAAAAGTAACTGTTGACTGTGGTTTTGAAAATGATTTCATTCTTAATTTTCCTTTATTTGAATACTGCCTTTTTGTTGATTTATATCATACATTGTATACATCATTTGGCAGAATAAATCATCTTTAATTGAGAAACGCTCAAACCTGTGTTGTCAAATTTCACTATGACCTTAAAATTCTGGTTCTTGGGTTAAACTGTATGCAAGCCAAACTACACAGTGAAATTACACTCCGATTGAACCAATCCACAGCGCAGTTAAGTAATTAGAGTAATTAAATAGCATTCTGTGGACAACTTATCTTTATATAGAGAGGAATTAGATATAGCATGCTATTACTTTATCATACATTTACATGAGCAGACAGATAGCATTTAAGTAATTGCTTATAGAATAACTCATCAGGAGCAAAGTCTGGACTAAGTAAATTCCCCCATGCAGCTTTGATGTGTCTAAAAGCTAACATTACAGTAACTTGTCTTTAACAGAGTAGAAATGGAAGAAGAGGATATGTCTGTCACGTTTTACTTGTTAACATCTGGGTTTCTTGACTGGTTGTTCACATAAGTGTAGCTCTAGATGTGAGTGCAAAGATTTTGCAAAAGCAAGTTACAAATACCCTGGGGGCTAAGCCCCCCCTGTCTTCCAATCCTAGTGACGTCCCTGTTGTGAACCCAAACATAATGAGTGTGAGTGTTTTTGTCACACCACCTCACCACCAGCATCCAGCCCATTTTTTTGTGTATATAGATAGCAAATGTAGAAAAAGTCATCAAACCTCATAGCACTAAGATGAAGGAAACCAAGTTTTTTAAAGAAGCAAAGTTCAAAAGGGGTCATTTTTGACCCCAAAACTACATAAGGTTTAAGGAATATCTCACCAAAGGACGTTTGCCTATTGACAAATCAGGCAAAGGAGGCATTTCACAGCATAGAGCTGCCTCGTCTAAGGATATCTGGCTTGAAATTTTGTGTAAAAAAAACTGACTGTGACAACCCGAGTGTATGCATGCCCTGTTCAAGGGCCAGACATGAAGTTTCCACTGCTCTCTTTGGGGATGCCAGGCCATGCCTTGAACTTGTGAGAGCAAATCCCTCCTCAGAGCAATTTTCCAATTAACCAGCTCCGAAATCCATGGGCATGGTTTCCTTGTCCTCTTGTTTCTTGCACAACAGTTGGTGTAACAAGCAGACTGGAGCAACAACATACTTGTAAGCTAGGACATCCATGTGGAGCTTGTGTCATGAAGAACCAAAGAAAAACCAGGGCACCCCAGCCTGAGCTGAATGCATCCGTTACAACAACTTTGCATCTGGCCACTTGGCCAAGCACCACACCTTTCTAATAAAACGAAGGTGTTCTCCAAATTTTGAGCATGGCTCAAGGAGACATGAGCGACTGCGTCATCACATATGACAAAGCACCCTCGAGTTGACCTAGCACTGGAGAGGTCTTGTGTGCAACAATCCCAGAGGGGTGAAGGCAGTTGCTACAATCAACCCCAAATTTTTGCAGTTTTAACTTCTTCAATGATTGGAGAATAGACTAAATGCAGGCTTCTGTCAGATGAGTCAACATGGTTGCAGTGTCGAGTTTCATTCCCAAGTAAGAAACCTATCGACTAAGGACCAAGGTACTGTTTGCCCAAATTACTTTAAATCCCAAATGTTCCAAGTACATAACAATGCACGCCAACTCCTCAGATTGCGCTAAAAGCAACTAATTGTTGAATTGGCAATGACATAAATGTTTACAACTTCAATTTTTATTTATTTTTTTTCATTAAATTGACACAGGCAGCGTGTCATCTCAAGTGCTTGAATATGTTTGTTTAATCATTGTGTCTAGAGAGTTTGCTCACCTCTGGTTTAGAACCCTGATCTCCCATGCCATACAGTAGGCAATTTCTTTACCCACTGTACTATCTGGGTCTTGGAATTATTGGACACCCTAGGTGGTCCTTCGAGATATATCCCTTCACCACTGGTGGCATGGCCTTATCCAGAAGTCCTCGTTTTCTTTTAACTCAAATACCCTGAGCTCCCAACAATATTTTACTGGGATCAAGAAAAGTATTATTTTAAATGTACTAATTTTAAAAGACCCTATATAACCATGAAAACTAATTAAACAATGTAATTTCTGTAAATCAATATTTGAATCCTATCTTGTAGCAGGCTTGGACCCCAGTTTACCAGTTTAAGGTTTATGATCTTTCCCCTTCACCACCTCCGTAGACTTAGAACAATTATAAAGTGAGGGTAAGGACCAGGGTTCAAAAGTACAAAAACTAAATGAGCAAGTTGCTCTTGCTCCTTTCTGAATAGGTGATGACCAAAGGGATGAACCTTTGGGATTTGGGCATCACACAGGGACCTTCTCTGTGGATTTCTTGCAGAGTTTTGGATTTGATAGATCTTAGAAATCTATTAATACCATATAAGATAGAAACCAATGCATGGAAGTGTGTTATTAACAAGCATATTCTATAGAAACAAATTATTTTAGAATTTATAAGGCCATTCAATTTAAAAGTAGACTATGAGTGTCTCTGGATTTGAAATATACTTTAGTTTGTAAATATTTATTGCCTTGTATCTGTGAATGGAAAACTGTAGTGTCCAAAAAAATTTATTTCTTTATCACTACTTTTACACTTGATATATGTCTGTGGCGCCAGTTCAATGAAATTATCAGAGGAGTCCCCGTCATGATGCCATATTCCAAAGATGTAATCCAAGTACCTGTAATACATCAATGGGAGAGCAGGCACTTGGGAAACAATGATGCCTCTCATTCTGCCATATATATGTTTGCATACACAGGAGCAAACTTCTTACCCATTGTCGTTCCTTGAACTTTGGCGTACATCTGGGAATCAAACTGAAATTCATTTCTATTTAAACTAATTGTGGCAGGATAAGTGATTTCACCATCCTATTGGCCTGGTTGGAGTATGGTTTTGGCAGCCCATTGAGGTGGGAGATACCATAATATTTAAGGTCCCTTATTTTGCCGGGTGTATACGTGTCCTGGTGAGTCTGGGTTCCTTGCTTCCGTGGCGCGCGCGTTGTGGCGAGTTTGCAGCAGAGGTTGCTTTCAGTAAGAGCAGCCTTAGTAGGTGGGTCTTATTGTGAGTAATCATACAACTTTGTGTCTGGTGGTTGCTCAACCCAATCGTAAGTGCAGGGAGTTGAACATCTAAGCCGAAGACGCAGAGCTGCCAACTCTCACGCATTGGCCGTGAGACACACGCATTTGATTGGTTTCACACGCTCACACGCCACACCCCCGATTTCTCACGCTTAAGTGTCAACCCGGTCGGTCAAATGCCTGAAAGATGAGTTTATCTATGATCTACCTGTTGAGCCACTCGTGATCGACTAGTTATGCTTTCGGTGAGGGGGTTCAAGAGCGCCCCGTCCTGTCTGTGGAATTTGCGACATTTTCTCACATATGCGATCGCTACTTCACAAGCCATCCCAGGCGCATTTTCCCACGCATTTCCCCCCGGCTGCAGGTATATGGTTTGAGTATTTATATTTATTAAGTATATGCTTGAGTATTTATGCTCTTAAACTTTATAACGTTTGCTTATTCGTTTTATGTGAGTTCAGTTGTTATATTAAAGGCATTTTCGAGAGCTTTGTGAACATAATTGTGACCCTGCACAAAACCAGACTAACGTTACACGTGTATGAACTTGATTTACCAAAAATCGCCTTTAAAGTTGTTCATTTATGTTCGCGATTGTGCTGCATTCACTTACAAAAATAAATGTTTTATATATTTACGGTAGGAAATTTACAAAATATCTTCATCACATATATAACTTGATTTACCAAAAATTACCTTTACATTTGTTCATTTATGTTGGCAATTGTGCTGCATTCACTTACAAAAATAAATGTTTCATATATTTACAGTAGGAAATTTACAAAATATCTTCGTGGAACATGATCTTTACTTAATATCCTAATGATTTTTGGCATAAAAGAAAAATCTATAATTTTTACCCGTATGATGTATTGTTGGCTATTTCCACAAATACCCGTGCGGCTCATGACTGGTTTTGTGGTCCAGGCCAGGGTCACATTTTAGTAAGGGCTATATACATGCTGTAAATGATAGTGTATGTATTAAACATGATCATTTAAATTCCTGAAGGTTTCAAGTATGCCCCGCAATAAGGCAAGGCCAGGAGAAAAGAGGAGTAAAGACATTTTGTTTTTTTTACTGAAAGATCAGCCACAGCAAAAAAGAGCCACACAACAGACAGAAGAGCAACAGACAGGACAGACAGAACAGCAACAGCAACAGACAGAACAGACCGAACGACAGACAGAACAGCGACAGACAGAACAGTCCGAACGACAGACAGTACAGCAACAGACAGAACAGCGACAGACAGAACAGACCGAACGACAGACAGAACAGCGACAGACAGAACAGACCGAACGACAGACAGAACAGCAACAGACAGAACAGCGACAGACAGAACAGACCGAACGACAGACAGAACAGCAACAGACAGAACAGCAACAGACAGAACAGACCGAGCGACAGACAGAACAGACCGAACGACAGACAGAACAGCAACAGACAGAACAGCGACAGATAGATTTGCTTGTTGCCGATTCTGATTTAGAACAAAGACAGACAGAACGACAGGCAGAAAACCACCAACAGCAGCAGCCCGAGCAGAGGTCGAAGATTAGAGCCTTGTGTGGAGCTTCAACATATAGATGCACATTCAAGAATGAGTGGACCACAAAATGGCCATTCATCACTAAAGGTAGCCTCAGCACACATTACTGGTGTTCCGCATGTCGTGTGGAAAACACATGTTGCCACCAGGGTGTTTCAGATATTTTGCGACATGTTAAGAGCAAGGGCCACCAGGAAAAAGAACGGACCATTGAATCCACCACTAAAATTGACAGATTTTCAATGTCCGCTCCCTCAGTTGGTTGGATGTCAGACCAAGAGGCTAAGGCATGCTATGTGTCATGGATGGTCCTGTCAAGGTTCAAGAGTTTTATGTAATATACTGTTCTGTCATGGTTTATAGTTTTGACTAATTTACCATCTTGTTTAGGTTTTGTATTTCTGTGTTCTATTTCACAGTCAGGTTTTCTTAGTTTTATCTCCATCTTAATTGCCCATTGTGTTCACCTGTGCCCTGTTGGCTCTGGTGTCTATTTAAACTCACTTTTTTTCTTACAGACAAGAAGGGCTGAGGTTAAAATGACAGCAACATTAGTTCAGCACAATGTGCCACTTGCGTTGACTGACCACCTAGGATATACTGTATATACAAAGGATCATATAGATGCATGCATTTTGTCTTAATAGACAGAATTAATTATGTATCAACCTATACTTATCTATCAACGGTAAAAAAGAAATAAAACAAAACAAAAACAATACTACTTAAGAGCTTATTTCCACTGTGTTCTTGGCTCATTCTTCACAGGTGACTGGTGTAGGCCTGTTCCCGAGGCTTGCCACCATAGCAAAGATTGTCCTGGTGCTACCCCATTCAAATGCTGATGCGGAGAGAGTGTTTTCTGTGGTGGGACTCAACAAGACAAAGACCAGGAACAGCCTTGCCCTGGATGGCACCCTGTCATCAATAATGACAATAAAAATGGCTGGCCTGGAGCCCTGCTTCAAGTGGGAGCCCCCCCCCAGCAATCATCAAGGCCTCTAAGAAGGCCACAGTTCAGTACAACAAGGCACACAGATCTTAAATACAATGTTCACACAGTGGTTAAACTTATTGTATTTAAGTTGTTATTAGCTGCATGTAGTTTTGTGAATGTTAAAATAACATGACCTTTATTCCAAAGTAAACATGCACAAAAGGAGCCATGCTGTGTCTTTTGTTTTGCTGGTGGTATTTTTCTGCTGGACCTTGTGGTGGGGAAAGGCCTTGATTGAAGAATGAATTTCCCTCACTGCCTAATCTAATGAGGTTTGGTCTTTGGCCACCAGTCCCCCTGGTGTCCATAAATGGTTATTTCTATTTATTTAGTT
The DNA here is from genome assembly GCA_032164185.1 of Moxostoma hubbsi. NCBI lineage: Eukaryota > Metazoa > Chordata > Actinopteri > Cypriniformes > Catostomidae > Moxostoma > Moxostoma hubbsi. The sequence continues at coordinate 23,067,182 of JAVLUX010000011.1, read as the reverse complement.
TTGAAGGATTAGAATTTATGTAAATCAGTGGTTCTCATTCTTTAGAATTTCAGTGGTCCTAGTAGATCCCTTTGGTAGACCAATGTTAATTTAAGTTTGGGACCCTGGTCCCTACACTTAGAACCTGTGTGTGTGTGTGTGTGTGTGTGTGTGTGTGTGTTTGTGTGTTTTTTTAATTATAATTTATTTTATTTTTTGCTGTACGGTAATGATGCTGAATGAGCCAAACAAATTGCTTTGTACATGGCAAAATTTTGGTTGGCCCCACCAAATCTCACTCCAAGGTTTTTTGAAAAGTTGGCAGCCCTGCGAAGACGCTATATGTGACGCTGCTGCGGTTTTGCTTACAGACGTTTTGTTTCTGCTGCTTGCTTACGGGTGTTTTGTTTCTGCTGCTTGCTCACAGGCAATTGATTTGCTGTTATGCTTTGCGGCTTGCTTGGGGTTTCCGTTTATGAGCCTCGCATTCGCTGTGCTACATATCAGCTCCTGTTTGTGTAGTTTGTTTCCCCTTTGTGCTTTGCGCTGTGTCTTGTTCTTTATTTTTTTTTCTTTAGTTGTTGCTCTAGTGTCAAGTTATTTTGTGGCTACTGTTTTGTTTTTTGTTTTTAGGGTTAGTGTATTTGTTATGTGACCACATATAGTGTGAGAGGCAGTTTGTTAAATTGGTGCATGTCTCTGCCTCAAACCTGTTATTTCAGGTTAGTATTTCCCACACTGTCACTTTATCCTTATGTGGTGTTTGTTGTTGTTGTGTTATTGAATATTGTTATTTCCTTGTAATCCTGGGCTAATTTGTATTTATCTTTTCTCCAGGAGCCAGTGAGGTATTTGTGGGGAGCAGGGGAGGGTAGCTGCCTTGAGTCAGTGGTGTACTTCACGAGTGTGTTAAGTGTGCCCACACAACTTCATGGTGTGTGTGGTGTTTGACGATTTGGTGTGAATTTGAGATGGGTTTGGATGACCTCCCGAGTCGGCTGGCCTGCCTTGTTCCTGCTAAGCCTGTTCCTGGAGAATTGTTAGTTTTTAAATATTTATTGTGCTTCATGGGAAAGAGACAACCTATAATTATATGTTTTTAGTAATGCTGAAGTGTCAATAAAATATATATTTTTGTATTGATACTCACGTCTCCCTTCTGCTTATTTCTTTGCCTTCAATTGGTAAAACTTACCTGTGTGCCTTTTATTGGGAGTATTTCCCTGGCTCCCCCCCAGGGTGGCTTATTCAGGTTTAATTTTGATTCACGTTTCCCTGCAGTTGGGAATGCCACATAATCTTCAACATTTTAAGTAATTCCTTATCTAACCAGAGGGGATCTTCATACCCTAACCTAATCAGTTCAATACATGAACATCACTCAGCCTCAGTGGAGACAGTGCCATATCAGTTAATGTGTGGGGAGCCAGGGATGGGTTGATGGGAAAGACTATGAATTTAAACATCACATCGTCAAAGATAAATCTCAAGAAAGGCCTGTAAAGATGGGCTATTTGTACATGAAAGTACTTGTCTTTCATTTCTACCTACATAAACCAGCCAAATGATGCATATGAGTCAAAATCTGTCTCTGAGTAACCATCTTGAACAGAGACTTTTTGAGTGTTCGGTTCAAGCACCTCAAGCCCAATATGGGCCCTAGCCCTCCGTCTTTTTTGCCTAACTTAAAATAGCGTGTGTAGAAGCCTTTCACTTCTTGAGGGCTTAAGGAAACCATTCCATAGGACAAGACCTCAGCACGATCAAGTTTTGTGAAAAACACTGCACCGGAGACATGCACTCTCACTGAATAAGGAGAGTGCTAGTCAGGGCTGGATTGGTAATCTGGCATAACGGGCATTTTCCCGGTGGGTTGACACACTTTTGGGCCGATCAGGGACAGACTGGCCATTGTGAGAACCGGGCCGGCTACAAAATATGCCGAATGGGCCGCGATAAGCTGAAATGAGCCGCTGCTTTATGCAGAAAAACACGTCACTGCAATATGCCGAAGGGGGCAGCAATATGCAGAAAAGGACAGCGGAAACCCCCACTGCCCAACAACTTTTGGGCCAGTTTCTATGTAAAATCCCGGGTCGATTTCTCTTCCCTGTCCACCCCTGTTGTTAATCAGCTGTTTGTGCATATCTGGCCGCAGAGGTCGCATATTGGGAGACGGGATTGGCACCATCTTTCTGAAAGAAAGCCAGTTGAGTAAGTGTTTTGAGTTTCATGCCCTAACAATGAAGGCAATCATTCTCTCAGTCTCACATGCTGGGAAACACTTGTGAAGCGCCATCCTGATAAAAAAATGTTTTTGCTTGAAAGAAACACACATAATAAAATTCCAGTGCAATTGCAATACACTGAAGTACAAATGTTACGCCTAATTTCGGAAGCACAACTGAAAGATGAAAAATTATCGAGACGGCAAAGCAATGCGTAATTCTCACAGAATACGTGTGATGTATTTGTGACTCATTAAAAATTCTGATGAAATGGCGCTGTGCTCTGGTTTATTTGTCTACAATGACGTGTGCATAAGTGCCAGAGTGTCAAGCGCCAACTTCCAAAAGATTGGTGTGATACTATACAGCTTATATATTTTCCCTCAAATATTAAGCCATTGATGTTTTAAGACTTTTCACAATTAATTTCACAATTAAGCCCAGTGGAGGTTTCTGTGTCAGATAGGATGAGCCTTCTCTCCGATGATGCTCACGAGAGCTCATCGCCTTCATGGGCACCGAATAAGAGGTCAAACTCGCCTTGGGACGAGCCAGCGCAATCATCCTAACCGGAGCAAATGAGCGTGCCGAGGAATGGGAGGTCCGCGGGGATTAAACCGGCAGAGATGGTCCTATGTTGTCTTCAAATCGCCCCCAGTGCTTGCTGCGCTGGCCTCATACCCGTAGGTAGAAGGACCGAGGCAGGGAGCCGCTGGGGTGGCTTGCTTTCTTACGAAATACTGTATAATATCTGAATTATAATAGTTATTTTTAAATGTATAATTTGTTAATTATAATACTGAACTGTGCTTATTTGGGGGTATTTTTCAGTAAATATTCTAAACCTCCTCAACAATATACTTTAACCATTTGGCAATATAAAAAAAATATTACAGGCAGATTTGCAGTCAAAACACATTTAAAACGTGACAAGTAGTATAAAATATATAGAATGACTCGTGACGAAATCCAAGTGCTCTCATTGTGAGAATGACTTCGAAAGACTTTAACTAAAGCCCTTGAATGCAATACCTTTATGACCTTTTCATCTTACCTCTGTAAAATGCAGGGGTCGGCAACCTTTTTATACTTAGGAGCCAATTTTAAAATTTTTGGTTGATGCATTTTTTCAAAAGAGCCATACCACAAACAAATAATTCACTTCATTATAAAATGTTTTTATTGCCCATAGACTACTCAAAAACAAACAAATATGCAAAAATTAATAGGTAACATGTTGCAATATGGAATATTGTGCGGATCTCCATAAAATTACTTAATTATACTACTGTGTAATTATACTATATGTTACTTCGCTTTTGGGCTGAGTGATATGTAAAAAATATTTGAATGATAATCGCATTTAAATATTGCGATATCCGATTATATGGTGAATATTTTTGCTTGATTGATTTTACTTTAAAAATGTAATTAATTTATTGAAACATGAAAACATAAACAAAAGAAATTCTAAATTCAATTTGCACTTTAAACTAAAAAAGCAATTAAAATAACAAAGAGAGTAAAGAATCTTATATATAACCACCTTCCCAAATCCAAACATATACCTTCTCCAACATCCCCATTTGTCATCACGCAAGCATCCGTCAACAACACCAGGTGAAAAATTACTAACAATTAAAAAAAATTAAGAACTAAAGGCAATTATAAATGTAAAGATAATTATAATAATCAAAAATAATAAATAAACCTAATAACGTCCCTTGTGTTCCCAAAAAATGCTGACAAATGTGTGTTTTTATCGAATGTGTTTGTATGGCGTTTTGGTAACATTTTATGCTGCCAGAAGAAAATACAATAAAATTATTTTAGGTTCAAGGTGAATGTGTCTTGTATTACTTTATGATTGAATCATTTTTGTCTTTGTTTCTTTAATATAACGATACTTGTATATATTACTGAACCAGCAGAGTTGCATTACATTATTCTTCCAAACAGTTTTCAGTTGAATAAACAGAGAAAAAGGAGTGATAACTCTTTACATGTGCTTGTTTTACAGGTCACCCGCTTGTTGCAGGTAGATGAGCAAAATGAATCACGCATGAAATACATTTGGATGAGGAGCTCGCAAACTGGATTGAGCCTCGCCTCATTGTGCAGGTGGCTGGTGCTCTATCATAAAAAATAACAAACGTTCATAAAATCGCTCATAGAAAATGCTCTTAACCGCTAAGATCAGTAGTTATTGGGTAATGAGGCCCAGAACTCTATGAATGTGGATGTCTTGGAGAAGCGCTTTCATTGCACTCAGAGTGTTGGGGATTGCCCCACTGAATGCCGGTTTTTTAAGGCGTTAACCACTTCAGGACTCTGATCAGGGAGTAGGAGTCATCAGATATCTTTCCCACCTTTTATTTGTGCAAGATTCAACCTTGTACACATAGCAGTATACAACTGAGGTAGTTTCTGTAATAAACAATCAAACAGAGATAAATAACTTGTCTACATACAGACTGTTATGATTCAACAGTAAATTACAAATAAACAATATTAATATATATGCTTAGATAAAGAATGCAAGGGATATAAACTATGGAAAGGACCTAATAACATGGATCAGATTACGTAGCGTTATAATATTAACAGATAACAAACTGCAGGATACAGTACTATGCACATATGGAGATAAATGAACATATAGAATCCTATTGCAGATTTTAGCATTATAAGCAGCTTTAATGAAGCGGACCTCTCGCTCCCAAACACCACCAAAATGAGGAGCATTAAGTGGATTGAACTTGAAGAGGATCTGGTAATAGGCTAACTGCTCTTTTAATTTGAATTCCATATCTGCGAAGGTTTCACGCAGTTCTCGATCGGCAGCACGAAAGTTTGTGCCACAATCTGACCTAATCTCTTTTGGTCTGCCACATCTGGCTATGAATCGTCGAAGAGCAAGCAGAAAAGCGTCCACATCCATGAAGTTGAGAAGCTCTATGTGTACAGCTCTTGTGGTGAGGCATTTGAAAATAACACCCCAACGTTTCTCAATCCTTCTGCCTATTTTGAATGATACAGGCCGAAACAGTCCACTCCAGCAGAATAGAATGGTGGACAGAGAAGCCTGAGTCGCTCAGGTGGCAAATCTGCCATTTGTGGTACCTTGGGCTGAGCTCTCCATCGCTGACAGGATAAACAGTTAAGCTGGTGGTGTTTAACAGCTTGGCGACCCCGCAAGATCCAATATTGTCTACGTATTTCTGCATACACTCGTTCTGTACCTGGGTGCAACAAGCGCTCGTCGAAGTCTTTAATGAGAAGCTTCGTTGCTGGATGCTGCGGATCAAGCACTATTGGGTGAATTTGGTCCAAATTTGGGCTTTCCAGTCTCCGTAATCGACCTCCAACTCTGAGGACATTAGTTACTGGATCCCATTCTGGAGCAAGACACGTTAGCCGACTGTGGTTCGGTATAGTTTTGTGTTTTTTAAGAGCCGCTATTTCCTCAGGAAAGCTCTGAACTTGACACTCTCTCAGTAGGGCCAATTCTGCTTCACGATAATCGATGGGCTGTGTGTTTGTCAAATATTCTGTCGACTTTTGGCATGCTTGTTGAGTTGCCTCCACTAACCCTTTCCATGTACTGAACTGAGTGGCATCCGGAAGGGTTTGATCTAGTTCCAAAGTGGTTAGGCAACAGATAGTGAGACTCTTCAGATCAGGTAACTCATCTGGCTTTGTGTGTTCAGGTCTCTTTGGCCAGTGCTCAGATCTCAGTTTTAGAAATGGTGGTCCCTGACTCCAGCGATCGGGCACAATAAAACTTAAGAGTAGTTTACCTCTTGTGATATCATTGGCTGGATTTTGCTGCGTGTCCACGTACCGCCAAGCACTTGGGTCTGTCAACTCCTGTATTTCTGAGACTCGTGTTCCGACAAAGACTTTGAATCTACAAGAGTCCGACTGCAGCCACTCCAGTACAGTTGTAGAATCTGTCCACAGAATTGTCTGCTGTATAGTGAGAGTAATCTCATCTTTCAAAAGATTGGCTAGCTGTGCTCCTGCTAATACCGCACATAGTTCCAAGCGAGGCATTGACTGTTGCCACTTGGGAGCGACTCACGATCTAGCCATCACAAAGGAAGTGTGAATGACATTTTCGGTGAACTCTACTAAGTAAGCCACTGCCCATACGCCCTTTCGGATGCGTCACAAAACACATGAAGGTCATACTTCCATTGTACATCAGTAGGAACTGATGAGTAACAGCGAGGAATTGTTATGGCACTGAGATTTTTTAGCTCATTCTCCCATGTGTTCCAGGCAGCACGAATATCTGGTGGCAAGTTCGGGTCATCCCAATCTCTTTTCCTTGACCATAGCTGTTGAATGAGCACTTTTGCTCGTGTGGTGAAAGGCACAATGAAGCCCAAGGGATTGTACTGAGTGGCTAGCACTTGATAGGCCGTTCTCATTGTTAGTGCAGCATGTTCAATGGGACGATAGTGGTATCCTAGTGTATCAGCAGCACAATTCCACCTGAGACCCAAAGTTGGCTCCACTGGATCAGTCCTGTTCTGCCCAAGCCATTGTTCTGCAGCCAAGGACCTTGATTCAGTGGATAGATGTGATATCACTGAAGGCTTGTTGCTAGCCCATTGTCTGAGGTCAAATCCACCCTCCGCTAACAGACTGTGCAGCTGATCAACTGTTAGCTTGGCTTCAGATGTAGTTGGAAAGCTTGTCAGATAATTGTCCACATAAAAACTCTGCTGCACTGTTTGCAGAGCACCTGGGTATGTCTCTTGATTATTGCGAGCATGCAATTGCAAAGCAAAAATGGCACAACATGGGCTGCTAGTTGTACCAAACGGCAAAACTTGCCATTCATAGGTGTCTGGACGGTTCTCACAGTGCAAATCTCGCCAGATGAAGCGGAGAAGAGGTCTGTCCTCAGGCAACAGGCGGACCTGATGGAACATCCCACGAATGTCTGCACTTACTGCCACGTGGTGTTGTCGGAATCTCAAGAGGACACCCAACAATGATGGGCCAAGTGCAGGCCCTGGCAGGAGCTGGTCATTTAGAGACAGACCTAGATACTTGAAGGAGCAATTGAAAACCAATCTTGGTTTATCATTGTGGCACACCAGGTGGTGGGGAATGTACCAGGCCTCCTCTGACTCTTGTGACTTCTTCAGGTTGGAGCTTTGTGACATAGCCTGCCTTGATGAGTTTATTAATCTCACCAGAGTAAACGACAGCTTTCTCTGAGTATCTCTGAAGTTTCCTCTCTATGCTCCTTAGACTAGGCATGACGGATTGAATCGTGCTTATGAGTTTTGGCGCACCAGGTTTGCGGAGGAGGGGGGTGGCATAACGTTGAACTTCTTCAACATTAACCCTCTGCGTTTGGCATTCAAGAAGTTTAATTGCTTCTTGATCTTCCTTGGATCTAACCACCAGTTTCTCATTCCGATAAGGCAGGACGTCAAGTTGCCATAACTTCTCAACATTACGGTAGAGCAAGTCATTGGGACAGGCGGTGGACATGAACAGACACTGCTGCACTGAGTTGTGGCTTGGTGTGCTCTCCTCGGCCCCTTGTAGTGCCCACCCAAGGGCTGTGTGCACTGCAACTGGACCACCTTTGGTTCCTTGACGGACGGGCTTATTTGCTGTTATAAGATGGACATGATCTGATCCTATCAATATTAGTGGACGCACACTGTGGAATGATTGTAATGGAAGCCCTCTGAGGTGAGCATACCGTTTCTGAAGTCTCTGCACTGGATATGATTGCTCTACTAAGTCCAGACACGAAGCTGTGAATGCCCCAAGTATCTGAAAGCGCCTCTTCGGTTCACTCTTTGAAGAGATTTCCAAGTTAATCTTGGACCCGGAAAGGTGAGTTAAGTCGGATCGTACTGTACGTAGAGCCAGTGTTTCAGGCTCACCCTCCAACTCAAGCTTGTGGATGGCTATTGGCAAGATCATAGTTCGTTGCGCTCCATCGTCTAGTACAGCGTACGTCTCCACTGACTTGAACTTGCTGTGTAACCATACTGGTACCACTTTAAGAAGCACTCTGCAAGATGCACTAGCGGGTGTGAGGTAGATACGACTTTCTGATGTACTTGATGAACCATTTGTTGGATCATCACGTGATATACGGTGGAGCACCTGGAGATGTATTCCACCACAGTCACTGCATGGCTTTTTGAGGTTGCATATCTCGGGTACGTGTAATCGTGCACATCGCCAGCATCGCTTCCCATCAGTAATCCACCTTCGTAGGTCAGCAACCGACTGCTCTTTAATGTTGTCACAGCGTGTAATGTAGTGCTCTTTGCTGTTGCAAAAGAGGCACTGCACCTTAAGTGGTTTCTTTTGCTTGATCTCTTTGGGACGGGTAGAGAGCACAGACTCGGCAGGAGATGCACCATGATAAACTACTAGACTTGGTCCCTTTGTTTTAGCTGAGGTTTTCTCTTTAACGAAACCTGAAAGTCTCTCATGCTGGTAGCGCTGTACTAAGCGAATGGACAATCTCTGCTGCTGTGCTTTGACTTGCAGCCATCCAGCAAAGTCCTGCAGATTATAAGGGTTAAGACTTATAGAGTTTAGCTTTCCCTGCTGTTGAAGGAACTCAATGAAGCCATCTCATACATACTTTGGCAGCTTGCTAAGTAAGCGGTCTACATGTGAGCAGCAATTAAGCTCCATCCCTCTGGGTCCCTCTAAAGACAGCAGCATACTGACTAGGAGATGAACTCTCAAAGCAAAACTCTGAAAGCTATGGCTATCATTGGGGTTAACATCTGGTGATGTGAGGATGGCTGCTATCTCACTTTGAGCCAGTTGATGCGGCTGACCGTACTGCAGTTGAAGTGCTTGCATAGCTGCTGAATATGGATATGGGTGATGCCGGCAAGACTGACCGATCATCTGAGCTTCAGGCAGTTTAAGACGTTCCAACAGTACATGACATTTGTAGTTCTCTGTTAGCTCTGGGTAAGGTTCAAGCAAATTGTCCAGTGCCAGCTTCATATTAGCAAATTCTCTTTCACTGTCACTTGTGAAGTCTGGAATTTCAGGTTTAGGGGGACTATACCATGTCCGCTGAGGTATACTACCGCCCGATGGAGCTACAGTCTGGGCTGGCATCAGCTGTGGAGGAGCGACAACTGCCGCAGAGCTCACTGAAGGGAGTAAACCAGGAATCATTGTTTGAAAGGGTAATGTTGATGGCATTATTGTTTGATGAGGAGCATGACTGAATGATATAGGTGCATTCACAGGCCGTATCTTTGAATTTGATGTTGCAAGATCACTGTGAAGTACCATGGGATGCTGATAGGCAGGCATAGGCGACATCCACTGCTGCTCAAGGGGCTGGAATGATCGTTCAGCCTCATCAACTACAGTTCGTTGGTGAAGGGGCAGGTATCTGGCAGAATGAAGTGGAACAGGCTGAGATAAAGGTGGTGGTGACAGATGTAAGATGGGAGATGCTGTGCCAGAGGAGATAGGGGAATATGGTAAACCTTTAGTTCTTGGATGATTTGGATGGATTGGAGTGAACCCAACGTCGCAACACTCCAACTCTACTTCCGGAACAACATCTGTTCTATGTGACTGATCTACTTGTCTCCCTGATTTGCATCCAGTAACATGCTTTTCAACATGCGACACGGTGCCGTGTGAGGGTAAGTGCGGTGGGCTTACTGAACTTGAAGATGTAGAAGAAAATTGTGGCGCTGATGCCATAGCCTGCACTGGTTCATTATCCTCATTTTCCTCTTCTTCTCTCAAGAATGATTTGATGTGTTCCATCATTTCGTTTCGGCGATGCTTACGTTTCTTAAGCTGATCCAGTTTCTTGAGAATATTGTGCATTTCAACTGTCTCTTCTTTCTCCCTCTCATTCATGGATTCCATGAGTTTCGTCAATGAGTCCATACTCAATATGTCTGTTTGACTCGGACTAGGCATAGCTCGATGTCCACCTTGGCTGCAGGCTGCATCTGCTTGACTAGTATACACTGCGGCTGCTACTCCTCTCTGCTCCCTCTGAACAGGACTGGAGGAAAGGGCAGGTCGGTGATGGAAGTCAAGGATGTAATCCTCAAGTCGCTTGGGGGTCTGACATCGGCGTGATGGTCTTGCTTGAGTATCAGCATGGGAAAGGGATGTTAATTTGCCATCTGATGACATTCTGAAGCAGTCAAGATCCGGCTCGAAGGACCATTTGTTGGGGATTGCCCCACTGAATGCCGGTTTTTTAAGGTGTTAACCACTTCAGTACTCTGATCAGGGAGTAGGAGTCATCAGATATCTTTCCCACCTTTTATTTGTGCAAGATTCAACCTTGTACACATAGCAGTATACAACTGAGGTAGTTTCTGTAATAAACAATCAAACAGAGATAAATAACTTGTCTACATACAGACTGTTATGATTCAACAGTAAATTACAAATAAACAATATTAATATATATGCTTAGATAAAGAATGCAAGGGATATAAACTATGGAAAGGACCTAATAACATGGATCAGATTACGTAGCGTTATAATATTAACAGATAACAAACTGCAGGATACAGTACTATGCACATATGGAGATAAATGAACATATAGAATCCTATTGCAGATTTTAGCATTATAAGCAGCCGTGCTAGCGGCGCTACCACGAGTGTTCATATGTGACAAACTAATAATTATACAGATCACAAACAGCGGCAATACTGGCTTAACGCCAGAACTAGTTGCAACATATACAGAAACATTCTGCATCAAACATAGAATCATGATATGAACTTACGTCGTCAATAACTTTAACTTGCACTTAGGGATGCTGCACGAGAATGAAAACATTACAAACTCCGGTTGCGCCACTTGCGTAATAGAGAATACGTCACTTACGTTTGAACCATACCTGCGTCAAACTGTATAATGCGTGTTTTCCGTAACCGAGACCTTAACAAGAGAAGTTACTGACAATAAGACAAAGAATTTACAACACAGAGCTAATCAAAAACGCAGCTTTGAGTCTAATTTCTTGTAATATATCACTCCGAGAAGTCTTACTGGTCGCCTTCCACAGTGGCTGGTAATCTGCATTTGGCGGGTGTTCATTTCAAACCCGTTCACCAGGAGTAGACTGTAGGAAAAATTCGGGAGAAGGGAACTCAAAACAGTGTCATTGTCAGATTGCTTTGCAATCGCACCCACACTTTCTGCTGGAAAATGATCTCTAGAAAGTTTGAAACAATCATGTGTTGGTGAATTGTGAGACGCCCAGCGAGCCACTTGATTTTTAACAACGAGCCACTTGTGGCTTGCGACCCATAGGTTCCCGACCCCTGGTATAATGCCTTATAAAGTATTGTTTATAAGCGCAGGGATGCTTTGTGTAGGCCTACAGCCATTTCCTGGATAACAGCTATATTTCTGCTGCATAAGTGCCACCTAAAGTCAGAGAGCAAATTTGCATTTTCATTCAGCCTGTCTGACATTTTTATTAGATCAATGTGAAAATCTGACCGCATTTTTATAATGCATACATGCAGTGTTATACATTTTTACCGGTTAATTCTAAAAATCTAAGCAATTTGGAAAATAAAGTATCTAGAAATATTCACAGTATTTTTAAGTGCCCACGATAAAATAGCCTACTGTGCACGTTAATTAACGCATATACACATTACTGTAATACAATTCATATAAAAATGTAAATAAGTTATATGTATTTTTTCAGATCAAAATTAAATATTTATTTCAAAAATTAACGTCTATTTAATTTAGTACTGTGACTTGACTCAACTTGACTTGAAACTCATCAGGACTCGGCTTGAGGTGTGTCACTGACTTGAATTGACTTGATTTGTCTGCACTGCACTTGAGACTTGACTCAAGACTTGATGGTTAAGACTTGAGACTTGCATGTGACTTGAACATGTGTAACTTGCTCCCATCTATGGTAAATATTGATTTATATGATTAATTATTCTGCACACCATGTAATTAATTAGATTAAAAATATAGAATCTAATGATATCCCTAATTTCAATATAATTAAATTATATTGAAAATTTTAATATGACTTGAATTATTTTTAATATTTAAGAGAACATTTTCAATTTAGTTTGTCAGCCTTTTTGAATGTGCCTTGGGATTTTTGTTTTGTTTTTTATTAGTTAATCTCATGGGATATTTTTGTGTTGTGTAGTGATCCAAATATTAGTGTTATTAATGATTTTTCACACAGTGCTTACTTTTGTGGAGAAATTATTTTATTGAAACACTAATACCAAGAATCCATGATACGCCTCATGCTCGTGAATCTCATGCCACCCATATTGCTGAAGCTTCTGTACTCTCCAGGCCTGAAGTAGTGCATTCTTCCTCTGTAGTTGGGCTGCTCATACATGAGCCAGTGACCATCCATCACATGGCAGGACTGGCAGTGAGACATGCGGTAGCGGTCCATGATGTTGTCACAGTCATCCATCATCTCATACATCTGACCCATGAAGTTTTCCCTCTCATAGATCCTCATTCTGTAGGATCCCCTGTGCTGTAGTGGAAAGACGTCCATTACATTTTATCAGGCATAACTAATTTGAGATTAAAAGTATCAATATACTTTATTGTTAAACATTAAACAAACTGTAAATGTAATATTTCTTTTAGATAAAATATACTCAAGGAACTCACCATGGGGATCATACGGCAGGACCTGATGCAGTCACTCATTCCAAACATAGACATGTAATCAGCATATTCGCCCCTCTTAAAGAAATACTGATTTCCCATGTAGTTGGGACGGTCATACATCATGAAGCATCCACTTTCCACTCTGCAAGAGTGACAGCGGCTCACATAGGAGGACATGTCAGCACAGTCGCTCATACACTCATATGAGTGACCCTGGAAGTTCCTGTCCTCATAGAAAATGACCTAAAAATAAGAAGCAAGCATGAGGTCATTTGTTAGCCACATTTACTGAATGTATATTTAGAATTTGACATTACAATTTATCTTTAGAAAGTTATATGTCTGTAGCAGATTCAGTAGTGAAAACAGAATTATCAGAACGCACTTTGCCCATGATGTCTGTCAGCTGTTGATATTAAGTTGATATGGCTCCAATGCTCTGTCTTTGCTCTTGGCTACCTTTATATACCTGTCCGAGTTCAATGACTATGTGTCACCAATTGCATATGAATGCCTGACCTAGCAACACATTGCACTGGCCTTTTAAATAGTGAACTGCTTTCTCCTTCTCCATGTGACTAGATCATACTTTCCACCTGTACCATTGGATCCTTTTGGATTCCATTGTTTTCAAACAGGATTAAGGGAATGCTTTCTTTTTTAAATGTGCCTTTGTCTTTTGTTTAAATGTGTTTAAAATATTTTTGGAAGAGAAAAGTATTCTCTTAAATTAAACTAAAATGCAGGGAAAAAAATCTAGTAGTATGTTGTGAAAGTGGTAGATTTACATTTTGCTTAGTCATGATATTCAGGATTCAGTCCTAATAAAATAATTATCTTATGTTTGTTATGTATTGTCCTAAATTTGTTTGAGCATATTTGAATACAAACATTCCTGACAGGCAAGATATGCTGTGTTCTTTTTCTTTTAATGCAAATATTTGAAATTTAAAAATTTTATATACATTTTATTACTGTACAGGTGTAGCTATCTTGTATTTTTCTTAGACATTTTATCTGGGCAATCCTGAATTTATTCATATTTCTTATTAAATATGTTTTGAATAATTTACGAATGCAAGCTTTCATTTCTAATAACTTGTGCCAAATTGATACACACTTCGAAATGAATAAGGCCTAAACTAACTGGAATCCGAAATTACACAGATTGGCCATAAATCCAAGCCCATGACTCATTTGTGAAGCAGACACTGTTTAAAATATACTTTTTATTTACTTTATTTACTTTTTATTTACAAATTGGGGAAGAGTGTTACATAAACGCTATTTTGTGAAAGTTACCTGAAAATAGCATTTATATAGTCAAAGTCACAGTTATCATAGATGTAGAGAATTTGACTATAATTGTGGATTACTGCAATGATTTGTGCTTGATAAAGAGGGATGTTCTCACATATTTTATGTGAGGGAATGTTTGTGGACTTGTGGAGGAAATAATCAGATGTTAAACTCTAAGAGAGGTTACTATCAGTAGGGAAAGTTAATAGTAGTCTCTAACTCACTGTCACTGTCACTGTCACCTGGAACCAAATGTGAATGAGAAACAACATTGGTATGCTGTGAAAGTGAGCCTTCTTTGTGCTTTGAATAATCTGCATTGTTCCAGTGTTTCTATACCATGTTTCAGCACCACAAAACAATGCAAACACTAACAAAACCATTGTGTCAAAGGCTGTAAAAAGAGGAAAAACTGTGTGTGTGTCTGGGAGGGGGGTGGGGGGGTAGAAAATGTTACTGGTGGCAATGATTCATGATTTCTCCAAGAAAGCTACTTTAATTTTCTAATCCTCAAGAAGAGGACAGATGAACTGCTGAATTCAAATCAGGGAATTAATCAAATCACAGTTGGCATGATGAATCACATGCTACAGGAATGTAATTCTTTTTTTCTGTGATTTCTTGAGTCAAACTTAATGCAGTTGGTGGTTTCAATCTTCAACCCACAAGATTTTCTGACACTGGATTTAAAAAAAACGTTTAAATTACCAAAAATATTTTTGATTTTCATCCTCATTCTCCCATTAATCTTTATCAAATATGATGGCGAAGCTAGAAAATAGAAGGTGAGCCTGTATCTCGGCAAAATTCTCTGGCAATCATGCTTGAAACAAGAAAAAACTATAAGGTTACGACCAGTAACCATGGTTCCCTGAAATGAGTGAATTACATTTACATTTTACATTTATTCATTTGGCAGACGCTTTTATCCAAAGCGACTTACAAAAATGAAAACATAAGCGAATAATCTTAAGGAGACAGTGGTACGAAAATTGCCATACTACAAAGTTTCACTAGCACAAGAATAGTATTCAAAACATTTTTTTTTTTTTTTTTTTGTGACTGGTTAAGTGCTCCTGGAAAAGATGCGTTTTAAGTAGTTTTTTGAAGACAGAGAGTGAGTCAGCTTCAAGGATGGAGTTGGGAATGTCATTCCACCAATGTGTTAAGATGAAACTGAAAGTCTGGGAAAGTGTTTTGGTGCCTCTTTGTGTTGGTACAACAAGGCAACATTCCTTAGCCGACTGCAGGATTCTGGTGGGCGTGTAACTATTCAGAAATTATTTTAGATATGCTGGAGCAGACCCAGTGACTGTTTTCTATGCCAGCATCAGAGCCTTGAATTTAATACGTGCATTAACTGGCAGCCAGTGGAGAGAGACAAAGAGTAGTCTAACATCTGCTCTCTTTGGTTCATTAAAGGCCAGATGTGCTGCTGCATTTAGGATCATTTGCAGAGATCTAATTGCACATGCAGGAAGGCCTGCATTGAGAGAGTTACAGTAGTCCAGTCTAGTTATGACAAGTGACTGAACAAGTCATGGCATGTTCAGAGAGGAAGGGTCTTATCTTCCTGATATTGTAGTGTAAATCTACATGATCTTCCGGTCTTTGAGATGTGGTCTGTGAAATTTAGCTTGTTATTGATGGTTACCCCTAGATTTCTGACCATTTGGGAAGGCAATACTGTACTGAATCATTGCCACCAACTACATGGTGATGTTATGTTCAACAGCATGGTTGGCTGGAAAGACAAGGAGTTCTGTCTTGGCTGGGTTGAGTTGCAGGTGGTGTTCCTTCATCCAGGCCGAGATGTCTGACAGGCAGGCAGCGATTCGAGCAGTCACTGTGGTGTCGTTGGACTGGAAATGCAACTAAATTTGTGTGTCATCAGCATAGGAGTGGTAAGAGAAATCATGTGACTGAATGATGGGTCCCAGTGATGTTGTGTATATAGAGAAGAGAAGTGGCCCAAGCACTGATCCCTGAGGTACCCCAGTAAGTAACTGATGTGGCTTGGATACATCACCTCTCCAGGCTACCTTGAAGGACCTTCCTGAGAGATAGGAGTTAAACCAGTCAAGCACAGTTCCTGTGATGCCCAGAGTAGAGAGTGTGGAGAGTAGGATCTGATGGTTGACTGTGTCAAAGGCTGCAGAAAGGTACAGCAGAATCAGGACGGATGATCTGGATTCTACTTTCGCCTGTCTCAGCGACTCAGTGACAGACAGCAGGGCAGTCTCGGTGGAGTGTACACTTTTGAAGCCTGACTGATTGTTATCCAGCAGTTTGTTCTGTGAGAGATTGTTGTGGTTTCTGCCTCGTTCGTGAAAAACTCACTCTTAAAGACTTGGAGTTTTTGACTTCAGAAGAATAGACTTTATTATCAGGCCATAAAGCCGAGTTGCCCCTGCAGAAACAACAGATGTGTCTTGATTTTTCACTTGCTTACATAGGTCTCACAAGGCGTGGCTAAAACATTGAATATCCTGTTTTGAGCAGAAAAACATATTTGGAGCCCTAACAAATCTTCTTTATCTTTAAACCAGAAGTCTTCAGTTACATCCTGTGAGCCATTTTCACACTATGTAAAAACACTTTACTAAGAGGGGGCCTCATCATATATCTTCTTTAGCTTCAACAGAAGTAAATAGGAAACATCTGCATGTCATTTATGTGTGAGTGTCCATGTACCTCTGACATTCCATTCCCAGACTTTTATGCTGAACCACTCACATACACAAAAAACACATATGACCAACAGAAATAATTGTAGAATAAAATGGCATCGATTATACTTGATTAATGTATACTCAACTTGATAAAAATACACCACAAGATATGCAGAGATTTGTTTGAAAACTGCCCTTTCAAGTGTTTTTGCCATGAATGGGATGAGAGAGACTGGTCTGTAGTGTTTTATTTTTATTTTTTATTTCTGCCATCTCCTCTCAGCTGCCCTGAGGTTAGTCCGATGTTCACGAAGGACATCAGACAGCCAGGGGCTGGGTGGTGTAATACCTGCTGGCCTAGAGGAAAGAGGACAGATATTGTCTAGGCAGGCTGTTAAAGTAGTGCAAAGTGTGTCTGTGTCAGTGTTTACATCAAGCGTAGAAAATACATTTATTTTGGGAAGAGAGTTAGAGACATCAGTGGAAAGGCGAGAGGGTGAAAGAAAACGGAGATTACGGTGAAAGATAATTGAGTCTATTTTAATGTAGATGTTAGAGTCATGTTGAATTGAACAAACCAGTGATCAGAGACATGTAAAGGTGTAACAAGAATATTTGAGTTGGTACAGTTACGTGTAAAAATTAAGTCCAGGTGAACCAGCTGATCTGTGAGTTGCTGTGGTGTGTAGTCTTTCCAAGTCAAATGAAGCCAAAAGAGTATTCAGTTCAGTGGCCTGGAGCTTGTCTTGGTGTATGTTGAAATCACCAAGAACCACAAGTGGCATACCATCCTCTGGCAAGGAGGACAACTGGACATCCAACTCCTCAAGAAAGTTTGTCAGCTGACCTGGAGGGCAATAGATGACAGCAACATTGTTTACGTATTGTTGTGGGTTGCATTGTAGTAATGGCATGGAATTCAAAAGATGTATTGTTACATAGTGAAGACTGTGGTGAAAAAGTCCCGATGTTATGAATGAGCAAACCTGTCCCCCCCACCCCTAACAGTATGTCGAGGGGTGTGAGAGAAGGAGAAGTTGTTGTAGAGAGCAGCAGGAGTTACTGTTTCCTCTGAACATATCCATGTCTCTGTCAGTGCCAGGATGCTGAGGGTGGACTGTGTGGCAAAGGCTGGAATGAAGTCAGCTTTGTTCACAGCAGACTGGCAGGTCCTGAGTCCCACTGAGAATGAGAGTGGAGCAGGTGCTGAAGTGCAAAGTGGCCATAGGTTGTATGGGTTGCGTTTGGTCTTGCATCTATATTGTGTAAAAGGTCTATAACTGATAACAGATAACAGTGATGTGCTTGAAATCACATGTTATTCGTGAAGTAGACATGTTAGTATGTAGAAGGAAATTAAGTGGAGATATAAAATTAAAAGATACTTATGTGCTATGGTGAGAGACTCTTTGTCAGTGTCCTTGCTCGGTGGACTCGCACCGGAAGACTCGCTGGTCTTTACACAAAAAGATCTTTACACGAGAGCTTCCACTGCCACATCAGCATTCAGTCAACAATATACATGATTTCAATGAGCTGTTCAGTGGAAAAAAGCAATATTAATGCTACTTAGCACAACAAAGCTAGTCAAGTGGTCAACCGAAATAAGGGTCGTGCGAGGTGACAAGCTCAGGAACAAATGCGACTTCCGTACACCGCAAATAAATTATGCTGCACTTTAGCAATAAATAGTACTCTAAAACAAGTGAAGTACTGTTTACAGACACTAAACTAACGATAGTTTTACACACACTGGATAACCAACTCTAAATCTAGCAGCGAACACTCTGGGACAAGTCAATACAATATAGCACAGAATGAATGAATGCTGTGTCATTGCTGATAATATTGGGTTATCCCCGCAGACATAGCCAATCTCTGAAACTCTTTAAAAAGTCTGCTTCCCTTGCACACATAGCGGACATATTTAATGATGGAGCACAGCGCTATCTATTCAGAATAATCCACTGAAGGGTGCAAACAATACTCAACCATTGTAACGAAGATGCAGTAGTGGGGCCAGCTTATGCAGCATTAATTTCCTCATTTCAGGGAACCATGGTTACAGTCATAACCTTATAATTTCCTTTCAATTCAGTCATGAATGCTGCATCATAGCTGACACTATGAGGAATGTAAAAGCTGTGCTGCTGATTCACAGGCGTAACGGTGCCTACTAGCCAATGGGGTAGTAAATATCACAAACAGAATCTCCTCTGTGCTTCGCAATAAGAAGGGAGAAGCAGAATGATGAATGGATGGATATTCAATGATATTCAAAACTCTTACCAGGTGCGTAGCATAGTCATCGCAGGATGAATTAAATCACTACCATGTGTGAATAAGTATTTATATATAAGGTGACAAACCTCAACTGCCTCGCACTACATGATAATTTCACAATCAAAGGGTGTCTGCTTATTGATAGATCGCCTAGTGGGATATGTCTGGTTGCTCTGGCATCAACATACACTTTGAGCGTAGACAGGCTGAGACCTAAACGTTCTTGTAGAAAGTGATGTATTTGCTTGTACAGGGTCTTCGTCCCGAGAGGATCACAGATCAGTGAACGCTCATTTCAACATGTATAAACATCTTGTTGAAGTGGCTCTGGCTTATAGTGTGTTGTCGAGCATTGGTTGCGAGAACCCGTGCGCATCAGTAGGACATGAAGTTTCCACAATTCTGGATGTTGATGCCAAAACGTGCCCCAGACTGCGTGAGCAAGACCCTGCTTAGTAGAATCCTACACGGGGGCATTCAAGAGCTCTAATAACTCTGGGACCAATGGGCGGTTTGGCCATTCTGGTTCAACCAACAGTACCCCTTTCTCATCCTCCAATATTTTGTACAATACTTGGTGAAGTAATTGGATGGAAGGGAATGCATAATTGCATCCCACAGGCCATTTGTGTGCTAGAGCATTCAGGCCTAGCGAGGAATGAGAAAGGGAGTACCACAGGTGATATGGTGTTGCTTCCAGTGATGCAAACAGATCTATTTCGGCTTCCCCGAATTCATCCCATATAATTTTTATAACGGCCTGAAATGAGAGAAAATCTTCACCGCGGTTCAGGTGACCTAGAACGTGTGTTGACTTATCGATTCACCAGAGGGGAAGCTGGCGAGCCAGGTTCATCAATGGCCATGATCAAACTCCCCATTGGTAATTTTTGTAAGCCACAACCTCCGTGTTGTCAGTTCTGATCAGAACATGAAACCTCTGGATAGCTGGTCAGAAAGTAATGCTAGAAATACAGCAAGTAGTTTCAGACAATTTATGTGCCAGTCGCTTGTGCACCTGTCTTGGTGCCGAAGGATGGGCACCCATCACAGAGGGCTCCCCAGCCCATTTCGACACATCTGTTGTGACCACTTTGCATCTGGACAGTTTACTGAGAGCCAAGCCTGTTTGATAGAATGTGGGAATTTTCCAAATGATTGACACAGCTAGACAGCAGCCATGCTAGTTGATGTTCTGTTGCAGTTGCATGTCTCCTCCCACTGAAACCTCCCATGCTCTGTTTCTTGCTCTCTCATTGGCTGTAGGTCAACGCTGCAGTTGTCAATGCTGCAGTTTAGTCAAAACATATTTCACATTGCACAATTTGGAATCGCAGACTGTTCCAGATATTTAACATCCTAGATATCTCGCTGACAATGGCAATGCATCAGCGCTTCTCTTAAAATGATCGTAGCTCACGGGAGCGAGCTCAGATTTGCCTAAGATTTCAGGCTTTTGTCGGCGATCTCCACAAAACTGTTAGCGAGCAAAAATCGGGCTTAAAATCATGTAGTGTAAAATCGGCATAAGTCTCCATAATTCTTCACTGAGCAAATAAGCGATTATATCCATGTAAAAACAACTGATCACAATGGAGAAAGGGAGTGCAGTTATTTTGATTAAACTGGTGCAACATCATACCACGATTTCAGTATCAGTGTAATCAATCGTGCAGCTTTAATTGATGTCTCAGAGGTCAAAGCATGCCAGTTTTTTAAGTGTTTTAGATCGTTTCTCACCATGCAAGCTCATGTAATATGATAATAAGGATGAGACTTTTCAGCATGAACCTGCACTGTGTTTACAGATGATTGTGCTATATTAAACTGTATATAATGCTGAATATAATTTGTAATAATATTAAGGGTCCTGTTACTTGATAGTCCTGATAATCAAAATGTAATGTCTGATTTCACCAGTAAATTTATACTAGGGGAGTCGCATGGCACCATGCGGGGGTCGGACACGTGAACGGCAAGCTCTGCACACATTGCTAGTTTTTAATTATTTTTATGTCATAGACCGGAATGTTTGATACATCCTGCTAAATAACTGTTCTATGAAGTCAACATGTCAAAGAATTCAAAATCCTCTAGCTATAATCTGGAGATCTTAATAGACACTTACATGCTCAAACTGACAACCCTGACAGGCGGGAGAAATTCAACGGCAACTGTCGAGCATGACTGTAATGCTGGCGATGGTCATGGTGGACTTGGTGGATCTTGCTGTAATATGTCAATCGATTACTGTGATGGAAACAAAATTCACTGAGTTGGTTACAAGAATCGGGGACGTTGAGAAACTGATCGATTATCTGGAGTCATCAGAGAGGGAATTATCTGCTAATCCACTAGTGACCAAGGCAGATTTGGAATGCAATTGGGAAAAGCTGGAAGACCTTGAGAATCGATTGTTGGCATTCCTAAGCATGAAGAAGGCTGATATATGGTGAAATTCCTAGACAAGCTCTTCCCAATCAGCTCAACATAGACCATAAGCTTGAAATCGAGCGAGCTCACAGAGTCCCGGCTCCAAGATCGGCTGATGAAGACAGGCCCGATCAATTCTGGCCAAATTTCTGAGATCACCTGATAAAGATCTTGTGTTATGCAAGGCTATCTTGGAAGAAACACAGAATTTTCTTGTTCCCAGACTTTGCGAATTCGACAAGAGATAAATGTGATCTATTCAAGGAATACAAGAAACTCTTACATCAATGGAAGATCACTTTTGCACTGATGTTTCTGGCCAAATTGAGAATAGATACTAAGAATGGTCGCAAAGTATTTGCATGCCCACAGCAGGCATTGTGTTTCATTGAGACAGTGGGGTGAGTAAACCATTTGTTGATTTTCATGGTGTCCCCAAGTGAGCTTGAATTGCTGAACATACACTTGACTGTCTGAGGAAGCTGGGAACCTTTTTTTCAATCTTTTTGTGTTGGTTCCGCCTAGCAGCTGGATTTTGTTTTGTGTAGTAACACTCCTTTAAGAAACTCTTGCATCAACGGAGGATTGCTTTTGCACTGATTTTCCCAGCCAAATTGAGAATAGATACTAAGGATGGCTGCAAAATATTTACATGCCTACAACAAGCGATGTCTTTCATAAAATCAATGGACTGAGCAAGTCAAGCTGGGCACCTTTTTTTTGTCTCTTTTTGTGCTGGTTCCACCTAGTGGCTGGAGTTTGTTTTGTGGAATTACACTCCTTCAGGACAGATGTGGATGTATTTGCATGTTCCTTATGTGTATGCCTCCTATTGGTTGGAGTTTGTTTTTTGTTTTTTTGCATGACATTGGAAGGATTAGGTCATCTGCTGCACTCATAAACAGCCATCTCACTGAACATTCAATTGACTGTCTGAGGAAACTGAAAATGTTGTGTGTGTGTGTGTGTGTGTGTGTGTGTGTGTGTGTGTGTGTGTGTGTGTGGTTGTGTGTGTTGGTACTGCTAGTGGCTGGAGTTTGTTTTGTGGAGGATCACACCTTCAAGACAGTTTGTGAATGAACCTACATGTTCTTTGTGTTTATTCTGTCTATTGGCTTGAGTTATAGAGTTATAGAATTATAGAGAATTATAGATTTTCTTCTGTTATGTAATTCTGTCTCACAAAATATGTACAGAAGCAGTGGCAAACCGGACACCAGTTGGCACTGTTGTGTGCAGGGTTAATGCACACATTTTTCTTTTTTCTGTTTGTTTGGTTCTGGTGGAAGTTCGGTGTTTGACTGTTGCACTAATGTGGGAATGTGGTCTTTATAATTTTATTTTTGGCACACAATCTATTTTTTCTGATATGTCAAAATGTTAAATGTTAATATGAGTGGATTGTCTCTCTCCACGTGGAATGTGAATGGGTTGGGGCACCCCATAAAAATAAGGAAGGTTACTTCTTTCCTTAAACTTAATAAATATGATATAGTGTTTCTTCAAGAAACACATCTTTCCCTGAAAGAAGCTGAACATTTTTGGGAAGATATGGGGTGGACATGTTTTAGTGCTGGCTCAAGTAAGAGCAGGGGAGTCAATACAATGATAAGCAAACATCTACAGTTCAAATGTCTCAAATGGATTAAAGATAAATTAGGAAGTGTCATTGTTATTGTTTAGCAGAAATGTAGGGGTAAAGTTTGATTTTGGCTACTATTTACGCACCTAATGCTGATGATCAGGGCTTTTTTTATAGATCTTGAAGGGATCTTGCAAGCCGTTGGCACCACTCATGATATAATATTGGGAGGAGACTTTAATCTGTTGACGGATTCAGTCCTTGATCATAGTGAAGCAAAAGTGTGTAAGCCCCCAAGAGCAACATTGACGCTTCAAAGGATGTGTACAAATCTTGGTCTTACAGATATTTGGAGACTTTTAAACCCATCTGGGTGGGACTATAAATTGTTTTCATCAGTCCATAAGATTTATTTTAGAATCGAGTTTTTAATATATATCTAAGTCCCTCATTTCAACTGTTCTCAGATCATGCCCTGGTGAATTTAGAGGTATTTCCCAGGGGTGTAAAGTAATGAATAACAAATACTTACAAACACTCACGTTACTGTAATTAAGTCATTTTTCAAAGGAATTGTACTTTTTTATGTCGTTTAATAAATGCACACTTTAACTTTTACTTGAGTACATTTTAAGTGCTGTAACTGTACTTTTACTGCACTATTTCCCCTCCATCTGTGTTCACTACTTCCCTGTCCTGATTTTATTTTTATCTATCAACATGATTGGCTAGGGAGAGTCTTGTGAATTCCTTCAAATCAAATCACACATAAAAACTTGAACGCCAGCTGTAGATCATGTGCCAACTGTTATGGATTTGGAGGGAGTCTAAAACACATTTAAACTCCTGAATGTCATGGCTGCACCTGAAAGGACTTTTCGCAGTGAAAAGGCCAATTGCTTGACTTTGTCATGTGAGTTTAACTTGCTCAAGCCAGATATCAGCATTAATCCTCCTCTAATTTGGAGAAACATATTACTTAAATGTCATATTTCTACTTACTAGAGTGTGTCTATAATGTAGCCTGCAATTTATCTATCTATCACTGAGATTATATGGTTGCTGTAAGAGATTAAGGCAATATTATCAGTAGGGCTGGACGATGAAACAATCTCGATTAAAAAAAAAAGAGAGAGAGATGTTCTGGATACCGATGATAAACTTTGAGCCTCTGTTCTACTGTCATGTTCTCTGTTGTCTTTTGTTTTTGTGCTTTTATGTTGAAGTTTTAGTTTAGTTCCTGTTTGTTTCTTGTAGTCCTTTTGTAGTTTTATTTTATGATTGGTTTTCCCCTGATTAGTTCTCATTCCCTGATTGTTTACCCAGGTGTTCCTCATTCCCTTGTTAGTTCCTTTATGTATTTAAGTCCTTGGTTTCCCTGTGTCCAGTGTTAGTTATTTAATGTTTTATATGGTTTGCGCTATGTTCCCGGTGGTTTTTCTTGTTCCTTGTTTTCCCTGGTTTTTTGCTAAATAAAAGCTGCACTTAGATCCTCTCTCGTTGCCTGTCGTCACATCTACGTGTATAACAGGGGTGTTCATTAAATCAATCGTGATAGCAAGAGCACCACTGGTTGGTTGATCTAGATAAAATATAAACTATTTACTTTTTATTTCCGGGCATCTGTAGTTGCATGCTGTTTGATTGACAGGCTGCTAATGTTTGTGCGCCAATGCGGGTTTGTGCGTAAATGGTCAAATACACTTAATAATTCCGCCAATGCACGTCTTGGTGAGGCATGAATGTAAACACAGTCGGTTTGGTCTAAAGTGAACGTAAACAGTGGGACAAAAAGTGTATTTGGATCAAATGTTGGACTTGAAGTGTACATGTAACTGAATTGAGCACTGTCTTGTAGGCTATGCCATATTAAGGCTATTAATATAATAAAATTAACAAGGAAATGAGAAAACCACTCATTAGTTTTGGCTGAATAACTTTAAAAGTATTAATGTAATAGAATAAAACAGTGAAATTTTTAATAACAATATTTAATATTTATATTTTTATAATATTGTTCGTTTTTTAGCAATACCAACCCCTGATGTAGAGAGTGTGTTAATTTTTATAATAAATTACCAGGAAAGTAGAGATGATAAAATATTTTGTATTTATGCTTAGCCTTTATCATATTTTTTCTAATGCCTGATAGAAAAGTATCAACTTTTGAAGAGCAATACTTCAGGCAGAACATTCCACCAGTCACAAACTTAAATTTTTGTATATGATGACTTGTGTTATTTTGGGAGCTTCAAAATTTTGGTTCCCATGCACTTGCATTTTATGGACCGAATGCAGAGGTTGATAGTAACTTGTTACATTTACTCAGTTACTTTTACTTGAGTAACATTTTGGAGAAAATTTTACTTTTATAGTAGGTTTAAAAGTGGGTACTTTTTTATATCCCTGTGTCTGGTTGTGTGCTGCTCGCCCTCGGGGAGCGGTTGTGATGTATGTATTGTGCTGATGCATGATTTTTGAGTTCTTTGTGGATATGTTTGTTCACCGAGCAGTTGCATTGGGGCATGCATTCTTTATTGGTTCATGACATACTCTTGGCTCAAAGTCAACAACATTGTAAACATAAACACAATTTTCTTGTCGGCCAGAGAGTACAACTGATGCACTAATGGCATCACCGAATAGGCCCTGTTGAGACACTGGGGCATCTAACAGCACGGCTTTGTTCCTGTCATGCGCCTCTGACAAATTAAGTCAGAGATGGCACTCGGCGGACACCAGGCTACCCTTGGATCTGCAGATGGCTTGGGTGTTGACCTTGGTAGCCTAGAGATTCATGTCAGTGAAACAGTGTAGCTCTATGAAGAACTCTATGGATGTCTCACAGTGAGCGCAATCTGACCCACCGTGCGCTACCCAGGCATAGGACACAGTGCTCAGGTGTGTCGGACAAGGGGATATTCTTTTTTTATGCTTTATTTAGTAACAAATCACACAATAATCAAATACAAAATAACAATAATTGCAAGAAAATCAGAAAAAATACAATAATACCAATAAATAAATAAAATAAACAACAAAATAATACAAAAATTAAGAACTATATACATAGGGGTATTAAAATCAAATCCATATCTCTAATTACAAAATGGATACATTTTCAAGCATCTGTATTCAGAATACAGTTACTTTAAAAAAAAAAAAAATGCCATTCTTTTAGAATACTTCTCTCATAATGAACACAAAATAAGGCATAAGAAAAAAATTCTTGTCAGTCTAGTGTGAAACTTAGACTGCAACAAATGCAAGCTGCAAACATGTCTTCTAGCTCTCTCTTCCCCAGATCTGCAGCAGCGTGACTGCAGCGTTGCCAGGGTTTCATGCAAATTTGAAAACACAATCTTTGGTTCAAATCAAAGAATCACAGGTTATGTTTTTGGGATACTTTAAAAATGGACCGCTTCACCAAAAGGTCTAATATTTGGTGCTAAAGAATAGAAATGCGACGTCTTATACATGTATAATGATGACTTCTGGATTTAATATCTGGCAACGCGCGCTGGCACATCTTAATCAGCGCGTGGTCAGTTGTTTACAGTCAACAAATTTATTTCCATAAATATAACATTTGCACGAATGATACATTGTTTCCTGCGATTGTTGCTGTTCAAATACATTTATGCAGCAGTTAAAGATGCGGCTTCTGTGTAAAGACGGAGTAAAGATGGACAGCACGTGATAAGCAATTGGTCACGTCCACCTCAGAAACTTACAGAACTGTTGAGAAATAGCAGTTATTAATATGAATAGATAAAATATAGGAGAAAGTAGCCTACTGCACAGACTTATCAGAGTCCAAATGACGACAGAAAAACGTAATGTAAATAACTACGTAAATGTTGTGGCTTATAGACGTATGGGGCTAATTCAGTGTGACACATATTAACATACAGGCATATTAATATTATTTCTCAATCAAAAGTGATTCACAAAAAATATAATCATGGTTACTGTTGTAACCTCCATTCCCTGATGGAGGGAATGAGAATTTGTGTTGATTGTAGTGACACAAGGGGTCTGAACTTGAGAAAAGGCCAATGTGAAATTGGCAGAATTTGACAGAATTTGCATGTCCCGCATCCTTACCTTGCTCTGCGAAACCGACATAGGGCAGATTAGCGACTGAGGAGGAGGGTGTCTTTGGTCGTCCTTGAGACTCGTGGCAATTGATGGGCCATAGGTGTGGCGTGGCCAGGCACGCAAAGTCAGGGATGCCATGTTTGCAGGGCCCTGGCTGCGGGTCCTCGGTGTCCTGTGGCCATGACAGTGGTGGCTCTGGACACCGATTACGTGACCCAAGGAGTGAGGAAACCACTCTCTTTTTGATAATGTGGGTACCGCAGCCCATTCGGGGTGCAGCAAACAAAAGAGAAAAGGAAACAAAGGATTTACCTCCCAGCCCTCCAGTGGGGGGATGGGGTGGTCTGGATACCAGCTCCATAGTGGACGTCTCGCTCCCTGGGTGTCTCAGTCCCTCTTCTGTCTCAGTGATCGCGCTGTGACCTTCCTCACCCGGAGGCGAAGGTCAGTCGCCGAGCACAGCTCCTGCAGTACATTGGGATCAGGACTACCCATGTGCAGTTCTTTTAGTGCCTTGGCCTGGTGTTCCTGCAGGATGGCCATGGTATGCAGGGCGGAGGCAGCCTGTCCAGTGGCACTGTAGGCTTTGTTCGCCAGAGACGACATAGTCCTACAGGCTCTGGGGGGAGCGCAGGTCGATCCTGCCAGGTGGCGGTGTTTTGCGGGCACAGGTGAATTGCAACTGCCTTATCCACCTGAGGGACCTCTGTGTACCCGTGGACCACCCCACCGTCAAGGATAGTGAGAGCGCATGAACCCGGAAGTTTGTTTTGGGCAGCAAAAGTTGCCCTCCATGACCTCGTCAGTTCGTCGTGCACCACCGGGAAGAAAGGGACTGGGTGGGCGTGGCCGTGAGTGCCGCCCTGGACCCAGGAACCAATCATCAAGCCGCGAGCACTCAGTGGAGTGTCTAGGGTTCCAGTCCAACATGATGCTCGCGGTGGCCCGGGCAAGCATGGCGGTCAGCTCTACGTCAGCCTCAGACTGTAGGGGCAGACCTGAAGGTGTTAACCCAGTCGAGCCATCAGTGTCCGACATGCTCTCCGATGCAGCGATTGAAGACTTATCCTGCTCGCAGGCCCCGAAAGAGACATCATACTGGCCTTGAGGCGGCTGGTCTCATTTCAGAACTGGACGGGAGCAAACGAGTGTGCTGTGAACTGGAGGTCCACAAGGAATTAGCCTGCGAGACCGTGCCCATTGAACTCCCCAAATCGCCTGCAACGCCAGCCGGGCCGACCTCATACCCGTGGGTAGAAGGCGCAACGTGGGGGTGGCTAGAGTGGATTTCCCACAGAAGAAGGAAAGCTGTGACCACAACGTTGCCATGGTCATATTCTTGCAATGAGAACATGAACCATCCACAAACGCTGCCTCAGTGTGTTCGCTGCCCAGACACGTGAGGCAGAACCCATGGCCAGGAAGCAAAGAAATAACGACCGCATCCAGGAATCCCACAAAGACAGAAAGGCATCTTTATAAAGATGCGTCTATAAAAAGACGTTCAACGTCAGTGTGTGTGCTCTAATAGAGAAAATATGCTCTTTAGCAGGAATATACACACTTTTAGCGCTGTCGAAGCGCCCAGGGGCAAAATCTGCACACGACGTGCAGAAGAAGAGGAAGTCGCTGGAAATGCGCCGTATATCCAACAGCATACGCTTCTTAAGAGGTGAATGGAATGGCAGTAGTATTCGGCTCGCTGATAGTACAACCACTCACCTCCTCAGAAAAAATCTGAATGGAATTGCATTCGAGCTACTTTTATACCCGTATGTCCGGGGGAGTGGCATGCCATTTCCACTAGCCAGTTCTCATTGGCCTTTTCTTAAAGAATGGGAGGTGTTCGGGGCTCTCAAGAGCAACATCTAGTGTCACTACATCGACACAATGTCGAGTGAGTGACAGAAGGGGAACTAAATTTATAAATCAACATAAATATGGAAATTTGCCTTGTTAAATATCATTAATATACTACATTGTTGAACATGTTCTCACTACGTTATGGTATCCACTTATCTTGAAAATAATTATGGTTTATTTGCATTTCATATCTAATTTTGTGTCAAATGTATTATTCTTGGTCAGTCCAATCAAATAATGTGTTAAGAATAAAGATTAAAATTATGTAAAATATTATAGTTGACCACAAACTACTTCTTTTTCTCGTCTTCCTTGCATAAAGAAAAACATTAGTGTCCAACTACACATCAATTTGAAAGAAACTAGCTATTTAGATTCACTTATATTAGTTAAAAGTGGAGGTGTAGCACTTCAGATAAGATAATAATGACATATCACACTTAATTCCTCCAATTGTGCCTTGCCTTTATAAATATGTATTCTAAAAGAATTCTTGTATTCTAAATACGTTACTTTATATGTTATGTATTCGGAATACTTTACTGAATACATTTTAGAGAGAGTATTTAGCCTAGAATACTTTCTTAAAGAAATCCACCTAACCATGGCTATGATGCAGCATTCATGACTGAATTGAAAAGGAACTGTTTGCCAATGTGGTAAGCAAAAAAAAATCATACATCAATCTTGAATTAAGCTTGTTTTTCTTACCTCATTGACAAACTGTTTTTTTTCTTGTTTCAAGCATGTATGAGTTAAATTTATGGAATTACCTTTGTTCCAATAATAATGAACGTAACTTTTTTAAACTGAACGTAACTTTATAAAACTGAACGTAACTTTTTCAGAAACTATCAAAAATATGCCATTACAAAAGAAGAAAAACACAATGAAAATGAAAAAATTGAACTCAGTCGCACAAATGTAACCAGCTCTTCAAATAAGCTTCATTCTTTGTTAATGTTTTTCAAAGATTCGTTTTCGCAAATCGTGGATTTTGAATGCATTGCCACAGATTTCGCTTACGCTTCGCAGTTTTTCGTTTGCTGTTTTGACACAAACCTCTCGTGGGGGTTGGGCTTAACCGTGATCTACTCTGATTGGATAGTGAGCTTTTGACAGACAGGTGCTCTATGACCTGGAAGTACAGACGTCACTCAGTGGCGCGCATATTGGAAATCTCTCGTGGGGATTTGTCATAGACGGTAAAAGAAAGATTTGTATGCAATACGTCGTGCTTTGAGTTTGTATTACTATATGTAAATAAAATTTGACCTTCGATCGTCTCAGTCTGTAAAGATGAGCTCTCAGGAGAGACACGGAGCGGCATCATCTTCCTCCTCCGCTTGTCCTTCAAGGCAGCTTGAAGTAAGTTCGTTTTACTGAAGTAACCAATAACATCGATAAAGGTTTTATTCATGTACAGTGTGCAACAGTTCGTTGCGGGTTATTATTGTCAACATAAATTTAGAACATCTGGTTCTGCCTGTCCTATCGCACCCTTCAGAAGGGATCCTCTGTGCCACCCCACAACCTATCCAGCTCCCTACTAAAGTACATGTTTTCAAGTAATTATACATTAAATATTATTTTTAACAAAATTGCCTTAAGTTAGTTTATAATTAATAGATCAAAATGTTCATTTAGCTCACCATGGGGATCATACGGCAGGACCTGATGCAGTTGTTCATTCCAAACATAGACATGTAATCAGCATACTCGCCCCTCTTAAAGAAATACTGGTTTCCCATTTAGTTGGGATGATCATACATCATGAAACATCCACTCTCCACTCTGCAAGAGTGACAGTGGCTCAGGTAGTAGGACATGTCAGCACAGTAACTCATGCACTCATAAGAGCGGCTCTGGAAGTTCCTGTCCTCGTAGAAGATGACCTGAAAATTCAAAGTTAAACTTATAGGCAGTTAAAAGTGAATCATTTGAGTGAAAATTGCATGGAAATGTTAGCTGAAACCAAGTTTACCTTGCCCATCATGGTTGCACTAGCTGATCCTCGGTAGTTCCACAAAGGAGAAGCTGAAGCTGAATCTGCTTGTTGGCTGACTGCTGTCACCCATACATTTATACTAGGCCTAGACTAAAGACTACATAGTCTATTGTTAGTCAATTCCTGACAGTGCAAGTTGGAATAGAGGCCATTATAGGTAATGCTTTGTATCCAGGTCTTAGTACTCACATTTGTCTGGAATGTCTTAAGTATAATTTTACCATTAAATTTACCAATAGCATTTAAAAGGTAAATGCAAAAATACATCATCATTTACTTAATGTAATTTTGATCCATACATGCATTACTTTCTTTCTTCCATGTAACACAAAATATCAGAATTGCAGAATGTTATCCTCAGTCACCATTCACTTTCTTTCTTTTATTCATACAATGAAAGTGAATGGCAACTGAGGTCAATAAATAATGACAGAATAAAATTTTTGTTGAACTGTTCATTTAAAATGCAATGAAACATTAAAGAGTGTACAGTATGAGCTGTTTCTTGTTTCTGATTCCTGCCTCCTGGCCATGTGGATTTGTTTTTGTGTTTTAAACTTAAGCATAGGTTTAGTGTGTACATCCCCGTTAGTCCAACTTAAATGTTATTTGAGCTCTTGTGTTATGTTTTAATATTTCATCAATTCTTGAGGTTGGTGGTGATCTGATAAATTCTTCAAGATTTTTCAATCATAACTACATGTCAGTTACAATGTTACAGATGTCTATGACATTGTAGGAACTCAGCCTGATTGTAGTTGTGCTGCTTGACATCTAGCATGTTCTGATACACCACTGATATTGCTTGGTCAATCTATTCCCTCATGTCCTACACACATTCAGTGATAGAATGCAGGGATGACAGTCATTGATAGAATTCTTCTTTACCATTTTGAGAGGTTTTCACGATATTATTCTGAAAAGCAGAAACGTCTAGGTTACATATGTAACCTCCGTTCCCTGATGGATGGAAGAGGCGACACTAGGGGTCTCTCTTGAGCACTGAATATGCCTCTGATCTATGAAAAAAGGCCAATGAGAAGTTGGCAGACATTATTTGCATACCCTGCCCCCAGACATACGGGTATTAAAGCGGGAACGTCAGGAAACGGAGGTTACATACGTAACCTAGACGTTCCCTGTCTTTCGCGCACTAAATCATGCCATGCGCTGAGCCGTGTACGTGTTCTGCTGACACAGGCAGGTATTTTACGTGCAAAGGCGACCAGCTGTGTCAGACTGCACGTACCCTTCCCCAATGCCCCATAAAAGTTGTCGGAATCCTTCTGGTTACCCTAAGCAGGGGAACAAGGTGACACTTGCCAACCCAGGAACGGGCCGAGCCTAGCCAGGCCTCTTTTCTCTCTATGTTTCTCTGCATAGAGCAATAAACGTCTGGGGCCCACACACGGTGTAGGGGGCACCAAGGGGACGATTATTTTTGACTTACCTGGCGGGGCGGAGCAGCGGGGCGGAGCAGGTAGAAAGGTGTCAGGAGGCGAGGACGCGTCCCGAGGCTCTGGTGCTGAGAAAAGGTTTGAAGCACTTACCTTGCTTCGCACATCCGGCAGGGGGTGGGTTAGTGACAGAGGAGGAGGTCCAGTGGAGGCGTACACTGAACTTGTCAAAACCGGCCAGCCGGGAACAGTTGTGGGGCTGAAGGCAGTGGGTCCTTGTCCAGCTTGCCGGGACTGTTGAGATCTGGCGGCAGAGTGCCGTGAGAATGGCATTTGCGGGCCAGGTGACCCAGAGACAAAGGAAATAGCTCTTTTACTGAGAATTTGGGAGTATCAAATGAAATAAATTCAACAAAAGATTCTCCTCCCGCCCCTCCTCCGGGGACAGAGTGGTCTGGTTACCAGCTCCGGCGCTAACGTATTGGTCTCTGGGTCGATCGTCTCAGGAGCGCCTGGGAGTCTTCTGGGTCCTCGAGGGGGTCCGTGAGACGGGGGGCGTCTGCTTCCTGCGGGGTGCTCAACGCACGGGCTGAGCGCTGGGCCCGGGTTGAGGCGGAGCAGGGTGTTTCTTCGCCAAAGGAGGACGCCCTCGGCGAGCATACAGGGCATGGTCCATGGCGGCAGGTTTGCAGCAGGGCAGGATGTGTGAGATGGCCTCCGTCTGCTACTTCACCGCGGAGAACTGCTGGGCAAGGTCCTCGACGGTGTTGCCGAAGAGGCCGAACTGGGAGACAGGGGCATTGAGGAAGCATACTTTGTCGGTCTCATGCATCTCGACTAAGTTCAGTCACAGATGACGTTCCTGGACCACAAGTGTGTCCATCACCTGCCCGAGTGACTGCGATGTGACCTTCGTGGCTCTGAGGCCAAGTTCGTTCACTGAGCGCAGTTCCTGCAGCACGTCAGGATCAGGGCTACCCTCGTGCAGATCTTTCAGTCCCTTGGCCTGGTGGACTTGCAGGAGGGCCATAGCATGTAGGGCGGAAGCGGCATGTCCGGAGGCACTGTAGGCTTTAGCGGTCAGTGAAGACGTTGACCTACAGGCCTTGGAGGGGAGCACAGGGCGACCCCACCAGGTGGTAGGGTTCCTGGGGCACAGGTGGAGTGCAACAGCCCTGTCCACCTGGGGAATCGCCATGTACCGTGGGCCACTCCGCCTTCGAGGGTAGCGAGAGTGACGAGTGGAGAGGGGTGCCCTCCACGAAGACTTCAGCTCATCATGCACTTCCGGGAAAAACCTCGAGCTCCAGAGGAATGGCAGGCTGGCTGTGAGGTGAGCCTCTGTTGCCTTGAGCATGGACGGGAGTCAACGAGCGTGCTGGGGGACGGGTGGTCCGAGGGGGCGTACCCGGTGGAGCTGAACCTGCTGCCGTCCCCAGATCGCCTCCATCGCCAGCCGCATCGTCCTCAATCCCGTGGGAAGAAGGAGCAATTCCGGGGATGGCTGGAGTGGTGTGCTTTCTGTTGAAAGCGAGCCGCGACCGCAACGTTGCCATGGTCATGCTCGCGCAGTGAGAAAATGAACCATCCACAAACACTGCCTCGGTGTGATCGCTGCCCAGATACACGAGACAACGTGTGGCCGTCTGAAGTGGAGAGCACTTTACCGCATCCAGGAACTACACAGGGGCAGAAAGACATCTTTAAAAAGACGAGTCCTGAAAATGACGTTCAACGCCGCTGTGTACTGCTCTTTTAGAGGAAAATGCTCTTTTATCTGGAAATCACTTTTAATAAACTCTTTTAAGTTTCTGCGCTGTTGAAGCGCCCAGGGGCAAACTGGGAAGGAGAAAAAGGAGAAAAGCCACTGAAGTGCGCCGTAGATCCAACAGAAGGGACGCGTCAGAGGAACAGGAACAGGTGTGTGACTCGCAGCTGTCTACATGCTCGACCATAGGCTCCGAAGAAAATTTCTGAATGAACTTGACATATTTCCCTGCTTTTATACCCGTATATCCGGGGGCGTGGTATGCAAATACTGTCTGCCAACTTCTCATTGGCCTTTCTTCATAGATCAGAGGCATATTCGGCGCTCAAGAGAGACCCCTAGTGTCGCTTCTTCGACACAACGTCGAAGTGAGCGACAGACGGGGAACTAGATGTCTCTGTGATGTTCTGATATGAATATCAGAGGAAACAATTAAGGAAACAATTGCATGTACGTTGATGTTGTGCCCTGGAACAAGTGAACCAAGATATTCATCACTGTATCTTGTTTTTTCACATTCATTCTGATCACAGATCATCCCACTTCTGTGAATGGACAGAGCCTAGGATACAAACTCAAAAGTTCCCACTGCATTCTTATCTTTCTGGGTTTTCATGTCATAACTCAATAATTGGTACCAACAGTCAACAGAAATAGAATTGGTATAACCGAAAGGCTCAGGTATGTAAGAGTTTGAACCATAATGCTGGTTTTAATTAACTTTTGAAATCTAGGACTGGATGTCACAAGAGAACAAAGACACTAAGTCACAAAACTATAGATGAATGCTAGACAAAGACAATCGAAACATAAATACACAGAAGGGTTAATGAATAAATAAGTTGCACCTAGAAACAATAGGAAGGAAACCTGGAAGAGTGCCAAAACAAGAACATGGCATAAGATCTTCAAATTAAAAGGACTAGAAGAACTAAACCAAAAGTCACATGAAAGCATAACGCAGTATGTCATATAACATAAAGAATAACGGGGATATACATGCTATTATAAGCACGCTTAGATAGTGAAATGAGAATGTAGACATTTTAAAGCATCATACTTAAACTTAAACCCACAAGAGCAAGGATCAAACCAAATTAATATGGCCAGGAAGTAGAAATCAAGGATTTGTCCATAAATTGTTTTACATTTTTTTAGAGTTTCTGTAGTATTTCAAATGCTTTACTTTCAACAACTATAAACTTTAGAAATTATAGAATCCTGACAAACGTGAGTGCTAAGATCTAGAGACTAAGCTTTTGCTCTATTGGACTCTATTACAACCTTGCTCAGTCAGGAATTGAGTTACAATAGAGGCTGTGTAGTCTTTAGTCTTGGTCTAGTATAAAGGTAAGGGTGACAGCAGTCAGTCAATAAGTAGAATCAGCTTCAGCTTCTCCTTTGTGGAACTACTGAGGATCAGCTAGCGCAACCATGATGGGCAAGGTAAACTTGGTTCCAGATCTCATCTCCATGCAATTTTCCTCAAATATTTCACTTTAAATCCCTATAAGATTAACTTTTAATTTTCAGGTCATCTTCTATGAGGACAGGAACTTCCAGGGTCGCTCTTATGAGTGCATGAGCGACTGTGCTGACATGTCCTCCTACCTGAGCCACTGTCACTCTTGCAGAATAGAGAGCGGCTGCTTCATGATGTATGATAATTCCAACTACATGGGAAACCAGTATTTCTTTAAGAGGGGCGAGTATGCTGATTGCATGTCTATGTTTGGAATGAGCAACTGTATCAGGTCCTGCCGTATGATTTCCATGGTGAGTTCCATTAACATTTTGATGTATTTGTAATCAAGTCTCTTAAGACAATTCTCTTAAAGGAATATTCAGTTTATTATTTTTTGATATCATAGTTTTTTAATTCCTTTAGTTAAAACAAGCCCAGATGATTGACAGTTGATACGTGCTATCAAAGACTGATAATATAGAATGAGAGGCAGAACTATGTTTTGCATATGATACTTGACATTCTTTCTGATAAATTAAAATAAAATGGACTCCTCTCACAAAACAGCACAGGGGATCCTACAGAATGAGGATCTACGAGAGGGAGAACTTCATGGGCCAGATGTACGAGATGATGGATGACTGTGACAACATCATGGACCGCTACCGCATGTCTCACTGCAATTCCTGCCATGTGATGGACGGTCACTGGCTCATGTATGAGCAGCCCAACTACAGAGGCAGGATGCACTACTTCAGGCCTGGAGAGTACAGAAGCTTCAGCAATATGGGTGGCATGAGATTCATGAGTATGAGGCGCATCATGGATTCTTGGTACTAGTGTTCTAATTTAAATAAAATTATTTCTCTAAAACACTTAACACTGTGTCTTGAAAATCCTTATTGCCACTGATATTTTTAGGAGTAACCCTCCAAAAACACCTCATAATTAAACAGACTCACAAATATAAGAAAATATAGCTCTTAGGACTAGAAGAAGTGCTTATTTTGTGTTTTATTTGGATTTACATGAATAATAAAATCCTTTCAAAGAACAGTCATTGTCAAATGTTTTTAAATTACTGAAGGCGTAATGCAAACAGGATGATGTTTTCCAGAATTGGGAGGCAGGTCTGGCCCTTGTATTTGTTGGGCCTTAGGGAAGATCATGAAAATTACATTTACATTACATTTTACATTTGGCAGATGCTTTTATCCAAAGCGACTTACAGAGCCCTTATTACAGGGCAAATCCCTCCAGAGCAACCTGGAGTTACATTTCTTGCTCAAGGTCACACTGGTGGTGGCTGTGGGGATCGAAACTACAACCTTCTGCATAACAGTTTAGTGCTTTAGCCCACTGCGCCACCACCACTCCTATTAGCTGTATTAAACATTACATTCATATAACCAATGCATACAATATGTTTTATTAAGAATCTTTATTTTATTATAATCATATTAAGGCTTGTTTAAAAAATGTTGTGAGGTTTATGCAATAAACAAGAAAAAAAAATACTATATATAGATGATCGATCGATCTCCTTACCTAATTCTTCAATTTCCAAACAAAAATTTGGTGCACAACTTGTCCCAAACCATTTGTGCTATGGATGTGATTAATGGCTCAAATCATACAGCTTATTGTAAAGATGTGTGGTATGACAGTAAGTGAGTAAGTGATCAGAAATCTAAATTTCATTGACACTTGGGGGTGGGCTTATTTGACTCAGGCTAGTATGCAGCCATTACAGTGTATCTCAGTTTGATTACTGTCTAAATAAATGAATTAATTAAAAAAGTTATTTAAATGAAAATAGAATTAATAATCTTTACCATAATATTTTATTATTTTTATGAAATTATGTGTTTTTATACAGACCCTCTCAGCACAATCCAAAATACATTGAAGTTATTTTGGTCAAATATTTTTGCAAAACACAGCACCACATATTTGAAATATTGCTTAAATTTAATATAATTATTATGGATTTGATGTTCTTCTTATTATTGTTTTATTAGTAGTAGTAGTATTATAAGTAGTATTGCAGTGAATATGACATCACTAGGGGCTGACTGGGATGAGAAATCGGCCTGGGAACCTGGTTTCGCAGCCGGCCCATCAGGACAAGTCCCAGTTCTCCCAGTGGCAGTCTACCCCATGATATTACTATATAGTAAAGATGATATATATTTATTAAACTGATCGGCCTAATAACAGATAATAACAGATAATAATGAATCAGACTACAGGAGTGAGGTGTCTACACTGATTGAATGGTGTTGTACACATAATCGTCTAGGTTACTGTTGTAACCTCCATTCCCTGATGGAGGGAACGAGACGGTGTGTCGATGAAGCGACAATAGGGGTCTCTCTTGAGAGCCTCACGCATCTCTGAACTTGAGAAAAGGCCAATGAGAAATCGGCAGACAGAATTTGCATGTCCCATCCCCGGACATACGGTTTATGACACAACATCGAAGTGAGCGACAGACGGGGGAACTCAAGATAAATGTCTTTAAAACAAAGGAAATGGTTTTTGATTTCCGGCGGCGACAAAATGCTGTTCTGCCATAAACCATCAATGGCCAGGATATTGAAAATGTACAAAGCTTCAAATTCATGGGAATTACTATCTTTGAAATGGGAAGATAACCTAACAGGCATTATTAAAAAAAAGCCCATCAAAGACTTTTCTTTGTAAGTCAGCTTAAATAGTT
Source organism: Moxostoma hubbsi (assembly GCA_032164185.1). Classification (NCBI taxonomy): domain Eukaryota; kingdom Metazoa; phylum Chordata; class Actinopteri; order Cypriniformes; family Catostomidae; genus Moxostoma; species Moxostoma hubbsi. Next base: position 23,028,702 of record JAVLUX010000011.1, on the reverse strand, counting down.
TGTTGTATCAAAAGATGGTATGTCCAATTTTTATATAGCATTGATAGAAAGCGTATTAACTTTCTCTATCACAGTGTGGTTTGGAAACTCCACATCTCAGCAGAGAAGGCAGATCGGTGGCATAGTATGATCTGCCTCAAAAATTATTGTTCATGATCTTCCTGCCATTTCTGATATTTATGTGTAATTTATGCAAAGTAAAGGAATACAATATAAGGGCTGAATGGTGTGTGACTCAAAAATAATATTTATTCAAAACTTTCTTTTTAAATATTTTTTATTGGAAATGCTGTTTGACTTGATCTACAACATGAATGTTCTCCCCTTGAAGTGCCCTTCGGAGGTGGATTTATCCCGTTTGGGTTGCAGAGTTTGTGCAATTATTAAACCGCAAAAGGCTGCCTGCTGTTTATTAAAATAAATATGTTGTCTGTATGTGCTGCATGCTTTAAATTATCACTCTGCTCACTGTCATCTGCTACAAACAGAGCTTGCCATGGTCATGATGATGTTTTTCGAAAAGATATCTTTTTTTTCCGTGTATGAGCGGCTGGCTTCACACAGTCACTTTGAAGCGTGCAGCACATGTGAACTATATATTTATCTCATTAAATCTCACCCTTTGCGGTTGAATAATCACACTAGGACATAACTTGATTTGTATTCTGAATGTTTACACAATGACATTTGTATGTCAGATGGTTTGGGAAAGGAGCATTTTAATGAGCACAAGTACAAGTACATGAGCACAGTATTAGACTCGATTCTGATACCAGTATTGGAATTGGGACATTTCTACTTGTTGCCTTCTTAGCCACTTCCTAGCAACCATCCAGAGCACCCTAGTAACCCAAAAGCAACATCACCCAGCCATATCTAGGCACCAGAAGATTGAAGGAACATGGGGATGTACTCTTTACACTCAGGGCAGTTTACTGAGGCCCGTTATGGTTAGAGGTAACCCTAACCCAGTCAAGTTATTTTCAGGAGATAATGTTTAGTTGTGCAGAGTAATACATTTATTAGAACAATTACACTAGTACCAAGAATCCATGATGCGTCTCATGCTCATGAATCTCATTCCACCCATATTGCTAAAGCTTCTGTACTCTCCAGGCCTGAAGTAGTGCATCCTGCCTCTGTAGTTGGGCTGCTCATACATGAGCCAGTTACCATCCATCACATGGCAGGAATTGCAGTGAGACATACGGTAGCGGTCCATGATATTGTCACAGTCATCCATCATCTCATACATCTGGCCCATGAAGTTCTCCCTCTCGTAGATCCTCATTCTGTAGGATCCCTTGTGCTTTATTGGAAAGAAGTCCATAAAATGTAAGTTTTCAGGCAGAAATATCACATGTAAACATAAATTTAAAACAATCTATTTCAGCCTCTGTGCTTTTTGAGCTAAAGATTTGTAGTTTTCTTTTATTATCTGTGCCCAGAAAATGGAACCCAGCCTCCTAATGGATTTATAAATAAATATAAATGTAATATTCCTTTAAGAAAATGACTTCAAGTTCATTAAATACAAATTGATAAAAATTGAGCTCACCATGGAGATCATACGGCAGGACCTGATGCAGTCACTCATTCCAAACATAGGCATGTAATCAGCATACTCGCCCCTCTTAAAGAAATACTGATTTCCCATGTAGTTGGGATGATCATACATCATGAAACATCCACTCTCCACTCTGCAAGAGTGGCATCGGCTCAGGTAGGAGGACATGTCAGCACAGTCGCCCATACATTCATAAGAGCGACCCTGGAAGTTCCTGTCCTCATAGAAGATGACCTAAAAAATTGTTGATCTTAGTGAATTAAAGTAAAACATACAAAATTAAAATCATTTCAGTGAAAGTGTGTGAAGATGGGAGCTGAAGCCAAGTTTACCTTGCCCATCATGGTTGCACTATCTGGTCCTCAGTTGTTTCACAAAGGAGAAGCTGAAGCTGATTCTGCTTGTTGACTGACGCTGTCACCCGTACCTTTATACTAGACCAAGACTAAAGACTACAAAATGTCTATTGTTAGTCAATTCCTGACTGTGCAGGTTGGAATAGAGGCCATTCTAGTTAAAGCTTAGAGTCTAGTCCTTAGTACTCACATTTGTCAAATTTCTGTAGAATTCTCTAGACTCTAGAATTTCTGAGGTTTATGCTGTATTTGCTGAAATAATCTTGACATTTTAAATGCTAAAACTCTAAATGCTAAAAATACTAAAGAGTTTTCATTGTTATAATTTATTTCATAATTCCCACCTACTGGTCATGTGGATTTGTTGTTTTGGAATGATGTTTAAAGGTGTCTGCCTTTTTAGTCCCTTAACTATGTGAATTACTGCAACACAAGTCTTTGGCCATGGGGATCCATTTCTATTGACTTTTTGTACCTTATATTTTATTTTGACATGGAAGTCTAGTAAGGTTAGAAATCTGTGGATCACATTTGATTGTGCATCCTTTGATCTGTGACCAGAAGAAATTGGCATAACCAAGATACTGTGATTTCTGTTATCTTTTATAAATAGTATCTTAGTTCACTCAGTATTTTATACAAGTAATCTTATACTGATGTGCAAGTTATGGATGTCCAACTCAAAATGAAATAAGAACTGTTGAAGTTTCACAAGCCTGAAGTATCAAATTAGGCTACATGTCACTGTCTCTGGAACTGTTACTGTTAATTTAACAATGACCTGTGTTGATCTTCCGATGATGCCATGCGAGGAGCGGATGTGTGAGCAGCAAGCTCTGTGCACTTTGCTAATTTTGTACTGGTTCCGCCAGCTGAGCTCCTCATTCAAATGTATTTCATGCGCGAGTAATTTTGCTCATCTACCCGTAACAGGTGGGTGACATGTAAGACGTCTCGGAGTGACACATGACAAGAAATGCTGTTAGTCAAAAAGACGTGCTTGCAGAAACAGTTTATTATATTTTTAAGAACAGGCAAAAGAAAAGCTGTCAATGCTTGTGTCTGATTCGCCTTTTGTTCAGTGACATGCAGAAGGACCCTGTCTTGTGAAACAACCCCATTTACAGAGTTATCACTCCTTTTTATGTTTCATTCAACTGGAAACTGTATGCAAGAATAATGAAATCTATGAGAATGCTCCGATCATTTCGTTAGGTACTGTGACGTAGCAGTTCACTCTTACACATTGTGAACACAACTCTGCAGGTTCAGTAATATATACAGGTATCTTTGTATTGAAGAAACAAGATGAAAATGATTAAATAATAAAGTAATACAAGACAGGTTCACCTTGAACCTAAAATTGAGTTCTATTTTATTTTCATTAGGCAGCATAAACTGTATTAACAAATGCAATACAAACACATTCGATAAGAACACAGATGTGGCAGCATTTTTTGGGAACACAAGGGAATTTATGAGGCTTATTTATTATGATGATTATTAGAATTATCTTTACAGTTATAATTGTCTTTAGTTCTTAATTTGTATGCTTTTTCAACTGGTGTTGTTGAGTGATGCTTGCCTAATGGCAAATGGAGTTGTTGGAGATGGTAAACGTTTGGATTTAGGGAGGTGGTTAGATAGAAGACCCGCCACGGTCCTGTTAGAAGGAGGCTCAGAAACAAAACGTGGCAAGTCATGCTCCCCCTTGTAAAAACTGGGGACAGCCTCGTCGCCCTCAACAGCCCCCAAAGCAAGACCACAGGGAAGTAATTTCTAAGAGGAAGAAACCCTGATGGTCTTGCGCCCAGCCTTGTGGGGGTAGCTCCCCTCAGGACGGGGCGCATGTATCATCCACTTCACCCCTCCCGGTACCCCCACTTCCAATAAAAAGTTGGGTGTACCGCTGTTTCCTGCCTAGTTCAGGACGCGGAACTCGACATCCCCTCAACAGGAAATGTCGAAATGAATACTCAGAAAACTACCTATCTGGGGATCATATGGAATTCGATCACGATGCGGGCACAATTGTCTCCCGCTCTAATCAAGTCCATTCAGAACACCCTGAGCAAGGTCAGGCTAGGCCAAGGTTGCACTGTTAATCAGTATCAACAACTACTAGGTCTCAGAGCAACTGCGTCCACGGTGAACCCTTTGGGCCTTCTGCACATGAGACCATTTCAGTTGTGGCTAAAAGCCAGGGGATTTCATCCAAGGGCCAATCACCTAGGCTGATAAGGGTTACGCGCCGCATGCTACGTACCCTTTCTATGTGGTTCAGACCACAGTTCCTCACTTTGGGTCCCACTCTAGAACAGCTAGAACAGCATGCCGTTGCAGGTTGCTAATGACAGACACCTCCCTGACGGGCTGGGTAGTGGTCTTAAGTGGTCATCCAGCTCAAGGGGAATGGGGGAACGTAAGCTTGATTGTCACATTAACTGGTTCGAGTTGATGGCCGTATTTCTGGCCCTGAAATACTTCCTCCAGAGGCTGCCATGTCTTGGTGCGGGTGGACAACACAGCGGTAGTCTCTTACATAAACCATCAAGGAGATCTACGTTAACGCCAGTTGAACAGACTGGCACGGCAGATTCTCCTTTGGGTCCAGGGCAAGCTACTGTTAATCAGAGCAGCTTGTATCCCTGGATGCCTGAATGGGAGCAGATTCACTGTTGTGAGAAACATGAGATGTACATGCTGTTCTGCTCTGTGTATGTTTCTCGCCTTCTCGTGATGTGTGTTCAGTTGACCCCAGATGTCAGTTGGACGCCTTAGTGTGAGCCTTTATTTTGTTCCATACTTCACGCAGAATGCTTATTTCTGTAAGTTGAATAGGTCACACTCTTCCTCGTGAGGTGAACAGGGTCAGGCACATGGCAGAATGTCTAGGACATCTGTATATGGCCTTGTTCCTGTATTACTCCAGAATACCCAATTTATCCCCTTGATCATAAGCCTTGTTGTTGCTTTACTATTGACTGTTCATTGTCTCATGAATAATATAAATGACATGCTTTCTGTAATAAACGGAGTAGATTTACAACGCGGAGTAGGAAAGACTTCACAGACTTTGTCTAGTCTGTGCCCTTCAGACTTATGTCCACCGCACTAGCCAGTGGCGTAAGTCAGGGCAACAATTCATTTGCAATGGGGGCCGCAACAGGGGGGCGGCCGCCACCAAGCAGACTATGTCGCATTGGGTGAGGGACGCTATTGCCCTGGCCTACGAGGCGCGAGGTCAAGCTTCACCAGTAGGTATCAGGGCTCACTCTACCAGAGGGCTGGCCTCCTCTGAAGCTTTGGCTAGAGGTGTCCCTCTGCAGCATGTTTGCGATGCGGTAGGCTGGTCCTCTCCGCACACATTTCATTAGATTCTACAGTTTGGATGTTCATGCCACTCCGGGCTCTTATGCCCTTGAGTTGACATCTCAAGCTAATGTCTGAGATCTCTCACGCTCTTGTGAGCACACTATACAACCGTAGGAGGTCCGGACAGCCACAGTGCGGCAGCGTGGGTATTCTTGTTCCCAAAGTGCTTTTCCAGCGCAGCATCATATGTGTAGCTTTTAGAAAAGGGAACATCTCGGGTTACTTGAGTGTCACCCTTGTTCCCTGATAAATGCGGAACGAGATGCTGTGCTTCACTGCCGCACTGGGATGCCCCAGGACTGCTCTTCAGACAAAATACCTGACGATGCTCCTGTGACGCATCTATTTATAGCCGTGCCCCAGGTGCTTCCAATGATTACACAGGCAGAGGCTATAAATTCCGGTCAATGTTAATTGACATGTTGCACACATATTTACAGCTGGTCACACCTAAAGCTTTTCCCAAAGCGCTTTTCCAGCACAGCATCTCGTTCCACTTTTATCAGGGAACAAGGGTAACACTCAAGTAACCCGAGACGTTTTTTGTGTCTTCTGTCGTATCAATAAAAATTATACCACAGAATATGACTTGTGTCATATTTAAATCAAGCAGTGCAGTTACTGACTGATTGTTCATATGACAATGTGTAATTAAGGATACACAAGTTTTGTTGTGATAAGTGGAATTTTATAAAATTTAAATGAATTAATTAAATATGCGATGACTTTTCTTGCTGGTTTAGATTTGTTTATTTAAAATATAGTTGTCAAAGTTGGTCACCTTTCTGTTCATAAGGACTTATTTTGACATGATTATTGTCTTCTGTTGTTAGTTTTCCCCATACTACATTTCCCATGTTGCACTGCCCTCATCACAGCCATCTGTTCCTCAACCTCCTCTCTTTTTCCCTGTTCCCTCATCAATCATCTGTTTGTATATATACCAAATACATATTTGTATATCTAGTTTCACTCACTTATTGTCAGTTATTATGTTTCCTTGTATGTTCCTATGATCGTTGGTCTTTATTAATGTTACTAATTGGTTCTTTACATTACTCCACATTGTTTGTTTGTCATCTCGATTAAAAAGCCTGTATGTAGAGCCGTTGTCTTCCATCTCATCTCTACAATATTGTTACAATGGTTAGGATCTATTTTTGTATTATATTTATGACTATAAAAAGTCTGCAAACAGACCTTTTTTCAAGAACTGTAAGAAATTTTATCTATGATTGGTTATATCTGCTCTGTAGAAATTTGAAATTATTATTTGGTAACTGTGGCAGGGTAGAGGGCGGGGCTGGGTGTGAGGAATCATGACCTGGTCCCACCCTCCGCCCTGCCATAGTAACAGACAGTAGAGGGTAGTAAATACAGGAAGAATTACATTTTTCATTTCCAAATAAATTAAAAAAGGTACTAAAATTATTTCGGGAATCTTGACTGGAACCGGAATTGTTAAGAGGAATCTGAACCGGAATTGTAAATTTCCTTACGATTCCCAACACTAGTCGTGGCTGACAGCATATGCGTATGGTCTTGTTGGAACTTTACAGCTCGATTGTTAGTTTGCCGCTGAGCATGCAGAAGATTAAACATGTGCTAATGGAGCACAGATATTGTCTGGTGTTGGAAACTCGCAGAGAAGACAGGAGACTTAAATAAAGCTTCAGCAGGTTTCTTTATTGCAGATGATCAGGAACATCATACAGGAAATGTGAGACAAAGATGAGAAAATCTACCCCTTACTGTAAGCTCCAGCAGACCTATTCTAGATGTTATCATCAAATGGCTTAAGAACCCCCTGATCCCGAGAACTAGAGACAGGATTCATACACAGATAAAACAATCACAATTAAGTAAGAAACATGCATAATTTCTCTGTGCTCATCGTGAATGCCTGGTATGATTTAGATCACTTTATTTTTTTGTGTGATGATATGAGAAAGATAGAGAATTAACAGATTTTAGAGGGAACATTAAATTTACAATCCCACACCAAAACAGTCATTCAAATTCAATGCTGTCATCCTAAAGAAGACACTTACTGGCCATAAAAGAGAATCCATTGTGCCATATGCAAAACTCAAAAATTCTGTTTTATTTTTTTACTTAGACAAAAAAAATTTGTTCACGAAAAGTATGCTTAATTAAATCTATTATTTTTAAGGGACCTAATATGGAAATCCGCCCTTGAAATCTCCATAAAATGATAGGAAATAAACATATCTATGCAGTAATCACAAACGACTGTTCCCCGTCTGTCGCTCACTTCGACGTTGTGTCGAAGAAGCAACACTAGGGGTCTCTCTTGAGTGCCGAAAGATACCTCTGATCTATGAAAAAAGGCCAATGAGAGTTGGTGAACAGTATTTGCATACTCCGCCTCCGGATACGGATATAAAGGCGAGAGAAATACGCTCGTTCATTCAGTAATTTTCTTCGGAGCCGATGGTCGTGTTTATGCTGACTGCTGCGTGTAACACAACTGATCCTGCTTCTGATCCTCTGACGCTCTGCTGCTGTTGGATTTACGGCGCACTACAGCGGCTGTTTTCTCTTCTCTGCCGGCGTGCAGTTTGCCCCTGGGCGCTTCGACAGCGCAGAGTTGAAAGAGTTTCCTTTATAAAGAGTTATATTTCTCATAAAGAGTTTATTTCTCTAAAAGAGCAATACATAGTGGTGTTGAACACCCTTTTCAGGGCGCGTCTTTATAAAGATGCCATTCAACCCCTGTGTAGTTCCTGGATGCGGTAGAGTGCTCTCCGCTTCTGACGGCCACAGGCGCTGTCTCGTGTGTCTGGGCGCCGATCACACCGAGGCAGCGTTTGTGGATGGCTCGTGTTCTCACTGCGAGAATATGACCATGGTAACGTTGCGGTCGCGGCTTGCTTTCAATAGAAAGCACGCCACTCCAGCCGCCCCCCATATCGCTCCTTCTTCCCACGGGATTGAGGACGATGCGGTTGGTGCTGGAGGCGATTTGGGGAGGGCAGCGGGTGCGCTTCCGCCGGGCACGCCCCCTCGGACCACCCGCCCCCCGGCACGCTTGTTTACCTCCGTCCAGTCTCGAGGTAACGGCGACTCGCCTCCAGGCCGGTCTGCCTATCCTCTGGAGCTTGAAGCCAATGAGCTCGCCGCTCCATCGGAGAGCGTGGCATCTGACGCTGACTCCTCCCCTGGACTGCCGCCTTCGGGCCAGCAGGCCCAGGTTGAGGCGGATGCGCAGATGTCCAACATGCTTGCCCGGGCCGCCGTCGGGGTGGGGTTGGACTGGAAACCTCCACCCTCCCCACACCCGTCACGGTTGGATGACTGGTTCCTGGGGTCTGGGCGCCGCTCACAGCCACTCCCCCCCCCCGGTCCCGTTTTTCCCGGAGGTGCATGACGAGCTGACGTCTTCATGGAGAGCACCGCTCTCCATTCGTCAAAAGCCCTGCTCGTCCGCTCTCGCTACCCTCGACGGCGGAGAGGCCCACGGGTACACGGCGATTCCCCAGTTGGATAGGGCAGTTGCGCTCCATCTTTGTCCCGGTGACCCTACCACCTGGCGCGGGTGCCCTGTACCCCCTTCCAAGGCCTGTAGGACTTCATCCTCCTTAAACAACAAAGCCTACAGCGCCGCGGGACAGGCCGCCTCCGCCTTGCACGCCATGGCCCTCCTGCAAGTCCACCAGGCCAAGGCGCTCAGAGATCTGCACGAGGGTAGCCCTGATCCTGATGTGTTGCAGGAACTGCGCTCAGCGACCGACCTCGCCCTCAGAGCCACGAAGGTCACCGCGCAGGCACTCGGGCAGGCGATGGCCACCCTTGTGGTCCAGGAACGTCATCTTTGGCTCAACCTGGTCGAGATGCGTGAGGCCGACAAAGCTCGCTTCCTCGACGCCCCTGTCTCCCAGCTTGGCCTCTTCGGCGACACCGTCGAGGACTTTGCCCAGCAGTTCTCCGCGGTGAAAAGACAGACGGAGGCCATCTCTCACATCCTGCCTCGCCGCAAACCTGCCGCCAAGGCCACTGCCCCGTCTGCTCGCCGAGGGCGTCCTCCTGCGGCTAAGAAATCTGCTCCGCCTCAACCCGGACCCAGCTCTCAGCCCCTGCGTCGAGCACACCGCAAGAAGCAGACGCCCCCCGTCTCTCGGACTCCCTCGAGGACCCGGAAGGCTCCCAGGCGGTCCTGAGACGGACGACCCAGCGACACAGATGTTAGCTCCGGAGGTGGTAAGACCACTCCGTCCCCCGGTGGAGGGCCGGGAGGAGAATCTTTTGTTTGTAAACAATTTAATTTGCCGCCCCCCCTTAGATGGGGTTGCGGTACCCACATTCTCAGTAAAAGAGCTATTTCCTATGTCTCTGGGTCACCTGGCCCGCAAATGCCGTTCTCACGGCACTTTGCCCTTAGATCTCAACAGTCCTGGCTTCCTGGACACGGACCACCCGTCTTCAGCCCCACGACTGTCCCCCGGCCGGCCGGTTCCGACGAGTCTAGAGGACGCCTACCCAGGACCTCCTCCTCAGTCGCTAACCCGCCCCCTGCCGGGTGTGCGGAGCAAGGTAAGTGCTTTGAGTCTTTTCTCAGCACCTCAGCCGCGGGTCGCCTCGTCGCCGCCCAACGCTGCCCTACCTGCTCCGCCTCGCTGCAAAGCCCCGCCGGGTACGTCCAAATTGACCGTCCCTTTGGTGCCCCTAGCGCAGAGGTTGGACGCGTGGCTTTCATTTCCCAACCCGTCTCGCTGGCTGGCACGGACCATCCGACTCGGTTACGCAATTCAGTTTGCCAGGCCCCCGCCCCCCTTCATGGGCGTCCGCTTTTCCGCAGTACACGGCGAACACGCCCACTCCCTGCGCACGGAAATCGCGACTCTTCTGGCCAAAGACGCGATAGAGCCTGTCCCTCCAACCGAGATGAAGAAGGGTTTCTACAGCCCTTACTTCATCGTACCCAAGAAAAGCGGCGGCTTACGACCAATCTTGGACCTGCGAGTTCTCAACCGAGCGTTGCACAAACTCCCGTTCAAAATGCTCACGCAGAAGCACATCTTAACCTGCGTCCGGCATTTAGATTGGTTCGCAGCGATAGACCTGAAGGACGCGTACTTCCACGTCTCCATTCTGCCCCGACACCGCCCCTACCTGCGGTTTGCGTTCGAGGGCCAGGCGTATCAGTACAAAGTCCTCCCCTTCGGCCTGTCTCTGTCCCCTCGCGTCTTCACGAAAGTCGCAGAGGCAGCTCTTGCCCCGCTCCGAGAAGCCGGCATCCGCATACTCAACTACCTCGACGACTGGCTCATCCTGGCCCACTCGCGAGAGTTACTATGCACCCACAGAGACCAGGTGCTCAGGCACCTCAGCCATCTGGGGCTTCAGGTCAACTGGGAAAAGAGCAAGCTCACTCCAGTTCAGAGCATCTCTTTTCTCGGGATGGAGTTAGACTCGGTCTCAATGTCGGCACGTCTCTCAAAGGAGCGTGCTCAGTCAGTGTTGAACTGCCTCGCCGCCTTCAGGCCGGGCACAGCGGTCCCCTTAAAACTTTTCCAGAGGCTCCTGGGGCATATGGCATCCTCCGCGGCGGTCGCGCCGCTGGGCTTGATGCATATGAGACCGCTCCAACACTGGCTTCGGAACCGAGTCCCGAGACGAGCATGGCGCCGCGGCACGCACCGGGTAACAATCACCCCCGCCTGCCGACAAACATTCAACCCCTGGACAGACCTCTGTTTCTTACGGGCTGGAGTACCCCTACAGCAGGTGTCCAGACGCGTCTTGGTCACGACCGACGCCTCCAGATTGGGTTGGGGCGCCGTTTGCAATGGGCACGCAGCCTCAGGCCGTTGGAAAGGGGCCCAGCTGCGTTGGCACATCAACTGCCTCGAGTTGTTGACCGTCCTCTTTGCCCTGCGGAAGTTTCTCCCGTTAATTCGGGACGAACATGTCCTAGTCAGGTCGGACAGCACCACTGCGGTCGCGTACATAAATCGCCAAGGCGGCGTACGCTCCCGTCACATGTCACAACTCGCCTGTCGTCTCCTCCTTTGGAGCCAGCACCGACTCAAGTCGCTGCGTGCCACTCACATCCCCGGCAACCTCAATGTGATAGCAGACGCGCTGTCACGACAATGCTTGCCTGGCGGAGAGTGGAGGCTTCACCCCAACTCGGTTCAGCTGATTTGGGAACGGTTCGGCAAGGCCCAGGTAGACCTGTTTGCCTCCCGAGAGACCTCCCACTGCCCGCTCTGGTATGCCCGTTCAGAGGCTCCCCTCGGGGCAGATGCACTGGCACACAGCTGGCCGGTGGGGCTGCGCAAGTACGCATTCCCCCCAGTGAGCCTTCTTGCACAGGTGCTGTGCAAGGTCAGGGAGGACGAGGAGCAAGTCACTCTCGTGGCTCCTTACTGGCCCACCCGGGCCTGGTTCTCGGACCTCGTACTCCTCGCGACAGCCCCTCCCTGGCGAATTCCTCTGAGGAAGGACCTTCTTTCTCAGGGACGGGGCACGCTCTGGCATCCGCACCCAGACCTCTGGAACCTCCATGTCTGGTCCCTGGACAGGACGCGGAAGATCTAGCTGGTCTACCACCCACGGTCGTAGCCACGATCAACCAAGCCAGAGCCCCTTCTACCAGGCAACTCTACGCCCTGAAGTGTCGTCTGTTCGTCAATTGGTGTTCTTCCCGGGCAGAAGACCCACAGAGGTGCGCAGTTAGGTCGGTGCTCCTGTTTCTACAGGAGAGGCTGGAGGGGAGGCTGTCCCCGTCCACCTTAAAGGTGTATGTTGCCGCTATCGCAGCTCACCATGACCCAGTAGATGGCAAGTCTCTGGGCAAGCACGACTTAATCGTCAGGTTCCTAAGAGGTGCCCGGAGGTTAAACCCCTCCCGGCCAAACCTGTTCCCCTCCTGGGATCTCTCGGTGGTCCTCGCCGGTCTTCAGAGATCCCCTTTCGAGCCGCTAGAATCAGCTGGACTCAGGGCCCTCTCTCTAAAGACGGCCCTGCTGATCGCGCTCGCCTCCATCAAGAGGGTCGGGGACCTGCAAGCGTTCTCTACTAACGACACTTGCCTGGAGTTCGGTCCGGCAGACACTCATGTGATCCTAAGACCTCGACCGGGCTATGTGCCCAAGGTTCCTACCACGCCCTTTAGAGATCAGGTAGTGAACCTACAAGCGCTGCCCCGGGAGGAGGCAGACCCAGCCCTCTCACTATTGTGTCCGGTACGTGCCTTGCATGCCTACCTGGAACGCACCCAGAGCTTTAGGCGCTCTGAGCAGCTCTTTGTCTGCTTTGGAGGACAGCAGAAAGGGAATGCTGTCTCCAAACAGAGGTTGTCTCACTGGGTGGTGGAGGCCATTCAGTTGGCCTACCACACCCAGGCCGTGCCACCCCCCTTACGGGTGCGGGCCCACTCCACTAGGAGCGTGGCATCCTCATGGGCACTGGCAAGGGGCACCTCCCTAGCAGACATTTGCAGAGCTGCGGGCTGGGCAGCACCTAACACCTTTACGAGATTCTACAATCTCAGGGTTGAGTCAGTCTCGTCCCGTGTTCTCTCAGGTCCGAGCCCGTAGAACTCGGTACACGTCGACGATCTGACCGGGTGAACCGCTTGTTCCAGCGCCGTTTCCCTCTGCCAAGGCAAAACAGTGCGCTTTTGTCCCAGAGGACCCAGGTCCCTGGTTGATTCCTCCCTAGCACTTCGGGCCCGCAGCAGTTCAACGGAGGAACGTGCTGGTCCAGTCCACTACGGGTACCTCCGGCTACCCCTACTGGAATACGTGCTCCACAGATCAGGCCTCCTACGGGACTCCTTCTGTGTGTATTTCCGCGGCACGGTCACCTTACGAGCTGACCCGTGTCTCCCTTAGGCAGTCCTTTGTTGCCCTCCGGTCGCCGTGTTGTAGCAACTCCCCCCTCCTCGAGGTTGGATCTACCACCGCGCCATTTCCTCCCACATGCCTAAAGTGGCCATGTGATGTATTTTGCCACCTTTACCTCCCCTGCTGGGCGGGTGTGGCCTCCGCAGGGTCTTTTCCCCCTAAAAGAATAGGAATTCGGAATAAGACCCCCTTCCCTCGATGCGGTAAGGGCCCCGGCTGCTCTTGCTCTATGCCGAGAAAACATAGAGAGAAAAGAGGCCCAGCCAGGCTTGGCCCGTTCCCTAGTTGGGAGCGTCACCTTGTTCCCCCCTAGGGTAACCAAAAGGATGCTGATGCTTTTTCGGGGCATTAGGGAAGAGTACGTGCAGCCTGAACACAGTTGGTCAATTGTGTACGTGCAAATACCTGCCCGCTTCTGTGTCAGCAGTACACGTACTGCTCAGCGCATGGTGAGTTTTGAAGTGGACCCCTAGTGTCGCTTCTTCGACACGACGTCGAAGTGAGCGACAGATGGGGAACGTCTCGGTTACGTATGTAACCTCCGTTCCCTGATGGAGGGAACGAGACGTCGTGTCTTCCCGGCCACGTCGCTGAGCCGAGCCGCTGAGATGCCCGGAACACTCCCGGCTCCTCAGAAAAATCCTGAATGAACGAGCGTATTTCTCTCACCTTTATATCCGTATCCGGAGGCGGAGTATGCAAATACTGTTCGCCAACTCTGATTGGCCTTTTTTCATAGATCAGAGGTATCTTTCGGCGCTCAAGAGAGACCCCTAGTGTCGCTTCTTCGACACGACGTCTCGTTCCCTCCATCAGGGAACGGAGGTTACATACATAACCGAGACGTTTTGTTTTGTGACAGCACTGAAAATGTAACAGCTGACAAGGAACAATGCCATTTATGCGCCGCTTCCAAAGTGGTCATGAATAAGGAAACTGAGAAACTTAAATAGTCATTAAAATGAAAATAAAAACAGAATAAAGTAAAAATATTTTTTATGAGGTTAAATTGCCCAAATGTTGGTTCTGACACTTCTGATTGTCTGAAACTCTAAAAGTCCAAAATCTACGCCTTTGATTATTTCTTTAATTTCTTGACTGTGTTGAGAGAATGTGGTCATGCAAAAAAAAAAATTCCTGATAGATCAAAAATTTCATTATGATCACATGGGAAGTCGACATGTTCCTGTATCGAATATTCCAGTACTCAACCCCATTCTAACGAGTAATTGACAAGCAACACCTCCCATCAGACATTTATGCATCAGAATGCAGTTACCTTCGATAGCTCGTCCCGTGTTTAAACCAGGACGAGTAACTACAATTGCATAATAAGTGATTAGTTTGATTAGGAGATTATATTTTGTTCCCTCTAAGATTATATTGGACTGCACTGACTGCTATGGTACATTCAAGTCATTGAGAGCACATGAACGCCGCCACAAAGTCATAATTACGAGGGGGAAACTTCACAAATTTCTCAATTTTGCTTGTGGATTTTGAATGTGTAGGTTAGGTTGTATGCAACAAATAGACAGATAAAGCATTAGTTACACATTTATTGTGCGGCTCTCACTTAATGTTGTTGCATTGGTGCTAAAAAGCTTCTTGCCATTGCCAGGATGAGGAAATTCTCCCTCTCGTAGATCCTCATTCTGTAGGATCCCCTGTGCTGTTTTGGAAGAGAAGCTCATTATATTTTTGTCATTAAAAAAAACTACCGTAAAAGAAAACATAAATCTAAAACAATCTAGTTTTGCCTTTAACCTATCACTATGAAAGGATACCGAAAGGATTTTTAAGCCATGGTAGGACTTCTTTTTTAAGCAAAGGACTTCTCTTTTTTTTTCTAAAATCAGAACCAGCTTCCTGCTTGAAGTTTCAAAATTATTATCAGTTGAACATTATTTTGAGTTTAATTGATGTATTACAAATATATGTTCATGGAGCTCACCATGAAGATCATACGACAGGACCTGATGCAATCACTCATTCCAAACATAGACATGTAATCAGCATATTCGCCCCTCCTAAAGAAATACTGGTTTCCCATGTAATTGGGATGATCATACATCATGAAACATCCACTCTCCACTCTGCAAGAGTTTCATCGGCTCAGGTAGGAGGACATGTCGGCACAGTCGCTCGTCCTCGTAGAAGATGACCTGAAATTAAAATGTGGATCTTTTAGTGATTTGGAATGGAAATGGTAGCTTGAACCAAGTTTACCTTGCCCATCATGGTTGTGCTAGCTGGTCCTCAGTAGTTCCACACAAGAAAAGCTGAAGCTGATTCTGCTTGTTGACTGATGCTGTCATTCGTACCTTTATACTTGACCAAGACTAAAGACTAAACATCCTCTGTTGTTAGTCAGTTCCTGACTGTGCAAGTTGGAATGGAAACCATTACAGCTAAAGCTTGGTATGTAGGTTATAGTACTCACATTTATTACTCTAATATTTATGTTAAGTTTATTATGTTTATTTGTTATAATGAAAGTTAATTATACAATTTTTTTCTTCTGTCACACAAAAAGTGATCTTGATCATTTGGCATATACTTATGATAAATAAAATTAATTAAGGTGCTCCAACATCAGAAAATGTATTAAATAAACCTTAGTAAATCGAGTTTGATGAACTTAATAAAGTTGAGTTAAAACTAATCCAACTAAATTATGTTGGTTCAGTGAAACTGATTTAATCTTCATGAAAGAGATTACATTATTTTTCAACAATTCAATTAAGTAAGGGTAATGAAAAAATTATTTTTTTAGTGTACAGGAAGACATAACAAGGATGGTATTTCACTCAGCTAAATATTTTCCACAGTTTCAAACCTTAACTAGATTGCCAAATAATTTGCTACAGCACATAAAGGTCAACTAGCAAAAATACTGGCCTCCAGTTGCCTGGATAGCTCTGTGAGTAAAGATGCTGACTACCACCCCTGGAGTCGCAAGTTCGAATCCAGGGCGTACTGAGTGGGGTAACCTCCTTGTGGTCGCTATAATGTGGTTCTTACTCTCGGGGGGGAGCGTGGTGATTTGTGTGAGTTTACATATTATAAAATTCTGATTTTGTTATGTTGCAGCCTTATGCTAACCGTTGGTGGACAGCCATTTTCAGGTCTCTCCAGAGATGTTTGATTGGATTCAAGTCTGGGGTCAGGCTGGGCCACTCAAGGACATTTACAGAGTTGTCACACTTGCGTTGTCTTGGCTCTGTGCTTAAGGATATTGTCATGTTGGAAGGTGAACCTTCGGCCCAGTCTGAGGTCCTGAGTTCTCTGGACCAGGTTTTCATTAAAGATATCTCTGCATTTTGGTGTGTTCAGCTTTCCTTTAACCCTGACCAGTCCCCAGTCCCTGCCACTAAAAAAACATTCCCACAGCATAATGCTACCACCACTGCACAGGTGATGAGTGGTGCCTAGTTTCCTCCAGACACATCGCTTGGAATTGAGGCCAAACAGTTCAATCTTCATTTTATTGGACCAGAGAATCTTGTTTCTCACAGTCTTAGAGTCCTTTAGGTGCTTTTTTGCTAATTCCAATTGGGCTTTCATGTGTCTTGAACTGAGGAGAGGCTTCCATCTGGCCACTCTGCCATAATGCTTAGATCAGTGGAGTGTTGCAGTGATGGTTGTCCTTCTGCAAGTTTTTCCCATCTCCACACATGATTTCTGGAGCTCAACCAGAGTGACAATCATGTTCTTGGTCACATCTCTTACCAAGGCCCTTCTCCCCCGATAGCTCAGTTTGGCTGGTTGGCTCTAGGAAGTGTCCTAGTTGTTCCAAAATTATTCCAATTCCATTAAGAATTATGGAGGACACTGTGCTCTTGGGAACTTTCAAATGCAGCCAGAATTTTTTATAGCCTTTTTATCCTTTGACCTCATGGCTTGGTTTTTGCTCTGATATACAGTTTCAGCTGTGAGACCTTATATAGACAGGTGTGTGCCTTTCCAATTCATGTCCAATCAATAAAATTTTCCACAGGTGGACTTCAATCAAAGTGTAGATACATCTCAAAAATGATCCAGAGAAATGGGATGCACCTGAGCTAAATTGAGAAAAACACTGAGCAAGTGTCATAGCAAAGGGTCTGGATACTTATGTCACTGTGATATTTCAGATTGATCAAAAATCTGTTTTTTGCTTTGTCATAATGGGGTATGGCATGTAGATTGATGGGAAATGTTATTTTTTAAAGTGTTTTAGCATAAGGTTTCAATATAACAAAATGTGAAAAAATTAAGGGGTCTGAATACATTATGAATGCACTGTGTATATATATACTGACCTGTTTCAATGATGTCACATTTTCCTTATATCCACCATATTTGTGACAATCAGCGGGAGGATACAATTAAGATGAATGGAAAAACACCTGTGAAGTGATATCAAGAAAAACATCAAACGTTTGCTTTTGATCCATGGCAAGTCCCAGGAAACATACAGGGCTAGTGAGGAATCGTCCAGAGATCTGAATGAGTGGGATCTCCTGGGAGAGAAAGCGCACAGTTTTACCTCAGCTGAGGGAAAAGGCGCTAGGCGCAAGCGATCCACCCGGCCAGACCATCAGCGTGTTACCGAGTTCTACCCGCTCAGACCTGAGAAAACACGGGACGATACTGACTCAACCTGGAGATTGTAAAATCTCACGAAGGTATTAGGTGTCTCCCAACCCGCTGCTCTACATATGACTGCTAGGGAGGTACCCCTGGCAAGTGCCCATGAGGACACAACACTCCTTGTTGAGTGTGCTTGGACCCGTAAGGGGGGAGCATGGCGTGGGTGTGATAGGCCAATGAAATGGCATCCACTACCCAGTGGGAAAGCCTCTGTTTGGAGACAGCGTTCCCTTTCCGCTGTCTGCCAAAGCAGAAAAAGAGCTGCTCAGAACATCTAAAGCTCTGCGTGCGGTCCAAGTAGGTACGCAAAGCACGTACCAGACACAGCAACGAAGGGGCTGGGTCTGCCTCCTCCTGGGGCAGGTTCACTACCTGGTCTCTAAAGGGCGTGGTAGGAACCTTGGGCACGTAGCCCGGTCGCGGTCTTAGGATCACAAACATGTCTGCTGGACCGAACTCAAGGCAGTTGTCACTAACAGAGAATGCTTGCAGGTCCCTGACCCTCTTGATGGAGGCAAGCGCGATCACCAGGGCCGTCTTTAGAGAGGGCCCTGAGTCCAGCTGATTCTTGCGGCTCGAAGGGAGGTCTCTGAAGGCCCGAGATGACCATTGAGAGGTCCCATGAGGGGAACATGCTTGGCCGGGAAGGATTTAACCTCCGGGCGCCTCTTAGGAGCCTGATAATTAAGTCGTGCTTTCCCAAAGACTTGCCGTCTACTGCGTCATGGTGGGCTGCGATGGCTGCGACATACAACTTTAGGGTGGAAGGGGACAGCCTCCCCTCCAGCCTCTCCTGCAGAAATAAGAGCACTGACCTAAATGTGCATGTCTGTGGGTCTTCAGCCCGGGAAGAACACCAATTTGCTAACAGGCGCCACTTCAGGGCGTAAAGATGCATGGTAGAAGGGGCTCTGGCTTGGCTGATTGTGTCTACGACGGCAGGTGGTAGACCAGCTAGATCTTCCACGTCCCATCCAGGGGCAAGACATGGAGGTTCCAAAGGTCTGGGTGCGAATGCCAGAGCGTGCCCCATCCCTGAGATTGAAGGTCTTTCCTC
This sequence comes from Moxostoma hubbsi, assembly GCA_032164185.1. Taxonomy (NCBI): domain Eukaryota; kingdom Metazoa; phylum Chordata; class Actinopteri; order Cypriniformes; family Catostomidae; genus Moxostoma; species Moxostoma hubbsi. The sequence continues at coordinate 23,009,838 of JAVLUX010000011.1, read as the reverse complement.
AGGAGAATTCGCCAGGGAGGGGCTGTCGCGAGGAGTACGAGGTCCGATGACCAAGCCCAGGTGGGCAAATAAGGAGCCACTAGAGTGACTTGTTCCTCGTCCTCCCTGACCTTGCACAGCACCTGTGCAAGAAGGCTCACTGGGGGAAATGCGTACTTGCGCAGCCCCGCAGGCCAGCTGTGTGTCAATGCGTCCGCCCCGAGGGGAGCCTCTGTTCAGGCGTACAGAGAGTGGGCAGTGGGAGGTCTCTCGGGCGGCAAACAGGTCTACCTGGGCCTTGTCGAACTGTTCCCAAATCAGCTGGATCAACTGGGGGTGAAGCCTCCACTCTCCACTGGGCAAGTGTTGTCGTGACAGCGTGTCCGCTACCACATTGAGGTTGCCGGGGATGTGAGTGGCGCGCAGCGACTTGAGTCAACTTGCTGGCTCCAAAGGAGGAGACGATGGGCGAGTCGTGACATGTGGTAGAAGCATACGCTGCCTTGGCGATTTATGTACGCTACCACGGTGGTGCTGTCTGACCAGACTAGGACATGTTTGTCCCGACTCGAGTCACTATTTACTTTCAGTGAATGTTTATATATATATATATATATATATATATATATATATATGTTTTATGATTAGTTCACATCAGTGTTTCCAACTTTGTTAAATGACAAATATTCAGATTGTTTTTTTGTTTGTTTGTTTGTTTGCTCGTTTATGCTATCAAATAATATTAATTTTGAGTCAATTTTATGCATTCAATTGTTTTTTTCCCAAAGATGCTCACAAATTAATTTTTATTTTAAAAGGGTACATTACTATACATTATTCTTTGATGGCAGTCGGTATTTTTTTAGAGATAAGAATTTCACATACTACTAATAATAATAACAACAACAATAATATAGCTATAACCTCGTCAACCTTGTCTACATGGCTGACAATTACTTTTGGCACATAAATTGTTACACACTATATTTGTGAGTGTTTATTGAACATAATAAAACAGTCACATTGCAACTAACTGCCTCTTGAGATGACATATGACAGCCACAACAGTATTCAGAGACACAAATTCCACACGTTTTCCTAATTGTTCTCTCTGGACACTTACTTAGTTTAATTGACTTTAATCTAAGTGTATGTAAACTTCTGACTTCAATTGTGTGTGTGTGTGCACGCACATGTGTGTGCTTACATGCGTGTGTGTGTGTGTGTGTTTATATATAATAATATAAAAATGTTGCATAGTGAGGATGTCTTTAATATAAATATTTTTTATTTATCTATTAACATCATACAAAGTCCAGTAAACATAAAAAAGCTAAAGCAATATTTGGTGTGACCATCTTTGCCTTTAAAACAGCCCCAATTCTCCTAGGTACACCTGATACAATTTTTCTTGGTTGTTGGCAGATCGGATGTACCAAGCTTCTTGGAGAATTCACCACAGTTATTCTATCTATTTAGGCTGTTGTCACAGATCTTCCTGTCTCTCCCTGCACTAATTCTCTACGATCCCTCTCCCCTGAGTACTAATCATCTGCACCTGTCACTCGTATCCGCATCAATCAGCTCCACACCTTAAAAGCACTATCCACCTCTCACTCTTCGTCTGGTCTTGATTATGAATACAGACTCACTTACCTGCTACCCCGCCTTTGTCTCTACTACGATTCCCAGCTCCTTCGCTCCAGTGACAAAAACCCAAGTTCTACTCTCCTTAGCTCCTGTGACGATAACCCAAGCTCCACTCTCCATCGCTCCTTTGTATATATTCCAAGCTCCCTTTCATCATCCCTCTGATTGCATTCCATATTCAGAGTTACCTTGTTCAATAAACACAACCTCCGGGTTCAACACTACAATCGAGTCTGGGTATTTGTTACAGCTGTCTTAATTGCTTCTGTCAGGGATGGATTACTGACCGAGCCAATGGGGCCGGGGGTGCCCTGGGCTTTAAGTAGTAGCTTCTAGTTGGCTCTGTTGGGCAATACCATCTCTTGCAGAGCGCCCTGTTCTTCTATTCTAATCTTTTCTATTTGCAAAAGTAATGTTTGGGAGTCTAAAATGTATTTTTCCTATTGACACACTAAAGCTGAAGATATAAATAACCACTTTAATACAAATTTTATTTTGAAACATCTTAAGTGCCTAAAACTTTTGCACAGTACTGTATTTTTTTAAATTAATAAAAACACATTTGACATTTTCAGTCAGGTTATCTGAGCAGTGGTCAGATTTACCGATGATTGATATTGAAAGATGCATATAGGACTTTGAAATTTTTAAATTATGTCTCTCAAGCATTTACATATATATATAAAAAAACAAACAAACACCAAAACATGACATATCTCTGAGCATAAGTTAAAAAAATGGGTAACACTTTATAATAATAGTCCGTCATTAATGGGTAACTATGCAGGAATTAATGCAGGACTAAATTAACACTTTAGTTACTACTATTAACTAATATAGAAACATGATTAACCAATCAGTAAGTAGTAGCAAACTGATGACTGAGGTAGTTCACTCTTAGGTAATCAATAATTACTGAATTATCGGCACCTTTAGCCTTGATTTAGCGACCTGTTACATTCATAAAATAATTCCCACAAAGAACCTGTGCATGATCATGTTCACAATAATAACATTCAGTAATTATTGCTTAACAAAGAGTGAACTACCTCAGTCATCAGTTCCCTATTACTTACTGATTTGTTAATCATGTTTCCATATAATCATGTTTTATCATATAATCATGTTTAACCATGTTTTCTCTGCATCCTTGCACTGACAGAAACATGGATACATCCCTCAGGGCAGCTGAGAGGAGATGGCGGAGATCTAAAATCCAGCAGATCTGGTTAAGTATCAGTCTCAGCTTGCAACTTTTTTAGATAATGTTAAATCTGCTAAAACTTTCTATTACCAGAACAAAATCACCACCACCGCAGACACTTGCTTGTTTTGAACATTCAACACATTTCTATGTCCTCCCACTCCACTGCCTGACACATCACTGACAGCAGATATCTTAGCCATTTCTTTTTTTTACAGCCATCAGCAATACATTCTCAGCACCACACCTTTTCAAACACCCACCTCCTGTATGCAGCTCTTCTGTCTCTATGTTCTCTCCTCTGACTGACACTGAGGTCTCTAAACTCCTCCTCTCCAACCACCCTACCACATGTTCCTTTGATCCCATTCCTTCCCATCTTCTCCAGGCCATCTCTCCATCCAACCTACCTGCACACACACACATAATTAACACATCTGTACTTACAGGCATTTTTCTCACTACATTTATGGTGGCTCGAGTAACCCTGCTGCTGAAAATACCTGCACTTAACCCCACACAAGTAGAACACTACAGACCAGTCTCTCTCATCCTATTCATGGTGAAAACACTTGAAATGGCAGTTTTCAATCAGATCTCTTCCTATCAGTCAGGCTTCAAAAGTGAACACTCCACTAGACTGCCCTGCTGTCTGTCACTCAAGGTAGGCCCTTCAAGGTAGTCTGGAGAGTTTAGGTGTCCAAGTCACATAAGCTACTTACTGGGGTACCTCATGGCTAAGTGCTTGGGCCACTTCTCTTCTCTATATACACAACATCACTGGGACCCATCATTCAGGCACATCGTTTCTCTTACCACTGCTACGCCGATTTCACACAGCTCTACTTGTCCTTCCAGCACAACAACACCATGGTGACTGCTAGAATCTCTGTCTGTTTGGCAGACATCTTGGCCTGGATGAAGGAATACCACCAGCAACTTAACCCAGCCAAGACTGAACTCCTTGTGTTTCCAGCCAACCCTGCTGTTGAACATAACATCACCATGCAACTGGGATCAACTACACTAATGCCTTCCTAAACAGTCCTAATTCTAGGGTTAACCAACTAAATTTCACAGACCACATCTCAAAGACCACATGATCATGTAGATTTACACTACAATATCAGGAAGATAAGACCATTCCTCTCTGAATATGCCACACAACTTCTTGTTCAGTCACTTGTTATAACAAGACTGTACTACTGTGACACTCTCATTGCAGGCCTCCCCGATCCTGATCCATAATGCAGCAGCACTGGCTGCCGGTTGACGCATTTATCAAATTCAAGGCTCTGATGCTTGCATACAGAAGAGTCATTGGGTCTGCTCCAGCACACCTAAAATCAATTCTGCAGAGCTACATTCCCACCAGAAGCCTGCTGTCGGCTAAGGAATGGCACCTTGTTGTACCAACACAAAGAGGCACCAAAATAAATTCCTGAACATTTGGTTTCATCGTACTGCTTTGGTGGAATGACCTTCCTAACTCAATCCATGAAGCTGACTTGGTTTATTTATTCAAAAAATGGCTAAAACACGTATTTTCCTTGAGCACTTAACCAGTCACACAAAAATTGCACTTTAATCTGTCTTAAATACTACTATTCTGATGCTAGTGAAGCTTTGTAATACAGCACTTTTCATACCACTGTCTCCTTAAGATGATTCGCTTATAATGTATTCCTCTTTTGTAATTTGCTTTGGATAAAAGTGTTTCCCAAATGAATAAATGTAAATGTAATGATGGACATTATTATACATGATCATTCAAATGGCCCATGAAGATTTCATGTTCTAAATATTTATGGAGACAGAATAATTTGATCTAATTCTGTAAGACAATAAATTCTTAATTTTTTTAATATTTTATTAAAGAAAGCACATTTACAATAATGTATACACACACACACTTAAATCATTTTGTTATTGTCACGATCCACTGTTGTCTGGCCTGTGTTTCTCCCCTGTCATCTCTCCAGTGACAGTTATTTGTTAGAACATTCTGAACAAATTAACACCAAACAACCACCATCCCACCACACCCACACCTGAGTACCTTTTCCAGAAGACAAAAATAAAAATAAAATTAACTAGAAAGTACAATAGCAAGTAGATAAAAACATAAATTCTTCAATTTGATTGAGACTGAGAAACTCAAATCCATTGAAGATAAACGCACACATTAAAAAAAAAAAATATTGGAATATAAATTGCACCGAGAAGTAAGGTGAAATTTGAGATGTCAAACCCAAGGTGGGCTTCCCAGTCAGAGTCTGGGTTTTTTCCTCATCTACTTAAAATATTTTTCCTGCCATTATTGTCGCATTTGACTTTCTCTCTGGGGTATTTTATAGCACTGTTCTTTTAATTTTAGTTCAACTATACTGTCCTTAATTTCTGAGCTTCATTTTACAACAAAAAAATGCATGAATTGTTTAAACTTATTAGTGTCATCTATATATCATCCATACAATGCTCATTTTGCTCATAGTTTCAAAGGTTTGAGCCCTCAACAACATCCTATGCTTCTTTTTTTTTACATTTGAAGTTATAAATAAATATATATCTGTTCTTAACTGTGCACAGAAGTACTGACTTTCCAAAACAACAACAACAACAAGAATAAAATGTATAAATAGAAAAAATGTGAGCATTCACACTTGTCTCAAAAACCTAATCACCTGTTCAAATGAACATTTTGGTGTGTGTTCTAGAAAGATGAATCTTTTCAATATTTGCTGAGTAAATGGTTTATATACACAGAGTCAAAAATGAATTAAGAAATTTTATTGAAACATTAGAACACTAATAACAGGAATCCATAATGCGCCTCATGCTCATGAATCTCATTCCCATATTGCTGAAGCTTCTGTACTCTCCAGGCCTGAAGTAGTGCATCCTGCCTCTGTAGTTGGGCTGATCATACATGAGCCAGTGACCGTCCATCACGTTGCAAGACTGGCAGTCGGACATGCGGTAGCGGTCCATGATGTTGTCACAGTCATCCATCAGCTCGTACATCTGGCCCATGAAGTTCTCTCTCTCGTAGATCCTCATTCTGTAGGATCCCTTGTGCTGTATTTGAAAATAAGTTATGTTTAATAAAAAAAAATTATTTATCTGGCAGAACCAGTTAAGTTCAAATGTAAGCATAAATCTATCTCTCCCTCTTTATGTCTCTCTCTGTCATATAAATCCTCCTTCTATTAGATCCACTATAGGTTGCACTGTTAGGGATGAAAAAGGTAAGGAACATTTCATGACATATAAATGGTTTGCACTTTTATATTAGATCTAAAGTGATAATGTTCTGATAACATTTGCACATACATAAAATACACATCAAATACATAAAATGTTAATGGAACTCACCATAGGGATCATACGGCAGGACCTGATGCACTCACTCATTCCAAACATAGACATGTAATCAGCATACTCGCCCCTCTTAAAGAAATACTGATTTCCCATGTAGTTGGGACGGTCATACATCATGAAGCAGCCGCTCTCTATTCTGCAAGAGTGACAGCGGCTCAGGTAGGAGGACATGTCAGCACAGTCGCTCATGCACTCATAAGTGCGGCCCTGGAAGTTCCTGTCCTCGTAGAAGATGACCTGAATTATTAGGAATAAAGGAAATTGGTTCCATTGGTGCACTTATTTGCTACAAAATCAATCTCATATTATCTACACATTTAGGATGAGATGTTGTAACTATACTGTAACTTACTCTGCCCATGGTCACAATCGTGGAAGTGGTCCTCAGAACTGAATGGCTGCCACATGTACACTGACACTGCCTGTGTGAAGCGCTCACTTTTATAACAAAGAATATATGCCCTGCATTGTGTGGAAGCTCCTGACCCAGCAAAAATACATGGAGACCCTCCATGCAAAGTGAGATCTATAGGGATATTTGTCAGCATGCTTTTTACACTGTACAAAGAGATAATATTAGTCAGGATAATTGTCAGATCTTTTATCATTTTAAGATGACAAATTTCAAAATCATAAAATATAATGTTATATTTAGCAAAAATAAGTACTAACATCCATGGGAGTAGAATATGTGGTGGATGCGAGGGACCTACCCCCAATTTTTCACAGGGCAGATGTGTTTACGCTGTGTCTTTCATACAGCAAATGTATAAATGCTAAATGTAAATTCACTGGATTGAAAGTTTTGAATAATGTACAGATTTTGCTGTTTCGGAAGGAAATTAGTACTTCAACTGAAGTACTAGCATTAGCATTCAACTGATCACAAAGTATAGTCAGGACATTACCGATGTAAAAAACAGCACATCACTATTTCAAAAAAGGTCATTTTTGATCAAATCTAGACAGGCCCCATTTCCAGCAGCTATCACTCCAACACCTTATCCTTGAGTAATCATGCTAAATTGCTAATTTGGTACTAGAAAATTATTTGACATTACATCAAACAAGGTTTAAGGCTGTTTGGTTCAATAAATGAAGCTTAACATTTTAGACTCCTTGATACTTTTCTATAACCAGATCAGTGCAGTTGTCAGTGGTAGCTTTTTCCACTTGAGACCTATCGCTAAAATAAACATTTTCTCTCCCATAAAGCAGGAAACCGATGGAGTGCGTACTCCGGGTGGGGAAGGAGGTATTGCCCCAAGTGAAGGAGTTCAAGTACCTCGGGGTCTTGTTCACGAGTGAGGGGACAATGGAGCGGGAGGTTGGCCGGAGAATCGGGGCAGCGGGGGCGGTATTGCATTCGCTCTATCGCACCGTTGTCATGAAAAGAGAGCTGAGCCGGAAGGCAAAGCTCTCGATCTACCGGTCAATTTTTGTTCCTACCCTCACCTATGGTCATGAAGGTTGGGTCATGACCGAAAGAACTAGGTCGCGAGTACAAGCGGCCGAAATGGGCTTCCTCAGAAGGGTGGCGGGCTTCTCCCTTAGAGATAGGGTTAGGAGCTCAGTCATCCGCGAGGAGCTCGGAGTAGAGCCGCTGCTCCTTTGCGTGGAAAGGAGTCAGTTGAGGTGGTTTGGGCATCTGGTAAGGATGCCCCCTGGGCGCCTCCCTAGGGAGGTGTTTCAGGCACGTCCAGCTGGGAGGAGGCCTCGGGGAAGACCCAGGACTAGGTGGAGAGATTACATCTCCACACTGGCCTGGGAACGCCTCGGGGTCCCCCAGTCAGAGCTGGTTAATGTGGCTCGGGATAGGGAAGTTTGGGGCCCCCTGCTGGAGCTGCTGCCCCCGCGACCCGACTTCGGATAAGCGGTTGAAGATGGATGGATGGATGGATCTCCCATAAAGACTTGGACATTGTAATCCACTCACTTATTACATCAAGGTTAGATTATTGTAACTCACTGTACATCAGTCTCCCGTAAACTGCGCTTTCCCGGCCGTAGTTAGTTCAAAACATGGCAGCTAGACTTTTTACAGGGTCAAGAATGAAAGATCACATTTCCCTGGTTTTAGCATCTCTACGCTGGCTTCCCGTGAAATTCAGGGTAGATTTTAAAATTCAGATTTATGTCTACAGGGCACTATATGGTCTTGCACCCCAATATATCAGTGACCTTCTCCTCCCTTACTCCCCTACCAGAGCACTCAGGTCTTCTGATCTACTTTTGTTCCTTGTTGCTGCTATAGATCTAAGGGTGATCGTGCCTTTTCTGTGATAGGTCCTAATCTATGGAATTGTCTCCCTTTCTATGTGATGTCAGCTTCATCACTAGCCATTTTTAAATCTTCTTTAAAAACATTTTTTTTTTTTATTATTCTGTTGATTTGAATAGATCATTGAATAATTTGAAATGGATAAATACATGATGCTGTATTTAAAGGTTTTTATTTTATTATGTTTTATATTTATCTTTTAAATCAATCAGTTTTTATATCACTCTGTCATTATTTATTTGTTTGATCTGTAAAGCACTTTGGGTAAACTTCTGTTGTTTTTAAATCTTCTCTGTAAATAAAGGTTGACTTGACTTAACATTGTCTTTGTGTTTGTTTTTGAGTTGCCACTGTATGCAATAGACTGGCATGTCTTAAGGTCAATATTAGGTCAAAAATGGCAAAAAAGAAACTTTAGAAAAGCTATCTTTAGAAACCTGTCAGTCAGTCAATGCTTTGAAGAATGAAGGCTATAGCTACAATGCTTGAAATTGCAAAACAAATTAAGAATTCATATAAAGGTGTACGCTACAGTCTTAAAAGACAAAGGACAACTGGCTATAACAAGGACAGAAAGAGATGTGGAATGCCAGATGTACAACTGAACAAGAGAATAAGTACATCAGAGTCTCTACTTTGAGAAATAAATGCCTTACATGTCCTCAGCTGAAAGCTTCATTGAATTCTACCTGCTCAACACCAGATTCCTGTATAGCAGTAAAGAGAAGACTAAGTGGTGCAGGCCTTATGGGAAGAATTGCAAAGAAAAAGCCACTTTTGAAACAGAAAAACAAAAAGGAAAGGTTAAAGATGGCAAAGAAACAGACAGTGGACAACAGTTAATTGGAAAAGAGTGTTATGGATCATAAACCCATTGAGCATTTGTGGGATCAACTAGACTGTAAGGTGCATGAGAAGTGCCCGACAAGATAGCGACATCTATGGCAAGTGCTACAGGAAGCATGGGGTGAAATGTCACCTGAGTATCTGGACAAACTGACAGCTACAGCTAGAATACCAAGGATCTGCAAAGCTGTCATTACTGCATGTGGAGGATTTTTTGATGATAACTCTTTGAAGTAGTTTAAGAAGTTAAGAACATTTTTTTTTCAAATTGTAATAGTAATTTTTCACTTTATTAATGTCCTGACTACATTGTGATCAGCTGAATGGCAATAAGTACCACTACCAATACTTGAATAAAAGTACCAATTTCATTCCATAAGAGCAAAATCTGTACATTATTCCAAACTTTTGCCCACCAGTGCATGTTCGTCTTGCACTAATCATTCTGTCCTCCTCACTTTTGAAATGATTGCTACGCCCTTGCTAACATCCTTGATCATCTTTTCAGTTGTTGTTTATTTTTTTCTTTAACGTCAAACTTATAAAGCTGCGATACAGCTCTTAACTTGACGAGCAATGTGGGGGCAGACCCCTACCGTCCACCAAAAATGCAACGGGGTGTTCCATCCACCAGGGGCTGGAGGACTGCCTCCGATCCACCCAGGGAGGTGTGGCTGTTGTCTGCTAGAGGATGGAGGAGTAGCCGAGGACCAAGCTATGACGTATCAGAAAACCGCTGAGTAAGTGTTTTTTTTTCTTCTCTCTTTTTCCTGCTGCCGATATGCGTTGGCCTTTCCCTCTCTTTTAAGTTTTAGTTTGGTTTTTAGGGGATACTGGGAGTACCATCCTGTGTTTTTAATTATTGTTGTTTCCCTCCCCCTGTCCCCTCCTAGATTCAGGAAGGCGGGAGTGACCTGCTGCAGGGCGGTTTTCACCGTAGAAAGGGGGGGGGGGGGGGTTTACCTGGGAGAACGAGGGAGGATTGTGGGGCCTGGTCGTGATGCTGCACACCCTGACCCTAATCAGGCTAATCAAGCCTCCGAGAGGGATAAAGGCTGACCGAGGACGGCAGTGCAAGAGAGAGATTTACGACAGTTGTCTGACACCTGTGTGTGTGTCTGTGTTTGTTTTTTTGTTTAATTTTATAATTAAAATATTATTTATATTGTCAAGCCGGTTCTCACCTCCTTTTTCCATTAATCCCTTTACACTATGAATTACAGAAATAGCAGCTCTCAGCAGAGAATCGAAACAAATTATTAATCTGTAAAACTGTGACGTTTCGAAGGCGTTAGTAATTATGCAAAGCCAAATGGCGATTTGTTTAGTTGGTTTTAAGTTGTATTGGATGGTTTTCTCTCTTCGTGAACATTAAGTGTCACTTTTACAACTCACGTCTGTAACATAGAGGTGTCAAGACCATAACAATGTTTTTTCCTCCTTAATGTGAAAATTACAAATTTTAGGAGTGCCAACCCTTCTACATTCTGTGGCTATCAATCGATCTGGATTGTGCATTCAAATTCACAGTTTTTGCAGAGTGTGTGGTCTCCAAAAAACGTATGTCCATTTTTTCAATTATTTGTAAAGCTTTTTATTTAATTTATTTTAATAAATATAATTTTATTACACAAATTTATCTCTGTATCTGATTTAAAATGGGCAGAACTCTAGATCTAATGACCCATAGAAAAGATAACCGTTATTTTTAATATTTCAATTGGAATTTGCTATGCAAAAAGTCAAGGACATCTATACTACAACGTTTCAACACTGGCCTATAAGAGCTTCCCGTCAGGTGGTTCTTTGTCTCAATGCTGTGCATTAAAATAGTTTCATGTACACCTCACCAGGGACTATCCCTTATTTGAGTCTATTCACAAATAGACAATGATTTAAAAATGTATAAGGGATAATCCATGGCTAGGTGTGCATTTAACTATTTTAATGCACAATGTGGAGGCAAAGAACCACACGACATCAAGCGCTAATACGTATCAATCATAAACATTATAAACATATCTGGGGATGTCCAAATTATATATATATATATATATATATATATATATATATATATATATATATAATTTGGACATCCCCAGATATGTTTATAATGTTTATGATTGATTTTGATAATCATGATTGATTTGCATTTTTGGTGGCACACTGACCAATTTGATGAAGGCCAAAACAACAAATGATTGCAAGAATTGTATTTGTTAATGCTCATTTTATTATTTGTGTTTCAGACTGTGAATTTAACACAAGTCCATGATTCTTCTAACAGAGGTGAATCTGGCGTTGCTGTATCCCATATCCCTGAAGCTTCTGTACTCTCCGGGCCTAAAGTACATCATCCTGCCTCTGAAATGGGGTTGCTCATACATGAGCCAGTGACCTTCCATCACATGGCAGGACTGGCAGTCAGACATGCGGAAACGGTCAATGAAGGAATCACAGTCATCTGTCAGCTCGTACATCTGACCTCCAAAGTTCTCCCTCTCATAGATCCTCATTCTATAGGGTCCTCTGTACTGTAAAATGAACAGAAAGTAAATGTAATCAATACCTTCAGTACGATTTAAAAAAAATGAACTGGCTCATTTACCTTCATGACTGACTGTTATTATTTCTATCATTATTGTTCCGTTTTTTTACTTACTTGAGGAACCATGCGACAAGACCTGATGCCATCACTTATTCCCATGCGCATGTAATCAGCGTACTCGCCCCTCCTCATGAAGAACTGGTTTCCCATGAAATTAGGACGATCATAGACCACAAAGCAGCCGCTCTCCACTCTGCAGGAGTTGCAGCGGCTGAGGTAGGTAGACATGTCAGAGCAGTCACTGCTGCACTCATAGGAGCGACCCTGGAAGTTCCTGTCTTCGTAAAAAATTATCTAACAAAAATTTAAAAAAAGAGGAAGACATTATTAAGTGATGTTTACACATCTACCCTCTGCAACTGGCTTTCTAAATATTTTTGCTTGCATTAAATACCAGATTATTATAACTGAATTTATGTATGCATGAAATATTAAATATGTTTATGTTAAACAAATCCTTTGCAAGATATTAATGAATCACAATCTATTATCAAGATTTCCACACTTAACATGTTATAATTTATTAGAGGTTGTTGCTGTTTTGGCAGCTCTACTCTGTTGTATTAAGCCCACCCAATACATACCTTGCCCATGTTTGCTAGTCTTTGTGGGATTCTGTCCAGCTACTATCTGTCTGACTGCCGGCTTTTATACTTTATAGGCTGATAATGTTTTTTTGTCATTCAAATACCCTGGAACCTGATGAATAAGCAGGTCTGTGATTTCTATTAATTTAAATTGTGCAATCACAGCCTACAATGAGAGAGTAAGAGAGAGAGAGAGAGAGAGAGAGAGAGAGAGAGAGAGAGAGAGAGAGAGAGAGAGAGAGAGGTTAAACAAGATCTTTATTGAAACATTTATTTTTTTAAAACAATATCTTATTTATCTCAGTAATAATCCCTAAACAGGCAATAAATAATCAATCAACTAAAACAATACTGCAAAGACACCCATGTTGATAAAATTACATTGAAATTTTATAAGTTTAAAATCAATGTATCATTCTCCCCAATCTGACACAAAAATTCCTTCACAGACCAGATATCAGAAAGAATTGCAATATCATGAACCAATTTATGCTCAATTTTTATTTGAGAGGTTACCAATCTCTTCATCACCTTCTTTACATCCACTTAACCCATACTTAACATTTTATTTGTTCTAGATGGACACTCTTTCCCAGCTGCTGAATTCAGGTGTGTCACTTGTCTGTTTGTAGCCATAGCCCGATACATCTCCACTGTAAGTCTGCTGTACGCTTCACAATAAGAGATTTGTATAGACACCTCCAGCATCTATCCAAACACCTCTGACCACCTTTAAAAATCTTCATTTGTGTTCTGCTGAAGAAAGAATTTCATACATCTGGGATGGCATGAGGGTGAGTAAATGATGAGAGAATTTTTAATTTTTGGGTGAACTAACCCTTTAATTCCCAATGGGATCTCACTACCAATGCATCAAATACGATGCTTGTGAAAAAGCAGTCACTATATAGATGTCAAAAGCACCCTCTAACGTCTGGCAGAGAATTACAGTATGTACTCTGATAATGTTCTTTGCCTGAAATTAATTCTGATCAATGTTTGTGTACCACAGTCTTGGTATGCAATAAAAAAGAAATCATGCAGAGCCATGGCATAAATGTTAAAGTAATATTTAAATTAAACATAACTGCTATTAATTAGATGCTTGTAAATACTAATTTGGTGGTGTAGCAAACTTTGTGTGTGTGTGTGTGTGTGTGTGTGTGTGTGTGTGTGTGTGTGTGTGTGTGTGTGTTTTGTGTGTGTGTATGTGATTAAATAACGACACAGAATGAGCAATCGAGAAATATATAGATGTTTGTTCAAGTTTTAATTTCTCACAACACACTTGAGAACTACATGGAAATCAAATGTGAATTAATTCTTTCAACTAATGAAGCAAGTGTAAATTCCTTTAACAGGACTCCATGATGCGTCTGATAGAACCAACTCTAATTGGGCCAAGGCCCATTTCCCTAAAGCTGCTGTACTCCCCTGGCCTGATGTACATCATTCTGCCTTCAAAATTGGGCAATTCATACATAAGCCAGTGGCCATGTGTGATATTGCAGGACTGGCAGTCGGATATGTGAAAACGTTCCTGGATAGATTCACAGTCATCCATCAGCTCGTACTTTTGTCCAACAAAATTCTCTTTTTCAAAGATTCTCATTCTAAATGTTCCTATATGCTGTAAGGACGAAAAAAAAAAAGTTTTAAAACGTATTGTCTTATTATGCTTGTTCGATATGTTCTATCAATTTACATGGAGAAAAAACAAAAAAACATTTAATTTAGAATTACCATAGGGATCATTCTGCAAGATCTGATGCAGTCACTCATACCCATGATCTGCTGGTTATCAGGATACACTCCTATTCTAACCAGCATTTGGAAACCCATGAAGTTGGTGTGCTCATAGACCATGAAGCAGCCACCTTCTACCCTACAGGAGCAGCAGCGACTCAGGTACAAGGTCACGTCAGGGCAGTCGCCACTGACTTCATAGTTACGACCATGGAAGTTTCTGTCCTCATAGAATATTATCTGAAAGGCATAGCAACAAAAAGGCATTCTGACAATAGAATCTGTATCTCTTTGTTCATTACTTTGCTGTGTTTACATTGAATGACAGTGGACAGATCCAGATAATCAAAACATTATTACTATTAATCCTTTTGAAAGTAAAATGTGATTTTATTCCTCCATTTAGGGATGATAGAAAGTCAACAAAGAGTTTATTTAGAATCTAATCTGATTTAAGTAATAATACCACTAAAAACAAACAATAAGATCTGTCTTCTTTAGCATAGAAAGCTACTACCTTTCCCATGATTTTGCTCTTTTTCTATAATGTCAGTGTTTAACAGCCATACTGTGTTGCTTTTATACTTGACTTGATTGCTTAAAATCTATAGGCCATTGTTAGAATGCCTGACTCAGCAGTCCTTTTTTACAAGTCTACAAGTGGTTACCAGAATTCGCACCAGGGTTCATGTCAGATTATGCTTTTTCGGCTCTAGGGCAGGTGGAGGTGGACAGTGAATCCACTGGTATCTTGAGTAAGCTGAACCTAATTCACTGTATGACTGGCTATGTCAGTCAATTATTATGGATTTTCAAAAGTTTCTTGTGCCACAAAGGATTATGTTTCCAGATTGCCTCAACAGAGAGTAACATTGGTGTTTGTTCAGATACTTTCAGGTCATTGCAGACAAGGAAATTCAACTAAAATCACAGCTTTAATCTTAATGTTCTATACACAGCTAAAATTGCATCATAAAAGCATGACATACAAAGATCATCTGGGAACCATATCTGCTTTTCTCCATTGAGTCTTTACAGTTGACAAAATGTCTTTCATTAAAGTAGACACATACATTGATCCAGTTTTTTAGATTGCACAGTTTTGTGTTGTATATGAAAAGATGAGTACTCACAAGTGTGTATCACAGTGTGGTACATGTAAATAATGTTATAAATGTAGATGTAGATATGAATTCTTAAAATAGTGGCTCTCGGCGGAGAAGCGAAACAAATGAATAATCCGCTTTGTCTACGTCTGGATTGCCAACATGGTCTTTCTCCATTTAAGTAGATGGGAGATGTACTTTTATATGGCTTGTATCCATGGAAAACAGCTGCCCAGTAACGATTCCAAGATGGCTGCAGAGTGGACTGACATCCCTTGGAAGTCTCTTGGCTCTCTCGTCATAGTGAGACATGGTGAGAGTTCTATGCCTATGTACAAACTCTGGACGCAAATATAGATTAGCAAGTCTGATGAGTATCAGAGCTGGGATTCCCTGTCTGTCGCTCACTTCAACGTTGTGTCGAAGAAGCGACACAGTAGGGGTCTCTATTGAGCACCAAATATGCCACTGATCTATGAAAAAAGACCAATGAGAAGTTGGCAGACAGTACGCTCTGCCTGCTGTTGGATCTATGGCGCACTTCAGTGGCTTTCTCCTTCTCTGCACAGCAGTGCAGCTTGCCCCTGGGTGCTTCGACAGCGCAGAAAGCTAAGAGTTTATTAAAAGAGTAATTTTCTCTATAAAAGAGTATTTTCCTCTAAAAGAGCATTTACACAGCGGTGTTGAACGTCCTTTTCAGGACGCGTCTTTATAAAGATGCCATTCCACCCCTGTGTAGTTCCTGGATGCGGTAGAGTGCATGGATGCGGTAGAGTGCTCTCCGCTTCAGACGGCCACAGGCGTTGTCTCGTGTGTCTGGGCAGCGATCACACCGAGGCAGCGTTTGTGGATGGTTCATGTTCTCACTGCGAGAGCAAGACCATTGGAACATTGCGGTCGTGGCTCGCTTTCAATAGAAAGCTTGCCACTCCAGCCGCCCCCTGCATTGCTCCTTCTTCCCACAGGATTGAGGACGATGCGGCTGGCGATGGAGGCGATCTGGGGACGGCAGCGGGTGCAGCTCCGCCAGGTACACCCCTCGGACCACGCCCCCCAGCACGCTCGTTGACTCCCGTCCGTGCTCGAGGTAACGACGGCTCGCCTCACGGCCAGCCCACTTATCCTCTAGAGCTCGAGATGGATGAGCTCGCCGCTGCATTGGAGAGCGTGGCGTCTGATGCAGATGACTCCCCTGGGCTGCCTCCTTCGGGCCAGCACACCCAGGCTGAGGCTGACGTGCAGATGACCATCATGCTTTCGACATGCGTGGGGCTGGACTGGAACCCCCCGTCCTCCCCACAGCCATCGCGGTTGGATGACTGGTTCCTGGGGTCTGCTCGCCGCTTACAGCCTCGCCACCACCCGGTAATGTTTTTCCCGGAAGTGCATGATGATCTGACGTCTTCGTGGAGGGCACCCCTCTCCACTCGTCACAAAGCCACTCGCTCATCCGCTCTCGCTACCCTCGATGGATCTGCCCATGGATTTACGGCGATTCCCCAGGTGGATAGGGCTGTTGCGCTCCACCTGTGCCCCAGAAACCCTACCACCAGGCAGGGTCGCCCTGTGCTCCCCTCCAAGGCCTGAAGGGCAACATCTTCATTCACCGCCAAAGCCTACAGTGCCGACGGTCATGCCGCTTCCGCCCTGCATGCCATGGCCCTCCTGCAAGTCCACCAGGCCAAGGCACTTAAAGATCTCCACAGGGGTAGCCCTGATCCCGATGTGATGTATTCGCCACACTTACCTCCCCTCCGGGCAGGTGTGGCCTCCGCAGGATCTTTTCCCCCTGAAAGAATAGGAAACTGGGTAAGTCCCCCTTCCCTCGATGCATGTAAGGGCCCCGGCCGTTCTTACTCTATGCGGAGAAACATAGAGAGAAAAGAGGCCCAGCCAGGCTTGGCCCATTCCCAGGTTGCAATCGTTGCCTTGTTCCCCTGTCTAGGGTAACCAGAAGGATTCCGACGACTTTTTTGGGGCATTGGGGAAGGGTACGTGCAGTCTGACACAGCTGGTCGCCTTTGCACGTAAAATACCTGCCCGCTTCTGTGTCAGCAGTACACGTACACGCCTCAGCACATGGCGTGATTTAAATTGAACCCCTAGTGTCACTTCTTCGACACAACGTCGAAGTGAACGACAGGCGGAGAATGTCTAGGTTACGTATGTAATACAAAACACAACATCGTAACTCATGCAATGCCATCTTTTAATCAATATCAAAGCATTACAGGAAAAACGAAATAAACACAGACCCGTATCAATATGTCTGACCTGGAGAAAATTGCAAAAGCACCTGCACTTTCCTCATACATAGCCATAGGGCTTGTAAGGAAAGTATGGCTTAACATTTAGCTAAGGTTTGCACAAAAGGAGAGTGATGGAAACTGTGACCTTTCAAAGGTGTTTAGTAATTGCACAAGACCATATGGCAATTTCAGTCTTAAATTGCAACCTTAACAGATACCATGCCGATGTCTCAGAGGTCAAAGTCTGCAGTTTTAAAGTCTCACGTCCGTAACAGAGAGGTGTAACATCCTCAAAACTGTTTTTTCCTCATTAATGTAAAAATGACAAAGAATAGGAATTAAATATTATATATTTTAGGAGTGCCAACCCTTCTATATTCTGTGGCTATTAATATATCTAGATTGTGCATTCTAATTCACAGAATTAATTTTTGAAGAGTGTGTGGCCTCCAAAAAACTTATTTCTAATTTTCCAATTATTTGTACAGCTTTTTATTTAATTAATTCAAAAAAATGTCATCCTATTCCACAACTTTATCTCTGTGTCTGATTTAAAATGGGCAAAACTCTAGATCTAATGACCCTAGATAACGATAACTGTAATTTTTATTCTTCCAACTGAAATTTGCTCTGCAAAAATCAAGGACATCTATACTGTAACTTTTCAATGCTGGCCTATAAGAGCTTCCCATCGGAATTTAATTGTTTAATGTACACCTCTATCCCTTAGAGGGACTCTCTCTTATTTGAGTCTATTCACAAATAGACAATGATTTCAAATGGATAAGGGATAATCCATGGCTAGGAGTGCTTTAAATTATTTTAATGCACAACGTGGAGGCAAAGAACCACATGACATCAAGTGCTTATACATACATACATACATATATATATATATATATATATATATATATATATATATATATATATATATAATTTGGACATCCAGATATGTTTATAATGTTTATGATCGATTTTGATAATCATAATTGATTTGCTTATTGGTGGCACACTGACCCTTTTGATGAAAATCAAAGTGTTGATTGATATCAGGCCAAAACAACAAATGATTGCAAGAATTGTATTTGTTAATGCTCATTTTATTATTTGTGTTTCAGACTGTGAATTTAACACAAGTCCATGATTCTTCTAACAGAGGTGAATCTGGCGTTGCTGTATCCCATATCCCTGAAGCTTCTGTACTCTCCGGGCCTAAAGTACATCATCCTGCCTCTGAAATGGGGTTGCTCATACATGAGCCAGTGACCTTCCATCACATGGCAGGACTGGCAGTCAGACATGCGGAAACGGTCAATGAAGGAATCACAGTCATCTGTCAGCTCGTACATCTGACCTCCAAAGTTCTCCCTCTCATAGATCCTCATTCTATAGGGTCCTCTGTACTGTAAAACGAACAAAGAAAATGGAATCAATACCTTCAGTACGATTTTAAGAAAATTTACCATTAAAATTTATCATTATTGTTCCGTTTTTTTTCTTACTTGAGGAACCATGCGACAAGACCTGATGCCATCACTTATTCCCATGCGCATGTAATCAGCGTACTCGCCCCTCCTCATGAAGAACTGGTTTCCCATGAAATTAGGACGATCATAGACCACAAAGCAGCCGCTCTCCACTCTGCAGGAGTTGCAGCGGCTGAGGTAGGTAGACATGTCAGAGCAGTCACTGCTGCACTCATAGGAGCGACCCTGGAAGTTCCTGTCTTCGTAAAAAATTATCTAACAAAAATTTAAAAAAAAGAGGAAGACATTTTTCTTAAGTTGATTAAGTGATGTTTACACATCTACCCTCTGCAACTGGCTTTCTAAATATTTTTGCTTGCATTAAATACCAGATTATTATAACTGAACTTATGTATGCATGAAATATTAAATATGTTTATGTTAAACAAATACTTTGCTAGATATTCATGAACCACAAACCAAGATTTCCACACTTAAAATGTATAATCCTTTAGAGGTTGTTAAGCCCACCCAATACATACCTTGCCCATGTTTGCTAGTCTTTGTGGGATTCTGTCCAGCTACTATCTGTCTGACTGCCGGCTTTTATACTTTATAGGCTGATAATGTTTTTTTGTCATTCAAATACCCTGGAACCTGATGAATAAGCAGGTCTGTGATTTCTATTAATTTAAATTGTGCAATCACAGCCTACAATGAGAGAGAGAGAGAGAGAGAGAGAGAGAGAGAGAGAGAGAGAGATTTAACAAGATCTTTATAAAAACGTATCTCAGTAATAGTTCCTAAATAGGCAATAAATAATCAATCAACTAAAACAATACTGCAAACACACCCATGTCGATAAAATTAAAATTGTACAAGTTTAAAAATCAACAGGCCAGACATCAGAAAACATTGCAATATCATTAACAAATTTATAATAGGTATGCCAAGTTTTAATTTGAGCTATTACCATTCTTTACATCCATTGGACCCATATGTAACATTTTATTTTTTCTAGTCTTCCAAATAGTTATTTTAGCTGAACCAAACAAGACATATTTTTCTCCTCTCTTGAAATGTATAATTTGGACCACAACACTGATAAGAAAAAAATTATCTAAACCTTTCAAAACATCTTGTTAGAACAAAAAATTATCCTCTCCTAAAAAAATAAATAACTATCTTCAGCCCACCAAAATGGACATTCTCTCCCAACTGCTGGATTCACATGTGCCGTGTGTTTATAGCTACAGCCCTGCACGTCAATCTCCACTGTAAGTCTGCTGTACGTTTCTCAGTAAGATATTTGCACAGAGACCTCCAGCATCCCTCGAAGCCTGTTCCAAACACCTCTGACCACCTCCATGGCTTCTGATGAGCAATATAAACACATATGATATACAGTGCCTTTTTACTGACGTCTCGAAACTCTCCCAACTCTGGGGTTTTGAAAGTTAAAATTTAATATTCACCCATTTGATTTTTATCATGTGCAGCAGCTGAGACCTTTATGGGTGGAAACGTCTAGGTTACTGTTGTAACCTCCATTTCCTGATGGAGGGAACGAGACATTGTGTCGATATAGTGACACTAGGGGTCTCTTGAGAACCTCGGTTGCCTCTGAACTTGAGAAAAACACCAATGAAAAATTGGCAAACAGAATTTGCATGTACATCCCCCCGGACATACAGGTACAAAGGAGGGTGCAATATTGCTGTTCATTCAGGTTTTGCACTGAGGACCCAAGAATAAGGTTCGGCCGTTACAGCTGTTGGTAAAGTGTTGTGGCAAGAGGGACACAAAGTCTCGTTCCCTCCATCAGGGAACGGGGGTTATAACAGTAACCTGGAATTTCCCCTTCTGTCACTCGCTCAACGTTGTGTCGATGTAGTGACACTGGAAAGGATCTGGGGGGGTGTGGGGGGGGCTCCCTTACCCGAGGAACCAATCGTCTAGCCGTGAGGGGGAGTTCCGGTCCAGCCCAATGCTCATGGCGGCCCGGGCAAGCATGCTGGACATCTGCGTGTAGGGCGAGCAGACCCAAAGGTGGCAGCCCAGTTGAGTCCTCAGCGTCAGACGCCGCAACGCTCACCGATGCAGCGCCAATATTCTCATCTAGCTCAGGGAATCCAAAGGAGACATCCGATTGGCCATGGGGCTAGCCGGTCTGGCATCAGGCATGGACAGGGGCAAACAAGCGTGCTGGGGGGCGGGTTGTTCGTGGGGATTTATCCGGTGAAACCGCACCCACTGTATTCCCCAGATCGCGTTCAACGCCAGCCGTGCTGGCCTCAATCCCATTGGAAGAAGGCGAGGCGGTTAAAGTGGCTTTCCCTCTGAGGAAGGAAAGCCACGACCACAACATTCCCATTGTCATGTTCTCGCAATGAGAACATGAACCATTCATAAACACTGCCTTGGTGTGATCACAGTCCAGACAGGTGAGGCAGCGCCCATGACCATCAGAAACGAAGAGATATCTGCCGCATCCAGGAACTACACAAAGGCGGAAAGGCATCTTCAAAAAGACGCGTCTTTACAAAAGACATTCAATGCCAATGTGTACTCTTTTAGAGGTTATTTGCTCTTTTAGAATCGCTGTCAAAGCGCCCAGGGGCGTAGACTGCACTGGCATGCAGAGAAGAGAAAAGCCGCTGATAACGCGCCATATAATCCAACAGCAAAGCTCTGCAGAGGTGAGTGGAACAGTAGTGGAAAAGTCAGCTTGCTGAACACACAACCGCTCGGTTCCAAAGAAAAAATCTGAATGAAAATCCGTATTGAATTGGAGGTACATGCAAATTCTGTTTGCCAAATTTTTATTGGCCTTTTCTCAAGTTCAGAGGTAACCGAGGCTCTCAAGAGAGACCCTTAGTGTCACTACATCGACACAACAGCGAGTGTGTCGATAGTCTTCCTGCCAATCCTGCAATAGGTTACACTCCAACGCCTCCCTACCTGCAACAGGTCCAGAAGGTGCAAAGATTGAATTCCAGTTTCATGTTGTAATTCGCTGTTCTCTATTCCATTTCCACCTTTCAAATGCCTTAACTTGGTGCTACAAACTTTCTACAGTTTAAAAGACAATATCTTAGTATGTATTAATGGATGATAGAACAATGGTTCCTCCATAACCCAATTCTTTGGTTGTGAAACTTCTCTTAGCAAAAAAGAAATATTTTTCCAAGCTTTGTCCAAGGGGACATCCCTGTCAAATTTCTCTCTTAACAGGGACTGAACAACTCAGGCCACCCCCATCATAAGCATAACTGAAGCCCCTTTATACAGCAATTGCCAGGAAATAAATTTTTCCCCAAAACCAAAAGCTGTAAAAACACTGAAAAGATACTCTTGTCCCACACATTCAAAGGCTTTTTCTTGGTTAATAGCTAAAAACCCAATATTTAGATCATTATCAATGGATATATTCATTACATCTCTTATTAAAAACAAGTTATCCATTATTTTACATCCTGTTTGAAGTCTAGACACATTAAAGACACAGGGAACCAGTCCTTCAACAGCCCTTGTCTTCACTTTTGGGCAGTTTGTTTGTTTGTTTTTAGCTGCAATGGCTATTTCATGGCAAATACAGGTGGCAATCAAACAATTAATAACAAACCTTTCAAAAACAATACATAGAAAATAGGAAGACTATTCAGTCCAGTACAGTAAATCAATTCTATAAAAGATAATTTAGTTGCACTTTTGATAAAACTCCCATGAGCTTTCCTGGGCACATCTGACAAAAAGGTTTTCCAGATAAAAAGCATTGTCTCATGATGTTAAAAATAGGGCAGATCAGGAGCACATGCTTCACAGTCAAAGGGGTGTGTAAAGGAGTTCAATGGAAAGGAAGAGGCGAGAACCGGTTTGACAATATAAATAATATTTTAATGAAAAACTTAAACAAGACAAAAACAAACACACGACGGTCAGCAGCCCATAAACGTTCTCTCTCTCTCTATCGCACCACCATCCACAGTTGTCCTTTATCCCTCTTGGAGGCTTAATTAGCCTGATAAGGGTCCGGGTGTGCAGCATCGTGACCCGGCCCCGCCCTCCACCCTTTCACAGGGTGTTACATTATTGGCATTTTGGTGGTTCTTCACCCGTCAATAAATACCCATGGGTCAGTCTAGTGTGGCCTATATGACACTATGTGTACACCACTTGGTCATGTCTAGATTTGAAGGGATAAATGTATCCTATTCCAACCACAGGATTTATTTCAAATAGTTTGTTTTTAAGGTATTCTTCCATTCCATTTCCCATTTATTTAAAATATAGTGGCTGAATAGGGGCTTGAGGTCCGAGGGTGGGATTCGCACTCATTAACTCTTTCTGTGAGAGTTTTTTTAGCGACCGTGTCTGCTTGCTCATTTCCTAGAAGACCACTAAGTCCTGGGATCCAACAAAAGATTATGTTGCAATTGTTTCTCTGCAGCTGATTTGATTTCATTCAATAATGGGATGTTACATCTTCAAAGATTCCAGTGCTTGAGGACAGGATTTTGAGTCAGTGAGTACAATAAAGTTCAGCTCTTTTGCATTTTAAATATATTCCAGAGCCAGAAGTAGAGCATGGGCCTCTTCTGTAAAAAAGGAACTTTGGACTGGGATGCGAATGCCATAGTGTAGGTGACCAATCACTGCTGCTGCAGAAACCTGATTGTCTATTGTTGACCCATCTGATATAGGTTTATGGCAGGGGTGAAGGTTTCTTGCAAAGACATGCTGATTTAGATGTATAACGGTCTGATATAGCTGGGTCTGCTCTCATAAATGCAAATCCTGTGGATGGAAAATTGACATGTAAGCTGGGATGTGTTGATTTGTCTTTATCTTAACTGCATACTGAAGAGGCCATTTCAGGAGTCTAATTTGAAGAGGTGGCTCATTTGCTTCCACTGCCACCCCAGCATTTGCATAAATATAAATGTATGTATATTATGCTGACGTTATCCACGTGATTTTTCAAAGTCCCCTTTTCTTCGCAGAAGTCAATAGCTTTCACAGAGATATGTGAACAATGGTTATCCAGCAAAAGCTTCTTCGCTTGGCTGACCTTTGTGTGTTTTGCAAAGTGATTAAGGAATAAGAGGAAGTCAGGATGGATGCAAGAGGAAGTCTTCCTCTTCCATCCATCCTGAGGCATTACCACTTCCGGCACTCCCTATTGGCCCACTTTGAATAAAGTATTCCTTATAATGTTTGCAGGAATGCAAAAAAGGGGGGGGGGGATTGCATTTCCCAGTGCTTGCACAGTACATGCTATGTAACAAGCACACCTCTCTAACCTGATGGCAATGCACCCACCTGATTGACTCTACAATGTGCAACAGCACTGTCTGGTGACTGGACTGTTGTTACATTTACATTCCATATGTCGCTCCCGTCAAAGTTGCATCTCTTAATTACCTGTCCAAGGCTGTTGAAGAAATATTCCACATTTGTGCAGTTAAAACTTGTGGCCCATGTAAGTCTGGTTAACTCTGGACTCCTCATTGACAGGCTGAGGTTCCACGTCATAAAGAAAGTGATTCAGTCAGGCCCTGCCATCTGCTTCTCCTCCCATGTTTGTGGGTGTTTGATGTTATATATTTCTGCCAGTTGATATGCAAACTTTCTGACCTAAAATAAAGTGGAATAGAAAACCTGAGTACATAGACAAAAAGGTTTTCAAATTGTCTGGCACCTACACTAGTACTACACTAACCTGTCATATGCTTACCTCACGTGGAGTCAGTCCATAATGCAGGTCTCTTGACGGAGTCAAATATTCAGCTAACACTTTCTCCTGCACCTCAGAGAAATCTTTGTTGCTGCTCTGGTAAACTACACTGGGAATATCATTGGACCCCTGGACTCTCAACTTCTGCAGTGATTTGCAGTACCTGACCAGTGTGCCTTCACAACAGATCTGACTGTCTTGCCCATTTTTGTGACCTCATCAGATGCTTTTTTAAAAACAATGGCAGGCACACCTCTCTCTGTCTTTCTTTTCCACTGCCTTGGCATTCTGTAAAATTAAGAACATTTTCTTAGTTGAAAGTAAAGGGATGTTGCAACACTTTGTAAAGGTGTGTTAAAACCCACCCCACCCCTGTGAGCCATTGTTTAGATAGCTGTATTTGCACAGTGGTTTAAAATTAGAAGGGTAAAATTTATCACAATTTGCCAGAGAAATTACAATTTAGTCTAATATAAGTTATATGATTTTATCTGTAATAGTATTTGTTGTAAACAAAATATAGTCTTGGTCAAACAATTTACTTTCTTACCTCAAAATCAGTTTTTCTCATTAAAATCAGCATGTGCTCGTTTCCAGCCTTGAGCACCACCGTGTGGGATCTGAGTGGAAGTGGAAAACACTGAAATTATCATATGACTCCTATCTTATCCCTGATTGATGGAACTTGAGGCTTTACAACTCTCCCCATGTTACAACCATACCTGATCTCCCCTATATCAGGTGTCCACGGTATGTTCTGTTCACTGCACCTATCCATTATTTATTTTTTACATTAAAATAAAATAGGCAATACCTCAAATAAATTACTATTTAAAAGGATCATACTTAAATATAAGTTAAACCTCCTTATCACTGTTACATTCAGCACTTTTGTTATTAGATATCGGTGAAATTTATTGGTAAACTTTGTCAAGGTATGGTCCTTTAAAGGCAGCAATAGTAGAGATATATTGTAGCTGTATATCTCTATACAAGGTGATGACTATCTCTATAAGGTGATGACTGTTAGCTTCATATTATTTATCATCATTTCAATATGATGGGACACACACACACACACACACGTTTTGAAACACTGTACTGAAATGTTCATGCTGAAATGAAATGATCTTAAAAATCTTTTGATCTGAAGGCCTCTGCTTTGTAGTCACAAATATAATTGTGCCACCATATTAAATTTAGGAAATATGAAATTGATGACTTGGACGAAATAATAAAGAAAACAGCCAATAAGATGTGAACTCCTTCAATTCTGTTTAAAAAGCATCCCAGAGTGATACCTCAAAAAGTTGGTTGAGAAAATGTCTGCAAGAGTACATGTCTGCAAAGTCTAGGCAAAGGGTGACTGACTACTTTGAAGATGCAAAAATAGTTTTAATTTATTTGGATTTTGTTTAGTCACAACATAATTCCCCTAGTTCCACTTATGTTATTCCATAGTTTTGATGACTTTATTATTCTAAAATGTGAAAAAAATAATAATAAAAGAATGAGTAAGTGTTTCAAAACTTTTGACCAGTAGTGTATATATATTTGTGGCGGAGGGCGGGGCCTAGTCATGATTCCATACACCCGTCCTCTAATTAGGCTGATGAAGCCTGAGAGGGATAAAGGTGATCGGAGACGGCAGAGCGACAGAGAGAAAGTTACGGGCAGCTGCCCGACGCCTGTGTGTGTGTGCGCGCGCATTTGTCTTTTTGGTTAAATTTATCATTAAATGATCATTTATAT
Organism: Moxostoma hubbsi; assembly: GCA_032164185.1. Lineage (NCBI taxonomy): Eukaryota > Metazoa > Chordata > Actinopteri > Cypriniformes > Catostomidae > Moxostoma > Moxostoma hubbsi. The sequence goes on along the minus strand of JAVLUX010000011.1, from coordinate 22,983,246 downwards.
TGTCAAGCTGGTTCTCGCCTCCTCCTTTCCATTGAACTGTGTTACAATATTATTATTATTATTATTATATCTTCTAGATATATCAAAATTTAGGTCTGATGGTCCAAACCAGCCTTTCAAGGGGGAGTACGGAGGAGCTTCGATGCTGATTGGTACCAAGCTCATAGATGGCTTGAGCACTCGCAGTCTAAAAATTCCTGCTACCGTTTTGCATGTGGATATTTTTCTCTCCCTGATGCTCCATATTACCTCCTCTGAAGGGTATAGTAATTGGAAGGCTACATTTAAAGTGGGTTTTCTTCTCATGCCAAATCAGAGAACCATGTAAACACAATGCTAGCATGGGTAGAGCACAAAAAAATGCGAGACAAAACATACCTCACTGTTGGGTGTAATGGATGAGCAGTACAAGAAAAAGGTAACTGAAAATCAGTTACAAAAAGTTTTACAGATGCAAAAGTGCATCAAAACAATAGCTGAAATTCTTGTCCTAACTGCTTCTGAAAATGTAGCTCAGCAGGGTCACTGGGAGTCTCTAGACTCCAACAGATGGGGGTGTTTTTTTTTAGCCATGCTAGATTTGCTGGGCAAACATGATCCCATTATTAAAATAAAAAAAAACATGAACGGCAAGCCAAAAATAATAAATTCAATTTATATAGTGTCTTTCCACAAGCTCAAGGACACTTTACACTCCATATATATTTAACAGGACAAGGTACATTAATATACATTTCAACAGAAGTTACAATCTCAATTACAAAAGGGGATATGAAACATCAGTCAGGAACAGACAGTTAATGCACTGAGAAAAGATGTGTTTAAGCGGAGATTTAAAGATAGAAATAGAGGAGGTGTCACAGAGGCTCTGGGGTAGAGAGTTCCACAGTTTAGGTGAAACTACACTGAAGAATTTCCCACCAAAAGTGGAAAGAAGAAATCTAGGGACAGACAACAATTTGGAATCAGAAGAACAAAGAGTATGTGCTGGTGTGTGGATGCAGCAGATCACATATATAATGAGGTGCCAGAACATTGAGACCTTTGTATGTCAGGAGAAGAATTTTAAACTTAATACAGCATTAGACAGGCAGCCAGTGAAGACTTAACAAGATGGGAGTAATGGGTGCAGAACGCTTGGTTTTAGTGAGAACTCTAGCTGCAGAGTTTTGGATGTATTGTAATCGGGCAATAGTTTTAGCTGGTAGGCCAGTAAAGAGGGAGTTACAGTAGTCAAGACATGATGATATGCATGCATGAACTTGTGATTCTGCATCCTTCAAACTGAGAATATGGCAAAGTTGTGCAATGTGAGATAGATGGAAGAAAGCAGTTCCCCTTCTGTCACTCACTCGACATTGTGTCGATGTAGTGACACTGGGGCACGTAGGACTTTTAGTTATTGAAATATGTTCTCAGGGCAGCATTGCATCTTATTGGTTCTCTCAGTCGTCCAATCAGCGACAGCAGGAAGCGGGACATGGATTATTTGAATTTTTTTCTCAGGACGCGGGAGACTGGACCATTAACGCTAAGGAGATCGGAGACCGTTAACGCTAAGGAGATCGTTGCAGTTAAGGTAATGTGTTTTATGTTTAACTATATTAGATTATTATATTAAAATGTCAAGATAATATAGTATATACAACAAGTAAAGCTTGTTTTTCTATCGAGCTGTTATTTAACTAGCTAACTAATGTAAGTAAGCTAACTCGGAACATTAGCTAGCTAGCTCTAAGAAAGGATAATAGCCAATGTTAGCTTAAATTCTATTATAACTTTTACTGGCTATTATAGCAAGTTACGCTGTTGTCATTGCACACTTTTGCTGTGGTATTGTTGCTGCTCCCCAGGGCATTATATCATAGCTACACACAACAGAATGCTTGGCTGCTCTTTAGTGCATTTTTGATGCATATATTCTAATACTGGTCTTAGAGCACCGTATCGTATTTAAGTGCAACATTCATTTGCTGCTCTAAGGACACTTTTGCAGCATAAATTCTAATGCTGCTCTCAGGGCACCTTACCGTATCTCCATGCAACATTCATTTGCTGCTCTAAGGACACTTTTGCAGCATAAATTCTAATGCTGCTCTCAGGGCACCTTATGATATTAGATCTACAATTGGCTGCTCTAAGGACATTTTTGCAGCATAAATTCTAATGCTGGTCTTAGAGCACCGTATCGTATTTAAGTGCAACATTCATTTGCTGCTCTAAGAACATTTTTGCAGAATAAATTTTAATGCTGCTCTCAGGGCATCTTACCGTATCTCCATGCAACATTCATTTGCTGCTCTTAGGACATTTTTGCAGTATAAATTCTAATGCTGCTCTCAGGGCACCTTATGATATTAGATCTACAATTGGCTGCTCTAAGGACACTTTTGCAGCATAAATTCTAATGCTGCTCTCAGGGCATCTTACCATATCTCCATACAACATTCATTTGCTGCTCTAAGGACATTTTTGCAGCATAAATTCTAATGCTGCTCTCAGGGCACCTTACCGTATCTCCATGCAACATTCATTTGCTGCTCTAAGGACACTTTTGCAGCATAAATTCTAATGCTGCTCTCAGGGCACCTTATGGTATTAGATCTACAATTGGCTGCTCTAAGGACATTTTTCTGCATCCTTACTCACTCACATTCTAATACTGTTCAGGACACCTTTTAGTATCTGCATGAAACATGAATTGGCTGCTCTAAGGACATTTTCGCTGCAAGCATTCTAGTACTGCTCCCTGGGCACCTTATAATATCTACATACAACATTAATTGGCTGCTTTATGGGCATTAGTGGCACACTTTCTTATACTACTGCATCCCTACTCATACACATGCTAATACTGCTCTTAGAGCACCTTATAGTATCTAAATGTAAAAACACAAATCTCAGGGCACTTCATATGCTACTTTCTGTGTAGTACTGAAATTTGCGAACATACAACTAGTTTTCTTCTAATCCAGTAACATTCAGGTATGCTGTGTCTATTCCTGAAATGTTTCGTAAAATTGTTTTCTTAAAGCTGTATTGTTTATATCAACTGCAGATTATGGAGCAGCTATGGATCGAGGGCATCCGAAGAAAACTGAGAATAGAAAAAGATTCCCGTGTTTCCACGGATATCAAAATTGTTCATGGGGACAAGAAAACAGAGTTTATGGAGAACTATGTAGAAGAACCACAGAAGAAAACAAATTTCTTTTTCTTGGCGGCAAAACAGAACAGCAAAAATTATTATTTCCATGCCAGTGAAAGAGGCAACAAACCAACAGGAAAAAGCATGGGCAAGGCATGTGAAACGAGGGCCAATTCCTGTGAAGCCTATGTATCGTTTAAATTTATAGAGGAAACAGGTTTCACAGCAGTAGTAGTTCGGCAGCAATTAACACACACAGGACATGATTTGTCAAACCCTGAAGAGAGGAAGAAAAATGCAATTAATCCAGAATTGTTAGGATTTGTCGAGATATGGCTCACGCAAGGTCTATCCATATCACAGATTGTCATAAAAGTTGTGATTGGGCATGTAGTCGCGGTTACACCGATAAGCATGACAGGCGTTTCTTCCTAACTCCAGAAGATGTAAGGTTGGTAAAACGCCATCTCCGTATCTTCACTTTGCCGGACATCGATGATGCTGTGAGTGTGGAAAAGCTGGTGACAGGTGAACTGAAAGAAAATATTTGCTTTTTTCAACCTTTGACAAAAGACCAGCCACTGGTTATTGTTGTCCAGACACCACAACAGAAGGCTCTCCAAGAGAACCCCCACCCCATGGTTTTTATGGACGCCTCCTACAAAGGTTTGACATCATATGGGTATGCCCTGTATGCCCTTGTAATGGTCAATCAAACTGGAAGAGGAGTCCCATTTGCATACCTAATAATGAGCCAGGAATCCTCAACAATAGTTGAGCTTTGCTTGAACATGCTTTGTTCAAGCAATTCAAACTTTTACCCAAGGTGAGAACAGTTCTTTTCAAAAGCCCAATACCCATACAAGCACAAAGGAGTTGTAATACTGAGAGATAATTGAATACCTTTTGTAACTTAAACAATGTTCAATTTACTACATTTGCCTAGATGTAATTGTGATACTCCAGTATTCTGCAATATTATTATCTGGAGTCTGGTCTTATTTTTCCTAGGTCAGTTATGATCGACAGAGACTTGAAAGAGCTCAATGCCATAAGAGAAGTTTTCCCCAAAACCAAAGTTCTCCTCTGTTGGGTTCATGTTCTCCAGGTACTGATTGCAATTAAGAAATGCACGAGTAGGTACTTTGAACATTCTGTTTGATTGTAAATAAATTGATTTACAATTTTGATATCATATGCCTGCTGTAGCTTCTGAAAAAACAATGTAGCCTCATTTACAGTGCCATATATTGTGTATTAAAGGCTGTACATCGCTGGGTTACATCAAGAGATGGTGGGAACTTGTCACCTGACAAAAGACACGTTGTCATTCATGCCATGACCTCAATGAAAGCTTGCATAACGGTAACTACGATAGATATATACAATTGTATGTGTCTCAATATCTGCTATTACCCTTGTTTCGTCTGTGTTGGGTACTCTAAACTGGCAACCATAGTATATGGTATGGTATGATTTCAGGAGGAAGATTTTGTGACAGTGTCCACTAGCGTGTGCAATGACCTTGATGCCCAGCTTGGCAGCAATCGAGTGACAACATACCTGAAGGTGCACTGGCTTCCACATGCAGCACTATGGGCCAATTTTGGACGACTGTTTGAGCACAACAGCAGTGACACCAACAACAAGGCAGAGAGGTAGTCAAAGATTAATAATCATGTTTTTTCAAACATTACAATGCATGATATAAAACAAAAAAGTAACTCATGATCGGGAACATTTGGTTCCCTAGACGGCACATTTCTCTTCTAATCTGCCACTGAACAATTTTTCTGGTCACATTTGGAACTGTTTGTTTGTATTTACAAATTAAGTTATTGTTTCCAATATCACAATCCTATCTCCCCAACACTGAGTGAGTATTGTTTTCTAAATCTATGATTTACTCATAACAGTATATTATTGTTTTCCCCTTTTAGGTTTTTTCTGGCGCTTAAATACCAGTTCCTAAGGGGAGAGGCAAACAGAAGAGTTGATCAACTTCTTCACTTGCTATGTGGTGATATTCAAAAATATTATTGGTAAGGCCAGTGTAACGTTATTGTGATGTTCATCACATTAATTTTGGTCACACCGCCTATTAGGATATTAATTCTGTAATGCCATTTGAGTAAGTGCTAAGTAAATTTGGTAATATTATCTTTCAGATACTTGAAACGACTAATTCTATGCTCACAATACTGTCCTCTGTTACATGTCCTGCATGAATGGAATTAAATGAGAATTTAATTAAACATTATAAATTTCTGTGATTAAAAAGGTCAATACTATATTTCATTTTATACACAATAATGCCTGTTATCCTCAGACTAAATGCTCTTTTGTTAATGTAGCTACCTGGACGACTTGGCAGATGCAGGAAGACTGAGGGTCTCCTCGTCAGCATCAAGATCTACAGCAGCCAAGAACACAGTGGGACAGCAGATCCTGATAAATGAACAAGGAAAGTGCTCTGTGCAAACAGGAGCAGGCCCCAACTCAGATTCAACTTTGAACACTGTGGATCTAGTCAAGATGCAGTGTGACTGTGGATTGTATGATAAGGGAAATGTATGCACACATATTGTATCAGCATACACTGAAGCACAAAAATGTGTTGATATTGCACAGCTACGTGCTGACATGGCTAGAGATATTGTTGCCAAAAAACAGTACTACGTTGATGGTGATTTCATCACTGTTCACCCCAGTGATGTACTGTAAGTGCCACATTTGTATTTACTGGTGACCCTGCCTTTTGTACCTGTGCTGTCAACAGTTACGGTCAAAAGTGTGTGTGCTTACATGTTGCTGACTGCCTGCAAACCACCAACAATTCACATTCTACATGTCCCACTACATGTCCCACCGCTGGAAGCGAAAATCTGTTTGTGCCAACAAATGTCAATGCACAAGTTCAACTTCAGTCTATGTTGACAGATTTACTGGAGTGGAGCAAATCTGAAAATTACATGTATAGTAGTGACTTGTACACAACAGTGAAGAGGGCACACACAGTGGCCTTCAATCGTTTTGGCATTGTGTCAAGAAAAAGAAAAATACATGCACTTAATGCTTATCGCCAGCGGATAGAGCAAGCCAAACGAGAGCTTTACAAAAAGCGCAAAACAAGAAGATACAAGCACTAAATAATAATAAACAGATTTAACCAAAAAATATTGTTTAATTGCATTTTTTGCAGTGATTTAACAGTTTGAAGAACATGGTGTAATTGTGTCAGAAATGGTGTCAAAATTAAATTTTCTAGAGCCCTTGCTTTTGCAGCAAGGCACTCTCTGATCATCTGAAACACAACCTGGCATACTTGGGGTCCAAGTGTGTGTGTGACCTTGGAATACATGTCCATGTTGTCACCCAAAACTTGCTCGATTATGTCGAGTTCAGCACTGTAAACAAACAAAAGAAATCTCTGAGACAAGTTACATTATAATACAGTACAATTACGAATTGAGTGAAAGCACTGGCATAACAATATTATGCCAATTCAGAAGGAGAAAGACTTAAAAGTGGAAGGAAAAAGATATCTGTATGCATATTTTACCTCAAGTCATGATCCTCTCTTCTGCAGCCTCGCTCGGCCAGCTGCTGGCCTATGATTTTGAAGGGTATTTCCTTGGTCAAATATCCTAGGTCTTTAGCAAGACCTTGGCACTCCTCTGTGTCACAAAAGGAGCCAATGAGTAAATGAGACATTAACATGTTACTAATGTAGTTTATATTTTAGTTACTAAACAGTTTACATTTTGTTAAACTGTATGGCCATTGGCATTTTTTTGCCTATGCCTCATTCATTCACCTAGGCTACTTATGCCTCCAACATGCGAATTATGCAAACAATATCATTATGTATGCAGATGATGCAAACGACTAACATAGATTAGGAAAAAAAAATATGATAAGAATAATTTACTGTTCATTTGGCTTGGTCAAGTTTTCCAAACTAGACAAAAGACAAAAAGACAAAATTTCAAAACATGTATTTCTCCTAAAGCAGTAAATATGACTTAAAAATTATGACTACCCTTACCAAAAAAAAAAGTATACTTCAAGTTAATTTTATTAAGTAAACTTCAGTAAAGTTCAAGTATTTCCCAAGTATACTTTACATAGTAAGTATACTAATACCAATGCACTAGTGGTATACTTACAAGTGTACTACTTTAATACTTCTTGGGACTAAATTGGCCCACTTGTAGTATATAAAAGTATATTTTTATGTATACTTTAAGTGTAAAAGTAGTAATGTTTCAGTACACAAATAGTTTATATTTAAGTTTTATTTTGTACTGCAACTATACTATAAATGAACTTATAGATATATACTGCTAGTTTACTAGTTATATACTTCTAGCACACTTTTTAGTTTATGAAAGTACACTTCTAAGTGTACTCTCAGTAAACTGGTTTAATAGTTTTTATACTGCAAGTATACATGTAAGATTTTTAAAGTGAACTTAACATCAAATACTGTTTTAGATGTCACCCGGTTCAAACAAAACACAAAAAACAGTATGAACATAATCTTTAGGGTCACAGGCTACCCACAAACAGGTTGTACACCTCTATTTTCTGCCCTGTTAAATGGCAGAGGAACCACAAAACTCAAAGTTCTTTTCATATGGTCTTTGCAGTGGCTTGCTTGGCATAATATGCAATATGTAGCAAATAGCATATATGTCTGAAAAGTAGGGATGTTAACGATTAATCGCTGATCGATTAATTGTCGATAATACATTTAATCGATAAAACTTATCGTTCATCGATTAAGCAGGTTCATGTACGTGCGTGCTGCTCAACCGCGAAACATGTAAGCGAGCGCGCCGGAATGAGAACACTATTTTATTAAATCGTTGTGAATTCATTGGGTTTAGTTGCCGTTTTTAGTGCGTTGTTCCAGGAAGAGCACGTCCACAACAGTCACACATTCTGACAAGGAACAAATACAAGCCAAGTATACTTAAACGTTCTGTATACGGAAAGAATACTTTTTTTTAGTGTATCTTGATCAAAAGATGTAAGTGCAAGTATAGGTCAAATATATAGGTTATATAATAACACACTTGAATAAACTTCTTTTTCGTAAGGGTACTTATGACTATGATACTTACATACCTGAGCCGAAACAAAAATGTGCTAAGAGCAGCAAATGAATGTTGCATGGAGATACGGTAAGGTGCCCCGAGAGCAGCATTAGAATTTATGCTGCAAAAATGTCCTTAGAGCAGCAAATGATTGTTGCACTTAAATACGATACGGTGCTCTAAGACCAGTATTAGAATATATGCATCAAAAATGCACTAAAGAGCAGCCAAGCATTCTGTTGTATGTAGCTATGACATAATGCCCTGGGGAGCTTACCGAGTTAGCTTACTTACATTAGTTAGCTAGTTAAATAACAGCTCGATAGAAAAACAAGCTGTACTTGTTGTATATACTTCATTATCTTGACATTTTAATGTAATAATCTAATATAGTTAAACATAAAACACATTACCTTAACTGCAACGATCTCCTTAGCGTTAACGGTCTCCGATCTCCTTAGCGTTAACAGTCGAGTCTCCAGCATCCTGAGAAAAAAAAAAAATCAAATAATCCATGTCCCGCCTCCTGCTGTCGCTGATTGGACGACTGAGAGAACCAATAAGATGCAATGCTGCCCTGAGAACATATTTCAATAACTAAAAGTCCTACGTGCGACACTGGGGTTGGGTGGTCGCACCTGGGAGCCCCAGACATCTATGATCTTTGAGAAAAGGCCAATGAAAACTGGCGAGTGGAATTTACATGGCACTCCCCCGGACATATGGGTATATAAGGAGCTGGAATGAAACCACTAATTCAGACATCTTCGGATTTCACTGAACTGAATTACTCTGCCAGCCATTCATCTCTCACTCTTACGAGCTGTTGGTTTCTATGGCGCATTGCAGTGGTTCTCCCACTTTCACACTGGTGTTGTACAGAGAAACACCCCTGGGCAGGGTAGCAAGAGAGTATATTTTCTAAAAACAGAATTTACTTACTAAAAGAGTGGCACTTACGAAAGCGTCTTTTTCAAGATGCCTTTTCGTTTGTGTTATTCCTGGTTGCAGTCTCTGTTTCTCCGCTTCTGATGGTCATGATCACTGTCTCATGTGCTTGGGTGCTACCCACGCAGAGATGGCGTTCATGGATGTTTCATGCACTCATTGTGAGAGTATGACCACAGCTATGTTGTGGTCGCGGCTTTCCTTCGTCGGAGGGATAGCCACCCTAGTGGCTCCCCAGCTCGGTCTTTCTACCTATGGGTATTAGGTGGAGTCGGATAGCACTGGGGGCAATCTGGGGACTTCAAATTGAGCCACTCAGTAGGGAAAACCCCATGGACCTCCCATTCCCCAGCACGCTCGTATGCCCCGGTCGAGTGCTGGGATGAGACTGCGGGCCTGTCTCAGGGCAGGTTCGAGGTTTCATTCAGGGCTTACGTAGAGGATGAGCTGTCGATTGCAGCATCGGAAAGCGGGTTCGTCATGTCTAACATTTATGACTCGACTGGACTCCCACCCTCAGGTGCGTTAGCCAAGTCGCAGGCTGATGCGAAGCAGGCGGCCATGCTTGCTCGGGCAGCCGCGAGTGTTGGGCTGGATTGGAACCCTCTGCTCCCCCCTGAACCCTCGCGGATCAACGATTGGTTCCTGGGGCCAGATCGCCTCTCACGGCCATGCTCTGCCCCAGTTTCTTTCTTCCCGGAGGTGCACGAGGTGCTTATGTAGTCGTGGTTGGCACCTTTTGCTTCCTGAACCTGATTTGCGAACTCCTCCGCTCTCACTACCCTCGACGGTGGGGCGGCAAGAGGGTACTCAGCGATTCCTCAGGTGGATCTGGTGGTAGTGGTGCACTTGTGCCCGCAGAGTGCCGCCACCCGGCGGAGTCATCCGAGGCTCCCGTCTAGGGCCTGTAGGCTTATGCTGCCATTGGCGGCTAAGGCCTATGGTGCTGCTGGACTTACTGCCTCTGCCCTGCACGTCGTGGCACTCCTGCATGTGCACCAAGCCAAGGCACTTAAAGCACTAAAACAAGGGTAGTCCTCACAAGGGACTAATGTAGGAGCTGCACTTGGCGACCGAGGGCATCTCCCTGCAGTAACACCGGCTCCGCCACAGCCTGCCCCAGTGGGCCAGCGTTGGCGTGCAGCCACCCGCAGGAAGCAGACGCCACCCCTCTCCTGGCCGACTGCCAAGGACCCGAGGAAGGCTTCGAAGCACCCCTAAGATGGGCTGCCCAGGAAGTCTGTAATCTGCAATTCGGGAGCTGGTCCATAAAACCACTACTTCCCACGATGGAGGGTCGGGCGGAGAACCGACCACCGGGCACTGGTTCTTTCTGACAGGTTTGAGGTGGGTTTTGCAGCCCCTACTTCATCGTACTCAAAAAAAGGCGGCGGGTTGCAGCCAATCTTGGACCTGCGAGTTCTAAACTGGGCTTTGCACAGACTCCCGTTCAAGATGCTGACACAAAAATGCATCTTAGTGAGCTTCTGGTATCAGAATTGGTTCGCGGCGGTTGACCTGAGGGATGTCTCGATCCTTCCTCGACACAGGCCCACAGGCTCACCTCAATCAAGAAGGTAGGGGACATGCAGGCGTTCTCTGTCAGCAAATTGTGCCTGGAGTTCGGTCCGGAATACCCTCACGTCATCCTGAGACCCCGACTGTGCTATATGCCCAAGGTTCCCACGACAGAGGTTGCACTACATTTGTCTTGTTTCTGCATTGTGCAGTGCAAAACATTGAATTAAAGACAGTGGAAAAAATATCATTAGTGTGTACTGTCTGTTATTTGAGAAATGAAAACCCAACAGATGTATACACACAAAAATATTTTGTAATTTATCATTCTCAAATAGAAGCGATCTCTAACCAGTTGGGCTTAGGTGCATTCAAGGCAGAAAATTGTGTTGTAAAAGTAACTTAATTTACACTTATATTTAGCCTAAACCAGAACACATAATCTACATTAAGAAGAACTGAAACTGGCGCTGGCACATCCAAAGATGCTAAATTAATGCTGAAACTTCTACCTTATTTCCAGAAGTTATGATTATTCATTTGACATTCAGTTTCTCCTAATTGTGCTCTCTGGAGCTGACAATTTTACAGTGACATCATTAGCACATTTAGGTTAAAGAATATGGCTATTTCAAAAAGACAAAACACTGATCTCAAAATGTCAATGCTTGTAGCTGGAGAATTATGCCTGAAAATGCTCCAATGGGCTTACTTGATTCATTTCTGCCATAACCAATAAAACTCTGCCTTTTTCTAACTCAGTAGTTGACAATAATTTTAGATCCAGGAACTTTGAAAAATGAATGGCTACACCTGCACTAGTATTTGTTCCATGACTGAGGATACATTCTCCTTCCCACCATCTATACCACTCTTCTTCATTATTACTATCTGTATGGGTTTCTTGTTAAAATGTGACCTTAAGATATTTTAGGTTTATAAATTCTGAAATCATTGCTCTCTTAACCCTGTCCCTCCCCCCATTGATATTCAAGGAACATACTCTTACAACTTCCATAGAAAGGTTCCAATAGTGGTAAGATAAACTTTAAAGAAACTTTCAAACAAAATCTCTTCCTCTTGCTCAGTTTATCCTCTCCAACTTATCACATCCAATATAGAACTTAAAAAGGGATACTTCACCTCTGGGAAGATGAATGTGTATTTAAAATTGGTCATTTATATAGTATAAATGTGAAATTATTTTTGAATTTGAAGCATTCTAGACAGAGAAAAGGCAGAAAATGTATTTTTTACACATGTGGCTGAAAGACAACAACTCCCAGAATGCACTTGCTTTGCTGCCCTTACGAGGCCACTCCCAAACCACGCCTACCGGTTACAGGCGGCAGTATCTGAAAATATGATACAACTATTCTTGCTTTGATACATCGTGACTCTATAAATCGTGAGTTAGTTGATAAATTGACTGACTACGCGGGAAGAACATTATGATAATTCCGGGTGTCCAAACTCTGTACATGACGTCTTAGTAACAAAAAAGAAAAACAAACAAAATACTCACTTTACACTAAGCCGTCCGTTTGTCCCTGCGGGCTTCGGCTGGCGTTTCCAATTTATCTTCGGGATCCTAAAATAAGTTTCCAGGACTCCCCTGTCCATGTGTGATACAAAACTTGGGTGCTCAGTTATACATGCTCATGTTATCGGTGCAGTTTCATCAGCGGATTCAGCGATCTCATCCAGTATCGCTGAAATTCGCGACAGCAATAGGACTCTCTATCTGTTTCCATAGACGCACAGCGAGAGCACTGACACCACCAGTCCGCCCCAACTCGAGTCTGAATATAATTTAACACTCTCTTCCTCCTGCCTGCCAAGCAGGTTTTGCTCCCCTGCTACAGCAGCTGCTCCAGCCTCTGTTCGTACATGTAGCGCGATCATCAGATTCTCGCAACAGATCTTTGTAATCCCCTTCTGCCATTTCAACTTCAAAACTACCTTCCGCCATCGTGATTAGCCTACTTGTATACAAACTTTCTACACAGAGCAAGAGCCTGTTTTCTTAGCTTCTACAGAAAGATGGCTGACACTATCTTCACATTCTGTGAGTGAGATCCCGCCCCATATGGGCGTGGTGAAAACATGCGGAATACTGGCTGTAGTTTTAAGTCTCTGGCCCAAAAATCCTCCGATGACGCAAAATGACGATTTTTGCGTCATCGGAGGATTTTTTCCAGACTAAAAATAAATAAATCTCTCGTCTCAGGGGGATATGAGGGGGGGGAGCTCGGTAATTAGAAAATACTACTGGTTGGCAGCCCTTTCCACTGATTGTTTACCCTCTGAATTCACCTTACCTCCAGTGTCCAGCTTTAATACATCCTGAACTCACTCCAACACTTTCTCCACTCGCTTTTAAACACTCTACCACCTCAATCTTCTGAAAAACTTGAGGCTCTGTTCCCCCACCATTATCATTCTCTAACTCAGTGGAAACTTGATTAGTATTACTCACAATCTCGGTTACTCAAACTTACATTACCTTACAACACGTTTGTCTTCATTTGTCCGACTAGATAAAGTAGAGACAAAAAAAAAAAAACTGCCAAAGACTGAGCACACAGGGAGAATAAATATTGACAGAAATCAGGGAATCCTGGTGGGGACCATAAACTAATAATCAAACAGGTAACTAGTCAAACAAGAGGGTTATCACTAAAGCAAGACTCAAATGCACAAGGAAATTAGAACATACAAAACCAAGTGCATTCACATAACATGACAAAACACAAGTGCCTGGACTCAACCACAGAGGAAATTAACCAAACCAACCGAAGTGGCTGAATCTAAACACAAGACAAGATAAAACAGACATAGAACCTGTACATATCATGGCTCTGCCACAAGGGGGAAAAATCCCAAAACAAATTTCAGAATCCTGACAGTACACCCTCTCAAGGGGACGGATAACAGATGTCCCCAAAACATAACAGAAAACAAAAACAGTATACAAAAAACATGATCAATGGGAGTTGGCAAACAAAAAAGTCCAGGGTGGAACAGGCGGAACAGACAAAGGGGGATTGGTCTGATTGGGCGGGGGAAACCAGGACAGGGCCACGGGACAGTTCTGGGTGGAACTAGCGGAACAGTTCAGGGTGGAGCCGGTGGGGCAGTCAAAAGGAGGGAAGTGGGGGGGCCAAGAATGTGGCTACATGTTAGCTCTGGGATCAGGTGGCCTAGAAGGAGGCTTCAGGTAGGAGGTGAGGACAGGTGGCCTGGAAGGAGGGTACAGGTCAGGGGTGGGGTCCGGTGGCCTGGAAGGAGCATATAGGTTAGGGGGCAGGGTCCGGTAGCCTAGGCGGTGGCTTGTGAAACAGAGCTGGGATGAGGTGCGACAGCCTCAGGTCAGGGGTGAGGTCCAGCAGTTGAAGGGCTCAGACCTGGCGGCGGAAGCTGGAAGCAGGACTGGGTCAGACAGGGCAGCCACTGGGCAGAGGTCATTGGCAGCCGCAAGGTGAAGGGCAGACTGAGTGGTTTCCACTCAGAAAAAAAAACTACAGGCATCGGACTTGTTATCAGCGAGTACCAAAAATTAAGTATTGGTACTTGTTCTCAAAAAGATGGTGTTGGGACATCCCTAGTTGAGAGTCCTAAGAGTCCTTGCAGAAACATATGGGATCCATTTTGTAAGCTCCTCAGAGAACTGCCCTTTTGATTTGACTACACCTATCTCAGCCACTTCAAAATAAATGGGCTACCAGTACTTTCTAATATCAAGATACCAGCAAACTCAACATACTCGTATGATGTCATTTTAATATTGTTATTAATTTTTCTTAAAGATAAGTATAGCCTATAAGGTTTATTCATGGGTATGTTCGAATGCAGGCTGAGGTATAAATTTTAGTATAATAGCCTAAATAATTTGCAGAGCTAGGTGAAGGCTAACACTTTGTTTAATAGATGTGTAGTGAATTGTCACTGTTGTCTATATCATTCATTTTATTGTTTAAAGAATGATTCAGTGCTTTAGAACTTTGAGCTTAGATAAATTATTTGTAATTGCTGATTAAAATATTATTTGTGTAATGCTCCCAAAGCATACAGCATATGATCTGAAAATTATTAAAAACATTCTCATAAATAAGCTTGTAATTTGTAGTAATCTGTAACATATGTGGTTTACCAGTCAGGGGTTTTCCAAAAAAATAAGTGTAGATCGCCATATAATTTTTTTCACATCCTAGATGAGTTGTTCACTCAGACATAAATGAAACACCAAAACATTAAACTAGTAAGCTGTAATGTAGCTGAACAAAGACATGAAGAACCGAAGTGCAATTTTATTTACAAACGTGATATCTAAACACCCTGACTACAAACATGAACAAAAGACTTGACTAGACATAAAACTAGACTTGGCTTGGCTTGTCTAGACTTTAAAACCAAAAACATTAAAATGACATTACATCAACAGTACTCAACCATAATAAAAGGCAAACATAAGGGCTATAAATACTCAGACATGGATAACAATTAACAAGACCGCCGATGAAAATACCAGACTGAAAACAATATAACAAGACTATGAAACATGAATCAATTACATAACAGAACTGATAACAAGTTAACAAGACAATAAACCAATGAAAACAAGACATACATACATTGAGCTTAGATAAATTATTTGCAATTGCTGATTAAAATATTATTTGTGTAATGCTCCCAAAGCATACAGTATATGATCTGAAAATTCTTAAAAACATTCTCATAAATAAGCTTAAAAACAAGACACATGAGCATGAAGGGAAACAGGACATCACATGACTAGGGAAACAGGAACTAAACGTTTCATAATAAAAGACATGAAAAACAGGAACCAACAGAATAAACATGACATAAGCAAACTGCTTTGAAACAATATACAGTATATTGAAAAAAGCGCTTTACAAAATGGCTAGTATTTACATTTTTATTACATACTTTTAAGTATTTGCATATTTTTATATTTATTATTTTATTTCATTACTATATTTTATTTATAAAATGTTTTTGATATAGGCCTACAAAAAAGTACCACTGTTCTTGCCAAAAAGGCTCCTTGTACTGTAAGTTCTTTCATAACCTTGCATATTCTGCACTTCAAATTAATTCTATTGATGTTGAGATCATTGAAGAGTGTGTATTTATTTGGACAGGATCATTTGGGTTATTTCATTTATAATTTTTTCTTGTGGAATATAATTACATATCTGTTAAGCAGCTTATTTAGAGCAGTACCTAATAAAAAAAAAATACAAAAATAGGATCTCTCAAACTTCTTTGAGATTCTGTAAGGAGTATGCAATGTTGCAAATTTATGAGCACCATATATACATATAACAATATTTGCACAATGAACAATGGTCAGTTTTTAAGACACTGAATTTTCAGAACTGTCACTAAAATAATACAGGTGGTCCAGATTGTAAATACTTTTTTTATTCTCTGTGAAAATGTGTTTAAAAAAATATAAGTGTAATGAAATGTATGTGATTCTTGAAAATACATTTGCTAATTTATTAATATTGGCATCCTTAACAGCAGAAAAAAACATCTGTCATGTTTTTTTTCTTGTGATGACAGCAGCAAAGCTTTCTTGACATTTTGACCATGACTCCTTCTTCGTAGCAAATACTTTCAAGTGCAGAATCATAGCAAATCTTCTGTCCAATTTATTCGAGTGGGGCATACAAACAGAAGCGCATCAGTTCATTCAAAAGCAGGTGTTACACCTCATAGAAAATGAGCGTGAGGCTGGAAGCCAATGCTGCATTAACTATGCCAGTAACAGTGACTGGAAAACAGTTATATTGCCCAATAAATATTTTACAGAATCAGCCGTTGCAGGACCAAAAGGTCAGAGTTCCATGCAATGGCTACTGCATAAATCTGCAAGAACAATCTAGAAACAATCACAGTATCAGCTGTTGCTGATATAATTGCTGCAGCCATTCATATAACAATGATTTGTCTGAGTAATTCGGTGTGAACGTATAAATCTCGCTAATTGCCCTTTCAGAACCTGATATTTGATATAGGGTTTTAAGTATTTATTTGATTAAAGGGACCATAAAACTTGCTTTTGCTTTATAACAGATAATTACATATATTCCACAAGACAAAAAAAAATTGAAGTAACAAACTTTTTTATTTTTTTATATTGTGTATTGCCATCTCCAGCATCAACTACTGTCTTTAGGCTTTTGTGATAGTTGTGCATGAGCCCTTGGTTTGTTCTGGGAAGTACAGCTAAACAAGCTACAAACTATCGCAGTATCAGCTGTTGCTGATGTAATTGCTGTGGCCATTCAAGTTGAGAGTGGGGCCTGGGTTTTGTATGAGCGCCCAAAATTCATGGGCTGCCATTATATCCTAACCAGGGGAGAGTATCCTAATTACCAATGCCTGATGGGCTACAGTGACTCTATCAGGTCCTGTCATTTGGTGCGAAATGTAAGACATTCCTGTTTGGAGAAGCATAAGTGGGCTGTTTTTCTGTCTTTCTCATTTCCTAACTGTCACCTACCTACACACCAGGCATACAGTTTGTGCCACACCAAAAATTCAGGAAGCGTTTTCTTGGACCCAAAATCTACCAGAATCTGTATTGCAGTTTCACATATTGTTTTGTTTTTGGAGCAGTTTTTTGCATAATCTGCTCATTTAGATGAAAAATAAATAAATAAATATTAAATAGATTGCAAATAATGATGCTGTTTCAAATTGGTTAAACATGGGTACACAGGAAGGTCACGTGATGCCATGCGAGGTTCGGACTTGCAAACTGGGAGCTCTGCGCACTTTGCTAGTTTTAATACTTTTCATGTCATAAACCGGTAAGATTTGATACACCCTGATCCTTAACTGTTCTAGGTTGACAATATATCAAATAATTCAAAATCCACAGGCTCTGGAGACATTTAAAGACACTTACGTGCTCAAGCTGAGACCCCCCTCAGAGGACCAGGGAGTCAGCTTGGCTGGAGAACTGAAGAAGATTCGATGTTCAAATTGATGAACATGTTGGAGGTTGTTGCTGACTTGGAGGATATTGCAGTTATCTGTAGATCAATCACTACCATGGAGACTAAATTCACTGATATGGTTACAAGAGTGGATGTCAAGAAATGGATTGATTATCTGGAGTCATCGGACAGGGACTTCTAATCCGCTAACGACCAAGGTAGATTTGGACCACATCTTGGAAAAGTAACTGGTGAAATAACGCCCGAATTTTGGAATTCCTGAAGACGAAGAATGTCAAGACATGGTGAAATTTCTGGATGGATTCTTTCCGAGTCTACTCGACATAACAGTACATAAGCTGGAAATCGAGCGAGCTCATAGGGTTCTGGCGCAGAGATCCA
Source organism: Moxostoma hubbsi (assembly GCA_032164185.1). Classification (NCBI taxonomy): domain Eukaryota; kingdom Metazoa; phylum Chordata; class Actinopteri; order Cypriniformes; family Catostomidae; genus Moxostoma; species Moxostoma hubbsi. The sequence continues at coordinate 22,965,154 of JAVLUX010000011.1, read as the reverse complement.
CGGAGGGAGACAGGCCCCGATCAATTCTGGCCAAATTTCTGAGATCATCCGATAAAAATCTCATGTTACACGAGGCGAGGAGTAAAGGAAGGCTTTCTTGGAAGAACCACAGCATTTTCTTGAGACTTTCCAAGACTTTGTGAATTCGACAACAGAGAAACGGTTGATTCAAGGAATGCAAGAAACTCTTACATCAGACTTACATTTTGGCTATTATTGTATCCACTGTATGTATTATGTCCACTATGACTAGTGGAGTCATACTTTGAGTCAGGGGAAAAAGCAGTGTAGCTTTTGGCTAGAAAAATGTAAAGCAGTGATAGTCTTTTTCTACCATTTCCTCAGTGAAATCTGCTGGTGGTGAAATTTTGACCTCAGCCATTGATATTAATAATGCTTTTAAAGAATTCAATCTTGATCTCTATAAACTTGGAGGAGCTTGGCGAGGTAATTAAGGCCTTGCCTACAGGTAAAAACAAATGGATTAATTTCAGATTATTTTACTCTGCCCTCTTTCCCCATTATTGTTCTGTCTTGCCCTGGAACCATTAACAGCTGCGATAAGAAAGGAAGATGATTTTCAAGGGGTGGTGGCAGGAGAAATGGCACATAAGCTTTTGCTTTAAGCAGATGTTATTTTGTTATTTGTCTCTGACCCCACTAGACCTATGCCTTGCCTCCATAGAATTATTCATTCCTTTTCTAAGTTTTCAAGATACAGTGTCAACTGGTCTAAATCTGAAGCTTTGGCTCTGACAGCGTACTGCCCAGTAATGGCATTTCAGCCATTTGCCTTCCAGTTAATTTTGACCCCTTAATTAAAAGGTTTTTGAGCGATGTGGGCAGGTGGGCTTCATTACATTTATCTATGATTGGGAAGGTTAATGTTTTTAAAAAATAATTGTATTCCAGAATTCAGCTACAATCACTCCCTATAGATATCCCCCTTTCATATTTCAAGCAAATTGATAGCATAGCGAAGTCCTTCATTTGCAATGGTAAGCATCCCAGGTTACGTTTCAATAAGTTACATAGGCCGATTGACAAAGGTGGGCTAGGCCTATCCAAGATTTTGTTTTATTATTATGCATTCGGTCTCAGACATTTGGCACATTGCTCACTTCTCTTGGTTGCTTTTGTATTGAACAGGAAGTTCTTGCCCCTATTTTCCCATTGCAAGGCCTTTCTATTAAACTAACTGGTGAAGTTACGTTACAGCAACGTTATCTCACATTTGCATGCGGTATGGACAAAGGTGTTCAGAGTTTTTAATTCAGACATTTATTTAAATGTTTCCTCAAGCATATGGCTGAACCCAAAATTATGTATTAATAAGTCCCCTTTCTGCTGGTCAGAGTGGATTGTGAGAGAGGTTATTATGCTCATTGACCTATATGAGAGTGGAGTGTTGAGATCCTTTGAAAATTTGGTTCAACCTTTTAGGATTCCGAGATCTCATTTCTTTAGGTATTTACAGCTGCTCCACCTGCTCTGTACTACTTTTGGGAGTAGCACACACCCCCCTAAAGCGGCAGATACCCCGGAAGTGGTGATAACTGCTTTTGAAAAAGGTCATTAGCCATCAGTGTATTACTCCTTGTTAATTCAGAGTCTGGGGGACGGAGTTTCAACTTCTCTTAAGAGATTATGGGAGAAAGATTTAAACTTGGTATTGGAGGAGGGAGTGTGACTAGGATTCTTAAAAAAACATCAAGTCTACATCTAGTGATGCAAGGGTGCGTCTGATGCAATTTATGATTTTACTCTATTTTTGAGTCTATTTGATTCCCTCTAGATTATATAGGCTTGGTCTTAAAAACACACCCACCAGCTGGCGATGCAGGGTCATAACCCATGTTTTTTGGGGATATGTTAAGATCAAATAATTTTGGTTGAGTGTTTAGAGCTTTATGTGCGATGTATTGGACACTCAATTTTCATTTTGCCCCAGACTCTGTATATTAGGTGATGGCGTGGTCATTAATATTGGGGATAGTCATTTAAAAAGTTGGGTCCTAGCCGGAGTTATGATCGGCAGACAAACTATCCTCAGGTGGTGGAAGTCGGCTGGGGCACCCTTGTTTCAGGAGTGGTGTGGGGAAATGGGCTTGGTGGATGTTTTTGTATGTTCTAATTGTTTGTGACCATTGTTGTGTATGTTTGAGTCAGGTGGGGGTGGGGGGCAATGTTTGGGAGAGGGGTTTAATGTTTAGAATTGATTCCTTATTTTATGTTGTGTTTGTTTTTCTTATGAATGTAATCAATAAAAATGGTTAATAACAACAACAAAAACATGGGTACACAGCAGAGTAAGAGAAATTAATAGCATTTGAAGTCATGCCATTAAAAAGAGAAAAAAAAATGTTTTTACATTTACAAGTGGAAAACTTTTCCTTGCCACAAAAAAAATAAATAAATAAATAAATGTTTATTCTTATGTCTACCTTAAAGCCAAATAGTTTCGCATCAGGATTATGAAGATTTGGTTGGCACTGATTGATCTGCTCTTTCTGGATTGTCTTAAATTATATATATACTGTATATATTTTTTTTAATTGTGTATTTTGAATGTATATAATCCACAACGTGTCTTGCTTGAACATTCAGATATATTCCATTGGCTCTCTATTTGTAGAATACTGGCATTTTCCATATTCGTCTATATGAGCGTCCTGACTTCCAGGAACAGATTATGGAGTGCAATGAGGACTGGCTCTCCCCCTATGACCGCTTCTGTCATCATGTGGTCCATTCCTGCAATGCGCTGGATGGAGCCTGGGTCTTCTTCGCGCATCCTACAGGGGACATCAGTATTAGTTGAAGAGAGGCAAGTACCACCGCTTCACTTTCTGGAATGCCATGCATCCAATTGTTGTCTCCATCTGCTGTGTTCAGGAGTTTTATGTCTTTCATGTGTGGTTGATTGTTCCTTAACTATTTAATAATAAATTAAATACAACTAACTAACTTAAATCTCTCCTGTTCTGTTTTGTTCCACTTAAAACCAAGAAAAGGTAATCTCTCACACAGCATTTATAAAAAATAAAAATAAAAAAAACTTCTGGTAAATTAAAGGCTTTTTTATTTTAATAATGATGATTATATATTATATATACAAACTGTAATATAACTAACACAAACAGTAGCCTATAATTGTGTTAAAAGTTTATCAGAAAAACTGTGGCAGCTTATCTATTCATTTTCAACTCAAAGCTTCAACATCTGCTTTTGATATCACTCAATACTCCCCCTCTGTTTGTTTATTGTGTTTCTGAAAAGTGTCTGGTATTATCAAAGTTTTAAATATTTCGAGTACTGTCACTGGGCAAACATGTAGTTAATAATACATATTAAAAAATTATTAAAATACACTGGATTCAAAATTTGTGTATTAGTGTATTAGTAGTGTGCACGGCAGATTAAGAATTATGTCAATATAAATGGCCTAAATAAACTGTCTTCTCATGATTTTTAATATACAGTACTGATAAGGGAAAGGTGAGGAATTCTGTTGTTATACATACTGTTCACATGAATACGTATGTGTTTGCTTAACCATTTCTATGTTAAAAAGAATGGGTGTTTGTGTGCTTGTATGTGTAGAGAGCATGAGTTGCCGGCATGTTGGGTGAGCAGGTGCTAGTCAATAGACCCTGGAAAATCTCCCCATACAATAGTTGAGGCCATGTTGATGACTCAGGAGCTTTGCCTGTGAGAGTCCAGCATATACCACATTGTTGATGCAGGCCAGAGAGTGGCAAGGGTATGCTGAAACAACATAGTCTTTTCTGCACAAAGGCCCCCGGCAAGCATTTTTTTCAACCCATTGGCCCACAGGGCAGCACGTCTCTGTTGATCCAGATTCCTCCATAGCAATCCAATACTGATTGAAAGGATAGTTCACAAAGTTCATTTTCCGGTAGTTGGGCAAGTGGTGTTTTGGCAAAGCCTGATAGCACCCTCTTCTGGCAGACATGTTTATAACTCGTGTGTGTGTGTGTGTGTGTGTGTGTGTGTGTGTGTGTGTGTGTGTGTGTGTGTGTGTGTGTGTGTGTGTGTGTCAAGACGCTCAACTGTCCTGTAATCATAAATAGGCATTCTCTCCAGATTACTTGTGAAATATTTAAGAAAACTGGACAATGTATATATTTTATTATCATTGCAAAAACTGTAGTAATGTAGAAAATGTTATGAAATCATCTTGTATTTTAAGCAAGCATCATTATTTAAATATATGGATAAGTCATATTTAGAAGTGTGATCCATGGTAAAATATATGCAGTAAAGGGATAGTTCACCCAAAAATGAAAATTCACTCATCAATTACTCGTCCTCATGCCATCTAAGATATGTATGACTTTCATTCTTCTGCAAAACACAAACAAAGATTTTTAGAAGAATATCTCAGTTCTGTAGATCCATACAATGCAAGTGAATGGTGGCCATATGTTTGTAGCTCCAAAAAGTAGAAAAAGGTATCATAAAAGTAATCCAGGACACCAGTGGGTTAATCAATGTCATCTGAAGTGATCCAGATTTCAGATGCGATTTGTTTTGGGTGAGAACAGACCATAATGGTACTCCTTTTTCAAAATAAATCTTTACAGCAGTCTCCTATATATTCAGCAAAAAAATAATATATATATATATATATATATATATATTATTTAAGAAGATAATTCATGTATTATGCACTACAATATTGAAAAAAAAAATTTTATGTAAATGTCTGATTTTAAAATTTAATTAATGGAAGATTTTTTTTTTCTTATGTTTAACAAGAGAATACATTAACTTTGTAATTCACTGCGTGACCCATCGTATTTCATTACCGTGTATGGGAAGAGTTATGTTTCCTCTTATTTTTTTATATCAGTTGTACATTGGGGTATTCTGTATGATATCTGATGTGGTTTAGTTAATGTTTATTGCATTACTTTAAACAAATGTGTTACCCTGATGGTGTTTTGTGTTTGTGTGAGTGACTGTACACTGTTCATGTATAATGGACAGTACTCCTGAAATGGCCTTCTAGATGAAATGTGTGTCATCATATGCACTTCGGTTATGACTATAGTTATTCAAATACATTTTAAAGTGTAAAGCAGATTCCAGAAGATTATTGTATCAAGTTGATATTGTTTATTTATTTATTTATTTATTTATTTATTTATTTATTAACCTGTTGTTTACAGTGTACAGTGATAAAGGAGTTACATTTTGGTCTGTTCTCACCCAAAACCAACTAGATCACTTCAAGAGACATTGATTGAACAACTGGAGTCAAATCTGCTTTTTGGAACTTCAAAGTTCTGACCACCATTCATTTGCATTGAAATTACCTGCAGAGCTCAAATATTCTTCTAAAATTCTTTGATCGTGTACAGCAGTAGAAAGGACAGTATGAGATACCATTTTGGGGTGAACTATCCCTTTAATAGGTTAATCCTATGAAAGAAATGTAATAATGTCTTTCCAGACAAGACAATTGCCTTGTAGGGCAATGACATCAGAGTTTGAGGGGAAAGAGGTGGCAAATAGCACTGCAATTTTTGTCAATTCAAATGCCAGATCTATAATCTACATTAGGTTATAGGTTTTTACAATGTTGCCTTGGGCTCTGTAAAATACAACAATGCTGTACATTGGTAATAAAAAGAAATTCAGAAATTATAATAAGGTTTGAAGAGAAATTGCCTGCCTATTAAATGTAGATTCTATCAAATTAAGTTGGTAATACAACCTGGAAAAGGATGCTCCCAGAATAGCCATAGGCTAATAAAAGTTCTGTAGACTAATCGCTTGTACCTTTCCTTTTTCTCTTCAGTATGAGTTTATGAATTATTAAACACACCTCTAACTCTCTTTTGCTTTGCCTGCATTCCATTGATATGCTCAAGATAAGATTTAAAAGCAATAGGTTTGTAATGTAGATTCAGTCCTTTGTACACTAGCACTGCACTGTACACTTGAAATCTCCAAAGTATTATCCAAACTCTAAAAATTTAATATGTTATCTTCAATGATTATATATATCAAGCATCATTATGGGTATCAAGATTCACTGTAGAATTTGAATTAGTTATTACATGGAGAGGTTGGCAATCTCACTCCTTTCTGGTGATGACTGACAGACTGGCTCAAAACGACATGCAGGGACATTAATTATGGGCCCCGGCCTGAGGTAGATGACCCACCTAGTGCTGCAATGGAGGCCTCCGAATCCTTAAATAAATAATAAAACCCCTCCTTTTCACACTCTCCCCCTCCTACTGTGGAGTGATCAGCAGGGATTGTGAATAAAGATGATTAAAAACTGTTATTTCAAATTTAACAGATAAATAAATATGTTATGATCAGTTTATACTTTGAAAATAAGACTTCCATGAAATAAGTTAATTTGTTATTTTTATTGTCACCATAGAGGGGCAGCATTGTACTTAGAAATTATGCCAAATATTGCCAACAAAACATTATTGTTCCCTTTAATGTACTGTTATTGTTGTTGTTATTATTATTAGGCTATGGTCGTTGCAAACAGTTTTCACATAATACTGCAGTATAACAAATGAACAGCATAGCCAACGGCAACATTGAGAACAGGAGAGTGCGTGTAGCCTAATGGCCTATAAACAGGCCACTTCAGATCTATTTTTTTAGTTTGTTTTTCAAATCCTTTTTAGATTGGTAAGTATACATTTGTAAAATGGGGCAGTGTTATAGCTCTTAATACACAATAACCTTGGAGTAAAGGATTCACCAGAGTGGTTCCGCGATGACATCATGAGAAAATATTACCATGGTAACCAATATTCTTGTCTCCTCCACACTGGCAGCAACATGTATGTCACGAGATCTGACACCCAACAACCACTTATCAAATATATTTATTTATAGGCAATCCTTGAACTGTAAATAAATTGATAAAAAGACTGACTAATATATTGAAATACAATTTCAAAAATGCAATTGTTAAATTAAAATGTAATAACTTAATTATAATAATAATTTCCATACTACACACGGTTGTAGCCGTTCGTACGGAGAAAAACAAAACAAATAACAATGAAATGAAGATTTTTCTGATGATTTGTCTGTCATGCTGCCTCAAGGTATTGTGAATAAGTAACCACTGTGATATTTATATTTTAGCTAAATTGCTGTGCATTAAAGTACAATTAACCAATTAACTAACAGGTGTTATTCATACAGTTTAATCGTTTAAACGCCATAAGATTTAATGAGGCTAGTTTTAATGCAAAGCTGAGCAATTTCCGCCACAGGTAAGCAGTTTCAAGTGGGACCAAAAGTAAATTTTTTAACATTTTAACAACAAGCTTTATTCTGTATGTTCTCCAAGAAAATCAAGAAATTTATTTCAAGAAAATATACAGCTTCACTTGCAGCGGATTAGTCTCAAAACAAAGTGAGCCTAGACAACATTTGGTGCATTGTCAGAAGCTGCATTTTTTGCATCATACACACTTTCCTTGTCAGCTGTTGAGTGTGTTTTTGAGCTAAGCTGATGCCCCAAAATAGGCCTACTGTACGTGCCTATGCTGCCTAAAATTGCAACATGCTGTCTAGTTAGGCAGGTCACTAGATTTTGAGACACAGCCGGAGTAACTCCAGTGAGTGGCGGAAAGATGAGGGCACACTGAATTCTGCTTTGGGTAGGTTGACTGTTGCCTTAATTAATTACTGAAGATAAACAATTCCTATGGATAAATAATTGTCGCTGATGGACTTGTACTGATGGACTCAAATGATGATATAATTTATGAAAAAGAAAGATCATAATGTTACAGGCATTGTCTCATGACAGGATTTCATGTTGTGTTTGTGTCATTTTGGAATTGTTTATTGGTAAGGTGCTTAGTATTGGGCCTTGATATTCATTTTCATATTATTATGGATTTTGACATTTGTAATCTTGGCATGAGATTTATAATTTTAGAATGTAAATAACAAATATGCTTACTCGGTAGGCTACCCATGGACAACTTATAAACCTTATAATGGCTTTACATCTCTGTGCTGTCCACTCATGTGGCCAAATATTTATGTATTTTTTATACTGTATTGTGGGTTTTGTTTTTACTTAGCAATGCCTGCAGTGTGTATGTAAAAGCACACTAGTTTTTTAAAGGCTTTCAGATGCAGTAATTTTGCCAGGACTGTCTCGAGAATGAGGTGTTTACAGTGTTGGGCATAGGGGGATCCTGGGAGGTTGCTATTTTTAGCTCTTATGTCATCATTCCTCGGTACAGAGCAGTAAGCTGCTCGCTACATCACACTGATTGAGGATTGGAACATGATGCCGAATCTAAATAAACGATCCCTTCTCTTTAATGCATCCACAGTTTTAAAATAATAATAATAATAATTCAGGAGCAGGATAGGATGTAGGATCATACTTTTTTCCATCTCCCTCTTTTTGTTGTTGCTCCTCTGAGTAGATTCTGATGCTGTTACGTAGTGCAGTATTTTGCTCTTTACACGTGCAGCATTAAGATATTCATTCATAGCCATTCAGTAATGTTTGACAGAAGGATGTCTCGTGATACTAAACAATATATACAGGCACTGATCCTTTCACAGTGTTTCTTCCAAGGTTGTCATAACAGCTTGAGCCAGATTGGTATCTAACGGCATGAGGCTGACCTTAATATGACTCATATCTTTAAAGTTTCCATCCTATAATCCATCAGATATTTTTCAATGAAACAGACAGAAACTTCCTCCGAGCAGAATGAAGGCACTGTTGCATACAATTGAAGTGATATAAATTCAGGGATTGTATAGAGTGATATGTCTCCTAAAATGAAAATGTTGTCAACATTTACTCACCCTGATGTTGTTCCAAACCAATATTATTTTCTTTATTCTTTCTGTCTCAGTCACCATTCACTTTCGTTGTGTGGAAAAAAGGTGTAATGAAAGTGAATGGTGCAATAATTGTGGCATGTGACTTTCGTCCTGTACTGACGGATCCCCAAGCGTGAGTTCTTTTATGTACGTTCAATGAACAAGAAATCAGCATCACTCATTGATGCTATTGTGGATAAAAACCTTGATTTGCTCTGCCTGTGTGAAACCTTGCATCAGACAAATTACTTTTTAAATTTAAATATGAGTGCTTTGCCGGGTTACATATACACTGAAAAGCCAAGTTCTACTGGGAAAGGTAGTGGCCTTGCTGTTATTTACAGATCTGCTGTGCCTGTTACGGAAATAACAGTACCCAGTGTTTCACCATTTGAATGTCTTGCTTTTAAAATTAATGGTGCATCCCATGTTCTTGGTCTTTTAATTTACCGTCTTCTGAAACCAAATCCTGTGTTCTTCTCTGAACTCATAGAACTGTTGATACTTGTTTGTCTGTCCAGCTATGATTATAATGGGTTATATTAAAATAGATGTGGACAACCCATATTGTAATGACACAGTAAACTTTCTGACGTACTGGATTGTTTTAACTTCACTCAATATGTTGACTTCCCAACAGGGACATGCACAGACATTTTGGGGGGCAGGGGCTCAAGTGGAAAAAAGGGCACTTCTCATAATTATTTATTACAAATTTTTTTTAAACAAAACGCTAAATATATTTACACAACTCTGACTTCCTTACCAGTTTATTTTAACTCCATCACACTCGCAAAATTGTTTCATACTCAACAGATTTCTACAAAATAATCAGTTCACACAGAGAACATGGTCTTCTTTATTATTCACTATTTGCATGTTTTTATGCTACTAGTTTCAAGCATATATTTAGAGTAAATGACTGCACCAAGGAGAGGGACATAGTTTCACTAATAATTTGTTTATTTTGCAAGGCAATGAATTGTTTTAATTCTTTTGGTGTTATTGTAATACATACAACTTCAAAATTAAAAAAAAACCTTCACACTAAACTGAAAAAGGCTGTTGCTGCTATTTTGTTAATTTTACAGGAAAATACACTGCACAAATAATGAAAAAACACTGCAAAAAAATATTGACAAAATAAAAAAATACAGCAACTTAACCAAAATTATAACAAAAAAAGGTCATTAACTTTGAAATAATATAGTTATTTTGTTTTTCCTATTCTCCTGCAGTGCCTTGTCTAATGTATGCAAATTAGCACATTTGAATTAGTTAATGCCTAATTTGCACATCAATGTGGTGATTGTGATTTACGTTATTAGACACACATTATACTGTATTCAACTGTAGTGTCTCCATTAAGTACAGTACATTTACCTGTATGGCCATCCATGATATATAGCCTTTGCTAAACTTTAGCTAACTTATTACATTAGTTAGTAGCTCATGAGTCATGCATGTTAGCAAGAAACAAGTTAACTATATTTGTCTTTTGGCTAATTAGCTGTAAAGTCGTGGCACTGGTAGCTTAGTCTTTTGTTCATCACCACTCACCTCCACACAAGCCAAGAAAAACACAACTGGAAATAGGAGCTGGGAGGGGCTGCTGCCTGCCTGTCTGTGTGTCTGATGTGTGCTGCATTGCTGTGCAGAAATGCGGATGGAGAGAGAGAGAGAGAGAGAGAGAGAGAGAGGGGGGGGGGGGGGCATCGGAGCTCGACAATATATCATCTCCCAAACTGATAGATTTTAGATTTTTTATTCAATAAATATTATTTTTTTTGACAGGGAAGCTGTGCTCAATCAGGAATATATATATATACAGTAGCTTTAATTAACTCTGTTGATGATTATAACTTTATCTTATCATCTATTTTGGATGTGTTTGCCCCCAGGAGAGAGCGTGTTGTAGTATTTATTAAATCATCTTCCAGGTACACAGTTGAGCTAAGGGCACTCAAGGTTAAGAGAAGACAACTTGAGCAGCAATATAAATAAATCTGCCTAACTGTCCACAAGCTCAAGTTCGAGGAATACCTGACTGTGTATAATCATGCTCTTAAAGCAGCGAGAGAAGCACATTATTCAAAAATAATTAGTAATGGTACTATAAATCCAAAATTGATGTTTAAGATTATCAACAAACTCTTTAAACCTATTAATTAACCCACATGTACATTTTCAGTGTAATGAGTACCTATGTTATATTTCAGCTAAAATTCAGAACATTTATAATTCTATTGCATCAGCTCCCTTGTCTGAATCCATTGAGATTTTACCAATGAATGTACCTGTTTTCTAATTTACCACTTTTAATAATGATTTTATCTCAGACAGAATGGGAGAAGGCTCAAGTGGACTAACTAGTTTATACTGCATATTCTTTGTTTGACGGTGCAGCGCTGCATCAAAACAGTCAGCTCCGACTGCTTTATATGTTTATTTGGTGATTATTTAAATGTTAATAACATAAAAAATAAAGATATTGTATCAGCTTATGTCACAATATAAGCATTGCAGCATTAGAATGAATTAACTTTATTCTTTTTTACACACATTTTAAAGGTTCCACATTGGTTCCCTAAATACAGTGCCTGCCTATGACTTCTTTAATTCTTTCTTTCTTTCTTTACATTTTATGGATTTATGGATGAGATTACAGTTGTCATACTGTGCTGCTGTTAGTATGTGTAGGGGCAGTGTGGTTTTGTCTAAATTTCAGTATATGAGATATGGAAACAGAAGCATTGTTATTAAGATATTTCCCATAGAACACAGCAAAACAAAATATATATTTGATTATATGATGTCAGGCAGAAATAGTTTCAATTTTGTGGATCGTCAACAGTTACACACTGTAAATACTCTTGCTCTGATAGGTGTAGGCAGACAAGCAATCTATTTTTGCAAAACACTGTTGTAGAAGTGTCTTTGTGCAAGGAACATAACACAGGAAAGGGACATTTTTCTAACTGAAGATAATGAGAGAGGAAACCTGAAGTCTTTGTAAAAAAATCACATCATTGCCAGTACTGGGCCATAGATAAGTGTGCTAGTTTTAAAGACAAAGTTATTGAGAGAAATGGATGTGTAAGCGTAGTTCTTTCAGGAAGATCTCGGGATTCATTCTATCAGGCATCTTATCCAATTACAATACAGCCTCTACATTATATGTCTGCACAGTTGTCTCTCATTGTTCGCATACTTCCATTGTTTTCACCCCCCTCCACCCCATCTTCACCAGTCTGCAGCAAGCACGTGTTGATTAGTTCAGAAAACATCACCAGGACGGTGTGCGCTCTCGTCACATGTCACAACCCGCCCACCATCTCCAACTTTGTAGTCAGCAGACTGAGGTCACTGCATGCCACTCATATCCTGGACGACCTAAACGCTACAGCGACGCGCTGTCACGACAGATAACACTCAGCGGAGTGTGGAGACTCCACCCTCAGGGGGTCCAGCTGATTTGGGCTCGGTTCAGCACAGCACAGGTAGATCTGTTCGCCTCCCGAGATTCCACCCACTGCCCACTCTGGTACTGTCTGACAGAAGCCCCCCTCGGCACAGATGCGATGGCACACAGCTGGTACGCATTTCCCCCAGTGAGCCTGTGCAAGGTCAGGGAGGATGGGTAACAAGTCATTCTCATAGCCCCCTACTGACCCACTCGGACTTGGTTCTCAGCATCTCCCTGGAAAATTCCCCTGAGGAAGGACCTTCTTTCTCAGGGATGGGGCACCCTCTGGCATCCTGGCACTTGGTCAGGATGCAGAAGGTCTAAAACAGTCAACAACCAACCATCGTAGACACGATCACTCAAGCCAGAGCTCCCTCTACCAGGCTTTATGCCCCAAAGTGGCACTTACTCACAAATGGTATTCATCCCGATCTGAAGACCCGCAGAGGTGCGTAGTCGGTCAGTGCTCCCTTTCCTGCAAGAGAGTAGCTGGAGGGGTCGGCTGTCCCCCTTCAACTTGAAGGTCAATGTAGCCGCCGTAGTAGCTCACCACGATGCAGTGTATGGTAAGTCTTTTGGGTAGCACGACCTGATTAGCAGGTTCCTTAGAGGCGCCTGGAGGCTGAACCCTCCTAGGCTATGCCTGTTCTCCTCATGGGATCTCGCCGTTGTCCTCTCGGACCTTCGGAGAGCCCTGTTTGAGCCACTAGAATCAGTTGAACTAAAGGTCCTCTCCTTGAAGACAGCCCTCCTGATTGCGCTCACTTCCATCAAGAGGGTTGGGGACCTGTAAGCGTTCTCTGTCAGCAACCCTTGCCTGGAGCCTAGTCCAGCAGACTCTCACATCACCCTGAGACCGCGACCGGGCTACGTGGCCAAGGTTCCTATGACCCCTTTCTTTAGGGTTCAGGTAGTGAACTCGCAAGCGCAGTGTACTTTGCGCACCCACTGGGATCGCAACAGAGGCTTACTATTGTGCTAATGTGTTGGCCTTTTCTCAAATATAAGAGGTAACCGATGCTCTCAAGAGAGACCCCTAGTGTCATTACATCGACACAGTGTCTCGTTCCCTTCATCAGGGAACTGAGGTTACGATTGTAACCGAGACTTTTTTCTCTTTTTTTTGCCTTTACAGTATACTGAAATGCGTCATACTTACAGTATGTCCTCTTCTTAACACTTATCACGTTTTCTTTTTTTTTTGTATACCACAAAACTAGTGCTTTGTCAAACAAGCCTTGTTTTATTTACCATTTTTGTGATCTTGAGATTTACACACGTTATGCCTCAATTAATTACTTTCAACCAGCTGCCCTTGTGCAGCTTTTAATAAGTTAAATTGCACCTGCAAATAATTGCATCATTGCAAGTTCCTTGTCATGCTTTTACATCAACAAGCATGTCTCCTTTTCCCTTAAATAAAAGGCTGCAAAATGCCTTGATAGATAAAAGGCCTTCAGCTAGTCAGCTGCCAGGGGATGAGGGCATCAATTTATTCTCATACAATGTCTCAGCCAACCAGGGTAGGTGGCACAAATGCAGCATTTAATTAAAATTTGCAGAGATATCGCCCTGAATGCAAGTGGAGGGGAGGATGCCAGTAAAGGTTTCATCTGTTCCATGTGCTGCATCAAAGAGAAAGCAAATAAAGCAAACTTAATTACTCCAGCAATCAGAAGAAGTTCTCTTAAATTAAAGATTTATGTTTTAACTGATTGACAAAAAAGTCGAAAAGGGGTATATGTGATAGAGCATAGTGAAGGCTGAATGTAATGATGTAGCTAGTAACATACATTAACTAGTGTGTTGTTTCAGGACATTTGGAAATTCTGGCATATGACTTATTCAAATGTAAAGCATGCAATTGTAAACTGTATACATACAATTCTATATAAATTCAAAAATATTGCATGCAATGTTAAGCACGAATTCACACCCACAACACCAGACTAAGCAATAAACCACATTGCCATTATTATTTTGGTGTTTTTATTGATTCATGGTAACTGGAAAATATACACTGAAACTGCTCTTCTCTAGTGTTTACTTGATGTACCATTTTCCCTATCATGCATATTAAATGTAAATTAGATAATGTCTCCTCCCTGTCAGAATGTCACATGATGTCTAAATTTGTTAAAAGATACATGCACATTAAAATTTATGTCATAATGTGTTTTGGCTGAGAAAAAATCTATACACTTTAAAGAATAATGCTACAGAAAAAATGTATCTCTGCTGACAGAGAGGACAAGGTTATGCTTCTGTCGATTGAGATGTTTACTAACATTCCAGGTCCCTTCATTCTCTGTAGCATTCCCTGGGAGGTTTCCATTGCTATGGTGACAAGAAGCTGCTGATGCCATCCAGGCCATGTCTTTGGGGTTGGATGAAGGTGGGCTTTGTTCTTTCCCTCCTTTCCTCTCCTCTTTTTTGACATCAAAACCTGAGCATCAGATCGGGTTATAGATTATAGACTCACTCCAGAAGTGTTGAAGTGTGTTGTTTTTCCTATAAAAAATATAGCATGGAAAATAATGTTAATATGGTATTCTGAAAACAGGTTAGATCTTTTAGAGGGATGTTCCCTTTTATTCTTGTTAATTATATCCTCTGTAATGAGCCCTAGAGGCATTCTAATCACATCGGTACTGTACAGAGAGGAGAGGTGTCCAAGGTGCATTTACTCAGGGGCAGCTGGAATACATCAATAACAAGGAAAGGAAAACGAAGGAAATATTTTTAGGAAATGTTGTATAGATATATTTATGTCATGATCATTAGTTTGTTAGCTGTGAACATGAATTTTCAGTGCCTTATTACACATTGCTTTAGTCTGTTCCAGCACAGCCAGGACTTCTTGATACTCCTAATGGCATAGTAACTATATTTTTCAGCAACGACATAAACCAAAATGGTAGTTAAAGATCGCTCTGCTTTGATCTGTTGCTATACTGATTGTTCCATGATTAATTAGTTCCATTTGTCTGGAATTTGTGTGCAAAATATGGTTCCAAACACTTAAGTATAATAATAGTAGTATAATATAATAATAGTATAATAATAGTAATAAATAAGGCAGCTGCCTTAGGTTTACTTCACAGGCAGCATTTCGGTGATCAACAATTGTTACCTTAAAGGGTTAGTTCACCCAAAAATGTATATTCTCTCATTATTTTCTCACCCTCCTGCCATCCTGCCAAGATTTGTATGACTTTCTCTCATCTGCTGTACATAAATGAAGACTTTTGCTCCATACAATGCAAGTGAATGGTTGTCAAAATGTTGAAGCTCCAAAATCAACATAAGGGTACTCCAGATGACTCTGGTGGTTATTCTTCTGAAGTGATATGATAGGTGTGTGTGAGAAACAGATCTATATTTACGTCCTTTTTTACTATAAATTATCATGCCAGCTCAGTCAATCTCCACTTCACATTCACTTTCACATTCTCCTTCTGTTTTTGGTGAATCACATTCTTCATATTGCCCCCTACTGGGGAGGGAGGAGAATTATGTTAACAAATTAATTAAAAATGTATCTATTTCTCACCCACAGCTATCTGAACACATGGATTTAACCATTGGAGTTATATGGATTCCGTTTATGCTCCCTTTATGTGGATTTTGGTGCTTCAAAATGTTGCATTTCACTTGCATTGTCTGCAGAAGAAAGAAAATCATACACTTCTTGCATAGCATGAGGGTGAGTAAATGATAAGATCATTTTAATTTTGGGGTGAACTATACCTTTAAGGAGATTTTTCTATTTAACCAAACCATAAATATTTGTTTTGTTAGTGTAACTGGATATATTCAGGTTGATCCAGTAAATAACCAGCACAATTAGATGTAAAATGTTAACCTAAAATTGTGCTTCATGTGTTAAAATCTAAATGTACAGGTTTTATTCAAGTCAAAAATATTATTTGACATCACTCAATCAAACAGTTAACACCAACAAAACAATTTTTTAAGGGTCAAATCAGATAGTAGTAATAGCTCCTTAAGGTGATAATTGCTGGTTACCACTTTTTATAGTGCATAATATAAAGTATAGTTTATAATGCTGTGAAGGCAGCATTTTTGAACAAGGACTATATTTCCATGGAAGCAGAAAAAGAAGCCTATTAAACAACAAGGGAGGGTGCATTAAAAATGCATGATTTAACAGGGAAATAAAATGCTGGTACACTCAGCACAGCTTGTCTTTGTGTGAGAGAACAATTCATCAGTCTTAAAAAAGCTATGCATCAAAAGCAGTATGGTTTTCCGCTTTCTTGTCCAACTTTAGAAAGTAACACACCAATGTATCGTAATACACCACAGGGGAATCTCCACCACCCCTGCCCCACCACAGGCTAAAGGTAACATATAATTTGAAAAGCTATTCCCAAATTGCATTCCTTGACTTTCCGGCTGCACTTAATTATTTCCACCCTCAGTAATAACATATTTGTCAGTAGTGGGTGTAATGATAAGGTGTCAGACGTTTTTATTTCTTTGTACAGTGAAATCCGGCTAAAAACCCTGTTCCTTACACCCACACTCATAGGCTGAATCAGTGCAATACACTCTGCCTGCTGTCTCAAACCCCTTCTCAACAAAGTTCGCTCTGTCCCTGTAGACTGCTCATTTGCTCATATACTCCAGATTTAGCATAGCATTTCATGGGCAGTACATCTTCTTCCGCTGCTGACTGGGGAAGTCCAGATCGTGGCGCAATAACTTCCGGTCACCAACCTCCTGGACTAAGTGATGTTGAAGAAGTGTTGGCCATGGAGGACATTCATCAACTTGGTGGTGCTGGAGCAGTTAACCTCCCAGCTGCCGAAGGATGATGGCTGAGTGGGTCCAGTGCCACCGGCTAGCGTCACTGAGCAAAGCGTTCCAGCTGGCAGAAGACCATCTGGTGGTGTATCTGGGGGCTGGCACACCCAACTCCCTTTCCCCCTGTTGCCTCTTCCCCAGCAGCCCCCCTCCTTCCTTCCGCCCTGTTCTGTTCCCCCGTTATGAACATTATGCAGAGGACTCACTCCGGTCCGCCCTGAGAGGAGTGGCTGCCGGCCGCTAGAGCAGGGAGGAGTGGTCGAGGACCAGGGCACGTTATGTCTGGGAACCGGCAAACAATAATTTTTCTCTCTCTCCTCTCTCTTTCTCTCTCTCTCTCTCTCTCTCTCTCTCACTGTTGCTCCTTTTTGCCCTTTCCCTCTCCCCTTTTCCCTCCCCTTGTCTCCCTCCCAGGTCTCAAAGAAGGCAGGGAAAGCCAGAAAGGAGGTGGGGGGGGGGGGGGGGGTGAACGTCATGCCGAGGGTTCCTGGCCTGAGGCAAAGATGGAGTGTGACGATGAGGAGGGTGGGGCTGGGCTGTGAGTGCACATGGCCGGACCCCAATCAGGCTATTCAGCCGAAGAGAGGTATAAGGTTGAGATGGATGTAGCAGTTCGAGGGAGAGAGAGCCACAGTTGCTGCTGTGTGTTTATGTTTGTGTCTTTTTGTTGAAATGAAATATTACTTTCTCTTCAGCCAGTTGCCACCTCCTCATTGCTGGAATTTGATGCATATCCAATTCCTTGGATTGACGAACTGCTCAATCGGTTGGGCACGGCTCACTTTTATTCGACACTGGATTTGACAGAGGGATATTGGCTGATCCCCTTAATGCCGATAACCATAGCAACTGTGACCTGCCCAAGACCCAAGACCAAAAAGGAGGTTAGACAGTTCCTGGGGCTGGCTGTCTATTATCGAAGGTTTGTGCCTAATTATTCAGACGTCACCAGCCTGCTGACTGATCTCACTAAAAAGGGAGCTCCAGACCAGTCCAGTGGATGGAGCAATGCCAACAAGCATTCACCCAGGTAAAAGCTGCATTTTGCGGTGGACTTCTCTCACCCATCTGACAGTGGGCTGGGTGCTGTACTGTCCCATGTGGTGGAGGGGGAAGAGCCCCAGATCAGAGAGACTACAGGTGCTGGTCATATAATTAGAATATCATCAAAAAGTTGATTTATTTAAGTAATTCCATTCAAAAAGTGAAACTTGGATAATGTATACATTCATTCCACACAGACTGATATATTTCAAGTCTTCATTCCTTTTAATTTTGATGATTATAACTGACAACTAATGAAAACCCCAAAATCAGTATCTCAGAAAATTAGAATATTGTGAAAAGGTTCAATATTGAAGACACCTGGTGCCACACTCGAATCAGCTAATTAACTCAAAACACCTGCAAAGGCCTTTAAATGGTCTCTCAGTCTGGTTTTGTAGGCTACACAATCATGGGGAAGACTGCTGACTTGACAGCTGTCCAAAAGACGACCACTGACATCTTGCACAAGGAGGGCAAGACACAAAAGTTCATTGCTAAAGAGGCTGGCTGTTCACAGAGCTCTGTGTCCAAGCACATTAATAGAGAGGCAAAGGGAAGAAAAAGATGTGGTAGAAAAAAAGTGTACACGCAATAGGGATAACCGCACCCTGGAGAGGATTGTGAAACAAAACCCATTCAAAAATGTGGGGGAGATTCACAAAGAGTGGACTGCAGCTGGAGTCAGTGCTTCAAGAACCACCACGCACAGACGTATGCAAGACATGGGTTTCAGCTGTCGCATTCCTTGTGTCAAGCCACTCTTGAACAAGACACAGCGTCAGAAGCGTCTCGCCTGGGCTAAAGACAAAAAGGACTGGACTGCTGCTGATTGGTCCAAAGTTATGTTCTCTGATGAAAGTAAATTTAGCATTTCCTTTGGAAATCAAGGTCCCAGAGTCTGGAGGAAGAGAAGAGAGGCACAGAATCCACGTTGCTTGAAGTCCAGTGTAAAGTTTCCACAGTCAGTGATGGTTTGGGGTGCCATGTCATCTGCTGGTGTTGGTCCACTGTGTTTTCTGAGGTCCAAGGTCAACGTAGCCATCTACCAGGAAGTTTTAGAGCACTTCATGCTTCCTGCTGCTGACCAATTTTATGGAGATGCAGATTTCATTTTCCAACAGGACTTGGCACCTGCACACAGTGCCAAAGCTACCAGTACCTGGTTTATGGACCATGGTATCCCTGTTCTTAATTGGCCAGCAAACTTGCCTGACCTTAACCCTATAGAAAATATATGGGGTATTGTGAAGAGGAAGATGCGATACGCCAGACCCAACAATGCAGAAGAGCTGAAGGCCACTATCAGAGCAACCTGGGCTCTCATAACACCTGACCAGTGCCACAGACTGATCGACTCCATGCCATGCCACATTGCTGCAGTAATTCAGGCAAAAGGAGCCCCAACTAAGTATTGAGTGCTGTACATGCTCATACTTTTCATGTTCATACTTTTCAGTTGGCCAACATTTCTAAAAATCCTTTTTTTGTATTGGTCTTAAGTAATATTCTAATTTTCAGAGATACTGAATTTGGGATTTTCATTAGTTGTCAGTTTTAATCATCACAATTAAATGAAATAAACATTTGAAATATATCAGTCTGTGTGTAATGAATGAATATAATATCCAAGTTTCACTTTTTGAATGGAATTACTGAAATAAATCAACTTTTTGATGATATTCTAATTATATGACCAGCACCTGTATGTACAGCACCATAGAGAAGGAGCAGTTGGCCATAAAGTGGTCGGTCCTCACTCTCCACTACTATTTGTTGGGACAAGCATTCACCCTCTGTTCGGACCACGTCCCGCTCCAGAGGCTCCACTGCATGAAGGATGCCAATGTTTGGAGGTATCTGGCACTCCAGCTGTTTAAGTTCTAGGTGGTCCACAAGCCGGGGGTGCAGATGGCTGTTGCAGACTTCCTCTCCAGAAAGGGGCATGGTCGAGCGTTTGTCTGAAAAGAGAGCAAGTGGTAAGGGTTCTCACTTGAGATTAATTTCTGGTAATTGCTTGTTTCTGTGTTCGCAGTGAGAGAAAGGAAAATAAAAGGGGCTAGTCCTCAGAGTGTGCAAGAGAGCCCAGCTGAGAAGCTGTTTGTGTTTTGGCCACTGCCAATAAATTGAAGATTCACTGTTGCGCTCTAAGTGAACATGTTTTATTTTGTATCATAAAAAGTCCTGATGTTGAATGTTCCTGAGTTGGAATCACCGTCTCCCACTTCCTTATTTCACTGAACCCGTTACAACATTCTTTCTTCCACGCAACACTACAGGATATGTAGGATAGGCAGATTGACTGCCTGTAGAGTGGAGGAGGGCAGGGCTGGGCTGTAACAATGCAAGCCCGGTCCCCAATCAGCTTGATGGGGGTGCACGAGGGATAATGGCAGCCAGTGACGACAGTTCAAGAGAGAGAGAGAATTACAGGCAGCTGCACTGTGTGTGTATGTTTGTGTGTTTTTAGTTTATTTCTTCATTAAACCATTATTTATATTGTCAAGCTGGTTCTCGCCTCCTTTCCATTGAACTGCTTTACATTGGTGCTGTTTTTTCTCTCTCTGGACGGACGCTTGACCATGCCCCCGATGTCACACAGCCTCAGTCACCATTCACATTTATTGCATGGAGGTGACACAGGTAAACCTTTTTTCTGAACACTTGTTTTTGTGTTCCAAAGAAGAAAAAAGTTATGGAATTAGAACAACATGAGGTAAAATGAGTAAATGAGTAAATTACACAATTTTCATTTTGGCAAACTAATGTATCGCTTTAATATTGTTGATTTTTCCAGTGACACACTAGAATCTATTTTAAGATCTGTACTTAAGTCTTCTTATAGAGACACTTAACCCACCAATATCATGGCTCTCTTTATTAAAATAAAACCAATCACCTGACAGATCCACATGATTAAGAGGAAGAGGACGAGGGGCTGTGGCTTGAGGGAAGCAGTAAAAATGATTCAACTGTGAAAAAGCAATTATGTGCTGGAGCTCATTGAGCCCAGTAGTGTGTTTTATTGCAAAGGCAAACAGTGCTTATCAGTGACGGATGAACTCTCCTCTCTATTTACAGGTGAGGGTTTTCAGATCATGATCAGGACTGGTCTTTCTTATGGGGTCTGTTCATAATTTGGGACTGAAACAATTAGCAATCTATTGAATAGCTTTTATGTGAATCCAAAGTCTTCTAGTCGAAGTAGTTTTTATATATTTAAAGCTTGATTTTGTAAGTGTCAAATTTCACAGTCAGCAACATTAATCATACTGTACATACTGAGCCCCAGCTGCATTAATTGCTCAAGGCTTTAAATTTTCAAATGCAATATCCAAATTTAATTATTTAAACCTAATGCTGAATTATTAAAAGCTGACATGCAAGCATGACAGCTTTCCGTAGTTAAATTTTGGCAGAAATTACTATTTAAATGAAGAATTTCATTGCAATTTTTTATTATTATTATTTTTTTTTTCTTTTTTTTTTTTTTTTTTTGCCTATACAAATGTAATCATCCTCAGTTGAAAATTAATTTTTTTACTTTTATATTTGCCTTATTTACTTTGCTTAGTCCTTCCCGAAGACTTTAGCATTCAGATCCTCCATATGTGTGCATATAATGCTTGAATGATTGATGGCATTGATATTCAGTCCCAAGGTTAAAATAAAATCCCCTCTGGCTTGCAGGGAGATGCATATGTGTGAGAGTTATTCCCTTGCTTCTTGAAGATAGGATACTTGTGTGAATTTGCATACTAATAGAGATGTAGCCAATGTACTGTGTGCAAAGCAACACTGATGTAAATCATTCAGGAGACTGCCAAAAACATTGATTCTCAAGAAAGAGTTTATATATACAGATGGATTGCCTGTCAGTGTTGCGGTGATGCTAGTCCTGGTCTCAGGTTTGTAATAAAGTGCATGGAAAGCATCTAATGGAAAATGTGATGGGAGCATTTTAACACACTCATGTAGAGCAAGTGCCGTTGTTTGCATGAAAGGAAATACTGAAGTCAGAGCAGGAGGGCCCAACAAAGGAAACCGGTGGTCTATCTCTCTGCACATGTGTGCATGACTGTGGTAAAAAGATGAGCTGAGGATTTCAACCTTTCTTTGTCACTGTTACAAGCGAGGACATTTCTTTCTTGACTGTGGTTTGAAAAAAGAAAGAAAGAGTTAAGTTTTTCAATATTAACAAATGTTTAGCAAAGAATGCACTAGAACTGTTTACTTTAACTTCTATTTTAGACACCATGACATTAGGATGAGAGTTTTGTGGCTTTAGTCCACATAGAGTTAGTTTTGAGGTCATCTATATTCTAGTGTGCTAATAAACATTGAAAATGTTCCCTTTTAACAGATATTCACATTTTAAATGTAATGTCTTCTTTTTTGGAGAAACAGACCAAACATTTTTCTCATCCTGCACTATACCAATTTTTGTTCAGTCAAATTGTCTCTACAATGAGAATGCCCCCTGCAATGGCAACATGATTACACAGGCAATTGGCATGTTGTTACCGAGAGTTTCAGTACCCTAGAATCGGCCACATTATGCTAACTCACTGACAAGCCCCATGTCCTATTTTTATATCAGCCTTAGTGTTTACCTTTCCTTGTGGCATGACTAGGAAGCATTTTGCATCAGCAGTGTGGGAGACCTGGATTCAGATCAGGTTGAAACCAGGAAGTAATCGCCTTCACATAATCAGTGACAAGTGAAATTTGGAGACTACATTTTTACCTCTAACATTACAGGGTTTTTTTCTCCACTGATTGTTGGGTTTGGGTTAGGGGGTACAGTTTATAAAATATACATTCCTCAGACTAGTTATTTTCAAGTCTAAAGTTGGCATAACATTGTGTCATGAGGTTTTAAGGCCCATTTACCCATATAAAAAAAATTATTGAAATAAATAAACAGATAAACATTGTATATAACAATAAGATTGAAGTGGGCCCTGACAATTTTTTTTTGGGAGTGGAGAGAAATAATATAAATGATAAATACAACAATGGAGTAATATATTAGATGGGAATATGAATAACATTTAAGATTAAGAACCTAAAATCTGAACATAGATGAATACATTACTTCTTATAGAAGTAATGATAATATGAATGTAACGATCCACACCGTCTTTGGTTTGTGTACCTTTTTATTTAAGTTTTTGGCACTTTTTATGTTCCACATTGTTCTTTGTTTATGCACTCTTTAAGTTTTGGCACCTTTTATGTTCCGTATTGCCTTTTGTTTTATGCACTCTTATTTTGAAGTCTTGTCATGTCCTGTTTTCCCTCCTTGTCTATGTGTCTGATTTTCATTGGTTTATTGTTTGATTATCTTGTTATCAGTTCTAGTTTTGTCATTGGTTTTAGTTAATTGCCTTTTTACCTTGTTATGAGTTCTGTTTGTCCATTGGTCTATGTTTCCCCTTGTTTTGTATTTAAGCCCTCATGTTCACCTTGTCCTTTGTTGGTTGTTGTTAATGTTTGATGCTCTGTTCCTGTTGTTCCCGAATCCTGCCTTGGTCCGTGTTCCTGCCTGTGCCCTCCTTGCAAGACCCCCCGTGTTATTTTCTTGTGTTCTTCTCTTTATTTTCCCCTCGTGGATATTTCATTTGTTCCTGCGTTAATACTTCCCTTCACCTTGTGAAATTCAAATAAAGCTGCATTTGGATCCTTACTCCCTCGTCTGCCCTCTTCATAACAATGAAATGATGATGATTCTTTCTTTTTGATTTTTTTTTCTGAATAATTGGTTAAAAAGAAATGTGATTGGCAATTGAAACTAAACATGTTTAAAGTCATTTTGCTGAATAAACAGGAATATGGATGGATGGATTGAAAGGAATGCCATGTCAGCACCAAAGGTTATTTTCATGACAAAAATTGAGTATTTAAAGTGCAATGACAAACAATAAACAATTAACTATCACAGCACTGTAAAGGTATATGTATATATTTCAAAGACGTAAGATGCGAGGTGAAGACAGCGTCTCTCATCAGCAACACCGAATTTTCAACATGAAAGAAATAGATCAATGTTTGAAAGCGCCACAAAGCCAGTGTTTACAGTTTTATGGGGGAATCAACCTACGAATGGCTTCCTTTTAACTGTCTCAGCACATTAAGCTGGGATAGGTGAAAAATATTTTAACTTTGAAACAATTACACACTACATTAATTAACTCACAATATTGTATAATTGATGCAGGTTTTGATTTTTGTGCTGTCTTGTCTATGAGAAAAGTAAATTAATGATTGTAGAATACTTGAAGATGAAGACAGTTTTTAACCTAGTATGCTTGTGACCTTTGTGTATGTGTGTGTGGGGGTGGGTGGGTTTTTGTCAGTTACATGACTGTTTTCAGACTATGCATGTGTGAAAACTTGTTGCACTTTTACAGTGTTACCAGAAGTGAGCAAATCTCTCAAAGGGCCCATGGAGTCCTCGCACTATGGTCATACATGCCTCAGACTGTTTATCGTAACATTTTTCTATTCTGTACAAGCTATTATTGTTTTATTTCC
This sequence comes from Moxostoma hubbsi, assembly GCA_032164185.1. NCBI lineage: Eukaryota > Metazoa > Chordata > Actinopteri > Cypriniformes > Catostomidae > Moxostoma > Moxostoma hubbsi. Next base: position 22,940,409 of record JAVLUX010000011.1, on the reverse strand, counting down.
AAGTATAAGTGCCAGTTGCTAACTAAAAGACTAATTCAAACCATAATATTCTTTTTTAACAACCTCTTTTTTAAAAAAGTTATGTGATCTTGGTGGATCTGGCCAAGAATTATGATTATATTTGTATTGGATAAATCTGATGCTGTTTTATGAAATGTATGCTTGTTAGATCTGTTACATTTGTTTAGTGCTGTTACTGAGCCTCTTCATAATGGATTCTCCATCTCCTCCCCCTCTTCCTGTCCTGCTGTCTCTGGGGATGAGCTCTGCCAGCTCAGTGATGTGGCTTTGGATCTTATTATGGGGCAGAAATGTAATGGGTTTCTCTGTCTCAAGCTAGCATGTGCATTAATGTAGAACTGTTTGTCCACTGCAGCCACTGATGGATTCAAAACTGATGCTTTTTGAAATACAAACTCCAAAAAAAAAAAAGAAAGCTTCAACTTAGCCTTCAGGACATTCATGTCTTTTTAATATATTGATTTATATTATCTTTACCTAAGTAATAGTGCAGAAAGTTATTCTGCTGTATTGTTTAAACATTTATTGGTTCATAGTTTGACATTGTATTGGAACATCTTTCTGTTGATGCAGAAATACAATAGTACATGAACAAAAGTGAATACAGTCAACAGAAAACAATATTTTATTAACACAACCATCTAAGCCAAACTCAAACACTAAACCTAACCATCAGTGAAATAAAATTTCTAATTTATAACGAAAATCCAACCTACAGTTCACACAACATTATTTATGTGAATATGATTAGGGCTTCTTCCTGGTTAATTAACTTTTCTTCATTTAAAAATTGTCCATATTCAGAAACATTCTGTCTGTTTCTAGGTGTAATTGAAAAAAATAAATCCATATTTTCAATATGGTCTCAGACTTTTGAACCCCATTGTATCTCGTAACCAGGGTTGGGAGGGTTACTTTGGAAATGTATTCCACTACAGACTACAGAATACATGCTGTAAGATTTAATTTGTAATGTATTTCGTTGGATTACTCAAGGACAGTAACATATTCAAAATAATTTGGATTACTTCTTCAGCACTGGTAGATTTTTTCAGTTGTTTTGACTAAAAACACATTACAGTAAGACAAAATACACATGTTAAAAATACTTTCTCTGAAAAACGTCTCGGTTACGTATGTAACCTCCGTTCCCTGATGGAGGGAACGAGACGTCGTGTCGAAGAAGCGACACTAGGGGTCTCTCTTGAGCGCCGAAAGATGCCTCTGATCTATGAAAAAAGGCCAATGAGAGTTGGCGAACAGTATTTGCATACCCCGCCTCCGGATACGGATATAAAGGCGAGGGAAATACGCTCGTTCATTCAGGATTTTTCTGAGGAGCCGGGAGTGTTCCGGGCACCTCAGCGACGTGGCCGGGAAGACACGACGTCTCGTTCCCTCCATCAGGGAACGGAGGTTACATACGTAACCGAGACGTTCCCCGTCTGTCGCTCACTTCGACGTCGTATCGAAGAAGCGACACTAGGGGTCCACTTCAAAACTCGCCATGCGCTGAGCCATGTACGTGTACTGCTGACACAGAAGCGGGCAGGTATTTGTACGTGCACAAGCGACCAACTGTGTTCAGGCTGCGCGTACTCTTCCCCAATGCCCCGAAAAAGCGTCAGCATCCTTTTGGTTACCCTAGGGGGGAACAAGGTGACGCTCCCAACTAGGGAACGGGCCAAGCCTGGCTGGGTCTCTTTTCTCTCTGTTTTCTCGGCATAGAGCAAGAGCAGCCGGGGCCCTTACCGCATCGAGGGAAGGGGGTCTTACCCGAACTCCTATTCTTTCAGGGGGAAAAGACCCTGCGGAGGCCACACCCACCCGAAAGGGGAGGTAAAGGTGGCGAAATACATCACATGGCCTCTTGGTGACATGTGGGAAGAATGGCGCGGTGGTAGATCCAACCTCGAGGAGGGGGGAGTTGCTACAACACGGCGACCGGAGGGCAGCAAAGGACTGCCTAAGGGAGACGTGGGTCAGCTCGTAAGTGACCGTACCGCGGAAGTACACACAGGAGGAGTCCCGTAGGAGGCCTGATCTGTGGAGCACCTATTCCAGTAGGGGTAGCCTGGGGTACCCATAGTGGACTGGACCAACACGTTCCTCCACTGAACTGCTGCGGGCCCGAAGGGCTAGGGAGGAATCAACCAGGGCCCAGAGGACCTAGGTCCTCTGGGCCAGAAGCGTACTGTTTTGCCTTGGCAGAGGGAAACGGCACTGGAACAAGCAATTCACCCAGTCAGATCATCAACGTGTACTGAGTTCTATGGGCTCGGACCTGAGAGAACACGGGACGAGACTGACTCAACCCTGAGACTGCCTAAGGGAGACGCGGGTCAGCTCGTAAGTGACCGTACCGCGGAAGTACACACAGGAGGAGTCCCGTAGGAGGCCTGATCTGTGGAGCACCTATTCCAGTAGGGGTAGCCTGGGGTACCCATAGTGGACTGGACCAACACGTTCCTCCGCTGAACTGCTGCGGGCCCGAAGGGCTAGGGAGGAATCAACCAGGGCCAGAAGCATACTGTTTTGCCTTGGCAGAGGGAAACGGCACTGGAACAAGCAATTCACCCAGTCAGATCATCAACGTGTACTGAGTTCTATGGGCTCGGACCTGAGAGAACACGGGACGAGACTGACTCAACCCTGAGATTGTAGAATCTCATAAAGGTGTTAGGTGCTGCCCAGCCTGCAGCTCTGCAAATGTCTGCTAGGTAGGTGCCCCTCGCCAGTGCCCATGAGGATGCCACGCTCCTAGTGGAGTGGGCTCGAACCCGTAAGGGGGGTGGCACGGCCTGCGTGTGGTAGGCCAACTGAATGGCCTCAACCACCCAGTGAGACAACCTCTGTTTGGAGACAGCGTTCCCTTTCTGCTGTCCTCCAAAGCAGACAAAGAGCTGCTCAGAGTGCCTGAAGCTCTGGGTGCGTTCCAGGTAGGCACGCAAGGCACGTACCGGACACAATAGTGAGAGGGCTGGGTCTGCCTCCTCCCGGGGCAGCACTTGTAGGTTCACTACCTGATCTCTAAAGGGTGTGGTAGGAACCTTGGGCACATAGCCCGGTCAAGGTCTTAGGATCACATGAGTGTCTGCCGGACCGAACTCCAGGCAAGTGTCGTTAGTAGAGAACGCTTGCAGGTCCCCGACCCTCTTGATGGAGGCGAGCGTGATCAGCAGGGCCATCTTTAGAGAGAGGGCCCTGATTCCAGCTGATTCTAGTGGCTCGAAAGGGGATCTCTGAAGACCGGCGAGGACCACCGAGAGATCCCAGGAGGGGAACAGGTTTGGCCGGGAGGGGTTTAACCTCTGGGCGCCTCTTAGGAACCTGACGATTAAGTCGTGCTTACCCAGAGACTTGCCGTCTACTGGGTCGTGGTGAGCTGCGATAGCGGCAACATACACCTTCAAGGTGGACGGGGACAGCCTCCCCTCCAACCTCTCCTGTAGGAACAGGAGCACCGACCTAACTGCGCACCTCTGTGGGTCTTCTGCCCGGGAAGAACACCAATTGACGAACAGACGCCACTTCAGGGCGTAGAGTTGCCTGGTAGAAGGGGCTCTGGCTTGGTTGATCGTGGCTACGACCGTGGGTGGTAGACCAGCTAGATCTTCCGCGTCCCGTCCAGGGGCCAGACGTGGAGGTTCCAGAGGTCTGGGTGCGGATGCCAGAGCATGCCCCGTCCCTGAGAAAGAAGGTCCTTCCTCAGGGGAATTCGCCAGGGAGGGGCTGTCGCGAGGAGTACAAGGTCCGAGAACCAGGCCCGGGTGGGCCAGTAAGGAGCCACGAGAGTGACTTGCTCCTCGTCCTCCCTGACCTTGCACAGCACCTGTCCCCGACCCTCTCTGGGGGGAATGTGTACTTGCGCAGCCCCACCGGCCAGCTGTGTGCCAGTGCATCTGCCCCGAGGGGAGCCTCTGAGCGAGCGTACCAGAGCAGGCAGTGGGAGGTCTCTCGGGAGGCAAACAGGTCTACCTGGGCCTTGCCGAACCGTTCCCAAATCAGCTGAGCCGAGTGGGGGTGAAGCCTCCACTCTCCGCCAGGCAAGCATTGTCGTGACAGCGCGTCCGCTACCACATTGAGGTTGCCGGGGATGTGAGTGGCGCGCAGCGACTTGAGTCGGTGCTGGCTCCAAAGGAGGAGACGACGGGCGAGTTGTGACATATGGCGGGAGCGTACGCCGCCTTGGCGATTTATGTACATAACCGCAGTGGTGCTGTCCGACCTGACTAGGATATGTTTGTCCCGAATTAACGGGAGAAACTTCTGCAGGGCCAAAAGGACGGTCAACAACTCAAGGCAGTTGATGTGCCAACGCAGCTGGGCCTCTTTCCAATGGCCTGAGGCTGCGTGCCTGTTGCAAACGGCACCCCAACCCAATCTGGAGGCATCGGTCATAACCAGGATGCATCTGGACACCTGCTGTAGGGGTACTCCAGCCCGTAAGAAACAGAGGTCTGTCCAGGGGTTGAATGTTTGTCGGCAGGCGGGGGTGATTGTTACCTGGTGCGTGCCGCGGCGCCATGCTCGTCTCGGGACTCGGGTCTGGAGCCAGTGTTGGAGCGGTCTCATATGCATCAACCCCAGCGGCGTGACCGCCGCGGAGGACGCCATATGCCCCAGGAGCCTCTGGAAAAGTTTTAAGGGGACCACTGTGCCTGGCCTGAAGGCGGCGAGGCAGTTCAACACTGACTGGGCACGCTCGTTGGTGAGACGTGCCGACATTGAGACCGAGTCTAACTCCATCCCGAGAAAAGAGATGCTCTGAACTGGAGTGAGCTTGCTCTTTTCCCAGTTGACCTGAAGCCCCAGATGGCTGAGGTGCCTGAGCACCTGGTCTCTGTGGGCGCATAGTAACTCTCGCGAGTGGGCCAGGATGAGCCAGTCGTCGAGGTAGTTGAGTATGCGGACGCCGGCTTCTCGGAGCGGGGCAAGAGCTGCCTCTGCGACTTTCGTGAAAACGTGAGGGAACAGAGACAGGCCGAAGGGGAGGTCTTTGTACTGATACGCCTGGCCCTCAAACGCAAACCGCAGGTAGGGGCGGTGTCGGGGCAGGATGGAGACGTGGAAGTACGCGTCCTTCAGGTCTATCGCTGCGAACTAATCTAGATGCCGGACGCAGGTTAAGATGTGCTTCTGCGTGAGCATTTTGAACGGGAGTTTGTGCAACGCTCGGTTGAGAACTCGCAGGTCCAAGATTGGTCGTAAGCCGCCGCTTTTCTTGGGTACGATGAAGTAAGGGCTGTAGAAACCCTTCTTCATCTCGGTTGGAGGGACAGGCTCTATCGCATCTTTGGCCAGAAGGGTCGCGATTTCCGCACGCATGGAGTGGGCGTGTTCGCCGTGTACTGCGGAAAAGCGGACGCCCATGAAGGGGGGCGGGGGCCTGGCAAACTGAATTGCGTAACCGAGTCGGATGGTCCGGGCCAGCCAGCGAGACGTGTTGGGAAGTGAAAGCCACGCGTCCAACCTCTGCGCTAGGGGCACCAAAGGGACGATCAATTTGGACGTACCCGGCGGGGCTTCGCAGCAGGGCGGAGCAGGTAGGGCAGCATTGGGTGGCGACGGGGCGACCCATGGCTGAGGTGCTGAGAAAAGACTCAAAGCACTTACCTTGCTCCGCACACCCGGCAGGGGGCGGGTTAGCGACTGAGGAGGAGGTCCTGGGTAGGCGTCCTCTAGACTCATTGGAACCGGCCGGCCGGGGGACAGTCGTGGGGCTGAAGACGGGTGGTCCGTGTCCAGGAAGCCAGGACTGTTGAGATCTGAGGGCAAAGTGCCGTGAGAATGGCATTTGCGGGCCAGGTGACCCAGAGACATAGGAAATAGCTCTTTTATTGAGAATGTGGGTACCGCAACCCCGTCTAAGGGGGTGCGGCAAATTCAATTGTTTGAAAGCAAAAGATTCTCCTCCCGGCCCTCCACCGGGGGACGGAGTGGTCTTACCACCTCCGGAGCTAACGTCTGTGTCGCTGGGTCGTCCGTCTCAGGACCGCCTGGGAGCCTTCCGGCTCCTCAAGGGAGTCCGGGAGACGGGGGGCGTCTGCTTCCTGCGGTGTGCTCGACGCAGGGGCTGAGAGCTGGGCCCGGGTTGAGGTGGAGCAGGTTTCTTAGCCGCAGGGGGACGCCCTCGGTGAGCATACGGGGCAGTGGCCTTGGCGGCAGGTTTGCGGCGAGGCAGGATGTGAGAAATAGCCTCCGTCTGTCTTCTCACCGCGGAGAACTGCTGGGTGTCGCCGAAGAGGCCAAGCTGGGAGACAGGGGCGTTGAGGAAGCGAACTTTGTCGGCCTCACGCATCTCGACCAGGTTGAGCCAAAGATGACGTTCCTGGACCTTTGTGGCTCTGAGGGCGAGGTCGGTCACTGAGTGCAGTTCCTGCAGCACATCGGGGTCAGGGCTACCCTCGTGCAGATCTCTGAGCGCCTTGGCCTGGTGGACTTGCAGGATGGCCATGACGTCCAAGGCGGAGGCGGCCTGTCCCGCGGCGCTGTAGGCTTTGTTGTTCAAGGAGGATGAAGTCCTACAGGCCTTGGAAGGGGGTACAGGGCGTCCGCGCCAGGTGGTAGGGTCACCGGGACAAAGATGGAGCGCAACTGCCCTATCCACCTGGGGAATCGCCGTGTACCCGTGGGCCTCTCCGCCGTCGAGGGTAGCGAGAGCGGATGAGCAGGGCTTTTGACAATGAAGACGTCAGCTCGTCATGCACCTCCGGGAAAAACGGGACCGGGGGGGGGGGGGGGGGGGCGTGGCTGTGAGCGGCGCCAAACCCCAGGAACCAGTCATCCAACCGTGACGGGTGTGGGGAGGGTGGAGGTTTCCAGTCCAACCCCACCCCGACGGTGGCCCGGGCAAGCATGTCGGACATCTGCGCATCCGCCTCAGCCTGGGCCTGCTGGCCCGAAGGCGGCAGTCCAGGGGAGGAGTCAGCGTCAGATACCGCGCTCTCCGACGGAGCGGCGAGCTCATCGGCTTCAAGCTCCAGAGGATAGGCAGACCGGCCCGGAGGCGAGTCGCCATTGCCTCGAGGCTGGACGGAGGTAAACGAGCGTGTCGGGGAGCGGGTGGTCCGAGGGGACGTGCCCGGCAGAAGCGCACCCGCTGCCCTCCCCAAATCGCCTCCAGCGCCAACCGCATCGTCCTCAATCCCGTGGGAAGAAGGAGCGATACGGGGGGCGGCTGGAGTGGCGTGCTTTCTATTGAAACGAGCCGCGACCGCAACGTTACCATGGTCATGTTCTCGCAGTGAGAACATGAACCATCCACAAATGCTGCCTCGGTGTGATCGGCGCCCAGACACACGAGACAGCGCCTGTGGCCGTCAGAAGCGGAGAGCACTCTACCGCATCCAGGAACTACACAGGGGTTGAGTGGCATCTTTATAAAGACGCACCCTGAAAAGGGCGTTCAACACCGCTGTGTATTGCTCTTTTAGAGAATTAAACTCTTTATGAAGAAATATAACTCTTTTTGAAAAGGAACTCTTTCAACTCCGCGCTGTCGAAGCACCCAGGGGCAAACTGCACGCCGGCAGAGAAGAGAAAACAGCCGCTGAAGTGTGCCATAAATCCAACAGCAGCAGAGCGTCAGAGGATCAGAAGCAGTAGTGTTACACGCAGCTGTCAGCATAAACACGACCATCGGCTCCGAAGAAAATTACTGAATGAACGAGCGTATTTCCCTCGCCTTTATATCTGTATCCGGAGGCGGGGTATGCAAATACTGTTCGCCAACTCTCATTGGCCTTTTTTCATAGATCAGAGGCATCTTTCGGCACTCAAGAGAGACCCCTAGTGTCGCTTCTTCGACAGGACGTCGAATTGAGCGACAGATGGGGAACCTAAATATCTTATGCTGTGTTGATTCTAAAACAATCCAATTGATCTTGTTTTAAGGATTTTTTGACATTTTTACAGGAAAACAATAAAAAATTATTATCAATTATTATTATCGACTATGATTTGTGCCCTAATTTTCTTGATAAACAAATATGATCGTGCCTGGTAACGTGCATGTAAAATGGCTAGAAATACCAATTTAGCTTAGCGTAAAGGTGACAATTTACACAATGTTTATTTCTATTTCTTCTTGTCATGTTTATTCTGTTGGTTCTTGTTTTTCATGTCTCTTATTTTGAAAAGTTCATGTCAAGTGTTTCACTAGTCCCTAATTATGTCCTGTTTTCCCTCCATGTTCATGTGTCTTGTTTTCATTGGTTCATTGTTTGATTACTTTGTTATTAGTTCTAGTTTGTAATTGGTTTAAGGTTATTAGTCTTGTTATCTTGTTTAGTGTTCTGTTTGATCATTGGTTTATATTCCCCCATGTCTGTGTATTTAAGCCCTCATGTTTGCCATTGTCTCTTGTCTAGTATTGATGTTTGTGAAATTTTTCATAGTCAAGTCCAGTCCATGTTTTTGTTTTGTTCAAGTCAAGTTTAGTCAAGTTCATGGTTATGTTTTGTTTTGTCACATTTTTAGTCAGGGTTTTTGGATATTACGTTTTAGAATAAACTGCACTTGGGTTCTTCAATTCATCGTGTCATTGCCATTGCCAGCTACACATCGTTACAGTTCTGCTCCAAACATACTTCAAACTGTCTGCTCGTATGAATGTAACACATCATAAGAAAGTGTTTCACCGCGCTGTTCAAATGCACTTTAGAACGCATCATTTATATGGATAAATGTTTTCCATCTGAAAGGACTAAATATTAAATGAAACAAATGACAATAAAATTAAAAGTAATCTCTTCAGTAATCAAAATACTTTTGGAATGTAACTGTATTCTAAATACCATATAAACTGTATATAAATTGTACCTATAGTGGAATACAGTTACTTATATTTTGTATTTTACATACGTATTCCCGTTACATGTATTTCATTACTCCCAACCCTCCTCGTAACATACAGTTGAGGAAATTGAAGTTGTATGCAATGTCTTACAATTCACACCCCTCCCACATACTCACACACCACACACACATCCGTAAAACTGGTATACACAGTATGTTGCTTTGAAAGATCTGCAAAGAGACTTTTCTTGTAAAGTGTCATATTGAATAACAGGTGTTCATACATAGTCTTGCTTTTACAGCAGCAAGGTATCACAGACTGTCTGGTCCATGAATCATTGCACATTTTTGAGAAAAAAAAGTGAAGTGAGACCTTTTTTTTGTCCCAAAGTGCTCTCAATCATGATGAGAATGAGGTGATTTGTCCCTGGACAGTGAGTTAGGCAGGAAGCACTCAAAGTAAAGTAATGCTGAACTTTATAACAAAAATAAACAGTACTGACTGAACCATGAAAATGTATTGAAAATGTATGTACTTTTTTAAATTAAATAAATATATAAATATTAGTATATATGAAGTAATATTAAAATTTTAAAGTCCGCATGAATTCAAAATTGATTTTATCGCTAGCTGCGTTATCTGAAGCTATGTATTTAACAATGGTTTTAGGCTACAATTCAAAGCAATGCACCCTATTTAAAACCTTGCCAAAGTGCATTAAATTAAACACTAGTTAATGTAATAAAGGTTGCAGCAGTATTAGCAAATAACAATTAATTTTGAAAAATGTGCATTACCATTGGGAGACATCGAGATACTCTCAAGGGTGAACTTGCTCCTTAGCCTCCACGTCATGGTCACCTTTATTACTCTGAGCAGGTAATGCGTCTGCTGCAAACAAACTTCTTCCACAATGCAATGCAATATGCAATTGCTGGTGGTGTTTCAGGTCTATCTGCCTCCATTTCTGTATGGAACGCATACTTTTCTAGATCCAATCAATTCCCAGTGGATAAAATGAAGCCCCGCCCTCTATTTTTTTCTCATTCAATATTCCGTTCCACTTGGAAAAATGTCACGATACTGAAGTATAATCGGTTGCAACTTCCATTACATGTGTCTCATGCAGGAGTGCTGTTTTTTTAGATGATGTGTCTAATTAAAAATAACTTTAAAAGCATATTGAGACACCTGCTTTCTGTTAAACTGTATTTTTTGTGCTGTCTAGCCTTTTTTTTCTCAAGAATGTGATCGATCTGAAGTCATCGTATTACAGCAAGGATAAAACATTTTTATTGAAATCAGATACGATTCTGATTTGTTTATATGTTTCTCTCAGCTGCATGAAGATATTCATTTGCTTTCTCACATCACTAGCTTTAAATATGCAACTTAGCTGGCTAACGAATGCTTAAATGTGACCAGCTGGATATAAACTAATGCAAATAGATGGTAATAGATGGTAACAGTTGTGACATTTAAGCATTTGAGTAGGACTTGCTTGTATTTTTGTCACATTGTTCTAACCGTTTGAGGTCAGCTTTAATGTTAGCGTCCTCTCAGCCGTGTTGCCAAACATACTGCTGTTCTCTATTAATGAAGCATGTAGTCAACAAATTAATTACTTTATAATGATAAGACAATGTGTACTGTAGTGTACTGTATGCATTCCTTTTCATTGTTGATGTTTTAAATCCACATCTGAAGATTTACGATCCATGAAGAGTGTAGATTCACGTGTCTAAACAAGCACCACAAGGCATCAGTGAAATTTTAATTTTGTCTCTAGAGGCTGCTCTCATACTGTATAATGACAATGAACCCTTACCAGCCACTCCAGCGTAAGATGTAATGCAGAAAACTGTCGATGTGGATTTCTGCCAATAACCGACAGTTCCAGAAATCTTTATCATGCAGATTAATCGGCAAAACTGATATAACGGTCGATCTCTAGGCTCAACTATTACTGGACTTAGAAGTGAAAGACCATTTCTAGACAGATAGCTCTGTGAATTTGGCGAAGGTAGGTCAACAGTTCTGCTGCTAAAATTGGTCTGTGCTTACCGAAAATCAAACCACTGCTCCCCATTACCCCAGTGTTGTTGAATGGATGGGCACATGTGAGCTCCAGTTTGTATAATACATGCAGCCTGATCTTATTAAATTTACGTGACCATGGCAACATTTTTGAAAACCAAAATTGGGTGCTGTGCAACATTGCTGCAGTTTTCCAGTGAAAGGTCCAGCGGGGGGTGCCAAATGCAAGTTAAATGATGTTGTAACTAGATGAGGTTTTTAGGGTTAATTTTTGATGGATGTTTTAAAGAGTAAAACATACATCCCTAACCTAAAACTTTAGCCTAAACCTAACCAATAGTGTTCAAAAAGATTCATTAGAAGGGAACCAAACAGACATCCTAACCCTAACCTAACCCTAACCCTTACCAACGCAAATTTGACATGAAAAGCACATTTTCTGAAGCAACCATGTCATATCATGTTGCTTCTATGACACTTTTGTTTCATATGTCAGCTTGCATGCTTGGTCTTGAACCACAGACTTTCCAACACTCTATCAGGTGAGTTACCATGCAAGCTAATTACTTTGGAATAAGTGTGTAAATGTAGGTTGGTATGTAAAACAAGCTTTAAAATGTATTGTTTTTCAAATTATGCATTAGAGTAAAAGTGTGTCCTTGTCATTACATAGCAGTGTGAGTAATAGTGTGAAAATAAGTGTTTATACAGTCATAATCAGCCATTGAACTCATGATTTGTGTGACAGTGAATAAATGGCACAGTTTTTAGTAACTCTAGTGTTAATTTTACCAGAAAACTGCAGAGAGCTTTTAAAATTCTGTTTGCAAATATGTAGTTGAAGTAATGTTCATTCTATGAGACTAGGTTGAATACATGATATACTGTATATCATTTGTTGTACATGAATTATACAGTCAACAGGAATGAATATTTGATTTATCCAAACCCCTACTTAACTGCCAGCCTCCAATTTGTACCTATGATTATGTAATGTATGTTAATAAGATTAGGACTATGTGACACCATGTCAAGGCTCATGTGGGGAAATGAGGAGACGGGGAGCAGTGACATGCTTAAGGTAAGACTTTTATTTTCTTTGTATTCGTGTGCTGTGTATGCACACTTTTCCATAAATATTTAGTTTAGCCATAGGGTTACGTCCTATGTTTAATGGTGCAACGCTCAAATATTTAGTAGTGCGTAAATTGTGACTTAGTGCCCATTTATGCCACAACAAGTTGTAACATATGTATAGCTGGTGCAACCGGCCCCAGAACCCTTGTCTCAGATAAGCACCAGAGGGAACACATTTTTAATTGATGCAAAAATGTCTATTGCAAGGAGCTTTTCAAGAATTTGCCAGAACTGGGTTTATTTCAACATACGTGAGCATTCAGAAGCAACAGAATATTGGTTGAGAATCATTTTCCTGCAAAAAAAATAAACAAACAAACAAACACACAAAAAAAATCTTAATCCAGCATCAAGTGTTTTACTGCTCTTAGATTATTTAAACTGTTCTTAACTGTTTCCCAACCTGGTCTTGATGGTCTCCCTGTCTGACCAGCAGGAAAATGCCCAAAACAGCCAACTGACCAGTCTGTGAGACCAGTTAAGACCCACCAACCATCTCAGACGTTTTACCAGTTTTTTTCCCCAACAGGGTTAAGATTAGTTACAAAGATCAGCTGAGGTCTTTTTCATTCATAATGAGATGTTGGTTCCTAACTGTGTTGGCTTACATCTTCAAACAAAGAGGGAAAAAAGAGAGACAGGAAGAGAAAGCATACGCTCTGCTGGCACAAGGCAACACCTCCGTCTCTAACAGCAAAGGGGAAAGTTCCCTTAGAGAGAGAGAGAGAGAGATCACGAGAGAATGAGACAGAGAAAGAGCAAAAACATTAAGCAGTCCCAAGCTGTCAGACCAACTACATGTCCTTCTCCATTACAGTTCGCCTGCCATTTTAGACATATTGTGAATAGTCTATTTCGCCATTTGAATTCTGTACACTTGTAAACACTCATAGTGTGTGTTTTGCGCAGTTGCAACAAGAACATAGATGATGCGTTTTTTCATGTTACCTTCAGAATTAGGAAACATGCTGACACTCCTAAACATTTCTAAACACCGACAACTGCTTGCACAAGAGTAGCAGCTTACAACTGAGATATTCATGGTAAGGACAGTCTTACCATTCAATCTCATTTGAATTGTTCCATTTTTGTCTATGAACTACCTTTGCATGAATATTTGTTTGATTATTTACTCTGTAGGTAATAGTGAGTGTTCTTTTCTACCTGTGTCCTCTAACTACAGAATTTGACCAGGTTGGAGGCTTCAGGGTCATCTTGCACACTCTTATTTAAACCACTTACCTTAAAAGGTCTTTTGGAGCATATTCGTAATTACACTTTTTCTGGAAAATGAAAAGCGGATGGCATACCTAGGTGAAAGTCAGGCCAGACAAAACAGTCTGCTTTTGATCATAGGTGCAAGGGAGGAGTGCTATCAGGCTATTTCTGTCCCTTTGTCTGCTTCTCAAATTAAGTGATGGAGCAATGGTGATTGGGCTTAATACCCTCTATATGGCTGAGTGAAATTTGGTTGATAAGCACTGGTCTCAAACCCTCATCCTGTGAGGTAACATTAGCCTATGCCATACCAATGTGACATCTGCACAAAGGTCATCAGAATTGTTTTTAACTCAAGCATTCCTAACGTCTCGGTTACTGTTGTAACCTCCGTTCCCCGAGGGAGGGAACGAGACGCAGTGTCGAAGGAAGTGACACAAGGGGTCTTCTCGGACGCCGAATCGTACCTCTGAACCTGAGAAAAGGCCAATGTCAAGTTGGCAGACAGAATTTGCATGCCCCGCCCCGGACATACGGGTATAAGGGGAACCGGGGCAGCGAATGCCAGTCAGGATTTTGCACTGAGGAGCCGAAGGATGAAGCACAGCCATTTACAGTGCTAGGTCTAGTGCCGTGGCAGGAGGGACACTACGTCTCGTTCCCTCCCTCGGGGAACGGAGGTTACAACAGTAACCGAGACGTTCCCCTTCTGTCACTCTCTCGACGTAGTGTCGAAGGAAGTGACACAAGGGGTCCATATAAAAACGCCATGCACTGACCATGTGACGTGACTGTCGGAGCAGGAGCAAAGCAGGCTCTTGCGTGTTAGAGGCACCTGAACCGAATGCACGTCGCCCTCCCCAACGCCCCCTCAAAGAGTTTTAGTATATCCACCTTAGGTTTTCCCGCACCCCTGGGGGAAAAAGGTATTACATGCTAGCATGGGAGCAAGCCCAACAGCCGCGGCCTTCTCTCTCACTATGTCTCTCACATAGGATGTAGAGCGGCTGGGGCCCAACCTATGTCAGGGAAGGCGGTCATTCCCCGGGGGGGAGCAGGAGAGCCTGGGCGGTGCTGAGAGAAGACTCGAAGCATTAACCCTGCTCCACGCACCCGGCAGGGGGCGGCTTAGAGACTGAGGAAGAGGCCTAAGGAGGCGTCTTCAAAACTCGTTGGCACCGGTGTGCCGGGCGCTGAGGCAGAACTGGAGGCAAGGTAGCTGTCTGGCCTGCAGATTTCCTATTCTTTCAGGAGGGGAAGACCCTGCAGAGGCCATACCCTGCCCAGTCAGGGGGAGGTAATGTATGGCAAATACACCACGAGGGTTGTGAAGCCGGACGTGGGAGACGGCGCGGTGGTAGGTCCAGCCTAATGAAGGGGGGACTCTACAGACACGGGGCCGAGGCAGCGGGGCTGCCTGAGGGAACGCGGGTCCGCCGAGAGGGGGACCGTACCGTGGAGAATACATCACGGGGAGTTAGCCTGAAGAGGGAACTATGCCCGTGGAGCCCGACCCCAGTACAGAGCCCTAAGACTCGTACTGGGTCTGGCCGCAAGTTGCTCTGCTGAATTCGCGGGCCAGAAGGCTAGGGAGGAAAAAGCATCCAGGCAGCGACACTCAGTGGCTGACCTGGGATAGAAGGCGCACTGGATCACATTGGTGAAGGGCGCAAGATGCAAGCGGAACACCCGGTCGGTTGTGCCGCGTTACCGAGTTCTACCGGCTCGGACCTGACAAAACACGGGACGAGACCGACTCAACCCTTAGATTGTAAAATCTGGCAAGGGTATTGGGTGTTGCCCAGCCCGCTGCTCTGCAGATGTCTGCTAGGGAGGTGCCGTGGCTTAGTGTCCACGAGGATGCCACACTTCTAGTGGAGTGTGCTTGGACCTGCAGGGGGGCGGGCACGCCCTGGGCGTGATAGGCTAAGGCAATAGCATCAACGACCCAGTGGGCTAGCCTCTGTTTGGAGACGGCGTTCCCTTTCCGCCGTCCGCCAAAGCAGACAAAGAGCTGCTCAGAGTATCTAAGCTCTGCGTGCAGTCCACATAGGTACGCAAAGCATGCACCGGACACAGCAACGAAAGGGCTGGGTCTGCCTCCTCCCGAGGCAGTGCTTGCAGGTTCACGACCTGGTCCCTGAAAGGGGTCGTGGGAACCTTGGGCACGTAGCCCGGTCGGGGTCTCAGGATAACGTGAGAAAGTGCCGGACCGAACTCCAGGCAAGAGTCGCTGACAGAGAACGCTTGCAGGTCTCCTACCCTCTTGATTGAGGCTAACGCGATCAGGAGGGCCGTCTTCAAGGAGAGGGCCTTGAGCTCGACTGAATCAAGCGGCTCAAATGGGGGACCACTAAGAGATCCCAAGAGGGAAACGGGTTAGGCCGGGGAGGATGTAGTCTCCGGGTGCCTTTCAGGAACCTGATAATCAAGTCGTGCTTACCAAGGGACTTGCCATCTACTGCGTCGTGGTGGGCTGTGATAGCAGCAACATACACCTTCAAGGTGGAGGGGGACAGCCTCCCCTCCAGTCTCTCCTGCAGGAATAGAAGCACTGACCGAACTGCGCATCTCTGTGGGTCTTTGGCTCGGGAAGAACACCAATTCGCGAACAAACGCCACTTTAGTGCGTAGAGTTGCCTGGTTGAGGGAGCTCTGGCTTGATTGATCGTATCTACGACAGCAGGTGGTAGATTTACTAGATCTTCCGCGTACCGTCCAGGGGCCAGACATGGAGATTCCAGAGGTCTGGGCGCGGATGCCAGAGGGTGCCCCGTCCCTGAGAAAGAAGGTCTTTCCTCAGGGGGATTTTCGAGGGAGGGGCTGTCATGAGGAGCGTGAGTTCCGAAAAACAGGTGCGGGTGGGCCAGTAAGGGGCCACCAAGGCGACCTGCTCCTCGTCCTCCCTGATCTTGCACAGCACCGATGCAAGAAGGCTCACTGGGGAAATGCGTACTTGCGCAGCCCCCGGGGCCAGCTGTGTGCCAGCGCATCTGTCCCGAGGGGAGCGTCCGTCAGGGAATACCAGAGCGGGCAACGGGAGTTGTCCTGGGAGTCAAAGAGGTCTACCTGTGCCTGCCGAATCTGTCCCAAATGAGCTGGACCACCTGGGGGTGGAGCCTCCACTCTCCGCTGGGCGAAACCTGTCGCGACAGCGCATCCGCTGTCGTGTTGCGGTTGCCAGGGATGTGAGTGGCGAGCAGCGACCTGAGTCACGGCTGACTCCAGAGGAGGAGATGGCGGGCGAGTTGTGACATATGACGAGAGTGCACGCCGCCCTGGCGATTTATGTACGCTACCGTCGCGGTGCTGTCTGAGCGAATCAGAACATGCTTGCCTCGGATTAGTGGAATAAACCTCTGTAGAGCAAGAATAACAGCCATCAATTCTAGGCAATTGATGTGCCAACGCTGCCGGGGACCTTTCCAGGTGCCAGCGGCAGCGTGCCCGTTGCACACGGCGCCCCAACCCAGTCGAGAGGCGTCTGTGGTTACCACGACGCATCTGGACACCTGCTGCAAGGGAATGCCGGCCCGCAGGAAGCAGAGGTCTGTCCACGGGTTGAAAGTCTGACGGCAGGCGGGGGTGATTGCCACACGATGCGTGCCGTGGCGCCATGCCCATTTCGGGACTCGAGTCTGTAGCCAGTGCTGTAGTGGTCTCATATGCATCAACCCGAGCGGCGCAACTGCGGCTGAGGATGCCATATGCCCCAGGAGCCTCTGGAATTGTTTTAGAGGGACCACTGTGCCAGGCTTGAAACGAGCGAGGCACCTGAGCACTGACTGAGCGCGCTCGTTGGTGAGACGCGCTGTCATTGAGACCGAGTCTAACTCCATACCAAGAAAAGAGATGCTCTGAACCGGGGCGAGCTTGCTCTTTTCCCAGTTGACCTGAAGCCCTAGACGGCTGAGGTGCCTGAGCACCTGGTCCCTGTGAGCGCATAGTAACTCTCGAGAGTGGGCCAGAATAAGCCAGTTGTCGAGGTAGTTGAGTATGCGGATGCCCACTTCCCTTAGGGGGGCAAGAGCGGCCTCTGCGACCTTGGTGAAGACGCGAGGGGACAGGGACAGGCCGAAGGGGAGGACCTTGTACTGATACGCCTGGCCGTCGAACGCGAACCGTAAGAAGGGTCGGTGTCGTGGCAAAATAGAGACGTGGAAGTACGCGTCCTTCAGGTCTACCGCCGCGAACCAATCTAGTTGTCGAACGCAGGTGAGAATCTGCTTCTGTGTGAGCATTTTGAACGGGAGTCTGAGCAGGGCCCGGTTGAGAACTCGCAAGTCCAAGATTGGTCGCAACCCGCCGCTTTTTTTTTTTTTTTTGGGTACAATGAAGTAAGGGCTGTAGAGACCCTTCTTCATCTCGGCTGGAGGGACGGGCTCTATCGCACCCTTGAGGAGCAGTGTAAAAATCTCTGCTCGTAAGGCACTGGCTTGTTGGCCGCGCACTAGAGTGGAGCGAATTGCGCTGAAACGAGGCGGGAGCCGGGCGAACTGAATCGCGTAGCCGAGTCGGATGGTCCTGGCCAACCAGCGCGACGGGTTGGGAAGCGATAACCACGCGTCCAAACTCCGTGCGAGGGGGACTAAGGGGACGATCGCTTTTGACGTACCGGGCGGGGCTTCGCGGCGGGGGGGAGCAGGTAATAATGCGTCGGGAGGCAAAAGTGCGTCCTGAGGCTGAGGTGCTGAGAAAAGACTCAAAGCACTTACCTTGCTCCGCACACCCGGCAGGGGGCGGGTTAGAGACTGAGGAAGAGGTCCAGAAAGGGCGTCTTCGAAACTCGTCAGCGCTGGCCTGCCGGGGTTGGACAGTCGCGGGGCCGGAGGCGAGAGAGCTGCGTCCGGAAAACCGGGACTGGAGAGATGTAGGGCCGGGGTGCCGTGAGAACGGCACACACCGGCTGAATGACCCAGGGAGTGAGGGAATTGCTCTGTAGGTACCATAGCCGAAGGCGGTGCGGCAGGTGAAAACAAGGATTCTCTTCCCGGCCCTCCACCGGGGGACGGAGTGGTCTTGAAACCATCTCCGGAGCGAACATCCGACTGCCTGGGGTGTCCATCTCAGGAGCGCTTCGGAGCATTTCTGGTCCAAGAGGGGGTCCTGGAGACGGTGGGCGTACGCCGCCTGCGAGGTGCTCGACGCTGGGGCTGAGAGCTGGGCCCAGGTTGCGGAGCTACCTGTTGTTGCTTTCTCGTCGCAGGGGGGGACGCCCTCGGCGAGCAGGCGGGGCGTGGGCGCGCTGACTGGGTGGCGCCGCGGCATGATATGAGAAACTGTCCCCATCTGCTTCCTCACCACCGAGAACTGCTGGGCAAAGTCGTCGATGGTGTCGCCGAAGAGGCCGAGCTGGGAGGCGGGGGCGTTGAGAAATCGTGACTTGTCAATGCCATGCATCTCGACCGTGTTCAGCCAGAGGTGGCGCTCCTGGACCACGAGTGTGGCCATCGTCCACCCGAGTGCCTGCGCCGTGACATTCGTAGCTCTGAGAGCGAGGTTGGAGCAGAGCGCAGTTACTGTAGCACATCGGGGTTGGAACTACCCAGGTGCAGGTCTTGCAGGGAGGAGGCGGCCTGTCCAGTGGTGCTGTAGACTTTTGAGGTCAGTGATGACGTCATTCTACAGCTCTGGAGAGTAGTACCATACAGTCCCGCCAGGTGGCGGTGTTCCGCCATCCAGGGTAGTGAGAGCGGACAAGCGGAGGGCGGTTCCGACCGCGTTGGCTCGTCATGCACTTCCGGGAACGACGGAACCAAGGGGGGGCGTGGCTATAAGCGGCGCCGTTACCCGAGGAACCGATCGAGTAGCCGAGAGGGGGGCGGAGATCTCCAGTCCAGCCTGGCGCTCGCGGCGGCCCGGGAAAGCATAGCGGACATCTGAAAATCAGCCTCAGACTGGGCAGCAGACCCGGAGGTGGCAGCCCAGGCAAGCCATCACCATCAGACGCCGCTGTGACGCTCTCCGATGCAGCGGCGATGTCATCATCCAATTCCGGGAGCTCAAGGGAAAATGCTAGCTGGCGGGGAAGCGAGCCACACTCTTCCCGAGCTCGGACAGAAGCAAACAAGCGTGCTGGGGGGCGGGTGGTTTGTGGGGATTTACCCGGCGAAAACGAGCCCGTGGTCATCCCCAAATCGCCTTCATCGCCAACCGGGTCGACCTCAATCCCGTGGGAAGAAGGAACGACGCGGGGGGCGGCTGAAGTGGCTTTCTCTCATGACAAAAGAAAGCGCGATCGCAATGTTGCCATGGTTATGTTCTCGCACTGAGAACATGAACCATTCATAAAACGCTGCTTGCGTGTGATCGCAGCCCAGGCACACAAGGCAGCTTTTTATGATCGTCAGAAGTGGAGAGAAATCGACCGCATCCAGGAACTACATAGAGGCGGAAAGACATCTTTAAAAAGACGCGTCCTGAAAAGGACGTTCAACGCCTGCTGTGTATTGCTCTTTTATGAGTGGGAACTCAAACACTTTTAGAGAAAATATACTCTTTTAGGAGGAGAAACACTCTTTCAAACAGAAAGAAGCGCTGTCGAAGCGCCCAGGGGCGTGGACTGCACAGCGTGCAGAGAGAGAGACGCCAGCTGGAAAATGCGCCGTGCGGATCCAACAGCAATGCTTCCCGCTGATAGAGGTGAGTGAAACAGGTGTGTGTTTCAGCTGCTTGCGGTACAACCATTCGGCTCCGAAGAAAAATTCTGACTGGCATTCGCTGCCCCGGTTCCCCTTATACCCGTATGTCCGGGGCGGGGCATGCAAATTCTGTCTGCCAACTTGACATTGGCCTTTTCTCAGGTTCAGAGGTACGATTCGGCGTCCGAGAAGACCCCTTGTGTCACTTCCTTCGACACTACATCGAGAGAGTGACAGAAGGGGAACTATTAATATTAAATGCTATGAAGTTTTGACCATGATTTTTATATATCTTAAATTTCAAATACATTTTTTTTTCTGCTCAAATTTATGTGGGTCAAATGCTGTGCTCATCTTTTCAAACTAATCTAGAATGCCTTTTTGGATTGCTGATGTGTTATTCTTTTTCGTAAATTAATTGTTTAGTCAAATAGCATATGTGGTACTCATGACAACATCCATTCTCTGATATTAATATCATACAAGTAACAATAATTGCTTAGAGCTGTTTTGAGTGCTGTGTTGTGAGGTCTTTCTGTATGTGAGGGTGAACAATTATTCTGAGTATAGTTGAATGGTTTTATGACCACAAGCCTCATGACACCTGCCCACCTAGAGGTTACAGTGGTACACAGTGATGGTTGTGTAGTTCTTAATTAAAGAAAGTAACTAATAAAAGTTACTATACAGTATGTAACTGATGATATTTCAGTGTGATGTTTTGTTTTTGTGTTTGGCTTTATATTTTAGTGTAATGTCACAGACAAAAAAGAAAAGAAAAAATGACGGTTACAGTAAAGCACTTAAAATAGAAGTGAATAAGCCCACGCTGTGAAATGTAAAGTAACTTCTGGCAGCAATTAGCTAGTAAGTTGCTGTAGTACATTACACAGTATGCTTACTGTAAATTTAATCACAGAACCTATACAATACTAGTAATTGCTATTACAGTAATAATCACATTATTGTAATTGTCATCAGAATAATAGGATACTGTATTTTTATCACAGCAAATATTATACTACTGTAACAGGCATTGCTGCATTCATTTTAATACTGTGAATTAATAACTGTAAAACAATTACATTATGTAAAATGAAGACATTTATTGTATAACTTCATTCAACTTTCAATATTTTAAATGTGAAAATAAATAAATAGATTTTATTTTAGATTTTTCATTTTGTAAAAAAATAAAATAATGTTTTTTAAAAAACAACACTAATTTCGTGAACATAAAAATCCTTCCTCTTTGTTCAAGTTACCCTGATAATGTAAACGGCATGGCCTGAAATTCTTTTGTTAATCTTTAATGCATATTTAGAGAGTTTTAACATGATTGATTTATTGTTTGAAGAGTTTTAGTTAATCTGACTGTACTTCTAGGGACAAATATAAAAGAAAGAAAAAACAAAGGGACGGATTTGTTAAACATGAAGATGTGTGCAAATCCTCTATTGTTTTACATATGCTTTCTTAGACTCGTTGACAGTCACATGTATCCTAACATTGATTCAATGTGAAAAAACACAAAAATATATATACACAAGATATTCAAGTAATTTTTTTACCATCAAAACAGTAAAATCCAAGCACTGGAAGCAATTAAAATATTCCGTTAAAAGTGGACATGTACAAAAACACATATGAACCAAAAACTGTAGAATATTAAACAAACAAAAAATGTCTAAGACTGGCTTTATTGTTCCTGAACTGAATTCTGCTTCCTGAACTTGATATTTCTTCCTGGGCTAGAGTCTTCTTCTCTACAGAGGAAGGAATTAGTTACTAATTGTGACGAGGAGGAGGGCCGGGCCGGGCAGTGAGTACATACGTGAGTATGCACGGATGCGGCAGTTTGAGAGAGAGAGAGAGCCATACAATTCCAATTGAACTTGTATCAAATAATGTTACTTGATGACGTTATCAACTTAATATCACCAGATAACATAATCTATCAAAATTTCATGTCCATATAGTTTCTTTTGGTAATATTATGCAAAATAGCTTACTAGCTAAGGAGCTCGCGCTACTTCTCTCTCCCAGTGCACACTTAAGTTTAAACACATAGGAAACTTTACATGTGTAAACTGTGCTAATTTAATGTAGCATTGCAAAATAAAGAGCAAAGTTACCTTGCTGAAGTCAAAGGTTGAAGAAAGTGTGGAATCTTGTCAGTAAGCTCATGCAACAAAATAGTGTGGAGAAAAGCAGTATTTGAAGTATTCAAAGGATTCACAGAAAAAAAATATATTTACTTTGTAGAATTCACCCACCAATGAAATTTGACCACAATGCTTTGCAGATCTACAGTAAGAATTTGTTCATTATACAGTAATAATGCTATGAAAATTACAGAAATTTGTAACAGTACAGTCCATAAACATTGGAATACACATTGTTTCAAAAGTGGATTCACTATACGGAAACATTATATATGATAAGGTAAGTAAGTTATTTTATCACACTAAAATCATGTTAATGTGTATAATGTTTACATCTTACAGCTATTTTAAACCATGTGTCTTTTACTTTTTATGCACTGGCCCCATTCACCTACATTGTAAATGCCTTATTTTAACCACCATTTATGCTTTTCTAAAACTAAATGTGTGACAAGATTATTCTGAAGATATCATTTTGTGGTGATCAACATTATGCCACAAATTGCACAAATATTATCAACTGAGCTTAACTTGTATTGGACCTAGAATATTCCTATAATAATTATACATTGTGAAAAAATATTTCTTGTGTGGTAATCTAAAACATGTGCTTCATGTGGTAAGTCAAAAATGTTATTTAATTTGACATAATGTAACTGAAAAATTAGGTTACATAACGATAGTAATACATTAGATCAAGTATAATTAGATCCACGTGGTAACATTTGCAGGTTACCATTTTTTATGGTGTAGAAATAACAATATTGTACAAGCAGCTCCATAAAATAAATTCACAGTAAATGCATATTGTACGCAAGCATAAATCAGTAATTACTTATGTAAATAGGCCTACACAGTAACATGAATTTTGTAAAATAGAGCGTGGCCTATGAATTCTCACAATATTATTGAGGATTTAGGCAAATATAAGTCTAAAGAATATAGATTATTATGAAGATGTTTTTGAAATTATTTTCTTTTATATTCCTTTTTTCTTTTTTTTGTTGTCGTTGAAAATACAATACAGCTGGGGAATGATCCAAAAGGAGAGCACATTTTGTAGCTATGTTTGAGTGAGGCACTAACTGTGGTGGTTAGGGTACTTCACAAGGGGGAGGGCTGGCCCTATGAAAATCACTTTGATATTGCGCTGTTGATATGAGAGAGAGAGAGAGAGAGAGAGAGAGAGAGAGAGAGAGAGAGAGAGAGAGAGAGAGAGAGAGTACTCTACAGTATGTAAACAGCCTGTCAGAAAAGAAAGTGCAGGGACATGTTTACCCGCTTCAGCCAAGGGAGAGCAATGCACACCGAAGTCTAATCACGAGAGGAAGAGAGAGAGAGGTTTGATTAATTCATGCAGGAGGGGAGGGATGTTTCTGCCGCTGACTGAGCTGTTTCCAGCGCTGCCTGTAGCATTTTGTTTGTGAACCCGTCCGTTTGTGCCCTGGCGGTGACAGCACTTAGGGCAGCCGGGATTCAGCAACCCTACTGCAGACATCATCACCTGAACAGGCAGAGGTAGGGGACGATGTCTTTCTATCCTTCTCTGTCTCTCTCACACACATCTCTCCTAATCTCGCTCTTGTGTGTTCTCTGTGTGCGTTTGTTCACAGGGTACGATAAGTGCTGTCTGCAAAGCCATGACCCGTGTTTTCCTTTCATCTGTTCTTTTCGGTTCTGCCCGTCATTACACCAAAAGCATGCAGAAAAGCACTGTCAATGTCAATGACACTGACACTGAATCCAGAACAGGCACATTGATCATGTGTTTTCATTTATCAACTTGGGTTGATTGGTGCTTTTTGGCTTTATGTTGATTTTGTCTCATTGGCTGACGCTTTTAATGAAAGTCGATTGCTTGTCCTGCAGGTTTGTTGGAGATTATTTGAGGTGTTTGCAGTTGTGGAATCCTGCATGCATGTTGCTTGCTTATTGCTTTTGTTATTGCCTAAATTGTCAGAGTGCCAATAGTGTTTATATTTCACTCTCAGCTAGTAGATCAGTGCCATCAGATGATCAATAGATAGATAACTTGTTGGTGGATTCTGTTGAAATGGAAGGAAACTCAGTTCTACCATTTGACTGGGTTTGTTCTTGATGGCCTGGGTCGGTCTGCTCGACTGCGGTCATCAGCCCATAATCTCTGTTGTGAGGGAATGTAATCAATTTGATGTGTGCGATGATTCATTCTCTTCAGAAACCTGTGCCATCATGAGTTCGAAGACGAGGACGCTGGTAAATCTCCAATAGGCTTTTTTAATTATCATGTAATCACCAAAGGCAACGGGTCTTCATGTCTCAACAGGATCCCAGAAGCAAGAACAGCAAGAGCAGTGTGTGTGTGTGTGTGTGTGTGTGTGTGTGTGTGTGTGTGTGTGTGTGTGTGTGTGTGTGTGTGTGTGTGTGTGTATGTGTGTGTGTGGGCGGGTTTGGGTGGTTAAGAAGGAAATTTTTTTAGGTTACAAACTGGTAATTACAAGGGTATTATGCTATAAATGTGGTTTATGAGGACATTTCTAGTGTCCACATAATTCAAATAGCTTAAAAAACATACAAAACTATGTTTTTTTTTACTTTATATAAAAATGCTGAACGTTTTTTTGTCAGGGTTAGGTTTAGGGGTAGGGTTAGGGGATATAATCTATAGTTCATACAGTATAAAAATCATGATGTCTATGGAGAGTCCTCATGAGGATAGCCGCACCAACATTTTGTGTGTGTGTGTGTGTGTGTGTGTGTGTGTGTGTGTGTGTGTGTTTTGATTGGAGCTTTTTCACTATAGCTGCTTGAGGATGCAATTCCCATTCTCAGTCATCAGAGAGGGCAAACTGAATGTTTGTGTGTGTGTTTGTAATGTTTTCTTTAGTAATTAGGCATGCTATTAGTCATTATAAAGACACTCAAGATAGAGGAAAAGAAAGAGGAAAGGTAGCTCATGACACAATACACAAGGTCAAAACACCAGTCAGTGATGGAGAACCTTAATGGAATCCACAATAGAGGAGAGGCTGAATAAACACTCTGTGCTCATACTATTCTTTTTGGCTTGTCTCGCATCTTTACTATGCTCCTCTTGGGTAGATGAATATGTTACCGTCTGGTAGAGAAGCACAGTGATTTATCTGAGTGTCCTCACTGGAAGCACACATTGTAATAGCCAGAGCCGTCTGCAGTAGGGGGAAAGTTTTTTAAACAAATAGAAAGGGAAGCATTAAACAGTTTTTGGCACACATTACAATACAATATCATGCTAAATTTCCTGATATTTTGATTCTCACACATGTTACTGATACTTACTTTACTGTTATTCCTATGTTATTTCTATTATAACAAATATGATAATAAGTATTTAGTGTAAAAATAATTTATATTATATAATATACAATGGGATTCAAATTCTGGGATTTAAAATGAATTTTAAATGTTCATTTATTTATCTTGGTTAATGTTAATTTATTAATTTACAGTTGTTGATAACTTATGTTAACGCATACAACTTTAAATGTTAAAATGTATTAGTACAGTATATGTTGAAACAAAAAAACTAAACGTGAAAAAAAGTGTTGTAAAATGTTGCATTGTTAATTTATGTTAACTAATAGTTAACTAATGTCAACAAATACAAAGATATTGTAAAGTGTTACCTATATTTCTAAATTAGTCAAATAAATGGATCATTTAGCTCTATTCCCCTTAGTTCAATATACAGACTTTCTCTGTAATGGTTCATAGAGCAGCCATCTTGTTAGTACATGTTGATGAGGCTCAGTTACATTAATAGACATTCAGATCCAATTGAAGGGCAGTGGGTTTTTCCTTAGCTGGGAATCAGAGCAGGTCTTGGTTGGATTTTTTTTGTCATTGCATTTTAATTTCAAACCAAACCCTGCTGTTGCCATGACATCAAACCCCTCTGTAAATACTCCCAGGATTTTTGAGCATGTAGGCCCCAGGAGAAGAGCGAGAGAGAGGGGGAAAAAGGAAAAGATTGCTCATGTTTTTTCTGCTCAGAGAGTCAGGAATGATAAAAGGCTAAATGTTTTTTTTTTTTTTTTCTACATTTCCACTTCACCGCATGTACAAGCAAAAATAAAGTTTCTCATTTTTGTATCAGAGTTGTGAAACAAGAAAATGCATACTCGGACATTGCATGAGAACATTTTGAGTAATGGAGAGTGTCATTATATATATGCAGTAGATCCTACCATCATTTACTCACCCGCATGTTGTTCCAGTAGCTCTGTCACCATTCATGGAAAAAAAGATTCAATGGAAATCTGCGTAAATGTCTTAATTTATGTGTGAGAGTGTTCACTGTACAATTTCAATGTAAAGTAATGCAACTTACTAATGTGTGATGAACTTAATTTAGACTCAATTTAAACTTTGTTGTTGTAAAGTGATTTTTAAAGAAATGTCAGTGCTAACTACAGTAAGTAGAGACTGGATTATTTTATTTATGCTTAATTTTAGCAGTGAATGCCAAACGCTATCCTTATACCATTTCACCAGCTATTACATTGTTTTGGACCATTAAATAAATTATGCTAAATGTCAGTGTTTTTCAATCACACACTGTACTTTACTAATGCATAAATGGTAAAATGCAGCTTTAAGTAATTACTTTTGTGACCATCATAAAGGATTGTTTAGTGGTAGCTCACAGTTAGAGAGTCATCGTGTTGTGTTTGGCATGGGAAAAGAAAACTCTTAAAAGCATGCCATTTAAACAAATCAAAAAGACCTTGCATCACTGAAGTGAGCATAATATTCTGTTTAGAGATGCTCGCTAAATGCTTCTGTCTGGTCTTTAGGGCTGGTTGTGCTACACTGATTCTGTGAAATCAATAGGGATGACTCCTCTTTACCCAAATGGCATCTTAATCATGCAGCAAAGCCACACAGACCCAGATGAAGGTCCATACCTAAATTCCTGCAGTCAATCCATCAATCAAACTGCATTCCTACTTAAAGGTGAAGTGTGTCCTTTTCGTCTGTCATTTCTTGTTCCAGTTTAATATGCAAATACAAGTATGCTTGAGCCATTTGCAGGTTCATTCTCCATGAAAGTGCTCAGTGTGTTCCATTACAGACAGAAATGTATACAGGTTTGAATATGCAATAAAGTTTTCATTTTTGGGTGAGCCATTAATTTACAATAAGTTGACAGTCCTCAGACAAATTTAAAAGTGCACTCCAGTTGCAACCTTGGGTATAGTTAACACCCATTGTGTTTTTTTCTTTGACAAGTCATTGACATGTAAAATGTTGCATTATCAGATCTGTCCAGACTCTTCCCTATGGTTTTATAATGTGCTTTATTTAGTTGTCACTCTCACCCACTGGGTCAGATCTCTTTCTGCCAACTGTACACCAGACCACAGAGACTATCTGTGAGCAGTTGAGACAAAAATATTACACTACACCTTATCATTCTTCAAACTGTGACACACAGCTATGTGTGGGTTAGTGAAGCTGGATGATGAGTGGCAACTGGTGCACATGGCAGTTTTGCTGTTGCCCCTGACTGGACTGCAGCACAGCCGTGCCACAGGATGTTTAATGTTATAACAGCATCTGTTTATGGAAGCTGGTTTTTGGTGTTTCTATGCCCCTCACTAACCTCCCATTGCCAGCTACTCAGCCTGCCACTTTCCGCCGACTCTTCATTTATCACGCTGCTCTCTCACTAGCTTTTGAGTAAACTCTCTGTGTGAGACTGTCTACTGTCCCTGCTGAACAAGGGCAATGTTACTGCCATGGCTGGACAGTGGTGCACCTCTCTCTGTTTATCCCTGTCAGAATACGTATCCTAATTTGGTTGTGTGTTTCCACACTGTGCTCAAGAGACAAGTGCATTGGTCATTCTAAGATGATGAATATGGAATGAAAATAAACATCTAGGTTACGTATGTAACCTTCATTCCCTGATGGAGGGAACGAGACTTTGTGTCGAAGAAGCGACACTAGGGGTCTCTCTTGAGCGCCAAATATGCCTCTGATCTCTGAAAAAATCCTAGACGTTCTCCGTCTGTCGCTCACTTCGACGTTGTGTCGAAGAAGCGACACTAGGGGTTCAATTGAAATCACGCCATGCGCTGAGCCTTGTACGTGTGCTGCTGACACAGGAGCGGGCATGTATTTTACGTGCAAAGGCGACCAGCTGTGTCAGACTGCATGTACGCTTCCCCAATGCCCCATAAAAGTTGTCAGAATCCTTCTTGTTACCCTAAACAGGGGAACAAGGCAACGCTTGCCAACCTGGGAACGGGCCGAGCCTAGCTGGGCCTCTTTTCTCTCTATGTTTCTCGCATAGAGCCAAACGACTGGGGCCTTACACGCATCGTGGGAAGGTGATCTTACCCAGTTTCCTATTCTTTCAGGGGGAAAAGACCCTGCGGACACCACACCTGGCCAGGAAGGGGGAGGTAAAAGTGGCGAAATACATCACATGGGCCTCTTAGGTCACATGTGGGAAAATGCCGCGGTGGTAGATCCAGCCTCAAGGAGGGGAGAGGCGTGGCATGGCGACCGGGG
The DNA here is from genome assembly GCA_032164185.1 of Moxostoma hubbsi. Lineage (NCBI taxonomy): Eukaryota > Metazoa > Chordata > Actinopteri > Cypriniformes > Catostomidae > Moxostoma > Moxostoma hubbsi. The sequence goes on along the minus strand of JAVLUX010000011.1, from coordinate 22,911,853 downwards.
GGCAGCTGGAACTGCCTAAGGGAGACGTGGGTCCACTCGTAAGGGGACCGTACCGTGGAAAATACACACAGGAGGAAGTCCCCGCAGGAGTCCTGACCTGTGGAGCACCTATTCCAGTGCAGGGTAGATTTGAGTACCCGCAGTGGATTTGGTCAGCCAATTGCTCCGCTGAATTGCGGACCCACAGGGCTAGGGAGGAGTCATCCAGGGAGCCGAGTTAGTGGGATCTCTTGGGAGAAAAAAGCGCACGATTTTACCTTGGCTGATGGAAAGGGTGCTAGGCGCAAGCAGTCCACCTGGTCAATCTGTCAGCGTGTTACCGAGTTCTACCGGCTCAGACTTGAGAAAACATGGAATGAAACTGACTCTACCCTGAGATTGTAAAATCTCGCACGGGTATTAGGTGTTGCCCAACCCGCTGCTCTGCATATGTCTGCCAGGGAGATGCCTCTGGCCAGTGCCCGTAAGGACGCAACACTCCTTGTCAAGTGTGCTCAGACCCGCAAGGGGAGGGGCACGGCCTGGGTGTGATAAGCCAATGTAATGGTGTCAACTACCCAGTGGGAAAGCCTCTGTTTGGAAACAGCGTTCCCTTTCCGCTGTCCACCAAGGCAGACAAAGAGCTGCTCAGAACATCTAGAGCTCTGCGTATGGTCCAAGTAGGTCGCAAAGCACGTACCAGACACAGCAACGAAGGGCTGGGCCTGCCTCCTCCCGGGGCAGCTTCGCTTGCAGGTTCACAACCTGGACCCTGAGGGGAGTCGTAGGAACCTTGGGCACGTAGCCTGACACATGAGTGTCTGCCTGACCGAACTTCAGGCAGGTGTCGCTAATAGAGGAAGCTTGCAGTTCCCCGACCCTCTTGATTGAGGTGAGCGCGATCAGGAGGGCCGTCTTCAGGGAGAGGGCCTTGTTCGACTGATTCTAGCGGCTCGAAAGGGGGGGGGCTCTGAAGGCCCGAGAGGACCACTGAGAGACCCCAGGAGGGGAACAGGCTTGGCCGGGAAGGATTTAACCTCCGGGGAACCTGATGATTAAGTTGTGCTTACCCAAAGACTTGCCGTCTACTGCGTTGTGGTGGGTAGCAATAGCAGCCACATGCACCTTCAAGGTGCCTCTCCTTCTGCCTCTCCTGCTGAAATAAAAGCACTGACCTATCTGCGCACCTCTGTGGGTCTTCAGCCTGGGAAGAACACCAATCTGTGAACAAGAGCCACTTCAGGGCATAAAGTTGCCTGGTAGAGGGGGCTCTGGCTTGGTTGATCGTGTCTACGACGGCAGGTGGTAGACCAGCTAGATTTTCCGTGTCCCGACCAAGGGCCAGACGTGGAGGTTCCAGAGGTCTGGGTGCGGATGCCAGAGCGTGCCCCGTCCCTGAGAAAGAAGGTCTTTCCTCAGGGGAATTCGCCAGTGAGGGGCTGTTGCGAGGAGTATGAGGTCCAAGAATCAGGCCCGAGTGGGCCAGTAGGGAGACTTGTTCCTCGTCCTCCCTGACCTTGCACAGCATCTGTGCAAGAAGGCTCACTGGGGGAAATGCATACATTCGCAGCTCCGAGGGCCAACTGTGTGCTAGTGCGTCTGCCCCGAGGGGAGCCTCTGTTCGGGCATTCCAGAGCGGGCAACCTGGGCCTTGCCGAATCATTCCCAAATCAGCTGGGCTGACTGGGGGTGAAGCCTCCACTCTCCACCGGGCAAGCGCTGTCATTGCACATGCCACCCAAACCCAATCTGGAGGTGTCAGCCATGACCAGGACTCGTCAGACACCTGCTGCAATGGGACTCCTGTCCGCAGAAAGAAGAGGTCTGTCCAGGGTTTTGACGTTTCGCAGGTGCGTGCCACGGTGCCATGCTCGTCTCAAGTCCTGGGCCAGTGCTGAGGCGGTCTCATATGCATCAACCCCAGTGGCACGGCAGCCGTGGAGGAAGTCATATGCCCCAGGAGCTTCTGGAAAGGTTTTAAAGGGACCGCCTTGCCCGGCCTGAAGGTGGCGAGGCATTTTACCACTGACTGCACATGCTCGTTGGCGAGCTAGCTCTTTTCCCGATTGACCTGAGGCCCTAAACGGTCTGAGGTGTCTGAACACCTGGGACATGCCGAAGGGGGGGACCTTGTACTGATACGCATGGCCATTGAACGCGAGCCATAGAGAGGGTCGACGTCGAGGCAAGATTGAGACGTGGAAGTACGCGTCCTTCAGGTCTGCAGCTGCGAACCAATCTAGATGCCAGACGCAAGTCAGTATGCATCTTGTGTGAGCATTTTGAATGGGAGTTAGTGCAAGGCCTGGTTGAAAACTCGCAAGTCCAAGATCAGTCGTAATCCGCCGCCATTTCTTGGGTACGATGAAGTAAGGGCTGTAGGGACCCTTCTTCATCTCGGTTGAAGGGACAGGCTCTATCGCGTCTTTGAGTAAGAGACGATTTCCACACACAGAAATTTGGCGTATTCGCCGTGCACTGCGGTAAAGCGGACTCCCGCGAAGGGGGGGCGGAGGCCTGGCAAACTGAATTGCGTAACCGAGTCGGATGGTCCTGGCCAGCCAGTGTGACGAACTGGGAACTCGAAGCACTTATCTTGCTCTGCACACCCAACAGGGGGCGGGTTAGTGACTGAGGAGGAGATCCGGTGGAGGCGTCCTCTGGACTCGTCTGATCTGATCAGAGCAAATACACAGCTGGCGTTGAACGTCCTTTTCAGGATGCGTCTTTTTAAATACATCTTTCCACCTCTGTGTAGTTTCTGGATGCTGATGATGGATCCACCTATGACGGTCATAAAAGCTGCCTCGCGTGTCTAATTAGTCTTAAGGAATTCTTGAATAATTTAAATGGTTTTGGCGTCAACAGGCCCTGATTAGATGCGTTTCTCAGAAGGGTGTTTACATAGTATGCATTCATATGCTCAAAAATAGCCATGACAGAGTGCAACAGAATGAAAATGTAACTACTTTAACTTGATATGGCGTCTTAAATACCCAATGTTACTGGTGGTAATAGTGACAACCGAAAAGAAAGAGACATCCATCATCATGTGTATGGCTGTAGTAACAGTGTTTCATTGAAAGTGAAAGAATGAAAAGAAAAGAAAAAGAGAGAGGAAGAAGTAAACATTTAAAAGTAGATAACCTCACTAATTGACAAGTTGACCATTAAAAAACTCAACAAGAGTTCTCCACCATGATACCAGAATTTACTCAGTATGGGGAGAAAATGTGATCTCAATGATTTGGACAGAAGTATGATTGTTGGTGCCAGATGGGCTGGTTTGAGTATTTCTGTAACTGCTGATCTCCTGGGATTTTCACACACAACAGTTTCTAGAATTTACTCAGAATGTTGCCAAAAACAAAAAAACATCCAGTGAGTGGCAGTTCTATGGATGGAAATGACTTGTTGATGAGAGAGTGTAACGAGGCACACGTGTCTGGTCTTATGTGTTACACTTGTATAAGGTTCAATATGGTTTGATATGGGCCAACTGATCAGAAGGTAAGGAGCGGCTACTGGAGAGAGGGAAACAACACAGCAGGTAGGTGAAAACCAAGAACTTCATTTACTGGTTGGAATCTCGCATTCATTGAAGGAATTCTTAATTGCAATCTGTCTGGAGCATGTAAATCTGTCATTTAACAACATACAATGTATGATAATGCTTATAATAAACTCTTTTCTGAAATTTCAGGAAGTTGGACTCTTCAACTCAAACAAATCAACTCAATTGATAACAATTGTCATACACTTTGTACGAAAATGAAATAATAAAATAAAACTTCTTGGAAAACTCAGACTCACTTTGGTTATGACCCAATAAAATTTGAAAGAAACAATAAACAATGTTCTCAAAATAATATATTACAAACTCAGTAACTCAAATCACTCTTTCCCTTCAAAGTGTAACAGTCTTTTCAGCCAAATGAATCAAATATTCAAAATCCACTGAATTGATTCAGTTAATGTCAGTTCAGAGTCAAATGACCCGGATCAAAAGAGTTGTTGACTCTTTAGAATCGTTCAGTTCAGAATCAATGTCTCTCCGTTCGAAGCTCGAGGAAAAATACGCAAAAACAAAGTCTCAGTCCCATTTGTCCAAAAACAAAAAGGAAAAGATTTCTCATACCAGTTTTGATGAATTCAAGATCAAAGTTCAACGATCAAATGGTCTCCGTGGGTGGCTCGCCTTTTACATACGCTCATATGCGTCTCACGTATCCAGGATGGTGATCACAATTTCTCAGAAGAAACACATACTAGGGGTGTCCATGGTTAACCGATTAACCGTTAAAAATTGTGTAACCGAGTGAAACATTTTGCTCGGTTAAGTGGCGTCAATGGCGTGCATTGAATTTAGTTGTAATACATTTTTGCACCACCAGAGACTGCCAGAGCGCTCCCAGACATTTGTAATGTCCACAAGAAGTAGTCTTGACCAGTTTTCTAATATGAAATCAAATCCTTAACAAAAAAACAGGGCTATTCTGGTGGGTGCGGTGGCGCGCTCATGTAGCCTAAGGGTGGCGGCGTGGCGCTGCCAATAAAGCTCCTAAAATCTGTCACAAAGAACCGGCAAAAGTAATGGCGCTCTGAGACTTGAGATTAAATAAACGGCTTAAGTATTGTACATCTTGTAATATTAATTTTCACATGCAGTTACACATTGTCGGTTAAAAACAAGAAAGTGGCTGGTAAAAACATTGAGTGGCTGGTAGATTTTGAAATCCACAGTGGCCGGTGGACAAAAAAGTTAATTTCCATCCCTGGCCACACTATGGTTAACCGAGTATTAACCGTTAAGGGCCTCGGTTAACGGTTAATGAAAAACTTGAAAACGTGCAGCCCTAACACATACACAAAAAAAAAAAACCCAGCCTTGCAAAAACACAAGGCAGAGCAATAATTAATCTTATATTCAAACACTTTCATCAACACATATCATGTATACACTTCAAACAACGTATTAACTCAATATCTTGACACTTACACACGACATTGTCACTCTTCATTGACTCGTTTGCATCTCCACCCGTGATTAGCTTTAGCCCCACGTGCAAATTAAAACTAGCTCACACACTATGCATAAGCAGCCTATATGAACGCTAATGTCACACTACTGATTTGCCGCTGAGTCTGCAACAGTTTTCTTGTAAAATGTCAAGTCAATATAAAAAACAACTCCCCAAGGCAAGAATTTCACATTTTATTCAATAAGAAAATAATTTGCGGTGCTTTGGTGCTCCGTGTATCTACATCGGTTTTCATTCTCGATTCTCTGCCTCGTCTTCTTCTCACTTCGGCGTCAGCTCTTCAAAATTATCAATTTCACTCAGAAATGTAATCTTTTGATTGCATTCAAGTTTCTTTTTCACAATATCTATCTTTTGATGCAGAGTATCTGGAGATTACTCAGGGTGCATCTGCTCTGTCTGAGTCTCTCTCAATGTGTCTGACAGCGGCAGTGTCGCCATCGCAGTCTCAGTGTGAGGGAGTGTCAATCAATGCAGCACGATCCATGATTGGACAAAACACTTTCTCTTCTAAAGCACTCGGTTTTCTCTCTTATTATCTTTCTTAATTTTCCCATCTTTTTACATATCTCTCAACTCTTCTACTGGTAGCCTGGATCACCCGGGTTACAAGAGGTTGCCGGAGAATGGCCAGACTGGTTCAAACTGACAAAATCTACTGTAACTCAGATAACCGCTCTGTACAATTGTGGTGATAAGATAATGAGATATGAGAAGAATATTATCTCAGAATGTTATTCTGAGATGCGGGTTGGCGCTGTTTTGGCGGCACGAGGGGAACCTACACAATATTAGGCAGGTGGTTTTAATGTTGGCTGATCGTGTGTGTGTGTGTGTGTGTGTGTGTGTGTGTGTGTGTGTGCATGCGTACTCAAGCATATGTGCATGAAACACGTTGCTACAGATTGTGGACTAGAAGTCCATCAGTTGTAAAATATGCTAGGGCTGATGCACAGTACCACAGATAAGGTATTCTCTTAATTTGTATTTTTTTTTTACAATTTGCCCATTGGAAAAACATGACATAGCTATATTGTCCGATGTGGAATGAGAGGCTTGCAGATCTGGATTATTTCATGTAATAATACAGTTTCATATTCCATTCTGTATTTATATTATTTACTAGTTTTGAGCTCTTTGTTGTATACATTTCTACATAACATTTTTCCACTACAAATCTAGAGTTATGTGAGATTTTAATTTGCCAATGGAATATGACTGTTTATAGATATTGTATAGCTATACCATATTTTGTTCATGGTTTTACGAGTTAAACTTATGACTTCCATTTGGTTAAGAGACATGTTTGCATGTGAGACACTAAAAACTTGATGAATGGAAATACAATGGTGCATGTGTAACTGATTATAAATTAGACATGTATGTTTACAGTAGAGATGTCAGGTTCAGATGGTTTGTGGTGCTGATGAGGTCCATGGATTTTTCATTCCCGTATACACACAGTGGGGTCCAAAATTCTGAGACATCTAGTGAAAATGCTTGTATTTAGCTTTTTTTATTATTTTTTCTTTTTTAAAATCATTAAAACACAAAAAGACTGAACAGTGTTAGTTGACTAATTGACTTGTTCATTCAACTAAATTATTATATTGTTTATTATGGCCAATTATATTAATATATATATATATATATATATATATATATATATATATATATATATATATATATTTGTATCTGGCATTTTGATAATAAAATAATTATTAATTAATAAAGTAAAAAGCTAATATTGTAATATTTAATTAAATTGTATTGACTGGACAAATATATTTTTTGTTGCATTTTAGCTTTAAAAGTTTTAAAAATATTGAAAGTTTAAAATACTGTATATGTTGTTTTTTCTGATTTAGAGAAAGGAGTAAAATTAGTTTCATGTGCTGACGATTCAAGCTACTACAACTGCAAATCAGTTAGAGAATAAAGTTTGTGTGTGTGTGTGTGTATGTAGGTGTATATATATATATATATATATATAACATTAAGTGAATTATCTTTACATTTTCCATGTAAGCATCAAGATTTCAGATAATTCATTCTGCATAGAATACAGTATATAACTAGCTTGCTGTAATTGTTGAAAAATAGTTTCATGTTCGTTGAGAGGAAGGTCATGACTCGCCTTGCATATGGCAGGTACAATTAGATTTTTATTGGAAATTACTATTAATAATAGCTTTCTGTGGTACTACACAGTTGTCCAAATATGATTATTAAAGGTTATAGGAACCTCTTAACAAGAGCAGTGTCTGCAGCAGAGTGGGAAGTGATGTTTTGAAGAGGACACAAAATGAGAGAGAGAAATATGCCATTGCTCACACTTTAGCCTCATCCTCGGCTCGACACAAGATCATTGAGGTCACTGAGGATCTGATAGAACAGATCTTTCTAGTTTTTCTTTACTCTACTTTTAGATACATCAAGTGCATTTCCATTGTGGGTAGTGCTAGTGTATGGTCCATCACCTGCTCTGTCACATTGAAACTGCTATGTGGCACCCACATTACAAAGCACAATACAAATCTGATGCAACATTTTTTACCTTTTACGTGGCAGAGAGGTAGAGACTTAATGAATTAACCAATGTGGTACATGGAAAGGGATAAATAATTGATATGGGAATGGGGAAAATAAGGTGGAAAAGGATAGTCACATAAATTCTACATGAAAAGGAGATTTATCAGGGACTGAACTGGTTGTTCAGTGGAAAGTGAGAGAGAAGTGTGAGATAGAGTGAAAGATGTAATATAGATAGTTACAGAGAATGTTGGGATGTTGGGGAATGGTATAAATAATACATAGCTGGAGCATAATGGAGTGTCAGTTGGAGACAGAGAGGTAAAAGGAATAAGGTAGATGCATTTCCTCACTGCTAGACAGAGGGATGGTAATGATAATATGCTAATATTGTAATATTTCAATAATGGTATTGGCTGGACAAATATATTTTGGTTGCATTTTGGCTTTAAAAGTTTTAAAAACATTGAAAGTTTAAAATATTGTAATTAAATTTTTCTGGTTTAGATGAAGGAGTAAAATATGTTTCCTGTGCTGACGATTCAAGCTACTTCAACTGCATATCAGTTAGTGAATACAGTGTATATATATATATATATATATATATATATATATATATGCACACACACACACACACACAGACATACTGGCAGCCAAAAGTTTGGAATACTGTATAGATTTTGCTCTTATGAAAAGAAATCGGAAAAGTGAAAATAAGTTCTTTTATCCACTCTAATCCCTTTTGTCAGTGTGTTTCTGGCCTGATTGTACAAGATTTTATCCCCACTTCTGTAAGCATCCTCTTTGGCCTGAAGAAACTGAGTTTTGCTGTAAACCAATTGTCATTATATATATATTATTATATAAGTTATATAGAATATTGTGCAGATTTTGCTCTTATGGAAAGAAATTGGTAATTTTATCAACCAAAGTGGCATTCAACTGATCACAATATATAGTCAGGACATTAATAACATGAAAAATTACTATAAATAAATAAAATTCAGAACTTCTTAAACTACTTCAAAGAGTTTTCATCAAAAAATCCTCCATGTGCAGCAATGACAGCTTTGCAGATCCTTGGCATTCCAGCTGTCAGTTTGTCCAGATACTCAGGTGACATTTCACCCCACGTTTCCCGTAGCATTAGAGATGCACTGATTGCAATTTTTTTGGCCGATTTTTTTCTGATTCCGATTTTCTTTCTAAGAACTATTATTGACTGCATATACAAACAAAATCGACCTTTCTTCAATGCAAAAATTTATTTTCAGAATAAAATAAATTATTAAACATTATAATTTCCCCCAAACTGCATTATGTTACAGGATCTTCTCTCACTTAAACAACTCTCAAAATAAAGTGCTCTGTGACTAGAAAGAGGTAGAAATAACAATTAACTGCAAATGCTTTATATAACAAAACAGATGTCATTTCCCACTATTTTTATAAATGTCCAAATATCAGTTGTAAAATGGATTGCTGCTCCAAGATCGGCTTGTAACCATACCTGTCATCACTCACCCTGTTTTTCCCGGGAGTCTCCCGCATTTTACACCCATCTCCCGCCCCTCCTCCCATTTTGTTATTGCTTCCGGGAAACTCCCGTAATTTGTATGGCCCAAACCACTTTATATGAATAAGCACATCAATATATTATTCCAAGGTTCTCCAGTTGCCAGATATTGTATGAAACGCATCCAACTCACACAATCGACACATCATACAAATTTCAACCCATTTGTGACTTCAACCTGGCAATCAAAACCCAGCTGCTCTGTTGAAATCTGCACAGGCAGTAGATGCAGGAAGTTGAATCAAGCATCACTGGTAGATTGGAGTAGAAGACTGAGCTGGTGCTCCGGCAGAAAAAAATAAAAAAATTAAATATATATATATATATATATACATGTAAATTTAACAACAGCTGGACGGAAGAATTTAATTTAATATCCCGAAGCCATATCGATAATACCCACGCCTTTTGCAATGTGTGTCACATTGATTTTAATATCGGACACAGTGGGAAAAATTACGTTACTCAGCACATTAAATCACAACGGCACAATTTGTATATATTTAGCCTGTCTCTGCCATTCAGCACCCCACTTCCCTTCCTGGATTTGTGTACCCAAATGTTCACAGGTATGCTTGTAATAGGCTGTGTGTGTGACATGACACGAGATTAAACAACTCGGGCAACGCGACGTGGGAAAAATACCACCTACTTTGTATCGAGGAAATGTATCAGATTTCTGAATCCTCTGTCCTCAACTATGGAGAACGGCTGGTCATCCAGGACCATGAATTCCATATTTTTCCTCATAATTGCTTTGGTCTTTTCGCTGATCATACCAAGGAAAGAAAGGAGAGGATGCTGACTTGTGGCTGTCTTTGAGCTCTGGCTAGCTTTAGCCGCTTTCCCTTTTTTAGCTTATTTTTTAAAATGGGCATTTTCAGCTGGGTGATGTGTCTAATTAGGTTTGTTGATCTGAACGTTATTGTGGTGGTTCCCCCACGGTTTACTTTAGCCTTATAATTATTACACATTGCAAACTTTATTTATTCTTCACTCACCGTGAAGAACGTCCACGTTATTGCGGCTGTGACGTTATTGCCTGCGCCGCTGTCAACAAAACAGATCCGGGCCGAGCATGCAGAAAATCCGCTGATTCCGGTCTCTGGCCGGTCGATCGTTGCATCTCTACTTGCCATAGATGTGGCTGTCTTATCGGGCACTTCTCATGCACCATACAGTCTAGCTGATCCCACAAAAGCTCAATGGGGTTAAGATCCATAACACTCTTTTCCAATTATCTGTTATCCAATGTCTGTTTCTTTGCCCTCTTAAACCTTTTCTTTTTCTGTTTCAAAAGTGGCTTTTTCTTTGCAATTCTTCCCATAAGGCCTGCACCCCTGAGTCTTCTCTTTACTGTTGTACATGAAACTGGTGTTGAGCTGGTAGAATTCAATTAAGCTTTCAGTTGAGGACATGTGAGGTGTCTATTTTTCAAACTACAGACTCTGACGTACTTATCCTCTTGTTTAGTTGTGCAACTGACCTTCCACATCTCTTTATGTCCTTGTTAGAGCCAGTTGTCCTTTGTCTTTGAAGACTGTAGTTTACACCTTTGTATGAAATCCAGATTGCACTTTATTTGACAGTATGTGTACTTTCAGAATAAAGTACTTATAATAGGGAACAATGGGACTTAAGTTACACCTTAAGGAAAATTTGCTTTTTTTTCTCTGGTGTCTCCAGGTTCAAGATTGTTTTATTTTTCTCCCACATTTATTTTTATTGAATATTGATGGGGAAACATAATTTGTAGTAACAGAAATAACAACAGAAGGTTGTTTTGAATACAATAAATGTTGGCAAGGGAGCATTTTACCCCACACTTGGGATTAAAGGCTCCCTCAGTTGGGGTAAAAGGCCCCGCAGGGGGGTTATATTGAAATAATGTAGACACTGGGCCAATGTTATAGGGCACAATTTGTCAACTTATTCAAATACTTTCCAGACTCCAAGATGCTTTTTTAGTGACAAATTAAGAACATGTTTACTCAAAATAAGCATAATTTCTTGTTTATTTCAATCATATTTGACATTTCATTACATCTCAAGTATTCTATAAACAAATTTGTAATTGGATCAGTCAATGTGAGCCCACTTTTTCCATAGCAAATCTATTCCCTCTACTTAAGAGAAACAGTGTGTTTTATTGGGGCCTTTAGCCCCTGCAACAGTGGAGCTTTTTACCCCAAATGCTATCCTTTCACTTACTGGACATTTATTGAAAATGTGTGATATAAGCACATTGAACAAAACTAAAAATGACAAATAAGCACTTTGTTTAAAAATAAATGTGATAATTTCCAGGATATTCATTAGCTACATCAATTTATATAATTTAAAAAAATGTAATTAAATATTAGATCAAATTGCCTCAAAATCAATCTTTAGACACAATGATCTCATGGAAGAAGAACATTTTGCAGTTCATAGTGATAAACAGGTATTTAAAACTGTGGTAGTTTTTGATACTATTTAGTATTTTGGGAGAAAATAGGTTATGGTTAGGCTTGGGTAAGGATTAGGGTTATAACGTAGTAATTACTTTAGTTGTTGTAATTGTATAGTACGGAAATGTAGAACAGTACTGTAAAATAAAGTGCTACCGAAATCCATTTAGAGATCCTTTTATGCTGAGACAATCATATTTCTAAAGCATTCATTCATGAGATGTGTCTAAAGTGCAGCCTGATGTTTATCATATGATCATGTGTAGGAATGAATGAGAAAGTATTCCAAGCGCCACAAGCTTTTGCTTCAGATATGATTTTGATGTTATTTTTGTTGGGTTTGTTGGGATTTTGAGTGGATGGGAAGAGCTATTGCAGCCATAGAGCCTGAACTAAAGAATGAACTTAGCCTGATATCATCCATTGATTTGGCTGGTGGGAATGAATGGACATATTCAAAAATGGTTTAGCTTTAGAAATGTGTGCCATACGCTTATGCAAAGTGCTTCTTGTATTATGTACACAAAATGAATGTTTACATGCCCACAGGTTTAGGGGTACAATAATTGCTTGTGCTATTTTGTCTTTATTCTTGGCTGGCACATGCATAGATAACCTCATACTGACACACACATACACACACACACACACACACACACACACACACACACACACATACTCATACACAAACACATAATCTCCATAAGTTTATCTCCTTGCCACAAACGTATGACGTCAGGTTGCCTGGCAGCTGCCTGGCAACAGAATCCCTCTCCATGCCCCATCATGTTGATCAGCACATTACTTCAGCTGCACATTACTGTAACATACAAACTTTTGTATCAACTTTGTCTCTGTATACTTCTTTTTTCTATTTACTTTATTAGCCTTTTAGTGTATTGGTTGGATGCACTGTATAGCTAAAATTATTATGAGGAGGGCAGTTATTATTATGAGGAGAGCACTCATACTATGAGTGATGAGTTCAAGCCTGACTGGAAGGAACAGCATTTTTGTTTTTACTGTAATAAGGTAGGGAGAAATGGACAGAGTGTGCATGAGAGGGACGGAAGGAGTTGCATGGTGGGAGGATACATAATATTTTCCATCGTCTGTTGATACTCAATTAATGGTGAGATCACCATTTACTCTGAAATTACTATGAAAATGAATGGTGACTGAGGCAAATATTCTGTCTTAACTTTCCTTTTGTGTTCCATGGAATAAAAAAGTTATACATGAGGGTAAATAAATGATGACAGAACTTTCATTTTTGGTGATATATCCCTTTATATCCTTCACCAAGCACCAATTTCTCTACAGATGATGGTTATGTCTTTATATTTTTTGTCCTCATTTTGTTTTCATCGTTTGACCTTGACTCTACCTCACATTTTCTACCTTTCACCACCCAGTAGAGCATATCTCGTTTCTTAAGAACGGAAGAAGTGGACTTGACTTCTTGCAGTGTCATTGCAGCAGGAAATTTTTGCACCTCGATAAAACTACATTTTCAACCTGTTTGAGGCACCACCGTAAGCATGATATCATCGTCTTAACAAGACCCTTATGGAGCTTTTGTCCTGCCTAGATATATATAGCAATGAATGGAAAAGTCAGGATGAAACCTTTAAAAAGCATGTTCAGAAGAGAAGTGTAATTTCAGTGTTCGTGAAAAGAAGAAAATAGCACATAACTATTGTAGCAAAATAACTCTGTTATTGCAATTGTTATTCCAAAAAAATTTAAATAAATTATGTTTATTTTTTGTAATCTTTCATCAACTTGTAGTAACTTGCCCCCTGAAATCTGATCTAACCCATAAACCTAGTTTTGTTGGTGTAACCCATTGTATTCAGTTTGATTCAGTGATGTTAAATAATATTTTGACTTTGATTTATATGGCACCACATGAAGCATTATTTTTTGATACTCTTCTATGATACGATTTGACATGTTTATTGAGTAGTTTAGTATGGTTTTAACAAAGTCTTTATATTATTTGCCTCAAATCATGTGTATTCCTATTATATTTGTTACGCCGAAAGGATAGTTTAATCTTGGAAATAAAAATGTTTGTGCAAAAAAGTTATCACATGGACCTCTATCCCATGGGAATAGTTTGATTGTATTTTTTCCTTTCTGTGTGAAATTTTCCACAAGAAAATAACAAATTACATTTTGAAATCACAGATGGTAACATAAGTTGTAGATATTCAGTATGGGACACATCATTTTAAAGTTAAATGAGTTGGAAGAGTATCGATGATGTCTCATACTGGGCCTCTTTTTAATGGATACAAAGTTTAAAGCTGTTTATGCTCACAATACACAGTAATGTCAACATTTTAATGTGTCATTTATTATTTCCACACTACCAGACAGGCTTGTGCAATTCTACATTATTGCATTGATCATTTCATTATACAATGATAATCATCGGTAATCAAACTGAATCCAAAGCAATGTTTCAATTAGTATCTCATTTCCCCAGCTCTGCTGTGCTTTTACCCAACTTGGTGGTATGCATTTAAAAGCATATTTTTTAAGGCATCAAATAAAACATGTATATAAAAAACTGCTTATACATTATCTGTTTGTTAATAATGAATTATGAACTGATTATAGACATGGAAATTGGAACATTCCATTCAGATGTTCAACATAATGTTGACATGCAGATATATGTATTATGTGCATTATGTGTAGTTTTGATAAGCCTGTGCTAGACTATTTATACATCCCAAATCAAAAACAAGTCTTGATTACACTGGCCCTGAAATAAATATATAGATCACACATACAATGTAATCAGAAATAATGACATAATGAGTCTGGCCATGTACACTCCCCAAGGTTGAATAAATAATCCATTTTGAAACAGAATAATAGGCAGGATTCCGCTCAGTGATTATCTCTGCTTTTCTTTGTCTGTTTCAACAGTTAAATCTATGCCAAGTTCTTTATCTTTATTTATTCACAACAGATTGCCATTTATTTTCCCATACATTCTCAATTCTCCATTTGTGCTGTTAAATTTTTTTTGCTTTATTATATTTCAAGTTTGGGATTTTACATATTTTTCACAGAAGTGAGTTTGCCTGTTTGAAGCTCAAGGATCAAGCAATATAATAAAAAAAAATAAAAAAAAAGCAATAGTGTGCAAAGGTGTAACGGCAGGCAACGGGAGAGGATCTAAGTGCAGCTTTTATTTAATTCAAAACAGGAAAACTAGGAACAAAGAAAACCACGGGGAACTTAGCGCTAAACATACTAGACATGAAATAACTGACAAAAAGACAGGGAGAAACAAGGGCTTAAATATACAAGGGGAAACAAGGAACACCTGGGAAAACAATCAGGGAATCAATCAGGGGAGAACCAATAAGAAAAAGAAACTACAAAGGACTAAAAAAACAAAAACAAAAAGGAAACAGGAACTTCAACATAAAAGCACAAACACAAAAGACAACAGTGAACATGACAGAGCCCCTGCTTTAAGGAGCGGATTTCAGATGCTCCAAAATTGTTCAAGGGGGTACAAGGGGCAAACAGGAAGTCCGAGGGGGCACAAGGGGAGCAAGGTAAGGACAGGGAGTCTGGGAAGTGGTCGTAGGACAAGGACTGGGTCAGTAGGGGGCCAAAGGGATGAGAGAGGGTAAGGGGGCCTGGGAGGTGGCCACAGGACAGGGACCGGGTCAGGAGGCCTAGGAGGAGGCCACGGGACAGGGAACGGGTCAGGAGGAGGCCGCAGGACAGGGAACGGGTCAGGAGGCTGGGGAGGAGGCCACAGGACAGGGAACGGATCAGGAGGCCTGGGAGGAGGCCACAGGACAGGGAACGGATCAGGAGGCCTGGGAGGAGGCCACAGGACAGGGAACGGATCAGGAGGCCTGGGAGGAGGCCACAGGACAGGGAACAGATCAGGAGGCCTGGGAAGAGGCTCAGGAGGTGGAGACGTGGAAGGCTTGAGGGGTGGAGCCCTGTAAGGGGGAGCCGTGGGAGGCTCTGGAGGCAGAGCTCTGGAAGGCTCTGGAGGCGGAGCCCTGGAAGGCGGAGCCCTTGGAGGAAGAGCCCTTGGAGGAAGAGCCCTTGGAGGAAGAGCCCTTGGAGGCACGGGAGGTCGGAGCCCTGCGAGGCGGAGCTCTGGGAGGCTCAGGAGGCGGAGCCCTGCGAGGCTCGGGAGGCGGAGCCCTGCGAGGCAGAGCCCTGGGAGGCTTTCTTCTCCTCCTCCTCCGGACGGACGAGGCTGGCAACGCTGGCTCTGGGACGTACGAGGCTGGCAACGCTTGCTCTGGGACGTACGAGGCTGGCAACGCTTGCTCTGGGACGGACGAGGCTGGCAACGCTGGCTCTGGGACGGACGAGGCTCCCAGCTCGTGGGCCGTGGCAGGCGTGGGCGTCGGCTCGTTGGCCGTGGCAGGCGTGGGCATCGGCTCGTTGGCCGTGGCAGGCGTGGGCATCGGCTCGTTGGCCGTGGCAGGCGTGGGCATCGGCTCGTTGCCAGTACCCTCAGAAGCAAACGTCTCCAAAACCAAACTCACGTACCTCTCCCAAGTGCAATCACCAGTCTCCGGCGACTCGATCCATCCATGGGCAAGGAGGCCGAGCTGGTAAATGGACTTAAGATGCCCATCAGAAGAACCAGTGCATTGGGCAATGGTGCTAAACAGATGTGAGTATTCAGTTAAGGGGAGGTTTGCTCGGCTCAGCTGGAGGAAGACTGCTGCTAGATCCATGTTTATGGTCAGTTATTCTGTAACGGCAGGCAACGAGAGAGGATCTAAGTGCAGCTTTTATTTAATCCAAAACAGGAAAACTAGGAACAAAGAAAACCACGGGGAACTTAGTGCTAAACATGCTAGACATGAAATAACTGACAAAAAGACAGGGAGAAACAAGGGCTTAAATATACAAGGGGAAACAAGGAACACCTGGGAAAACAATCAGGGAATGGGAATCAATCAGGGGAGAACCAATAAGAAAAAGAAACTACAAAGAACTAAAAAAACCAAAAAGGAAACAGGAACAAAACAGGAACTTCAACATAAAAGCACAAACACAAAAGACAACAGTGAACATGACAAAAGGTGTTTTTTCCTTATCATGTCCCTTTCACATGTTTAAACAGTGTTTTTCTCTATACAAAAATAAATAAATAGAAATAAATAAAATAACAAAATATTTATCGCTCATTGCTTTTTAAACCAGTGGACATGAACTTACCTGCCATGCTGTACCTCATGGCAGCCCAATAAACTTTGTAGATTGTTGTCTTTTTACTCTGTCTCTTCCTCTTCTCATCAAAGCAAATTCTCATGCGTCAGCTTCTTGCAGAGATTTTATGTCAGTTTTTTCACTCCCTGTGGAAGTGCTGGCAAACTGCAGTTGATTTTTGTCTCTGCTTAAACTCATCGAGAGTGTCTGCACAGGGCAAAATTCAGAATGAGAGAGAAATAGAGACAGGACACGATTATTCTGCAGAGGCCGATAGAAAGAGAAACATTGATTGGTGCAGAATGCTGAGCACAGAAGCAGGACAAGCCCGTGTGAGTCATTTACTGAGTGCCCCTTTGAATTCAGAGCTACATGGAGAAGCAAAGCTATCCTTTTTGGGTGAAGTGGAGCAAAGAAAATGCCCACTTTAAGGCAAAGACAGCATATAGAACTGCATGCTGTGTATGGTATGCCTTGACAAAAACAAAAGAAAGTGATACAAAATTACTTTATGGAAATGTTTATTGCTCAAAGGTTGATATTTTATAGCTCTGGAGACTTATTGAACTTCTATTTTTGTTTTGTTTAAATCAAAATTGGAATTTTGTGACTTTAATTCCATGTTTGTTAGCTCTGAGGGTGTTTCTGGGGAAACAGATCCAAATATTATTGATGACTGGTGATACATAGAATTTTGTTTAATAAAATGCTCTCTAGAATGAGAATGTCTAAGCATAAACTTTGTTTAAGTTGTTTCTCTTAACATTCCTTATGAGAATATAAAAGCTCTAAAAAATAATGGGTTACGTAGCTCAGATAAGTTGGTTTTGAGAAAATTGGTTGGGAGATGTTTGGATTCATTTTGACATTCCTGACTTTTAATTGTTAGGGTTTGGTATCTTGGCAGACCTGAGCACAGTGTGAGACATTGTTGAGAACTTCTGAGACGAAGTCTCCATTTGCTCTTAATGTAATTTCTGTCTGACAGAAAAAACTGAGATATTAAAGAAATATATGGGCTATTGTTAGGCTTGGAGTTGATTATTTTTTCACGCAGAATCAGAAAAATGTCCCTATGATTATTGGTCTATATCTGCATTTTTCAAATATAAATACGACTCGTTCAACAGTTTTTGTCTCTTCGTACATATTTCTCAACACAACTTGTGTGAGTGGTAGGGTAACTTAAAGGGGGTCACAGAGCGGACACTTATGGCAGACGACATGGCGTTCGAAAAGTCTAAATAATAATTTTCTATGAATGTACGTACACCGCCGCTCTGTGTCTGTCAACTGTGTCAAGCTACGACGTCAGAGGCTGCTCAAAATTCTGCAGCGCCGATATACACTGGATGATATATTGTGTATATGTATCTTTTGTGCAGCCTACACAATGTATTTTAAGTAACAAGTACGTGTTTTTGAGGTTTGATAACTTGAATGAAACCTATTCAAGGTTACATATAGAGAACTTGCATAATAAACGTCACCATTTCTAATCATTCAGTTTGCACAGTTACTCCAGTTTCATACACTAACCAGCAAATCATCAATGTCACTTAGTTCATTCTTTAAGAAGTAAAAAAAGCTTTGCGTGAGTATGGTGACTAGATTCACAGCT
Organism: Moxostoma hubbsi; assembly: GCA_032164185.1. Lineage (NCBI taxonomy): Eukaryota > Metazoa > Chordata > Actinopteri > Cypriniformes > Catostomidae > Moxostoma > Moxostoma hubbsi. The sequence goes on along the minus strand of JAVLUX010000011.1, from coordinate 22,893,436 downwards.
TTGGACTGCCACATGCACTGCATCAACGAGTCCTGTGTGACAGTGATACCTGTGCTTTGTCCTACCCTTCTCCTCTGGTGTCACCCTCTTGTGGTCTCCCAAAGCTATTACGCCAGATTTCATAGAACGAAAAGCCAACTGACAGTGAATTGGAGAGCACAGAAATCAGGCTTCTAATTAAAATATTGGCTAATGTTAATATACAGTATCAATGCCTCAAAAATGTTTAGATTAAATAAATTGATGATCATTAATCAATGTTTTATGGCATTCCTAGCTATTGTCATTTGTTGATGTATGTTTGCAACATACCTGGAATGTCACAGATTTAGTGATACATACAGTATGCTTGACCTGATGCAGTGTATATTCAATAACCTTAAGTCAACTCTGAGGCATCACTAATACTGTTTTAATCTTCTCTCTCTCTCTCTCTCTCTCTCTCTCTCGATAGATCGCTCCGGTTGATAGGTCATAAGTTGAGTCTCACCATTATCGTCTGTGTGCACCTGTCACCTCCCCATCGTGGAGCTCCTCAAATCACAGCTCCTACTAGTGCCGTGGCATGGCACACACCTCACCTTGACCCTCGTCCTTGGGCCCCTCCCTTGTTTTGCCACTATACGCCAGAGACGCCTCTTCGCCATCTGCTCATAAAGGAAGCAGCTAAGATGCTGCCAGATCTCCCCATCTCATTCTCATACCTCACCCGACGATAATCACCTGAATTCCCCCTGCTTGCCTCACGTGCTCCAAACGGTAAGATGGGAGACTGGGTGTGTCTGAGCCCGGCTGAGTTCTCCCAGCTTCAGCAGTACAGTGAGTGTGAGTATCTGAGCTCAGCACAAGAACCATCTCCTCTGATCTCACATAGAGTGCCTGTTTGATTGGAATTGATTTTGGTGCTGCTAGGTGGTTAAGAATGTGTGAGAGGTTTTATCAGTCTATTTAGTTGGTTCTTGGCCATTATTTACGATGTGCCAGTCCACTCACCTGTTTATGGTGATGTTTTATTCAATATGTTTTTTAGGGGGATGTTTTGGGATGTGTAAACATTGTGAGACCACCAACAGCAGTTTTACGAAGCACTGATGGGAATGTAGGCTATATTGACAGAAGTTATTAATGTGTTGCCAGTGCTCTCTGCATCTCTATTGATTAGCAACATTTAAAGCAGTTATTGATGACTTCATTGAAATTGACTGAAGTAAGAGTTAAAGTAGTTCATGAGAAAAATACTTAAGTAAAAGTATTAAATTGACTTAAGTATCAAAAGTAAAAAAAGTAAATTGCATAAATTACCAAAAAGCTAATTATATCCATGGCGACTTATTTGATTGGTGGTGTGGTGCTGGAGTTTATATTAGGAGGAGTTAACTCAAGAACTGCTCTGACCAATCAGTTAGCGAGTAAATGTACTACTCATCTAGTACAAAATAACAAAGTAAACAACATGAATTAAAGGGATAGTTCGCCTAAAATGAAAATTCTCACACCCTCATGCCATTTCAGATGTTTTACATTCTTTCTTCTGCAGAACACAAATGAAGATTTTTAGAAGAATATTTCAGCTCTGTCGGCCAGAACTTTGAAGTTCCAAAAAGCACATAAAGGCAGCATAAATGTAACACATAAGACTCTTCTGAAGTGATCCAGTCGGATTTGGATGAGACTAACTCAATTGTGACTAAATTGTAACTCATTTTCACTGTATATCTTGCTTGCATCTCACTTACATTTTCATTTGTGTTATGCAGAAGAAAGTCATACGCATCAGGAATGGTATTAGGGGGAGTAAATTATGAGAGAATTTTCATTTTTGGATTAACTATCCCTTTATTGGTGCATTTAATCACATCAGAATGATCATATGTATTATTAGCGCAAATGAACAGCACCACAAAGTCATAAATCCAGTGAGAGTTTCTTTGAATACCATTTTTCTGAGAGGGGGGTTTATCCATTTAAGAAACATGGTAAGAATAAAGCAAACTGGTGACTGGACAGTTTAGATTTAATTCATTTCTTATGCTATTGATGAAGAATAGCCTGAAGCTTGCCAGAAAATAAAAATAATTTAGTTAGTTTATAGGCTATGAGGTGACAGGCTTGTGCAAAAAAAAAAAAAAAGCATGGTTGCCCACCAGTAAATGTGGCCAACACAAGAATCATGAAAATAAGACACACCTAATGTACATGTCTTTACATTGGTAAAAGTGAAAAAGATAAAAAATGGCAAAACAGGCCCATTCTGTCCAACTAAAATCACTTGAACACTCATTACTTCACAATTGCGACCTTGTATGAACTTCCCAGGAGGACTTGAATGTAGTTTAGCCTAAACCACAACATAACTGAAATAGTGTACCTTAGCAACCACCCAGAACAACCTAGTAACAACATACTGTATATCATCAATGTGCTAAAAGCAAAGAGAACACTTTAGCAACCACCTAGAACACTCTAGTTTCTAAAATAAATATTATCTGTTAGAAATTTTCATGAGCGCTGTTAATTATTTATACACATTGTGTCATACCTTGGTTAAAAATAGAAGGTAGCTTAAACACATTTGATCGAATTTCATTGCACGTATCTTCATCATTATTTCACAGCTTCATAATGTTAAAGCCAAAATTTGTCGAAGTAATTTGTAACATATTTAAACATGCATGAACAGTTTCTTGTCTTTCGTAGTGGAGACAGATGACAGAACACACGTTAATATCTGGCACGCACTTTACTTGTGATTTTGATTCAGATTCATGATTCGGGAAACAAATCATTCAGACCGCTTTTTGAATCTTTTTGATCAGTCCAAATGAATCAAATGTAAAAATCTGACTCAAAGGATTCTTTCATGAATCAGACAGCACTATTGAAGATCTTCATGCAATTTACATGTACATTTATGTTATTTTTTAAGTTTTCAGTTGCAAAGTAACAAAACGGTCTGGAGAAATTTATGAGTAATTTTCACTTCAAAATGTAGTGAGGTAAATGTAAAAGTACAAAGAAATATTTATACTCATGTAAAGTAGAAATATTAAAAAATGTCTTGTTTACGTATGTAACCTCCATTCCCTGATGGAGGGAACGAGACGTTGTGTTGAAGAAGCGGCACTAGGGGTCTCTCTTGTGCGCCGAATATGCCTCTGATCTATGAAAAAAGGCCAATGAGAGTTGGCGAACAGTATTTGCATACCCCGCTATCGGACATGCGGGTATAAAGGCGAGGGAAATACACACGTTCATTCAGGATTTTTCTGAGGAGCTGGGAGTGTCCGGCCACCTCAGCGGCTCGGCTCACTGTTTTACCTCGGCCGAGGGAAAGGGTGCTGGATGCAAGCGATTCACCCGGTCAGACCATCAGCGTGTACCGAGTTCTAGTGGCTTAGACCTGAGAAAACACAGGACGAGACTGACTCAACCCTGAGACTGTAAAATCGCAAAGCTGTTAGGTGTTGCCCAACCGTTGCTCTACAAATGTCTGCTAGGGAGGTGCCTGTAGCCAGTGCCCAAGAGGACGCAATACTCCTTGTTGAGTGTTCTTGGACCTGCACGGGGGGGGGGGGGGGGGGGGTCACGGCCTGGGTGCAATAGGCCAGTAAGGTGGCATCCACCACCCAGTGGGGAAGCCTCTGTTTGGAGACAGCATTCCCTTTCCGCTGTCCCAAAGCAGACAAGGAGCTGCTCAGAGCACCTAATGCTTCTGAGTGCAGTCCAAATAGGCACGCAAGGCATGTACTGGACACAGCAATGAAGGGACTGGGTCTGCCTCCTCCCGGGGCAGCGCTTGCAGGTTCACTACCTGGTCTCTGAAGAGAGTGGTAGGGACCTTGGGCACGTAGCCCAGTCGTGGTCTTAGGATCACATGTGTGTGTGCCAGACCGAACTCCAGGCAAGTGTCGCTAACAGAGAACGCTTGCAGGTTCCCGACCCTCTTGATGGAAGCGAGCGCGATCAGCAGGGCTGTCTTTTTAGAGAGAGGGCCCTGAGCAAACTGATTCTAGCGGCTCGAAGGGGGATCTATGAAGACTGGCGAGGACCACCGAGAGATCCCAGGAGGGGAACAGGCCTGGCCGGGATGGATTTATCCTCTGGGTGCCTCTTAGGAACCTGATAATTAAGTCATGCCTACCCAGAGACTTGCCGTCTACTGGGTCATGGTGAGCTGCGATATCGGCAACATACACCTTCAAGGTGGAAGGGGACAGCCTCCCCTCCAACCTCTCCTGTAGGAACAGGAGCACTGACCTAACTGCACACCTCTGTGGGTCTTCAGCCCGGGAAGAACACCAATTCGCGAACACTCCATTTCAGGGCGTAAAGTTGCCTGGTAGAGGGGGCTCTGGCCTGGTTGATCGTGGCTACGACCGTGGGTGGTAGACCAGCTAGATCTTCCGCGTTCCGTCAAGGGGCCAGACGTGGAGGTTCCAAAGGTCTGGGTGTGGATGCCAGAGCGTGCCCTCAGGGGAATTCGCCAGGGAGGGGCTGTCGCGAGGAGTACGAGGTCCGAGGACCAGGCCCGGGTGGGCCAATAAGGAGCCACAAGGGTGACTTGTTCCTCGTCCTCCCTGACCTTGCACAGCACCTGTGCAAGAAGGCTCACTGGGGGAAATGCGCAGCCCCGCAGGCCAGCTGTGTGCCAGTGCGTCTGCCCCGAGGGGAGCCTCTGTTTGGGCATACCAGAGCGGGCAGTGGGAGGTCTCTTGGGAGGCAAACAGGTCTACCTGGGCCTTGACGAACCATTCCCAAATGAGCTGGACCGGCTGGGGGTGAAGCCTCCACTCTCCGCGGGGCAAGCATCATCATGACAGCGCGTACGCTATCACATTGAGGTTGCCGGGGGTGTGAGTGGTGTGCAGCGACTTGAGTCCAAAGGAGGAGACGACGGGCAAGTCGTGACATGTGGCGGGAGTGTACACCGGCTTAGCAATTTATGTACGCCACCACAGTGGTGCTGTCTGACCTGATTAGGATATGTTTGTCTCGAACTAACGGGAGAAACTTCCGCAGGGCAAAGAAAACAGTCAACAACTCCAGGCAGTTGATGTGCCAGCGCAGCGAGGCCTCCTTTCCAACAGCCTGTTACTGCGTGCCTGTTGCACATGGCGCCCTAACCAATCTGGAGTCATCGGTCATGACGAAGACGCGTCAGGACACCTGCTGCGAGGGTACTCCTGCCCTTAGAAAACAGAGGTCTGTCCAGGGATTTAGTGTTTGGCGGCAGGCGGGGGTGATCGTCACACGGTGCGTGTGGACTCGTCTCGGGACTCGAGTCTGAAGCCAGTGCTGAAGCGGTCTCATATGCATCAACCCCAACGGCGTGTTCACCGTGGAGGATGCCATATGTCCCAGGAGCCTCTGGGAAAGTTTTAAGGGGGCCATTGTGCCCGGGCCTGAAAGTGGCGAGGCACCTCAACACTGACTGCGCACGCTCGTTGGTGAGACGTGCTAACATTGAGACTGAGTCAAACTCCATGCTGAGAAAAGAGATGCTCTGAACTGGAGTAAGCTTACTCTTTTCCCAGTTGACCTGAAGCCCTAAATGGCTGAGGTGCCTGAGCACCTGGTCTTTGTGAGTGCATAGTAACTCTCGTGAGTGGGCCAGAACGAGCCAGTCATCGAGGTAATTGAGTATGCGGATGCCGGCTTCTTGGAGCGGGGCAAGAGCTGCCTCTGCGACTTTCGTGAAGACGCGAGGGGACAGAGACCTGCCGAAGGGGAGGACTTGTACTGATACACCTGGCCATCGAATGCGAACCGCAGAAAGGGGCGGTGTTGAGGCAAAATTGAGACGTGGAAGTACGCGTCCTTCATGTCTACCGCTGCGGACCAATCTAGATGTCGAACGCAGATTAAGATGTGTTTCTGCATGAGCATTTTGAACGGGAGTTTGTGCAACGCTTGGTTGAGAACTCGCAAGTCCAAGATCGGTCGTAAGCCGCCACCTTTCTTGGATATGATGAAGTAAGGGCTGTAGAGACCCTTCTTCATCTCGGTTCGAGGGACAGGCTCTATCGCGTCTTTGAGTAAGAGAGGAGCGATTTCCGCGTGCAGGGACGTGGCATGTTTGCCGTGTACTGCGGAGAAGTGGACGCCCGTGAAGGGGGGCGGAAGCCTGGCAAACTGAATTGCGTAAACGAGTCAGATGGTCCGGGCCAGCCAGCGAGACGGGTTGGGAAGTGAGAGCCACGCGTCCAAACTCCGCGCTAGGGGCACCAAGGGGACGATTATTTTTGACATACCCGGCGGGGCTTCGCAGCGGGGCGGAGCAGGTAAGGCGGCATCTGGATACAGTGACGCATCTCGAGGCTCTGGTGCTGAGAAAAGACTCAAAGCACTTACCTTGCTCTGCACACCCGGCAGGGGGCGGGTTAGCGACTGAGGAGGAGGTCCAGGGTAGGCATCCTCTAGACTCGTCGGAACCAGCCAGCCGGGGAACAGTCGTGGGGGCTGGAGGCAGGTGGTCCACGTCCAGGATGCCGGGACTGTTGAGATCTGGCAGCAGAGTGCCGTGAGAACGGCATTTGCTGGCCAGGTGACCCAGAGACAAAAGGAAATAGCTCTGTTACTGAGAATATGAGAATGTGAAAACTAATCCAACAAAAAAATTTTCTCCTCCTAAGCGGTGTTACCATCTCCGGAGCTAACGTCTTGGTCCCTGGGTCGAGCGTCTACGGAGCGCCTGGGAGCCTTGAGGGGGTCCGTGAGATGGGGGCGTCTGCTTCCTGCGGAGTGCTCGACGCTGGGGCTGAGAGCTGGGCCCGGTTTGAGGAGGAGCAGGGTGTTTGATAGCCGCAGGAGGACGCCCTTGGCAAGCAGACGGGGCATGGCCCATGGCGGCAGGTTTGCGGCGGGGCAGGATGTGAGATGGCCTCCGTCTGCTTCACCGCTGAGGACTGCTGGGCAGAGTCGTCAAAGGCGCCGCCGAATGCACGGAGCTGGGAGACGGGGGTGTGGGAGAAGGTGTGCCTTTCTACCTACCGCATTTCGACCAGGTCCAGTCCATAGATTGCGTTTCTGGACCACAAGGGTGGCCATCGCCTGTTCGAGTGCCGGTGCTTCTGACCTCCTTGGCCCAGGAGCGCGGTTAGTCATCCAGCGCAGTTACTGCAGCACATCAAGAACAGGACTACCCAAGTGCAAAAGAAAGTAAAAAGTACAAAAGAATGCCGCGAACTTGAACATGTATATTTCCCTCGCCTTTATACCCGTATGTCCGGGGGTGGGGTATGCAAATACTGTTCACCAACTCTCACTGGCCATTTTTCATAGATCAGAGGCATATTTGGCACTCAAGAGAGACCCCTAGTGTCGCTTCTTCGACACATGTTCGAAGTGAGCAACAGACGGGGAACTGTTCTTAAGTACAGTAACAAAGTATTTGTACTTCGTTACTATACACATCTGCACAAAATAAATCAACAGGTTGATGAGGACCCTGACGGGAAGTGGAGGAGTCTTGTACCACCCTGAAGGGGTATAATTTGCGATAACTACCGGCTTACTGTACATTATCCCAATTACACAGCTGCTAACTAACTAAATATTGATTTGCATTGAAATTACGTAATTATTTGCGAAGAAAAAAAGTCGCTGAACAACCAAATTCCACCTCGGAATGTTCACTTTTTTTGTGCAATGAACAACTCACTGCTGAGTATCCAGCTAATTCCAAGACTACTTGCTATAAAAATAAATTGACATGAAACATTGAGTTGAGGTGAAATTTTTATTAGCTTACCTATAGAAATATCAGACTGCTAGATGGCACCATTGACTAATCTGAATAGAGTGCTCCAGAGAGCCATGTAATATTCTGAACAATTTGAGGGTGATGGATGTTCTTTTTTTATTGAAATGACTATATATATATATATATATATATATATATATATATATATATATATATATATATATATATATACACACACACACAGGTACTGGTCATATAATTAGAATATCATCAAAAAGTTGATTTATTTCAGTAATTCCATTCAAAAAGTGAAACTTGGATATTACATTCATTCATTACACAGACTGATATGTTTCAAATGTTTATTTCATTTAATTGTGATGATTAAAACTGACAACTAATGAAAATCCCAAATGCAGTATCTCTGAAAATTTGAATATTACTTAAGACCAAAACAAAAAAAGGATTTTTAGAAATGTTGGCCAACTGAAAAGTATGAACATGAAAAGTATGAGCATGTACAGCACTCAATACTTAGTTGGGGCTCCTTTTGCCTGAATTACTGCAGCAATGCGAGTTGATCAGTCTGTGGCACTGCTCAGGTTTTTTGAGAGCCCAGGTTGCTCTGATAGTGGCCTTCAGCTCTTCTGCATTGTTGGGTCTGGCATATCGCATCTTCCTCTTCACAATACCCCATAGATTTTCTATAGGGTTAAGGTCAGGCGAGTTTGCTGGCCAATAAAGAACAGGGATACCATGGTCCTTAAACCAGGTACTGGTAGCTTTGGCACTGTGTGCAGGTGCCAAGTCCTGTTGGAAAATGAAATCTGCATCTCCATAAAATTGGTCAGCAGCAGGAAGCATGAAGTGCTCTAAAACTTCCTGGTAGATGGCTGCGTTGACCTTGGACCTCAGAAAACACAGTGGACCAACAACAGCAGATGACATGGCACCCCAAACCATCACTGACTGTGGAAACTTTACACTGGACTTCAAGCAACATGGATTCTGTGCCTCTCTTCTCTTCCTCCAGACTCTGGGACCTTGATTTCCAAAGGAAATGCAAAATTGACTTTCATCAGAGAACATAACTTTGAACCACTCAGCAGCAGTCTAGTCCTTTTTGTCTTTAGCACAGGCGAGACGCTTCTGACGCTGTGTCTTGTTCAAGAGTGGCTTGACACAAGGAATGCGACAGCTGAAACCCATGTCTTGCATACGTCTGTGTGTAGTGGTTCTTGAAGCACTGACTCCAGCTGCAGTCCACTCTTTGTGAATCTCCCCCACATTTTCGAATGGGTTTTGTTTCACAATCCTCTCCAGGGTGCGGTTATCCCTATTGCTTGTACACTTTTTTCTACCACATCTTTTTCTTCCCTTCGCCTTTCTATTAATGTGCTTGGACACAGAGCTCTGTGAACAGCCAGCCTCTTTAGCAATGACCTTTTGTGTCTTGCCCTCCTTGTGCAAGATGTCAATGGTCGTCTTTTGGAAAGCTGTCAAGTCAGCAGTCTTCCCCATGATTGTGGAGCCTACAGAACTAGACTGAGAGACCATTTAAAGGCCTTTGCAGGTGTTTTGAGTTAATTAGCTGATTCGAGTGTGGCACCAGGTGTCTTCAATATTGAACCTTTTCACAATATTCTAATTTTCTGAGATACTGAATTTGGGGTTTTCATTAGTTGTCAGTTATAATCATCAAAATTAAAAGGAATGAACACTTGAAATATATCAGTCTGTGTGGAATGAATTTATACATTATACAAGTTTCACTTTTTGAATGGAATTACTGAAATAAATCAACTTTTTGATGATATTCTAATTATATGACCAGCACCTGTATATATATATATATATATATATATATGTTCTCACAGTATGCTCATTTATTGCAGTCCGCCAATAATATTAATTCTAAAAAGACAGAACTTGGTGTCATTTTAAGAGGTTGCCTGTAGAATTGCCATAAAATTTGTTTCCAAATGGAGCATCTATATATACTTTGTGAGGTTAATTGGCTTGTGGGATGCTGGTTATAAATCTAAATAGTCATAAAATACTTATGTTTCGTTGGGGGCGACCTCAGGTAACAGATTTGATTAAAAAACCTTGTAGAATAGGGAAGATTGAATAATCAGTAAGAAATTCTCACCCTGAATTCTGCCAGCATGCCATTTTTATAGTATAAAGCCTTTAAAAATAGCACATATATTATGTGGAGTATATTCTGGGATATTGGACACATTTCCATTAAGAATTAAACAGGTGAGAAATTAAACATTAATTTTAAAATTAACACTGATGAATTGGCTGTCCCTGATATAGCACAGATTTCAACATCACTGTAAATCAATTGTTTGTCAAATCCAGAATTTCCATGTCTATTCAGTTTGGAAAGGAAAAGATCTATTTGCAACCCTGTCCGGATTCTTCCTTTTGTATGATTTCTTCATAGAGTTTAGGTCTGTCCTCATGTGGCAGGAGTGCTTGTATGTGTGTGTGTGCATTGGCACTTTTCCACAGCACGTTACATTTCGACTCGCCTCAACTCTACTCGCTTTACTTTTCTGAGCTTGCATTTCCACTGCAGTTTAGTGCTAGGGTTTATAGGCTGATTGTCATAATTGCACCGCCTCTACTGCCGTGACATCATCTTAAACACGACACAAACTGACAAAAACAATAACACAACCGCTAGCTGTCAGCTAATAGCTCATTGTGCTGCATAAAGCAGTTGTTGCATGGTGATTTTACACAAGTGTTATAGTTAAATTGGCCTGGTTGTTTTAGAAGCAAGCTTCCAGTAGCCGGTCAAATAAATAAAGTGAAGCTTTCAAGCAGAGTATAGAGTTAACGTAACAAAATGTACCAACCTCCATCGTGGCTGCATCCAGGGCATTCTCCCTCCCATTGCTCGCCTGTTTAGATAGCGTTCATTTGGTTGAACCACTTCCACTTTTCCTTGATGGTTCTGTAGTCACAAGTTTTTATTGAACTTTTCCCTACACTGTTAGTAGGTCTGGTGGTAGACGTGTCCAGCCAACAGCTGAGACACTTCCTGAGAGACTTTATCGTTTCACTCATCACTAATGAGTGGACCGTCTGGACCTCATTTATTGACCACGGCGTGGTTTTGCACACAGACATTTCTTTTTTTCACAATTTGAAAGTTGCGTGAAGAAATTATACTGCTATCGCTGTTAATAACTTTAAAACTAGCGGGTTGATGTCACGTGTCGGAAATCCAGTGACGCTCATAGTGACGATTCTCCCTGACCAATCGGTGATCTGCAGGATTTTTAATTCACATTTAGTATCGGCTCGGCTCACTTGGAACCTCGACCAAGGTGGTACTAAAAAAAAGTCAGGTACCAGGTACTATCCACAGTGGAAAACCCCAAAATAGCGAACAGAGTCGAGTTGAGTCGAGTTGTACCATGCAGTGGAAAAGCCCCATATGTGCCTGTCTCCAAGCAATGTGTAGGCACAGCTAGGTGCTGAGGACTTTGATTCCATGGTGTTAATAATCAGTGGAATAAATTTGTCATCTCCCTTTAAAGAGCTGCTAATTGAAACTCCACTCACACTCGCAGCAATATGTAGTGTTAATTTTGTCACCTATTTTTAATTTAGTCTTAGTCTTAGTCTTGTGCCAAATGTCCTTGTTAGTTTTAGTCATATTTAGTCATTCACATATCTTTTTTTGTTAGTCAAGTTTTAGTCGACTAAAAGTCTCGTCATTTTAGTCTAGTTTTAGTCAAAAGAGAATTTAAGGTATCTTAGTCAAGTTTTAGTCAACTAAAAGTCTCGTTATTTTAGTCTAGTTTTAGTCAAAAGAAAACTCAATATATCTTAGTCAAGTCTTTTTTTAAATAAATTATTTCTGAGATTAATTCTGAGATAACCATTTCAGTCAAATAATGTTTCACACATCTCAAATATTGGTTAAATGTCATAATTACCTGACAAAATACACTTGTTGAATGATTTGTTGAATTCACTTTGTTAAACGTGTCTGGTTTTCTGATTTAAGAGACACATTCACAAATGATGAACTTGTTCTGAAGAGTATTTTATTAAGCAAATAAGTTACATAAAATATATGTAACCTGCATAATGTATGTGCCACAACACCATAGCTAACTGGTTAATTTACAGCGTAGATGCCTAAAATCAGCATTAGCTTATGAGACGTATATTTAAGTTAACTTCCCTGAATGTGTGGGTGGTTAGCCTTTAGATGTCGCTTAAGGTTGGTGGTGTTTTTCCCCGATATTTTTTGTCCACAGTGCTTCCCGTCAGTTATAATGACACATTCTAACTTTTTGTCAATATCATTGTACCTAAAATGCGACCAAATATCAAGCCTCTTCCTTCTACCTAGCATGTCGTCGGTGCTCGTCGCGTGTTCGCCACTGTCTATGATTGTTGTGTTCTTGCGCCATGTAGTTTTGTGTTGCAGCCACAGGAGTATGAGACCTGTTGTAACCGTTACTTGAGCAACAGCGCGAACTCATTCGGAATATTTTGAAGGCGTAACAGCTGAATATTCTATCTCATGGTGAAAAAGTAGAGACGATTGTATACGAAAATGAAGAGAGATTTTATCTTAGTTTCTATTTTATGCAAAACATTTTAGTCTCGTCTTTTTTCGTCAACAATAATGCATGTTAATTTAGTCTTAGTCAGCGTTTTTGGACATTTGTGCAGTCTCGTCATCGTCTCGTCTTAGTCATGGAAAAAAAGGTCGTTGACGAACATATTTAGTCTCGTCTCGTCTGACGAAATTAACACTGGCAATATGATCCCCCTCTATTAAAACACCAAATTGGTTAGTAAGAGGATGTGTTCAGTGCCCACAGAAGCCACAAGGATCTAGGAGTTTGGTGGCAGTCTTTAAATCAATGATGAGTTTTTAAGTTTAACACATAGATCAGCGGTGAATGTCAGACCTTCACAGTCCAAGACCTCGGATTAATTGTACCTCATACACAGCTCATACACATTGATTGATAATAAAAGTGTCTTCTTATCTTTACTATCACAAAATCATCAGATGCTTTGTTCTAGGTTTTACCTGTTGAGGGAAGACTCATTTTATGCTGAGTTTAGACTGTGGGTGCACTTTGGATTTCAGTCATGAGTTTTGGTCACATTGCCTGGCACCCCTAACATTTTTTCCTTTAGACACTGTGTTCACTACTCTGTAAACATGATTGTGTTTTGTATTTGTTTGTCTAACACTGTGTGCTGTCTATACATGTTTATAGCTATGGCTTATGGAAAGGTCTATTTTGTTGTAGGATATTTTGGTTAATGTAAATGTACACAGTATGGGTTAAAGTGACTGCGTAGCTCCATCATATGTAAGGAAATTTATAATGGAATTAGTTGCATTCGACAACCATTATAAGAAAGATAAATGACAAATAATTTAATTATTTGTCTGAATAAAATTCTCCACCATTAAAATTGTAATACTACGGATTAATTAATTTATGGGCTCTGTTCAAAGGTTTGTTAGTTTCCCCGCTCAAAAAGTGAACATTTAATCATGAATATTATAAGAAAACTATAACTGCAAATAACATGAAAATACTTCACACCATCATTCTGGAATTTAAGAGACAATCAATTACATACCAAACATTTGTACTTTCTTATTAAATTACAGTTACAATTCAATTATAATTCATGATAAAACTTTCTACGAATTTTTTTTTTTTTTTTTTTAACATAGATAATACATTACACGTTTTGAAAAACATAATGTTCAGGGTTATCATCTGCATAAGATGCATTTGTCCATATTTGTAGTATAATCCTACGCATGTGTATTTGGATTGTAGTGAAATAGAAAAGCCCAAGGTCCATGTCAGCTGTTCATGAATGAAGCTTCATGTGAGCTGGTGAGCTGGAAACATACCTTATGATTAGAATATTAGTTTTAAATGTGGAGAGTTGGTTATATTGAAGAACACTTGGTTTCCAACATTAGGTTTCTCTGGCCATTTTCTATTCACGAAAATGGCAGTCCCTCAGCAAATGGCTAGTCATGTGAGGATTTAGTTTGGGGGGTGTATCTGATTAACAACAAAGACAGATTAGCTTCACTGTGCCTTTCCCACTGTTCCCCACTGTTTTTATGGCAGTTAAGATTTGCCAGATGCATGACACCCACACTTGCTGGTGCCAGTCCATATATTTTTATATCTCAGGAGAAAGTCAGAGTAGATTCTGTATTTAAATCATTCTGTGTAGAATTGTTGAATTTCTCATATATTTTTGCTATATTGAAAGCACTACAACTAAAACATTATATGATGTTTTACCTTGTGAATTTCATTGGGTTTTTTATGTACAGTAATTTCAAATCAGATGATTGCAACACACTCCAAAAAAGTTAGGACAGTCAAGTGTTTACCATTGTGAAACACATCTTCTAATAACAACTTTTAAGCATTCAGGCACCTTGTTAAGTTTAAAAAGTTTAAAAAATAATTTTCCCCCATTCATCCATTATGTAGGTCTTCAGCTGTACAGTTTTACAGAGTCTTCATTGCCGTATGGTGTGCTTCATAATGCACCACATCAGGGGATTTAATCTGAGGGTATGCACAGAGGTATGCACAGAAATCTGCTAAATAAACCTTATATCTAGGGGGGTTTGGGGGCATGCTCCCCTGGGAGATTTATTTATTTGGCAAAAAAACAACACCAAAGCATTCAATTCTGGTGACTTTGAGATAAGCATATGTTTTGTTTTTTCTTGAGTATGAGTAGTATTCATGTAACTGTTGGCTAAAGCATTTCTTCCAGTACCCGTTCTGAGCTTCTGGACAGTGTTGATGTAGGGCTTCTGCTTTGCATAGTAAAGTCTTAACTTGCATCTGTGGATGCAGCTGCGAATGGTTTTGAGTAACAAAGCTTTGCTAAAGTAATCCCAAGGCCATGTTCATGAAATCCATTAAAGATGAATGATGTTTTTTAAGACAGTGATGTCTGTGGAATCAGAGATCACATGCATTCAGAAATGGCCTTTACGCACTGAGATTTGACCAGATTCCTTGAATATTTGAACTATATTGTGCACTGTAAAGGGTGAAATGCCCCAAATCCTTCCAATTTGTCTTTGTGGAACATTGTTCTCAAAGTGCTGGATTATTTGCTGAAGCAAATTGGCAAGTCTTGATGATCAATGATCCTTGCTCTTGAAGGACTAGGCTGTTTTTGGAGGCTCCTTATATACTATGACATGATTGCCTCACCTTTTAAACATCTCCTGTTTTACATTGCCTTGTAATTTCAACTCGTCAAATTGTTTTTAGGCTTAAATGGCCGCTGTCTCAACTTTTTGGAGAACGTTGTAATCATCTGATTTTAAATGACTGTACATTAAAAAAAAAACAAGGTAAAACATCATATAATGTTTAGTTGTAGTGCTTTCAATATAGCAAAAGATTAATATAATTTACAAATAACTCCCTTTTGCTTTTATTAGCATTTTTCATACTGACCCTTTTTGAAATTGAGGTTGTATATTTAAAAAATATAAAGCAGATTTAAGTAGTCAAGTTGGCATATTGCAATTACAGTATAACATCATTATAGTTATTGATTTATACAGTTAAGATTGCAAAATACACAGGCACCAAAATGTAATCTCATAATGCCTAAAATGAACCTCTGGCTCTTGGATCCTCTTGGAACCTCTATCATTTTTTTTTTTTTTTAAGTAAAGAATTGTAATGTCAGGAATGTCTTGATGCTGTGTTCATTTGATTCACAGAAGATTCTTTTGAGATATAGCTCTAATTTTAGTTGTTGTTTTTTTTCTTCTTTGCAAACAACTTAAACAAGTAGCTAGAGTGAATATCTGAACCCTAGATAAATTGATTGATATATTAACTGGATGGAAGGCAGTACATGAAAGTATAGTAAGTACTGGCTGTTACTGTAAGCTTTTATGCAACAGTGCTTTAAACAGGAAGCTAATGTTGAGTAATTTATATTTTAGAAACAATACAGGCAATAATTGTTATTTTAATGAAATTAGTCTGGATCAACTGTTGCGTGTGACAAACACATACAAACAGTGAAGCTTTCTCCGTGCTTTTATACTCAATATCGGCACTCTTAAAAGGATTCCCAATCAGATTAGAGGACCGAAACTAACTGTTTTAATATACATTATTAATAGCTGACACATTTACGAGTTCTTAGACAATAATAATTAATTAATTAATAATAATTTGCTTACAGTGATGTCTTGTGTCAATGTTCATTTGAAATCAACATGTTAACATATTGTCCAGCATTTAAGACAATTCCAAACAGCTTTTGCTTCAAAAACAATCCAAAAAGTTCCCCAGGTTAAATTTGTTTAATTCATATACTGAACTGTATATCCTACTAATTTATTCCTTTCTTTTTTCCCTTGCACAGATTCCTCCAAGAAGCTTAAAGATGTGCTGGGAGAGTTTCATGGAAATGGTGTCCTGTCCAAGTACAACCCTGAGCAGGTACAGGTATATTATTACCACTAGAGAAGTCATAAATTATCTGTTTAGAGGCACCGAAGCCTCTGGCTGTGATTTGACAAAACAGCCCAATACGACCTGACTCAGGCCCCAAGTCATTACAGGAAATGCTTAGTCATCTGCTCCTGGAATGGAGGTGCCCAGATAACTCCTCCTATTAGAGAAGGTCCACATTGACATCATAAAGCCCCTGCATCACGTTGCCGTGACAACAAAGGCCAGCAGGCAGCCGCATCTATAATTTGCTTTATGGAGTGTCGCCATTATATTTCTCTGCTCTCCTCCGCTCTGACATAAATAAGAAGCTGCTTAGGGTTTGGCGCCACAGGTGGTGACCCAAAGCTCAATCCATACAGTATCAGCCCTGGTGCAGTTAATGGGTCTGAAGCTGTCGCCAGGTTGGCTGTGGTGCGTCATTGCGTGCTTCACATTCTTCAATAGTTCTGTTGTGGCCGCACCTGTAAATCTCAAGCCAGGAAAGTAACATAAAATGGTGGTGACATGCCATCAGTGCCACTGTACTACTGGCTTTTGATGACAGAGCGCTATATATTTCACTCATGTATAAAGGCCTTTGAGTGTCTTTACAAAATGAATTTAATAGCATAAGAATGGGTGCCAGGTAAAGATTAAATACATGTTTACCCTACTACAGGGCTTGTTTCAGTATTGAAAGTCAGACAGGAAGTTCCCATAACAACTACAGTTACACTACTTCTTACACTACCAAATTATATAAAAACATTTTTGAATACTGAGATAGTTACTTAAAGGGATTGTTCACCGAAAAATGAAAATTCTAATATAATGTATTCACCCTTATGTTGTTCCAGACCAGTATGACAATTTCCTCTGTGGTACAGAAAAGGAAGTGTTGGGCAGAATTTTAGCCTCACTCACCTTTCACTTTCATTGAATGGAAAAACATGAAATGAAAGTGAATGGTGACTGAGGCTTTATTTTATGTTCCACAGAGGAAAAAAGTCATACAAGCATAAGGGTGAGTAATTTAGGATAGAATTATAATTTCTGGGTTAACTATTAGAGTATCTGTGAAAAAACATTCATGCAATCACCTTCCTGTTTTTGGTGTACATCTGCCATAAGTTTGTATTCCTTCAAATGTGGCATGCCACTGCATACAAGTTCCTCTCTTCCACCTCTAATTCCTTCTCTCTCACATCTCTTGCCATTCTATCCATGTTTGCCGTAATTGCTTTTTGCCATTAATAGTTTAATTTTAGCAACAGGTTGGGGAGTTTCTAAAGAAGGAAATCTAATAAATCCAGTTTCATTCATTACTGATTTGCTGAAATTAGTAAGTCATTTTTGTACAGTTTTTTTTTTGTTTTTTCTCAACCTCATGTTTTTCCAAACTTGAATGCAGTTATTTTTCCTTTGGAACACAAAAGAAAGAATACACATGCTCCTCTTTTCCATTCAACATGAGTTCCTTTTGATCTCATGCTGTCAGAAATTTTATAAAATCACAATGAAAGCAGTCCATATGATTTATGTGCTAGATTCCAAGAATTATGAAGCTATACAATAACTTGTATATAACTTCTCAAATCAAATGTCCAACCTGCACCATATTTGATTTGAGAGCTGCAGGGGAGTATAAAGTACAGAACTGTGCATGAGTCATATCATATTTATTTTTGTTGAGCCTGACAGATTGTAGTCAGTATGGAATTTCAAGTGAAGGTGAAGAGCTGCTTAAAGATTCTTCAAAATTCTCTGTATTGCACTGAAAAAATAACAGCATATAGATTTGGAACAACATGGGGTTGAGTAGATTATTAATTTAAATTTAAAGTAAATCAGGATTATGCAAATAAATCAGTAGATTTCAATGCCACTAAACCTGCAAAACAGTACTAAGTATGACACTGGTGGGCTAATTTCATACAACTTTAAATGTGGAATATAATGTGTTTGGCGAATTCAATGAAGTGTCAGAGGACCAGAGGATATGAAAGGTAACACCATTCACTGAAACCTTCCCTCTGCACCTACGACCACTACAGTATCTATAACCCCCTCTCTCCCTCTACCCTCTCCCTATATCTCTGACTGCCACACAGAAGCCAGATGTTTTCAACCAAGTAAGCTATTATCTTCTGGGTTTGCATGTTCTTTGGTTCGGTGTGTCTACAGACTGCATGCCCCAACATAATCTGCCAATCCCACAAACCCATCACTGTCTAACAACAAAGTCATGTCTTCTAAAGGTCAAAGGTCGTGGCAAGTGCTTTTCAGTGTGAGCTATATGTCTGTGCTACTTTCAGTTCCTTTGGATATTATATTATTGGCCTCCTTGTCATGGTGTTTTTGTAACCTCAGATGATTTTATGTTTTTCTGAATAGCCAAAATGTGCAAATGTGTTGTGTGTTTTTACTAGGGCCATCACATTAAATTGCTAATTTGGTACAATTTATGCATTAGCTCAAATTGAAAGCAATTTAACAATTCATGACCCCCTCCTAAGTATATTCCATAATAAAAAATTTTCCTACTTTTTTAGAGTCAATATACCTACTATCTGAACAAAGTTTTTCAACTAGATAAAGATTTTTTAAATGTGGTGCTTATGGTGCAAGGGAAAAAAAAGTGCAACATAACTTAATGGTCAAAGATGTCCATCTGATGCATATGATAGACCGACTGCACAATTGTGCAGATGGAATGCAAGAACGCATTCTGTGTTTGACCTATAAGTCTGCCTCGGACAAATTCACAAACTCAATTGCAAAATGGATCGCTTTTGGACTGTAGGCTAGTGCGTGGCTAATGTGCAAAGATGTAGAAATAAACAATATATATAGACATCTAAGGATGCTTTTTGTCAATTTAATGCTAAACAATACTGTACTGCAACAATACTGTAATGTCTTTGAATAATCTTAATTTGCGTGCATTTATCAGCAAATATTGATTTACAGAAAATATCTTTAATTGCCGTTAGTACATTTAATTAATAAGCAAGCATATCTTGTAATTATTTCAGTTTAATGTTTCAATCAATTGATAGTCCTAGTTTTTACTGTACTTAATGTATGACAGTTGTCCACCTCTGTATTTTTGTTGCCATGTGTCATAATGAAGGTCCTTTTATCACAATGAAATGCTTGAACACATCATTCATATCCAAATAGAGGGACATAGTCTCTTTTGCTGAAAACATACAGATGCAGGAGGCTACATATTCATGGTCAGGCTTTTAATTGTTTAAAAGTCTTGCAGTTCTTTTTTCTAATCATCTCTCCACTTGCGTCTTGCAGCCCATTGACTACGAGGGCTTCCAGCTTTTCATGACCACCTACCTGGAGAATAACATCCCAGAGGAATTGTGCAAACACCTCTTTACCTCCTTCAAGAGCAAGACTGGTGAAGGCAGCTCCCCTGACGGTTCTCGATCTGGAGCAGGCATGCTGGGTAAAAAGTCTATATAAATGCCTTCATACTATCAATAACAGGCCTGCAAATGTGAAGATTTCATATTCACTTAAACAGTGCAATGTGTTCTCTGAAATAAGATGTCTCTTATTCTGAAGTTACTGTTTTTTTGCAGCTACTGTATAAATGTTTTGAGCTTTTGAGTATTGTAAAATAAAGCAATAAAGAACGAGAAGCTGTGTGTTACAGTAATTTTTTGTTATTCCAATACAATTTAATTTGAGTTTTTGTTATTACCAGCTGTGACAAAGACCGAGCAGCAGGACATTTTGTCAATCGCTTGGTTTCTACATCTGTGGCATTGGACTGGGGAGCCCCGCCCAGGGGTGGACTGGTAATCTGGCATACCGGGCATTTTCCCAGTGGGCCGACGCACTTTGGGGCCAATCAGGGGTGGACTGGCCATCGAGAGAACCGAGTGGGCCAGTGGGTTGGCCACGGAATGTGCCGAATGCGCCGCGATAAGCTAAAATGTGCAGCCGCGTTATGCAGAATGGACCACAAAATGGTGCTGCGATATGCAGAAAAGTCTCAGTTTGATAAAATTGCTGATTAACCTTATCTGGGTAAAGTTATATTCAAAACCAGAATTACAGGATTTGTTGTCATGAATATGTAATATTGGTGATAACTTTACACAGAAAAGGTTAATGAGCAATTTTATCTCTTTAAAATCACGTAAACATTTAAAATGCTTACATCTTGTGGCTATACTTTTGAAAAAAAGTATATTTTTTAATGTTTATAGGCTGGCCATTTTCACTTCTATTGTTAGTGCATTACCTTAACTGTGATTTTTGCTTTTCTCTGTTTAAAAAGGACAAGTCCAAATAATTTTTTGTGGACATTAACATTATGCCACAAATAAATTATTCTATAATAATTATTCTGAAACCGGAACATTCCTTTAAGCATTAAATATATTTTGATTGGCTGTGATCGTGATGTAATGCACAGCAGTTTTGTGTCCGGGGTGAACAGAAACTTGTCGTGTTTCCAGCAACTGGTTAAGACAGTATAGGCTGTTTATGGTTGCCAAGCAACATTGGAACTTTTTGCATTAATATAGTACGTGTGATCACAGGTGTGCATATATCAGCATTTTACCACTGCTTTTCAGCTTGTTTAGTCGGAATCTTGAGTCAAAACTGTTTTATTTTACCCCTGTCTGTGCAGAAACACCATCACACTTTGATGCACATCTCTTCACTTGAATAAGGATACACATTACCTCTCTGTTTGTAAACCTGCATAGAACAAACAGTCAGCCTGCATGACTATAATAATGAACCGGCAGACGTATTAAGGCCTCGCATCCATCTGTTGGGACGTCTGAGCAGTTGCTTCTGTGTTATGCAGAGAAACCCACTCTTGCCGAGAGACCTGCTCTCCTCTCTTCAGGCTCTCTGTGACTCTTGAGTTGCCATCCATCTATGAAGTCTAAATAAATGAAAAGGAATAGATGTAGAGATTTTGACTTCTTCCAAAGATTATGCAGGATTTCTGGCCAAAAGCCCAATCATGTGAAAGGGGGCTGGTGTCTGAAACACACCCCTATCACCATTGACTTGAGGTCATCAAGGCAAATAGCTATTGACTTTATGACAAGTTCAATAACCAACAGTGCCATCTAGTGCCATGCACCGTCTGTCATGGCCTAGCAAATACACATTGTTCTCCTAAACCTGCTAATACTTATATATAATAAGAACATTGAAGAGTGAAATACAATTTTTGCACAGTTCTCTTAGTTACAGAACACATCTATTACAGTTGAATATTTTAAATATAGTTATTACATTGCATGACTCTACATTTGTAAGGGAACAGTAGCGTGTTATTTTACATTGTTGCCACATAACCTCATTGTGTGGCATGTTTATTTGAGTGATTGTCCTCCAGTGTTTATCTTTGCCTTAAAGATGGTTATTTTGTTTGTTTTTCTCCCCAATTTTGGTATACCCAATTCCCAAAGCACTCTAAGTCCTCATGGTGGTTTAGTGACTCGCCTCAATCCGTTTGGCGGAGGACAAATCTCAGTTGCCTCTGTGTCTGAGACCGTCAATCTGCACATCTTATCATGTGGCTTGTTGAGCAAGTTACCACAGAGACATAGTGCATGTTGAGGCCCACACTATTCTCCCCAGCATCCACACACAACTCACCACATGCCCTACAGAAAGCGAGAACCACACATTATAGCGACCACAAAGAGGTTACCCCATGTGACTCTACCCTCCCTAGCAACAGGGCCAATTTGGTTGCTTAGGAGACCTTGCTGGAGTCACTCAGCACGCTGGATTTGAGAAAATGCCAATGGATTTGAACTCGCGACTCCAGGAGTGGTAGTCAGCATCAATACTCGCTGAGCTACACAGGCCCTGTTATTTTGTAATTTGTTAGTTTTGTATTTTTAATTTTGTATTTTTAAAATTTTGTACAATCAAATAATGAGAAAAGGAGGAGATGTTAAATCTGTTGGCAATATTAGTTCCGGTTCATTCCTCATACTGGAAATGGAAAGAAGAGTCCATCGCGGGAGGGAAAGCGGAATACAGTATTCCACGCAGTGTGCTCTGGTTGAATTCTGCACATTTTGGCAAATATAGCAGATTTTGCATGCATTTAGAGTAATTGCATAATATGCAAAATATGCATTCTGCAAACTGCAAAAATAGTACATTTAGTTAGGTAGTGTGTCATTCTAAACATCTTTTTCACTCATTATGGCAGTGATAAATCTTCCATTAACTTCCATTTTGTCCCTTGATGACTGCACACATAAACTACCTCTACTCTCACTGTTCTGAAATCTGCTCTTTTCCTCTGTCCATTTTTCTTTACTCTTGTTCCACTGTACTTTACTTGACCCCCTGTGTCTGCAGAGCCCAAGTCCATTGATGCAGGCATCTCTATACAGACTGAGGTGGCGTGTGCTCCTATAACAGGTACCACAGCAAGTGTGGTGGTGTGATTTCTTTGGAAAATGAAGACTTGCATCACAACTGTGACTCCCTTCAAACGTGTCAATTCACCTGGTGTTGTTACATATTGTCCTATTGTGTTGTAGCTGTTTTGATTATTTGTGTTTATGTTAAACAAAGAAACCAGTGACGTTCTGTCGATATGTGTATACTTGCTAAACGCTATTAGCTTCCTCTTCTGTACCCTGTGACACAACGTTCTGCCTTGAATCATTCTACAGTGCCTAAGAATCATGCTAATAAGTTACAAAATAACTAGTTACAAAAACCAAGTCATACCAATGAGCATTATAAGCCTGTAACTATCAAATTCATTGAGTCTCATTTACTAATAATTGCAAACAAGTGTTCTTATGTGTAGAAAACATTTTTACACTTATACATTTGTTTTAATCCTAATGTTGATATCTTAATGTTGAATCTATTTAATTCTAAATGAGAGTGTCCATGCCCCCCCAAGTCAGTAGTTAGCCAAATATACTATGTCCAAATCATCTCCATATTTATTTAGCAGTCTGCATGGTTTGGAATATTTCTAAATTTTATCCTAACTTAAGAAAAAATATAAGTGAACTTAAACACTGTTAGTTTGTGAGACTCATCATCCTTTTATAGCACTCTCACAGGCCCCACAGTTGACTATCATTTTCATTCTCCTCACTTTTTTTCCTGTACCTCTTTTTTCTTGTAGGTATCAATGGAAGGAGTATTCTGAGTGCCATGGGCCGTCATACACCAGAGCCCTCTTCAGGGATTACTCAAGGATCGGGGGACAGCACGTCTCCCTGCTCCTCCCGGTCCTCCTCACAACACTCCGGCAAAGGGGGCCACACACCCAGAGGCCCCCAACAGTCGCCCGGTATGCGACCCAAACCCCCGGCGGGCAGCAGCAATGCTTTGGCTCTCTCCAAGACCACCAACTCCCCGCGCCTCTCGCCAGGTCAGAGTCATGTAAAATGAACACCTTTGATCTTCACTACCCTTATTTTTTTCCACAGGTTATCTATAATAACTAGGGTCTCACTAAAGGAAAAGTTCACCCAAACATGAAACTTGTGTCATAATTTCGCTACGCACATACTGTTGCAAATCTATATGACTTTCATTCTTCTGTGAAAGACAAAAAGTCGTTGTTAGGCAGGATGTTAGTTTCAGTCACCATTCTCTTTAAAGAGCAACTATTTATGGTTTTTAAAATATTACCTTTCATGTAGTGTGTTATATAGCTGTTTGTGAATGTAAAAAAGTCTGCAAAGTTTAAAAAATCAAAGGCTCCCAAAAGAAAGAACCAATTATGAACACCTGAAACGAGTCATTAGTAATTCCAGACTTACTTCCTGTACTAACCTACATAATTTGGTTATGAAAACCCTGCCTCTGGTCTGTATACGTGTACAGCCAGTGCACGCTGTTAGCGTGTTAGCTGTTAGCCTCTGCTAACCGACTAACTCATGTTATTGTCAAACTACATATAAACTTACTACTGAGAAACTTCCTGTTCTCATCGTGCTTGCAAAGGTGATTCGGGTTGATCTCAGGCTCAAGTTGGTAAGGTAAAAGGTGTTCAGATGGAGCTGAAACTCAGATGTGGTAGTGTAATTTAATTTCATTTCCGACACGGCTCTAAGAGGTAGACCAATCACAACAGACAGGTACATCTGACCAATCAGAGCAGAGTTGGCTCTCTGAAAGGAGGAGTTTAGAATGAATCTTTAGAACGGATCATTGAACAAGTCATTTTTAACACTGGGAAAAAAAAGGTAATGCTGCAATTTAAATTATGAACAAATTAATGTGTTTTTTGAACTTGGATGCATGTAAATCTATTGTATGAGACCTTTAAAACAAAATTAGGCATGTTTAAAAACCATAATGCTCTTTAATTACATCTTCTTATTTTTTTCATTGAATAGGCCATAATTCTGCAAAACATTAGTGTCATTAAAAGTCATTAGTGTTTGGAACAACATGAGAGTGAGAAATGATGCTGTTAAAATGATGCCTATGCCTTTAAATTATATTGCCAGTCATATATATATATATATATATATATATATATATATATATATATATATATATATATATATATATATATATATATATATATATATTGCTGTCTGAATGCTGACAAAACCCAAATTTTCTGTAGATGAGCATGCACATACACATACATTTTGGTGTGATGTCTGATGTAATTTCTAATAGACATATGATTATTGAAATTCTTCCAGAGCGAAGTCAATCTGAGAAGTGTTTATCACTCCAGAGGAGTCCTTCTCCACAAAAGGGCTGTCCACTGCCCTCGCCCCAAGTGGTCTTCCTCAAAGACATTGTGTGCTACCTGTCCCTGCTAGAGAGAGGGACACCAGAGGACAAGCTTGAATGTAAGTTGTAGTGGAAATTGGCTTTTTATATTTATCCAAACAGGTTTTTGCTGTGAATGTATATACAGTGTATATATACAAATTTGTGAATTGATGTTTTTTGTCTTTTTGTCAGATTTTCAAATACTCAAACACTAAATGCTTCAAATTAATGTTTGTAATGTTATAATTCACCTCAGAGCTGGTTGGTTTGGTTCATGCCTTGAAGTACTATGAAGTATGAATCCTCATGGAAAATATTTTCCAGAATGATGGATGAAACAGTAAACAGGCACTGTTGCACCCTATTATTTGTACCTTTCCAAAGAAATTTGAACTATTATTAAGCAAATTATCAACCCAGACAAACCAAACTACAGAATGACAAATATTAGTCATTGGGGTGTTTACATTTATGTTCATATGCTGATTATGCTTAATAAGCTGACACACGTGTGGTCATGTAAATGCAATAAACAACGCCCCTTTATCAGTATAATAAACGGTGTAAGAGTAAACAGCGTAGGAATAAACCAATCAACACGGGTATATTTTTGACGATTACAGTGAATTTATGT
This sequence comes from Moxostoma hubbsi, assembly GCA_032164185.1. Classification (NCBI taxonomy): domain Eukaryota; kingdom Metazoa; phylum Chordata; class Actinopteri; order Cypriniformes; family Catostomidae; genus Moxostoma; species Moxostoma hubbsi. The sequence goes on along the minus strand of JAVLUX010000011.1, from coordinate 22,867,809 downwards.
GGCATGTAAACACCTTAACTGGTGTTCTCATCCAATGTGCGCACATGTTGAGCGCATGAATCTTCATGCATGTGTAAAAAACTGAGAATAACGTGATTATTTCAGAAGTCATGTAAACATGGTTCCCTATCTGTCACTCACTCGACTTTATGCCGATGTAGTGACACTAGGGGTGGAATTTGCATGCCACTCCCCTGGACATACGGGTCTAAAAGGTGCTGGCTCGCAACCACTCATTTAGATTTTTTCTTTGAAGCTGAGCGGTTGTGTTCAAGCGAGCTGAATTCCTCCGCTGATCCATTTTTCTCTTCAAAAAGCTGTTGGATTTATGGCACATTACAGTGGCTTCTCCCCCTTTTGTATAGAATGCCCATGGGTGCTTTAGCAGTCTAAAAGTGTATATTTTTCCTTTAAAAGAGTATATCTCCTTCTTATATAGTGGCACTCAAGGAGAGCGTCTTTTTAAAGATGCCTTTACATTTTTGTATAATTCCTGGTTGTGGTTGATACCTCTCTGCTTTCGAATGCCACGATCGCTGCCTCACGTGCTTGGGCGCTGCCTACGTGGAAACAGCGTTCATGGATGGGTCATGCTCTCACTGTGAGAGCATGACTATGGCAACATTGTGGTCACGGCTTTCCTTCCCCAGAGGGAAAGCCACCCCAGCGGCTCCCAACTGCGGTCCTTCTACCTACGGGTTTGAGGCCACGTCAGCTAGCACTGGGGGTGATTTGGGGATTTTAATGGGAGCCGCTCCGCCAGGTAACCCCCACGGACCTCCCATTCCCCAGCATGCTTGTTTGCCTTGGTCAAGTTCTGCAATGAGTCATTGGGGGCTCGCAAAACAGATGAGCTCTCGATTGCAGTATCGGAGAGCGGGATGGTTCAGTCTGACGCCAAGGACTCGATAGGGCTCCCACCTTTGGGTGCTGTCTCCAAACAGAGGATCGCACTGGGATATTGACACCATCGCTTTGGCATATCACGCCCAGGGTGTGCCGCCCCCCCTTGGGGCTACGGTGCACTCTATCAGGAGTGTGGCCGCCTCCTGGGCCCTGACCAATGACGCCTCCTTAGCAGACATCTGCAGCGCAGCAGGCTGGGAAACACCCAACACATTTGCGAGGTTCTACATTCTCCTGGTTGAGTCGGTTACATCTCGTGTGTTGTCAGGTACAAACGGGTAAGTTTGCAGGACAACTGGCCGGGTGTGCCAATTGCATATAGCGCCTTTCCTCTCCTGGAGGGGCAGATGTGTGCTTTTTACCCCTCAGCCATGTTCACAAAGTCGTGGACCCTGGATGTCCTTCCTCCTTAGCCCTGTGGCAGGCGAGTTTGCGGAGAAACTTGATATCAGCCCAGTATGTGTGCTAAATAGGCCTTGTACTGTGGTAGGTGCTTGCTGGTTTCCAGTATGTAACCCTGTGACAGTTTCCCCATTGGTAAACCCGTGTCTTCCTTGGTCAGAGTCCGCTCTGCCACCGGTCGCCGTGTTTGTAGAGCTCCTCCCCTCTGGGTAGGACTTACCACAGGGACTTCTCCATATGCAACACTGCCTACAAAACTCAGTAAGACCATTTGATGTATTTCCACACAATTACCTCCCCTTCGGGCAGAGTGTGGTCTCCACTGTGTCTTCCCCTTGCGAAGGGACACCTTCCCAACACGGACACTTATGAACCCCAGCTGAACAATTTCCATTCTTTTTTGGGGAGAAAAAAGAGAAGAGGTCATGCCTGGGGCAGCCTGTCCACATTTTTGGACAGACAACTTGTCCCTGAGGTTGGGGGAGCTTACATGACGGCCGGGTGCACTGGCTACAAGGCACGCAACAGTTTGCCCGTCTTGCACCACCAGTCCACGTGACACAGTTCAGCTAGTTGTGCCATTTGTATAGGGACCCCTAGTGTCACTACATCAACACAACGTAGAGTGAATGACAGATAGGGAACATCTTGGTTGCTTTTGTAACCTCTGTTCCCTGATGGAGGGAACAAGATGATGTGTTCCTCCTGCCACAACACTGAACTACCAGCTGAAATGGCCGGGAACTTGTCTCGGCTACTCAGCACAAAACCTGAATGAGTGGTTGCAAGCCAGCTCCTTTTATACCCGTATGCCCGAGGGGGTGGAATGCAAATTTCACTTGACAATTCCCATTGGCATTTTCTCAAAGATCAGAAGTGTTTGGGGATCCCAAGGGCGACCCCTAATGTCACTACATCATCACAACGCCTTGTTCCCTCCATCAGGGAACAGAGGTTACGAAAGTAACCAATAGGATCTCTTGCTTTGTCAGCTTTTTTAAATAAGTTGATTTTAGAGGGTAATCAGTGTATTGTTATACATGTAAACATGCTCATTGACATAATAGATGTAACCTCATCTTTGCAGCTTTGATGTATTTCATTTCTGTAGTCACAAGCCATATTTAAATCCAGTGTGATAGATATGGATCTTTGAAATTAGTTAATTTGATTTAAGATAATAGCCTGTGTCAGCACATATCAATCAAATAAATCCATCAAACTGTGTTGCTTGTTACATCATAGATATGGAAACTATTTATATTAGTAACAAATTTGTTATAGTAGTTAATTATATTAGTCTAAAGTTTGTTTACAACTTTGTGTTTTTAAATGTACACCCACATCTTTGTCTGGTCTGTATTTATCTGATTCTTCACCTTTACACAGATGTATAATAAGATCTAATCTGTAGCCATAACTTACTGAGAATGACAGTAGAAATCTTCCCAAATCCTTCTCCCCCTCTCTCCTCAAGGGCTTATCTGTGCTCCTGTCCTTGTTTGCCATGAGGTTAGCTCTGACAAGCCTTAAGCCTTGGCTCCTGTCTCACTTCTTTAGCATGGAAAGTTATTTCCGCCCAAAGTTAATCCTCACTAACTGCTTTAGTCTATCCACTGATAACAGTGCAGCCGAGTCACATTCAAATGTGTCCCTGTCTTTAAAAGGGGCTCCAGTTTATATTGTGAGGGTCTAATTTTAAACTTCAAAAGTTTATGCACACTACAAACTGGATGGGGTCTTTTATCTCTCACTTCTCTCACCCTGAAGTCATGTTCCGGCTGTATGACACAGATGGCAACGGTGTGTTGGACAGTTCGGTAAGTCCTATCTATTATATTTATTTAAAATGCTGAGGTGCCTTAAATCAGTGTTTCCCAACCTTTTTTTTCTGCCACGGCACACTTTTTACGAATAAAATATTCTACAGCACACCACTATTCCACATAGGCTAACCATTGTCAATATTTTTCCTTTTCAAGATCTTGTCCATGTTTTCTGTCCATCTTAGTAGCGTGTTTACTTATAATGTTTGAAATTTGGCTATGCAAAAAAAAACACAAAAAAAACAAGTCACATAGGTAGGCTACGCTGTGTGAGGTCACGGGTTAAATGGGTACTGAAAAATCAACAAATTTGCTTCTTTTCTAATTTGTAGATTTGTTCTTGCAATGCCACAACAAATTACAGGGATGCAAACTCATGAGGGGTGAAAAGGTAAGACAATCACTGGTTCATGGTCATTTTTTCTGGGGTTATTTTTTTTTTAAAGAATAAGCTAAAAGCACCAATTCCAGCTATTTTTGTGATTCAAGTTTACAATTGTGCAGAATTAACTGCAAAATAAAGAGTATTTTTGTGAGGCATGCTTCTGTTTTAAAAATTTGCACAATTTTATTAGCTTTAATTAATTTTTTTCAATGAAAAATGTTAATTCAGTGACCCCTTCTGAAAATGTCACTAGATGGCGACAAATGAGCATCTTATGTGATATGAGTGAGTCAGTGAATCATTTTGAGTCGTTCATGACTGAAATCTAACAAGAGACTTTGTTCTTTTAATGCTTAAACATTATAAAGCAGATCTATAGTCTTCCTTCAGTCTGAGCATTATTTTACATCCAAAAAGACAACAATAATAGTCTAATAATAGTGAGTTTCAATTATGTCCTTACCTTCTCCTTTATTAAAACTTGCATGGCTTCAAATCTACTGATTTCAGTATAAGAATTATAAAGACAAAGCAAATCTATGGCATTATTTTCCTAGACTATTTAAACTGCTGAGCATATCTTTTATCAGAAAAGACCACAATAATAGACAAATAATAATCATTTAGAGTTTCAATAATATTATTTCATGATTGTAAAATGCATTTCACATGAGTTGAGCCGAGGTGTCAACGCTCCATTCAACACCAGCGTCAAGTACCGCATTGCCCCTCACATGACAAGAGTTGCAGAAAGTGTCACAGAGGGGTGATTTTTACAAGTTTGCCTCATAAAAAAGTGGGAGGTGTGCACAATAAACATTTAAAACATGTATTTGGAAGAGAGAAAAAAAGCTTGCAGTTGCTTTGATACCAGAAAGTAATAAAAGGACTTGTTTATGTTTAGGTCGAAGTGTTTTCTTGGTGAATTTAAATTAGTTCAATAACTGGGGTCTCTGATAATATTTAATTAAAATAAATTATGAGACATTCAAATTTGGACAGTTTTTAAATATTTCTTGTTGCTTAGTACTCTCAAAGACTTTATTGGTGAAGCAAAAATGTGTGTGAAAAACACTTTGGTGTAAAGTGACGTCACTTCATAGATTTCAATGTATTCTGCAGCGCTGAAGCGAGTCATGTGAAAGAAACTTAACGCCTATAAATATCACTCACTTTTGCACATTAATCATTGAATTCACAATCACATAGGTGACCGATTATGGTGTAAAAACTGTACATTTCTCTGAAAGGTGAGGAGTTTGGATCCCTGAAATTATTATTTATTTATTTTATTTTTTTTGGAATTTTAGAATTTTCCACAGCACACCTGACAATCTTTCATAGCACACTAGTGTGCTGTGGCACAGTGGTTGGGAAACACTACTTTAAATAATCAGGAAAACAAAATCAGATTGGAAAATAATGAGAAAGAGATTTATTGCCAAGAATGTTCAATCACACAAGTGTCATAAGTGACAAAAGCTTCCAGTACACATAGAAGTATAACAGTGAGACATAGAATAATATAGTCAATCAAATATGTATGGAAAGACACAAGAAGATATCCGATATAATAACATACACAGATAGGGTATGTACAGATATGTGCAAGGGGAGATGTAATGTGCAAAAGAGGTAAGCATATGCACAAGTAGTTTAAATAAATATGAATTTGAATTTACAAATTGCTCTTAAAACAATATTGTAGATTCTAGTCATAGTTGACTTTGTAATTAGATCTAGTAGGCAACAAGAAGTTCATAATGTATCCTGTACATGTAATCTAACACATGCTGTATGTAGTCACCACATCATTTTGTTGGGTTGTCATACCAGGGGTGTTTTTCATGTAATCCCTGCATGATTATGTAATATTGTTATCACCTTTTCATTGATCCTGTTTCATTTGTCTTAAAAGGATAGTTCTCTCATCATTTACTCACCCTCATGCCATCCCAAATGTGTATGACTTTCTTTCTTCAGCAGAACACAAATTAAGTTTTTTAGAAGAATATTTAAGTTCTGTAGGTTCAATGCAAGTGAATGTGATCAGACCTTTGTATCTCCAAAAAAAAACAAAGAAAACATTAAAGTAATCAAAATGACTCCAGTGTTTAAATCATATCTTCAGAAGTGATATGAAAGGTGTGGGTGAAACAGAAACAGAACAATATTTAAGTGATTTTTTTTACTTTAAATCTCCACTTTAACTTTCACTTTCAGATGTGAAAGTTAAATTAAACAGGCACCAAATGACGTGACGTTTAGATGTAAAAGTGAAAGTGTAGATTTAGAGTAAAAAATTATTTACATTTTTATCTGTTTCTCACCTATCCTATAGCTTCTGAAGAAATGGATTTAACTACTGAAGTTGTATGAATTACTTTTATGTTTCCTTTATGTGATTTTTGGAGCTACAGAGTCTGATGGAGTCTGATCACCATTCAGTTGCATTGTATGGACCTACAGAACTGAGATATTTTTCAAAACATCTTTGTTTGTGTTCTGCTGAAGAAAGAAAGTTATACACATCTGTGATGGCATGAGAGTGAGTAAATGATTAGAGCACTATCTGACCTTGGTGACTCACTGATCAGTAAAATTGTTTATGCTTTAATGTCTGTGTTGGCAAAATCAAGTATGATTGTTGATTTAGGAACTGGACCGCATAATAAATCAGATGGTCCATGTAGCTGAGTACCTGGAATGGGACTCTACAGAACTACAGCCGGTATGAACCACCCCTGTATGTGTGTGTGTGTGTGTGTGCGTGTGTGTGCGTGTGTGTGGGCTTAGGTGGTTTACGAGGGCATTTTTTTAGGTTACAAACTGGTAATTACAAGGGTATTAAACTATAAATGTGGTTTATGAGGACATTTCTAGTGTCCCTAGAATTCAAATCACTTAAAAAACATACTAAACTATGTTTTTGGTTTTTTTTAATGTAAAAATGCAGAAAGTTTTTTGTGAGGTTTAGGGTTAGGGGATAGAACCTATGGTTCATACTGTATAAAAATAATTATGTCTATGGAGAGTCCTTGTACGGATAGCCGCACCAACATGTGTGTGTGTGTGTGTGTGTGTGTGTGTGTGTGTGTGTGTGTGCACCAAGCCATCCGTCCATTCCTTGTGGAATCTAATTTTGCTCAAGAATCTCATGTTTCTTTTTTCGTGTCCTTTAGATTCTTAAGGAGATGATGGAGGAGATCGACTATGATCGAGATGGAACAGTCACACTAGAGGAGTGGATCAGAGGAGGAATGACCACCATACCACTCCTGGTACTGCTGGGAATGGAGACGGTGAGAAAATGTAGTTGTGAGTTTAAAGAGGTAACGACAAGTGAAGGTGTAGTAATGTAATTCTACTTCCTCTTTCACATCTGTTCAGAATGTGCAGGAAGACGGGCAGCATGTTTGGAGACTAAAGCACTTCAACAAGCCAGCATACTGTAATTACTGCCACACTATGTTGTTAGGCGTGCGAAAACAGGGCCTATGCTGCTCACGTGAGTGTCTGCCCAGTTTCCTGTCTGTTGTGATGTGATCTTGAGTCATTTGAATCCAGAATTAACAGAATGGCACAGTGTCTTATTGTCTGTCTGTCTGTCTGTCTAAATAATTATTCCTGGTTAATGTAAGTTTGAATCAAATTGTTTAATTTAGATGTATTTAAATATGCTGAGCTTTGATAAGTATAAAATTAATAAGAAAAAAAAGAAGAAAAACAAAACTGTCATTGGCAAATGTCTGTTCATCCTCCAAAAAAGTCAATTCTCACAGTCCTGTCTTCTGTTTGGTAGTATGCAAGTACACAGTCCATGAGCGCTGTGTGTCCAAAGACATTGCTGCTTGCATTAGCACCTACGCCAAGTCCCGTAGACACACCAATGTGAGTACAGAAACTATTCAGTCTTGCATATCACCACTTCTTCACTCCTAAATTGCTTAATTTGGATGTTTTCTCAGAAGAATAATTTACAGCATGGTTGAATTAATAACTACACAAAGAAAGCTCCTATCAGAACTGATAGAGGTATTGTTTCTTAAAAAAAAGATCAAAGCATAGGTGGAGTATGTGTAAGACAAGATGTTCACATAAATTAATATAAGGTATTGACAGGAAATTCCTATTGCTGCTCCTGAAAAATGCTGCTTGTAACTGCTGGTCCAGGATCAGTTTGCCCACCTCAAATTCTAACTTTAATTACTAGGGGTAAGGAAAAGCTGCCTGTAAATCAGTGTCTGTGGCCGAATTCATCTTACATGCATGTGCAAATTGAAAATCTAAATACATTTTTTTTTTTATAATTTTACGTTTTCAATACAAGTATAAAATAATGTAGTGTAATTCTTACATCAAACCATTTTATTAGATTATGGTAGCATTGAAAAGGAGCTAATCCAAGTTGGTAACATTGTTTTATAATGACATCCATTTACATTTAAATCAATAAGTGTCCAAACAAACTCAAAACAATCCAGCTCATAGATGATTTGGGGAAATAAATTAATCATTCCTTGATGTGAAGAAGGCTCTCATCACCACATTTTATCTTAACTTCCAAAAGTCAACACTGCATGACACTGTCACTGTAGGACCGCTTGAATACAGATAAAATGCAGGTACTAGCGGTTTCAGTCAATTTCATTTTTCTGCTTTAGGAAAGAGTGCTTATTACTTATTATTAAATTTGCAAACAATACAAATCACGCATATATACCTGCTGTAATCTTGAGTCACTAATACAATTATCAGTAAGAGTACTGGCATCTGTGTAAATAACAAAAGTTAAAAAAAAAAAAAACATGTTTTGTGTGGAGTGTTTTACAGGTGGTTGTAGGTACAATTTCAAATAAATGTATTTCAATATTTACTGTAATTTTATGTAGTTATTATTAGTTTTAGTATTATTATAACCTCTAAAGGTGTTGGGGGGGTACATAGCCTTATCCTGTTTGTTCACCCTCTGCCTATGGATCAAAGAATGAAAAAGAAACGACAAAGCACAGATTTATCCCTTAAATATAGATCTCATAATTATAACAAACACTGAGTTCTGTTACAAGTAGAACACTCATGTTTTGATTATTTTATCCACTGACCACAATCCAGCTCAGTTTTCACCCAAGGCAACTTCCCAGACTTATAATTCTCGGCTTAACCTCAAAGTAATGTTCTGTGGACATGTCAGCAAGGTTATGAGAACATCCTGTGAGCAGCAGCTATTTCTGTACTAAAAAATTAGAGGGAAAAGAGTGACAACACTGCTTTAGTAGTTTATGACACCTCTTTATTTCTATCACTATATTACTCAATTGAAGTTTTGTGGGCTTTGGCCTTAATCTTGCAAAATCACCCTGCAGATTTTTCATGGACTTACTACTGTGGAACTGGAAAGATAAAATGTTGTTAATTGGCTTGTGTGCTATACTGTTGTTATTGGATTTTGTATTATGATACCACAGAGTTTGGTTGTCACTTGAATACGCAAAAACATTATGTGGAGTATTTGTAATTTTAATATAAAAGAATTCATACTATATATAACAAGGAACATAAATTGTAAAAAGCTTTAGCAGATTGAATAAAACATGGGGGTTTTGTACATGTATTTGACACCATCAATCTCAAAGTAATTTGATGTATGTTTCTTTATGTCTTTCCTCTGTATACATCATCATATGATAAAAAATAATTTAGTATTAGGTTTGGCACATGCTGGTGTTATATGCAATGTAATTTGTCAGTCCCTTGCAGCTCTGTCCTAAAGAATCATTGTACCCAACAAAAATAACTACTGTAAATCAATAAGATATGATAAATATGCTTTTAACTAATGTATTTTGCATCTTAGTGCAATCCAACACTGATTACTATCTTTGCATTTTGTTTCATTATAATATCCAAGTTTGCCAATGGTTTTACAGTGCCTGGGAATTTATTATTTTAGATGTTTTTGAGGCACTTGTTTTTAATGGTCACATAAGGTTTTGCTGTTTTGCTATATATCTAGATTTAGTGAATAACATTACTGCAAATGGAGGATAGCAATAGAATGCTTGTGCAAAAGCCATTTGACAGAGCAGGGATAATACTTTTAGATTTGTGTAAATGGACTGTTTAGTCCAGAGTATTTCACAACAGTCAACTGTCTCTCTAGGCCATGCAGCATGTCTGGATGGAGGGTAACTCTCCAACAAAATGTGACAGATGTCACCGCAGCATCAAGTGCTATCAAGGCCTAACGGGCCTTCACTGTGTTTGGTGTCAAATCACTGTGAGTATCTACTGACATCCTGTGGCCAGTTTTAAATTGAATAGTCTTAAATCAGTTTTTGTATTAAATATTTCTTGCAGCCACAATTTTTTTTAGATTAAAAAGATCCATCAATGACCAGTGTTGAAAGTAATCTAAATATAAAGTAATTAATTCCTGTAATCTAATTACTTTTTTAGTACAAAAGTAGTGTAACACATTACATTTTAAATTCTTCAGATTACAGTTACTGACTTTCATATAAGTTCATTCATTTTAAGTACATTTCTTAAGTACACCAAGATAAAGTTAATAGTATTCATCTGATATATATGTTGTGAATATGATTTTTTGTGTTGGCTGTCATGAGGCATGAGGTGACCTACTCTATGTAAAATAAAACAGCTTTTTGTAGTCTACTTTTATCACTTTAGTGTTCATCTGATGTGAGTGTACATTATTTAGACATATTTTTCCTAAGTATTATTTATTTATTTATCTGTAATAAGGCAATTACAGGTTTGCAACATTTCACTTATAAGATTTAAAATATGATGCTAAATTTTATTTGTCTACATGAAGAGGCATTTTTTTTATTTTTTTGTTTAATTTAGAAAAAAAAATATTTTTAAAGAACAAGATTGAGTATTATTAATTAGTTTGTTGACAATTTCTATGCTAGATGTTTTTCATGTACAGGTAATACTTATTTTCACCACTTGGTGGTGTTCCTCACTAAATTTTTACTCCATGTTGTCAGTCGACTCACACAATTCATTTTAAAATAGGTAATAAAGAAAAGTGTCAGCACTTAATAGTCATTCATAGAGATTTCTCTCTACATAATGACTTTTAAAATAACATTATATACTCCTGAAGACACTCTGGCAATTTTTGAACCATCGTTCTCAAATAGCTTTAAACAGCATATACTGATATGTTTAGCAACTAATTTAAAAATCAAGTACAGATCTCTTTACTCTCTAGAAAAGATTGTTAGTCAATTCCATTACAGTCTGTTGATGTATTTACATCACCACTCATCTATATTTGTATCTTTTCCAGCTCCATAACAAGTGTGCGTCACATGTGAAGCCTGCATGTGATGGCGGACCATTTAAAGATCACACTCTCCTGCCATCATACATCTGCCCTGTTGTCCTGGTAAGATCACCCCACTGCATGATTAAGTGGTTCTTAACTGAACCACTATTGAACATCAAGTGCTGATCCTTCAGGCCAATTTAACCCTAACCTTACCCTTACACAGTAGCATATTTTACCATAGAACAGTAAGCCAAATGTCCTTAATCACTCATCAACATTTATTAAAATGCACTGCATATGCCCAACAATATACAAAATAATAGCTGACAATGACCAAATATTTGGGAAGTGTGGTCTCCTACCTTCTAAAGGTTGATAAGCCTATTAATGGTTATTTTCTAACTACGCTCAATTATATGGTTAGGGCCTGCTGTTCATGATCCTTTCAGAACAGACTTGTCACCCACCAGTTGAGAACCACTCAGAGTTATTAGGGCCCAAGCCTGAAAAGGCGAAGGCCCTATTGTTTTCCTTAGGATTATTAGGGCCCAAGCCTGAAAAGGCGAAGGCCCTATTGTTTTCCTTAGGATTATTATTATTATTATTATTATTAGGGCCCAAGCCTGAAAAGGCGAAGGCCCTATTGTTTTCCTTAGGATTATTATTATTATTATTATTATTATTATTATTATTATTATTATTATTTTATCGACTATTCGGGCACTTTTGGGGGCCTTAACATGCTCTAAAACTCTTGAAACTTTGCACACGGGTCAGAACCTGCGGCCATCAGGGCTGGGCTGAAGATGGTACCCGGGCGTGGCAGGGGGGCTCAGCAGCGCCCCCTGGAACGGGGTCCGAAACCTTGGTCCATAAATCAAACACACTTGCATGTAATAATATGAAAGTCGGTACACATATAGATCTCATCGTTTCATATATACTTCATGCTCTTACTTTTTACCTCAGCCCAACAGGAAGTCGGCTATTTAGGGTTGTTTGGAAAACGTATACAATGGAATTTGAAATACTCCTCCTAGAGAAATCATTTAATCGCCACGAATCTCAGTCAGCATGAAGTCAAGACATTGAGGATGAAAAATTGCCAGCGGATTTTTGATATCTCGAACGGTTTGGCCGTGGCGAGGAAACAAATTTATGGCGAGAAAAGTGAGACAGGAAGTGTGTTATAACTTCTGCATAAATTAACAGATCTTGATGAAACTTCAGCAGTGTGTTCGTTGTAAGAGGCCGATCACATGGATGTGACTATTGTGAGTCAAAGTTATAGCGCCACCAACTGGCAGCAGGAAGTGTGTCACTTTCAAAATGCTTTGAAATCACCCTCTTGTTTTTACCCGATTTGCTTCAAACTTTACGTGTATAATGTAAACACACGGCAGATTTAGACCTGTGAAAGGATTATTGATATCTTAGATACTGTTGCCGTGGCAACACTTCAAACTTTACTTTTCTTTATTGATGCTTTTGAGACTCTTAACATACTTGAAATTGCATGAAACTCGACAGAGACGTCACATTTATTAGCCAGTAGACATGTGCAAAGTTTCAGAAATGGGTGTGGTGAGGGGCTCAGTAGCGCCACCTTTTGACAAAAAAGTGGGGGGTTAGTTTCATCTACAGGTACAAAAATTGGTATTGATATAGTTCTCCTCAAGCCGGACAACTTTCTAATTTACAGTCATTAGCTCCGACCAACAGAAAGTCAGATATTTTGGTTTGAATGTGGAGAAAATGTCAGAATTTTGCAAGTCACTCTGTGAGCCTCTGTGTGTGAGGAGTAGGAAGGGAGGGGGTCTTGTGAAGTAATACATAGGGCTATACTGCCCTCTTGTGTTCAACATAGTATGGGTTACATTAACTTTTGCACGATATTCTAATTTTTCGAGTTTCACCTGTATGCAGAGTTGACAGAAAAATGTTACACACGCCGTAGCAGGTGAATACAACAAAGAACTAAAGCCTAAAAAACTAAAGTTTAATCCACTGTCTGTTCATTCTCTGAGTGGCAATTACAAGAAATGTCCAATAGATGGCATCCAAGCCTCATTGTTCAATGATTTACAACAGGTCTGAGTCCAGAATGGGCAGGGACTGAGTTCAACAGTTGCTTGAGCTCTTTTGCAGTCGAATCCCAGAAAAAAGGCAAACAATGTGTCCCCACTCAATATATACATCAACTGAGTGGAGGATACAATTTTTAACAACCTTTAACCATTTACAGCCAGAGCGTTCAAATTTGGGAACAATTATTCCCATAGTTTCTGTCTCAGTGTCATCGTCGTCCGATCACCGATTTTATTTCTGAAGTCTGCCCAGATACTCATGACAATACAAGCTAAAGGCACATGTGATTGGTTAAGGGGTTACTGGGCAAGAATAATAACTGTATCGTCATCACCGTCTTCCTTCATTTCAATGGAAAGGTGATATCACGAGAGATTTACTCCAGTGTTGGATTTACTGCTTCAAATTAAATACTGAGGCGATTTTTGCAAGGTAAGAACGTGTGTTGTCTATATTTTCTATAGAAAGTCAAAACGTTTTAGTGACGAAGCATTTATTTGTAGGAGTATTGCTAGTTATTTCTGGAAAAAAATGACAAAACAACTCAAATAAATGTTTGTGAGCAGTTTTGTGTGAAACCGCGAGATGCGTCGCGTCTAACGCACGAGCCCCGATGAGAGATCGCATTCGCTTCTTCTTGCGTTTGAACGGACAATTTCATACTACAAAATGTCAAATTACATGATATATTGTCTGTTTTGTCCCAAGTGAACATAAACAGTTGATGAAGAAATCGCGAATCGAAATCTAGTATCAACACTTCCGAGAATGATTATCAGCGTTGTGTCTGACAGCGCGAGGCATCTCATTTTTACTCGCATCTTCATGGAGGTTTGTCGGTTGTATGTAGTTTCACAATCTCAATCAAGTAATCTCTGAAATGAATACAGATGTAACAGCACGAAAATAATGAGACTTCACAGTTCTCAAAAGATTAAACTCACTAAAACAAGCCGCACAGACTGTGCCTTGAATGAAATGCGTTTAAAATCCTCTTAAAGAGACAGTAACAATTTTCCAAGTAAATAAAAAGTAGGCCTACAAATGGTTTTCACCCCAAAAATAAATTTCTCTCATCGTATACTCACCCTCATTGCATCCCAGATGTGTATTGTTTTCTTTCTTCTAGTGAACACAAATTAAGCTTTTTAGAAGATTATCTCAACCCTGTTGGACCTTTCAATGACTTGAATGGTGATCAGAACTCAGAAGCTGCAAAAATCAAATAAATGCAGCATAAAAGTAATCCATACCACTCCAGTGGTTAAATCCATGCCTTCAGAAGTGATATTATAGGTGTGGGTTAGAAATAGACCTATATATATATACTTCAAGATGACATCACTCTGAAGTACTGCGTAAAGAATATCCCACATTCGCCCTTAGGGGGCGCTACAGGCCATGCCCAAAATTCCCATTTTCTGGTCAAAAATGTTCTAATGTTGTATATTGATACTACAGGCCAACAGGAATTCACAAACCAAGAGTGGCCCACATTCGCCCTTATGGGGCGCTACAGGCCACGCCCTAAATTCCCATTTGCTGGTCAAAAATGTTCTAATTTGGTACATTGATACTACAGGCCAACAGGAACCCACAAACAAAGAATTGCCCATATTCGCCATTAGGGGGCGCTACAGGCTATGCCCAAAATTCCCATTTTATGGTCAAAAATTTTCTAATTTGGTATATTGACACTACAGGCCAACAGAAATCCACAAACCAAGAATGTCTCACATTTGCCCTTAGGGGGTGCTAAAGGACATTCCCAAATTGCACATTTTTTTGTCAAATACTTTCTAATTTGGTACATTAATACTACAGGCCAACAGGAACCTACAAACCAAGAATGGCTCACATTCGCCCTTAGGGGGCGGTACAGGCCATGCCCAAATGTCAATTTTTCAAAGTGATTGTATTTCCACCCCATTTATTTAGTTTTTCTGAAACCTGGTGAACATACCTCATTTCTCATTGTAAACAAAAAACCCTACAGGATCCATAAGGTCCGGCATGATGGATTTTCCTGTACACTGAAAATGTTTAGTTTAGGATTCAGACAGAAAGACATGTTTTTTGGATTTTTTCATTGGGAGGGTTTAACCCCAACCCTCTATTGATCAATTTTAAATGATTTGCCATTTTGAGGAGGAATCGCATTGCTGCTTGCAGCTATATTTTTGAGTTGTTGCTGTGTCCATCATCCTTTGTTTTCCGAAAGCCACCAAGTGGAAATGAGCCCGGTAACTAAAGGCACCAGGGTTGCGGTGCCACCGGCTTGGGCCCGTCATCGCTGCTTGCAGCTTTAATATTCTAATTTATTTTCAATTTGTCATTCCAGTTTAGTTTAGTTTTCAATTGTTTTCACACTGTCTCTTAGTTTTAGTTTAGTTTTAGTTTACTTAGTTTTTTTATGGCTGCCATTTACTGGTATAATTTAAATATGTCTAATGTCATAACATTTTTAGGGCAGTCTTGTGTTACCTCTATCTTGTGGCATTTTCATGTTTTCTGTAATTAATTTGGATGGTAAATGTTTCATATTGTGTAATATGCTGTGACAAAAAAACACAAATACACAAAATATATATATATATTTTAGTTTGTTTTGGAGTTATGAAAAAGTATTTTCCAATTATGTCAATCTTTATTTTTATTTCAGTTAACGAAACTGTTTTAATTTAGTTTTTGTTTTAGTTTTGTGTCAACAAGTGTAACTCTGGAGCATGGAGTGTTATGTTAACCTGTTGACCCTACCATTCTTAATCATTATAATTATAATAAGACATTATATTAGAAGTCTACACTAGATAGTTAGAGGATATTATATCATTATAAACTAACCCTAATTGTTTGAATGATAATTTAATAAATGGTAATTAATGCAGGAAACATTCAATTGAAAAATAGACTTAAGTCCTGCACTCTCCCATTGCAAATGTTCTAATATTTATTAAAATAGCCATGTTTTGCTCTAAATCTTTCTTCAGGCATTTTAAGTCTCAAACGAACTATTCACTATTTCTAAACTGTTTCAAAAATAAAAATGATGTCTTAATTTACTGTTAACTCATGTTATTATTGTAATGTGCTACTGTACATTATTTTCTTTCCTCCATGGAACATGAAAGGAGATGTTAGCGTCTCAGTCACCATTCAATTTTATTGCATCATGACTCCATACAATGAAAGTGAATGGTGACTGAGGCTAACATTCTGAATAACATATCCCTTTGTGTTCCACAGTGTGGGGAAAAGTCATATGGGTTTGGAACTACATGAGTTTGAGTAAATTATTTTTACTCAGCAAATTATTTTTAAAACATTTTTGGTAAATATCAGTTTAAAACATTGCAGATATGTCAAAACAATGTCTGTTTGTTGACTATGTATATCTGTACATCTAAAATATGTGTGTAAATTTATTTCATTTGTCTCAGATGTACAATTAAACTCACATCTCTCTCATCATCTCTCTCTTGTCACACCTCATCATATCTTTCTCAATTTGTCTTTGGGTTTGTAACCTTTACTCTGTAAAATCTGTCTATCACTGTGTAGGACCGTCAGCCTGCTGTTAAAAGAAGTGAAGGAGAGTCATCCCCCAGTACAAGTCCTGAGGACACTGGCCAGTGTTTCAAGTTTGCCGGTGATGGTCAAGCACTGCAAGTAAGCCTGCACCACACAGATTGTCATTGTGTGTGTGTGTGTATGTGTGTAACATTTTGAACTCATTTACATATGGTATTAAGATGCATCTTGGGTGATCCGATCGCATGTGTTCAGGTGTGACACATAGCTGTTTACACCTGATCACTTAAAGGGATATTTCACCCAAAAATGAAAATTCTCTCATCATTTACTCACACTCATGCCATCCCAGATGAGTCTAATTTTCTTTCTTCTGCTGAACACAATCAAACATTTTTAGAATATTTTCTCAGCTCTTTGGGTGCCAAAATTTTGAAGCTCTAAAATGCACATATGGGCAAAATAAATGTATTCCAGACGACTCTGGTCTGGTAGCTAAATCCATATATTCATAAAAAATATTATAGGTTTGAGTAAGAAACAGATAAATATTTAAGTCCTTTTTTACTATAAATTCTCCTCCTTGCTCAGTCAATTTCTACTTTAATTTCACTTTCTCCTTCTGTTTTTGGTGATTCACATCCTTCTTGCATATCACCCCCTAATGAGCAGGGAGGAGACTTTCTGACAAAAAATGACTTAAATATTGATCTGTTTTTCACCCACACCTATCATATCATGTCTGAACACATGGATTCAACCACTGGAATCATATTAATTACTTTTATGCTCCCTTAATGTAGATTAAGGAGTTTCAAAAATTTGGCACCTATTCACTTGCATTGTATGAACCTACAGAGCTGAAATATTTTTCAAAAATATCTTAATTTGTGTTCTGCAGAAGAAAGTCATACACATCTGGGATGGCATGAGAGTGAGTATATCATGAGAACATTTTCATTTTTGGGAGAATTATCCCTTTAAATGCATCTTCTGTGATCACTTGTGTTCAGATTTCGATGGGAGGGTCTCTGATTTCATGACGTCATCAATCATTATGTGAGCAATAAAGTTAAAAAAGACAAATTAAGTGCAAAAAAAACAAAAAACCATGCACTGTTTCTCCCAGATGCCTTTGAAATGTATTCTAAGTACAAACACATCATTTCAAGCAGAATTCAGTGTCATCGTAGTGGAATACCCATATTAACTAAGCTTCAGATGTGGGTGCACATTTGTGGCATCTGTGTTATATTGTTGATATCAGACACATTCAAGAAGGTCCGAGAAGCAAATGTATTTGCTTTTCAAATTTTCCAATTGTATGGTTATTTCCTTTTAAATCCACTTATATTTAAATGTTAAACTCTTGTTTTACTACAGTGTTGATATACAGGTGAGGGGTGGCACTTCACTGCTGTCTGGAACAGTTTAGCGTTTACACCTCAAATGTGATGTGGTCATATACCTTTTTTGACTACCTCCTTATGTGGTTTGTGTGATCTGATCAATAGCATTTTGTATGTTGTTTACACCTGTATTTAGCGCTGACCACTTGTGATCGGATCGCCAAAACACATCTTAATACCAGGTGTAAAGGGGTCTTTTTCTCCTCTCTGCCTTTAAGATCACACCTCTGCCCGGAACACATCCCCTTCTTGTGCTGGTTAACCCTAAAAGTGGTGGTCAGCAGGGTGAGAGGTAAACATTTTTAAAGCTCAATTTCTTGCATCATAATTTGTCATGCTGTCACACTTTATATAGCTTTATTATACAACAAGGCTGTACATATGAACATTAGTTACAAGGATAGCTCACCCTAAAACTAAAATTCTGTGTCACACCCTCATGTTTTCCCAAACTCTTTAACTTTCTTTCACTGATGTTTGGCAGAATATTAGTCACCATTCACTTTCGTTTTATTACATAATTTTAATATTTTGGGGAACCATCCCTTTAATGCATTAGGTATTAAACCCTTTTTTTCTCTAAAATGTTTTAATGATTGGTGTATGTCAAACTTACACATATCCCCTGCTACTATGTAAAGCGTTTTGAGTCCCTAGAAAAGTGCTGTATAAATGAATAACTAATCTGGTTTAGTTAAATAATAATAATTAATAAATAAATAAGGTATCAAAAACTAACAATTAACTATTTTTATAAATAGATTTTAGTTAATTGTTAGTTTTACAAATTGTGTAATGTTAAAATGTCTATATATATATTTTTTGTATTATATATATATTAGTATGTGTAGAAAGTAAACATTAACCAAAGCTAATAAATGCTGTAAATGTATGGTTAGTTCCCTATCTGTCACTCACTCTACGTTGTGTCGATGAAGTGACACTAGGGGTCATTCTTGGGAGCCCGAGACATCTCTGATCTTTGATAATATGTCAGAGTGGTATTTGCATGCCTTCCCCTCGAACGTACGGGTATAAAGGAGCTGGCGTGCTAACCGCTCATACAGATTTTTGGAGCGGAGTGGTCCTATTCATTAAGCTGAATTCCCACGACTTCCATTCACCTCTGCTGGATTCTGACGGTGCATTACAGTGGCTTCTCCCCCCTCTGCACTGGTGTATGGCAGAGATCGGCCCTGGGCTAATCAAAATTGTTACCTATTTATTTAATTGAGGAGGTTTGTCTAACCATCTAGTTCAGTCATATGTAAATAGCCAATTTAACAAAAGGCCCACTCTTTTTCTAGCTTGCTGGCAGTGTCCTAAATCCCATCAAAGCTAGCAGGAGACAGTATAGCTGTTTAAGAAGGAAGAATGTGGGTGTTGTTTCAGCTCTCACCACCCACCCAACATCCTCTGGGGGACCAGATTTGGGATTTAGTGCTGGCATCACCATAGCAACACAGTTTTAAATACAATTAATTGGCCGATTATCCTCCATTATTAGACATGTGCTCAAACAAAGACGTGATAACTGCCTTGCGCCTGAAAAAGAAAGAGCATTTTGGTAGATCCTTTGACCATATTCACTCTGCTCAGTATACTGATAGCTCATTGGTTGAGCTTGACACTTGACTCTGCTCTTTTGTTCTTTGCATATGGAATGAATGAAGTCTTCAGTATTGATACGTGCTCAAATTATCACCCCTACATAAAAGCATTGCTTGTGACGCACCACAAACTAACAGCCCTTCTTATTTTGCTTTTACTCTCTCTCCTCTCTCTCTCTCTCTTTCTTCCTCTCTGTATGTCTTTGCACACTAAAAGGGCATAGTAGCTAACACAGTTAGAAGGGAAGGAGAAGAGTATTCAATAATGATTTTATTGCTTCAAGGTTATAGATGAGTTCTTCTGCAACAGTGTGGAATCTATGTATGTGCTCTTACATCTTTTATTGGACTCTCTTTTGTCTCCATCGATTCCCAGGTTTGTGTGATAATGAAAATTCTGTCATCATTTACACACCCTTATGTTGTTCCAAACCTGTATGGTTTTCTTTCTTTAGTCAACACATTCTCACACCCAACTCATCACATATGGACGCTTTGCCAGGACCCCTTGGCGTCACTTTTTAACGCACTGGGTATACCTTTGGCATAATTTTTCAACGTGCAGGGTAGTCAACCAAAACAACGCTAAACTGCAGGTAAAACGGCATTCAAAGATGAGTTTAACAACGCTCCACGGCGTGTGCAAGTAAGCAGTTTAAGTGTTTTCTTAGGTACTGGTATACATAGGGACACTGCTTTTACTAGAGCATGCTGGATAACGTATTTTTATCGGAGGTTTGTTGATGTTAATAAATATATATAATATGCTACAATTGTGTTCAATTAATCAAAGTTTTTTTTATTTTTATTTTTAAAATCCTCTATAGAAGTCTATAGGACTACCCTGCACGTTGAAAAATGACGCCAAAGGTATACCCAGTGCGTTAAAAAATGACGCCAAGGGGGTCCTGGCAAAGCGTCCATATGTGACGAGTTGGGTGTGAGAATGTGTTGCTTTAGTGGAACACAAAATATGTTAGGTAGAACATTGCACACCGAAGACGACACGATAATGAGAGACGAATCGCAGACGAATCACCCTTTCACATTAAATACGAGACAAATGATCGCCGTTAGATCTACCCATAATTAGATACTTAAATACAGCTAACGACAGCAAAGCTATTAAAGTAATAGTTCAATCAAATATGAAAATTCTCTCATCATATACTCACCCTTGTGCCATCCCAGATGTGTACTTTTGATGTCTGTGCTTTTTGGTGCTTTAAAGTGCTGATCACCATCTGATTGCATTGTATGGACCTACAGAGCTGATATATTTGCATGTGTTCTGCCTCTTTGCGATGGGACCACAAGGCACCGCTAATTAATTGACCGCAGAGAGCTAGTTGGGACATAGTCATAGACCTAGAGGATGCTGTTCCAGTTGGTGTCCTGAAGGCCAGAATCAAAGCCTTGAATTCAATGCAGGCAGCTACCAGTCGTTAAGAATGTAATTTTTCCAATTTTGACTTTTTAAGTGCATTTCATACTGATTACTTGTTCTCTGCATCTTTCTTAATCAGGGTGCTACGGAAATTCCAGTACCTGCTCAACCCCAGACAGGTGTATAGTCTGGATCGGGGAGGACCCATGGTGGGGTAAGACAACTAAAAGCCAGCATAAATGTTGGAGGAAGATAGATGCAAAAAAACATTTTTTTCTGAGACATGACAGGCAATTGCTCAACAGTTTGACATTCTTTATGTTGTTTTTTCTGGCATATCTCTTCACTATGCTTCCACAAACCTGCAATATATTGAGCCAACATGCAATTAACTAGTTTGAAAGAGGAACCACTAATAAAGTGGAGCTGACTTTTAGAACCTACAAGCCATTTACTATGACTCAAGCAGCCTCTGCTGAAGCTTCCTGCTGAGTAAATATTAATTTAAGTACTAATTGAGGCTGAATATATTTTTAAGCCCATTAGTCATCAGATGGCTTCCTCTTCAAGCAAAGATATTGTTCTAAAACCTCTTTACACATGCAACTAACAGCAGACTGGTATTTATCAATGGACCAAATCAGTCTTTCAAATCAGTCACTCAAATCCTTCTCAGCAGTAGTGTTGTAGTTTCACTGCTGTACTGCAATAAGTCACTATGTATTTCCATAATGTTGTCAAGAGAGCTATTTAAATGTAAGTTACCAATTCTTTGCAACTGTAAGTAGCGAACAATTAACTACAGTATATTCCTTGGAGGAAGAATTGTTTATTCGAATATTTATTGCTAATAAACAGTTAATAAAACACTTTATTAAACATCATGGTCTTATCATTGTTCCGTTGACACCATTTTATATTTTAAAAGCGTCTCCGTTTCACAGAACCTCTGAATACCCAATACTTGTAAAATCACTAGAATGCAGTATCAACTTTCATAGATATTTCTCCTAAAATTTCTTAAGAAAAAAAAACAGACACAAATTGGACAATTGTTGACATTCAGGAAGAGAACAGACCTATAAAATGTATGTGGAAAGAATAGCTCAGATAATATGATCTTGGGAAAAAATTATTAAAAACATTCTAGTTCATACTGAATCTAAAATGTTTTATTGCAGATCTTGGTAAATTAAAGTTTCTGACATTGCTAAGATTGCTTGTTAGTTCTTTGACCCAGAAGAAAAGAGGGTAATTTATCCAAAATGATTATCTGAAATTATTATTATTAAATTATCAGAGAAGCAGGATAATTACAAGAAAAAGTCTAAATTCGCTCTCAATCTCATCGCTGTATATGAGAAACAAATGAGATATTAAAGAGATTTCATTGTAATTTTTCTCTCCTATGGCTCCTCACTTCTACTGTAGTGTACTGATGTACATTGATGTATTTATGTATTGATGATTGGTGTTACATATCAACCCACTCAGGTGCATAAGAACACTCTGTTCAACTTCTTGCAGTTGTGCAACAGCAGATCTCATTTAGAAAAAAGGAGAGAGAGAGAGAGATACCAAAGAAATGTTAAGCAAACGGTTGCATCACAGGAAAGCAGGCTATCCTATTCCCCAGACCCCAGAAAATGACACAATGCTCTGTAGTCACGACTACAGCACTACTCATCTTGAAGAGCCCATTCATAGAGAAACAGAGAGAGAGAGAGAGAGAGAGAGAGAGAGAGCAAAGGAAATTTCGGTAATATGGTACTCATGGAAAACAATAAGATTGTATATTCAATTCTCTTCCATGAGCACTTAAAGAATTCATAACCAAATAAAAGCACTTTATTTTTGTCATGTTTTACAGTAAAAATATCTAAGCATCCTTAAAATAAGAGACATTTAATTGAGAAGCAAATTGCATGAGATATTAAGACTTGTTTACAGAGGAGAGAATGTATCTGGAATTAAGTTTATTATTCTTACCCTTTTGGCAATTTTTTTTTCTTGTATTAAGCATAAACCTAACAAAATGTAGTGATGTTTATGCTTAAAAACAAGAAAAAACTATTTCCCAACAAAGGTAAGAAAAAGAAACATCTGGGTTACCGGTGAAACCTTGGTTCCCTGTAAGGAGTGATTGAGACACTGCATCAGTGATGCTGATGCTGTGGGAGCTCCTCCTGGGGGCCAATTTGATTGGCTGGTGATGCTTGGCACTCCACCCAATGCTTGCATCATCATGGGCATATGAGCAGAATTTTATGACTGAAGGGAAGGGTCCCTTAACAGCAAAAATTCAGTAGTGCAGCACAGCTATGCAGTATCTTCCCTCCTTTCAAGGAACCGAGGTTACACCAGTAACTGAAAAGTTCCCTTTCAAGTTTCTTCAAAGCAGCATCAGTAGTTGATGCTGTGGGAGCCGAATACCATAACACCATGCCACTGATAGGGCAATGCCAACTAACCAACAGGAAAAGTAGTAAAAAGGCATTGCAATAACCACACCTTAGTATGGTACATACTAAGTACAAAATACAAAGATAGTATGGAAAGTGGAGGAACATGCTAAGAAAGAGACACTAGCGATACCAACCCAGCATCATACTTAGTGGAAAGGAGTGGAGCAAAATGGTCAAGCACCTGTCCAAGAACTTTGGTACAATGACACTAGCCATCAGGGTAGTGAAACATTGGTTGCATGCTCTCATATACACAAGTGGGAATAGTTTTTGACTCACCCGATACAACAACACTAGCCAACTGGTCAGTGAACATTAAACAGTCTACCCTCTTTCTCAATGAAAATCTGGGAAGTGAGGGAAGATACATGCAGGTTATAGAACCTGGAGAAGGTGTCAGGAGAAGCTCAACCTGTTGCTAGACATATGTCTTCTAATGACATGCCTTTTACCCATGCCCAGGAGGAGGCCATACTCCTGGTGCAATCTTAAAAATCTAAATCTTAAGCAAGCGCAATGGCATCTACGACCAAGTGGGAATTCATTTCCTTGGAGATGGCCAAACCCTGTGAATGGCCTCCAAAATAAAGTGGAATTTTAAAGACACCCTGAATTAACTTGTGCAGTTAATGTTCATGTTCACAGGGCATGTGCAGTCACTTTGTCTCATCTGATACAAAGTCATAAGGAGAGAATGCTTGCAGAGTATCATCCTGAGCCCTAAAGCAGATTGCCAGCACTTTGGGGACCTAACCTTCTCTGCACTTGAGAATGGCCTTTGATTGTCCCGGTCCAAACTCTAAACAAAAGTTGCTGACTGAAAAGGCCTGAAGGTCCCCAACATGTTTGGCTGATGATAAAGTGAGTAGCAGCACAGTCTTAAGCCCAAAGTATAATTCAGTCAGACGCAAACTGAGCAGGATGCGTGACGCAAACCTCGTCATCAGGAGAATGCTCGAGCACTGAACGTGCGCTGCCCGGTTTTCTAACTGCATATCTTTGAACATGCAGAATGCGCATGTGCCTGGTATTATTTGCAGAGATTAGTGGATCCACAAGGTTGCAATTCTTACATTTGAGCCCCTGCTGTTACAAAAATGCTAGAAGAATGTAATTGCCGGTAAATAACAGGAGACAAATGTAAAAACAACAACAGTAGATATGCACGTCAAGAGTGCGAGTTTGAGGAGGTCAGGAGATACTGTACATGTGATTTTATAACTTGAGTCTGAAGAAATATAAAGACATCTTTATGGGTCTAAATAATACAATGCTGTAAATCATACATTTAAGCATGAATAAAACAGTAATCATCCGACAAAACAGCATCCCCCACTTGATCATATCATGGGCATCAATTGTGGGGTGCAGATCTTCAGCCACATGAGATAGAGGAATGTATTACTCATTTTTATGTGCTTGTGAAAACATTTGCAAAAGGATCTTTTAATTTGTTTTGAGCTCTGAGCTAACCTCAGTTTATCTGTTCTGTTCAGTTGACTATTTTGTTAGACTTGATTTGTTCACTTTGTACTCTTTCATTTGTGACTTTGAAATGTTTTGTTAAATACCCACATTTTGTTTTGAAAGCCTGTGTACTCATGCCTTACTGGAATTTCCCATGGGAGAGCTTCCAACAATGTTTCCAGCAAAACCAATGGCTTTTGGGCCATTTCAGCTCAACTAGTATCACTGTTTCCTTGTCTTCCTGTATCTTGCAAAATACTTGATGGATCAAGTGGACAGGAAGAAATGCATATTTGTGTTTCGCTGACCATCTTTGGGCCTAGGCATCCAAGCCTAGTGTTGCTTGTGTCATGGAGAACCAGAGACAACAATGCATGGTCTCTGGGGAGACAAACAGGTCCACTTCAGCTTTCCCGAATAACTCCCAAATCCTCTAAACTGTCTGAGGATGGGGTCCCCTGGCTTGGCACCCTGTGGCAAGAGGAAATCTGTGACGCTGTTCAGATGGCTGGGTACATGCAATATGCGTTTTGATAGGAGACATGACTTGCTCTAGAGGATAATTTGGCATGCCAGGTTCAACATTGGGCATGGCCATACTCTTTCCTTGGCGATTTATATGTGCCACAACTAACTTGCTCTTGATACGATTGAGTGCAAAACATTTGAGCATCTTACCGAAAGGCTCTCGGAGCCAGGAGGACTGCAAGCAGTTCCAGGCAATGTATGTGACACGTAGGTTGCCCTCTTGTCAATGTGCCAAATGCCGGATGTCCTTCGCACAGGCCTTCCTGGTGACAACTTTGTGTCTGTCCATCTGGGTGAGTGTTACAACTTCACAATAAAACCTGGGCCTCCAGGGATCAAGAGTGAGTGTGGCTAAACAGCGACGCATCACTAGGAAATGAAGGTGACCATGTTGCCTAGCATGATGAGGGAACCTCGATTTAAGTCAGCACTGAAGAAGTCTTCTCTGTATCAAGCCTAGCGAGGGGACAGTGGTTGCAGTGTCCATCAATCCTAGCACTCGCTGGGTTAAGGGTTCCTTGTCAAGTCTAGGAGAATGGACTGAATGCGTTCAATGGTCAGGTGTGCTGACATGATTACTGAGCCAAGTTTCAACACAAGTTTGACACCAACAGTCTAGCGGACAGACATGAGACAAAATATGTCTAAGAGTAACCACCTTGATTGGCATCTAATAGTGTCAAATTCAGGTGCCTCAAATCCAGTATGGGCCACATCCCACCTTCCCACTTGGGCACCAGAATAATAGCAGCTGTAGAAGGCATTTAGTGCCCAGTGTGCTGGTATTTTCTCAATCGCATCTCCGGCACATCCCGCACCGCATGGTTGCCTTACAAACAGACACATGAGTCCAACTTTGGGAGATAAGTACAATGGGCAAAAGGACCCAGAGACTTGTGTGTGGCCACTGCAGCTGAATGTTATACTACAGTCAGTTAAACTGAATTTTTGCTTGGTGAACATGTGTGTGCTTCGTGCCGCCGCAACGAGGTCTGTCAGTCGTGTTGGGGTATGGGAGGCTTTTGGCATGCCACCAATGGAAAAGGCTGGAATAGTGCATATACAAGGCCAGGGAAAGAGAGTGCTGTCCTTGAAATGTGGAAGAAACTGTTCTACAGGGTCCATCCATCATACATACAGGCAAACCTGTCCTGCGTTACATGGGAGATGTCACACTTTCTTTCTCAGATCACTACGGCAGGGACGGCAAGAGGTGAATCCCTGACCATTTTTATCCAGAGGCCAGTATCATTCCACTGGCACCAGGCTGCCCATAGATCTGTCAATTTCCAGGGCAGAGATCTTGATGGAAAGAGTGCCAATTCGTGACATGGTGCTTTTAACAAATACCAGTTGCACCAGAGACATGAACTCTCACTGAACAGAAATAACTTCAAGTCATAATAAGCAGCTCTGGAAAGAACAGCACTGGCGCAAAGCTTGCCACATAGAGAAAGTACACCGATATGGTGAATACCTTTCAAATGAGACCTTTAAGCAACTTAGCCTCAGAGGCCACTTTATCCCATTTCTCATCTTCTGGGGAAAATAAATTAAGCACCTCACCTGAGGTCATACACATCTCACTTATAAAAGCCCAACATCCAACAAAAAAGCATCCCCCTCTTTTCCGCCCAGCGTGATCATATCATGGGCACCAGTTGTGGGGTGCAGATCTTCAACCACTTGATATGGATAAGAGGAGGCACACAAGGCATGAGCTTGCAACAAACCCTTCTCAAATCTCTTTGCGCTGTCAGTCTCAAATAGTCTCAATGGGCACTGTTTAAAAAAAGCGCTTGTGCCTGTGAGACAAAGGAATGTGTTGCTTATTTTTGTGTGCTTGTGGAAACATTAGCAAAAGGCTTCTTTAGTTTGTTTTGAGCTCTGAGCTCTGTGGATGCTTTTGGTAATACTGTGGTGATGCTGCTTCTTGTTTCCTGTTTCTGTTGCTGCTAGCGCTTGTGTTTGTAGCCTGCTAGCCTGCTTAGTATTGTTTATCTTTCTATTTTCCGTGTTTAATCTTTAATCTCTCCCATTTTTTTCACGTGCATTGTTTTTTCCGCTTTTATACTTTTCAACGTGCACAACTGCACACGCCCACCTTTCAACTTTTAGCGTAATTAAGCTGCATGCTTTTCCACATGCATTTTTTACATGGAGCATTGCATCAATCTCAAACCACTGCTGATCAGGAGCCACCTCAATAACAACAATAACGTGAGGGATTCACATCGATCTCAAACCCCTGCTGATCAAAAACCACCACGACAACAACAACAAACAATTGCGGTAAGTCATATTATCACTTTGTGCATTGCATGCCACATGTTTACTATAGCTTCTTCTGTCAGCAGTGAGGGATTTACATGTGATAAATATAAGGAATTATCAGGATGATGGAGAAGTTTAATGAATTGGAGACACACATCCAAATGCTAATGGAGGTCAGTGAGATAGTGAAGCCAGTAGATTCTGTTTCGAAAGTGGATAGTACAGCAAGCAACACACACACTTTGGTTCCGGCTATAGAACCCCCACAGCGCATTTGGGTGACGTCTTGGCAGCATACTTGTAGGGCAAAGTGACACCACACTCACATTCCTGTTAGGATTTCTCCCCACTCAGTGATGCACCCACTGAGAATAATTTTTAAAACGCCCTTGTTATTGGTTACTATTGTAAGGAACGTGGAAATAGAGACTCCAGCCACTATTATTAAATGCTTTTCTGGTGCCAGAGCATCTGATGCCATATCAAATTTACAAGTGCTGGCTATTGCTAAATGTTGATTTTCTAAATTGCTGTTCATGTCTGCACTAGCGATGTCTGGTGATCACTAAAGATCACTAAAGATAATTGTTGTGCTCATCGTTGTGACAAGGTTAGTATATTAGTGTCACTAAATGGCTGGATGTCTGAGTGGTGTCTGGAGAATAGCATTGGATTCGTAGACAATTGGAAGAGTTTCTTGGGAACACCTGACCTGATTACGAGAGATGGACTCCATCCCTCCAAGGAAAGTGCCTCTCTCCTCTCTAGTAATATGGCTCATATTCTTAATATAATGATAGTATTTCACTAACCGGGACCCAGGTCAGGAAGCGGACCAACTGGCTAATCTGTATGTCTGCTAGTTGCCTTGAGAATCACACAGGTCACAAACTACAACACATAGAGAATGAATCACCTTTATGTCATATAGAGACTGTGTCTGTTCCCCAAACTACCAAACACAAAACCCACATTAATTAATTTAGAAAACATTTATTGATGTCAAACTTGAAAATAAAAAAGTGTTGCTACTATTTACAGTGCTATTGTCAGCGTTACTCAAATGTCTGGATATAAGTTGAATTCTTTTGTACTGATAATGCTTAATGTGACATTGTCAGATAAAAAAAAACAATATTTGTAATTGTTTGCAGAATTTGCAGATTTTCTGTCAGATCTAATGGCTGCTGTAGATAGAGCTTAAATTGTCAGTGACTTCAGCATCCACATAGATAACGAAAATTATGCACTGGTATTAGCATTTATTGATATTCTCAACTCTGTTGGGGTTAGACAAAATGTGACAGGTCCAACTCATTGCCAAAATCATACACTAGATCTAATTTTGTCATATGGAATTGATGTTGATAATATAGTAATTCTTCTGCAGAGCGATATCTCAGATCATAACGTCTTGATTACTGTTGTAATGAGATGCTGTGTCAGATGTAGTGACACAAGGGGTCTTTCTTGAGAGCCTTGCGTACCTCTGAACTAGAGA
Organism: Moxostoma hubbsi; assembly: GCA_032164185.1. NCBI lineage: Eukaryota > Metazoa > Chordata > Actinopteri > Cypriniformes > Catostomidae > Moxostoma > Moxostoma hubbsi. The sequence continues at coordinate 22,838,724 of JAVLUX010000011.1, read as the reverse complement.
AAAGGCCAATGAGAAATTGGCAGACAGAATTTGCATGTCCCGCCCCCGGACATACGGGTATAAAGGGAAGCGGGCGTGCATCTGTCAGTCAGGTTTTTGCACTGAGGAGAAGAGAATAAGGTATGGCCGTTTACAGTGGTCGGTCTAGTGTTGTGGCAAGGGGGAAACAATGTCTCGGTCCCTCAAAGAGAAAGAGCTGCTCAAAACATCTAAAGCGCTGCGTAAAGTCCAAATAGATACGCAAAGCATGTACCGGACACAGCAACGAAATGGCTGGGAGATAAGTACAGCGCTTGCAGGTTCACGACATGATCCCTGAAGGGGGTCGTAGGAAACTTGGGCACGTAGCCCGGTCGAAGTCTTAGGATGACGTAAGTATCTGTCGGACCGAACTCCAGGCAAGTGTCGCTGACAGAGAACACTTGCAGGTACCCAACCCTCTTGATGGAAGCTAACACTATCAGGAGGGCCATCTTCAAGGATAGGACCTTAAGCTCAACGGAGTCAAGTGGCTCAAAGGGGGGTCTCTTAAGGCCCTAGAGGACCACTGAGAGATCCCAGGAGGGGAACAGGATTGGCCGGGGTGGATTCAGCCTCCGGGTGCCTCTAAGGAACCTGATGATTAAGTCGTGCTTACCCAAAGACTTGCTGTCTACTGCTTCGTGGTGGGCCACGATATCGGCTACATACACCTTCAAGGTGGAGGGGGACAGCCTCCCCTCCAACCTCTCTTGCAGAAATGAAAGCACTGACCGAACTGCACATCTCTGCGGGTCTTCAGACTGTGAAGAACAGCAATTTGTGAACAAGCACCACTTTAGGGCATAAAGCTGCCTGGTAGACGGAGCTCTGGCTTGGTTGATTGTGTCTATGACCGCAGGTGGTAGGTCATTCAGATCTACCGTGTCCCGTCCATTGTCCAGGCGTGGAGGTTCCAGAGGTCTGGGTGCAGATGCCAGAGGCAGATGCCCCGTCCCTGGGAAAGAAGGTCCTTTCTCAGGGGAATTTTCCAGGGAGGTGCTGTCATGAGGAGCGTGAGATCTGAGAACCAAGTCCGAGTGGGACAGTAAGGAGCCACTAAGACGACTTGTTCCTCGTCCTCCCTGATCTTGCACAGCACCAGTGCAAGAAGTCTCACTGGGGGAAATGCATACTTGCACAGCCCCCAGGGCCAGCTGTTTACTGGCGCGTCTGTCCTGAGAGGGGCCTCTGTCAGGGAGTACCAGAGCGGGCAGTGGGAATTGTCTTGGTAGGCAAAGAGATCTACCTGTGCCATGCCAAACCACCCCCAAATCAGCTGCATCACCTGGGGGTGGAGCCTCAACTCTCTGCTGGTCGAGACCTGTCACGGAAGCGCGTCCCGGGATATGAGTGGCGTGCAGCGACCTGAGTAGATGGAGGAGATGGCGGGACAGTTGTGACATATGACAAGAGCGCATGCCGCCTTGGCGATTTATGTATGCTACTGTCAAGGTGCTGTCTTTACGGATCAAGATGTGCTTGTCACAGATCAGTGGGAGAAACCTCTGCAGGGCAAGGAATACAGCCAGCAACTCTAGGCAGTTGATGTGCCAAAGCAGCCGGGGCCCTATCAGGGAGCCAGCGGCTGTGTGACCATTGCACATGGCACCCCAACCCTGTTGAGAGGCGTCTGTGGTGACCACGACACGTCTGGACACCTGCTGTAGGGGGACTCTAGTCAGCAGAAAAAATAGATCTGTCCAAGGGTTGAAAGTCTGACGGCAGGAAGGGGTGATTAACACATGGTATGTGCCATGGTGCCATGCCCATCTCGGGACTCGAGTCTGAAGATAGCGCTGAAGTTGTCTCATATGCGTCAACCCGAGTGGACGACCGCAGCCAAGGATGCCATATGCCCCAGGAGCCTCTGGGTTGTTCATGGGGATTTACCCGGCGAAACTGAGCCCGCTGCAATCCCCAAATCGCCTCCATCATGCAAATTCTGTCTGCCAATTTCTCATTGGCCTTTTCTCAAGTTCAGAGGTACACGAGGCTCTCAAGAAAGACCCTTTGTGTCACTACATTCGACACAACATCGAGTAAATGACAGAAGGGGAACACGTCTCTTGTATGCTGCACTTAGCAAAGGTAACTCAGTCTACACAATGTTATCATTCAGGTAGAACTATTCTTTAAACTACTAAAGATAGCTTCACCAATGATCTTCCAGACTTGTCTCAAATACTCATTATGCCAAAAAGTTCAGAAGAACTTCATGTTATCACAGAAACATATGGATACAGTTTTCTCTTGCACTGTAGATAGTGTTGCCCCCTCCGATTAAATAAATTTAAGGAGAAAAATCCTGCACCATGGAACAATGATCAAATTGGAGTGTAAGTGGAAGAATAAAAAATTTGAGGTATTTTGCAGTGCATGGAAGGATAGTGTCTCTAACTACAGACGGGCCCTAAAAACTGCCAGGTCTACATATTTGAGCAAACTCATAGAAAATAACCACAACAATCCTAGATATCCTTCAGTTCTGTGTCTAAATTTATTAGGAATAAAACTTCTATGGAACCAGATATTCCATCTCAGCATAATGACTTTATGACTTTCTTTACTGATAAAATTGAAATCATCAGAAACAAAATTTAAATTACGCATTAATTTGCCACAGCACCCCAGAAGACTAAAATTATTCCCTATGAGCAATTTCACAGTTATAGGTCAGGAAGAGCTAACAAAAATGATCAAAACATCAAAATCAACAACATCATGCTAGATCCAATACTGACTAAACTCCTAAAAGGAGTGTTTCCTGTAATCTCGGAACCTCTTAATATTATTAACTCCTCATTATCCTTAGGGCATGTCCAAAGAAACTTTTAACTTGCAGTTATCAAACCGCTTATCAAGAAACCACATCTTGATTCAAGAGAATTGGACAGATTAAGATCATCCTGTCCCATTAATGTTGAAAATACTAGAAAAGGTAGTGTCATTCTAAATATGTTTTACATAGAAATGGTATATATGAAAAATTTCAGTCAGTATTTAGGCCCTACCATAGTACAGAAACTGCACTTATCAGAAGTGACTTGGTTTTATAATCTGATCGCAGCTGCTTTTTGATCTTTGTGCTGCCTTCAACACCATAGATCATGACATTCACTTGGATAGGCTTGAGAATTATGTTGGTATTTGTGGACAGGCATTAACTTGGTTTTGGTCCTTATCTCTCTGACTGCTACCACTTTGTCTCTGTAAATGAGGAACTGTCAGATCAAATTAAATCTATGTATGGAGTGCCACAGGGATCAGTTTTAGGGCCTCTTTTTTCTCCCTATGCTCCTCCTGGGAGACATTATCAGGAACCATTGAATAAGTTTTCACTGTTATGCCAACAATACACAACTTTGTATGACAAAATTTCACAATTTCCAAATTAACAGAGTATATAAATTATATTAAATAGTGTATGGCTAGAAATTTCCTTCTACTCAATTCCGATAACACAGAACCTCAAAAATAAGATGCTAAAATATAATCTGACTCCTGATGGGTGTACTATAATGTCAACTTCTACAGAAAAAAATGTAGGTGTTATAATTTATAGCAATCTAACCAAATTTCCAATATTTGTAGAACTGCATGCTTCCATCTCAGAAATATTGCCAAGTTATGACACTGAGCTATCTGTTTCTGATGCCGAAAAACTAATTAATGTGTTCATGACCTCAAGACTAGATTATTGATATACAAGTTGGTTAAAAATGCAGCAGTGAGAGTGCTAACTAGAACCAAGAAATACGATCATATCAGCCCCATTTTATCGCCGTTACATTGGCTACCTGTTAAGTTTCATATTAATTAAACAATTCTGGTTATTACTTGCAAAGCTTTGAATTATCTAGCTCCAAAGTACTTAAGTGACCTTCTGTTATGCTATAATCCATCACACTCATTACAATCGCAAAACTCCAGCTTATTAACAATGCAGAGAATATCAAAAAGGAGGGAGATCATTTTTTATATTTGGCTCCTAAACTATGGAATAGTCTTCTAAGCAGTGTTCAGAACTCAGACACACTCTCTCAGTTTTAGTCTAGACTAAAGATCTATTCAGCCAGGCATACGCCTAATTTATATCTCAATTCATAGCTATGCTGCTATTGTTAGGTCTGCTGGAACCAAAAATACTTATCTTATTCTTTAACCTTGCTTTAAATTGAATGGCATCTATGCTAATTTTATTCTATTTCTTTCCCTGTCCAAACATCTGGATTATATCCTGAGGTTACCAGAGCCTACCAGATACATCTCTGGTCCTGCCTGATGTTCGATTCCTACTGTGTCATCAACTGCAGCATATACCACCCAGACTTCACTTCAGTCAACTAAGAGAGATTTCACAGAGGATGAATTGCTGCAAACTCAAAGACATGGGATTCTTCATGAGCCACTGTCTGAAACATGGGCTCAGGATGGAGTTCACCAAAATTACCTGACATAAGCTTCCAGCCAGACTGCAAAAGGAGGAACAACACTCTCTTAAACTGCATAGAAAATAAATTAACCACTAACAAAAGCCTTCATCAGCCAAAATCAAATGACAATGCATCTACATATATTTCCTCAGTTTATTCGATATGAATTCAAGGACTTTAACACTAAAACATATAGTTCATATAAATAAATTTTGTTTACTCATTGACCCTCAACACTTACTTAGTTTACTAATTTTAATCACTAATAGTTCTAAACATAAATAACTAATATTGGCATCATATTCACCTTGAAACAATGCCTGTTGTGAAAATCGCTATACAAATAAATTTGACTTGACTTGACTTTTCACTGACCAAAACACACAACCCAAACAATAAAATAACACAAAAGTGTTCAAATAATTGTATTTTTTTTGCTGGAGCACGCAAGGGAAAAAAGGGGTTCTACTTTCTGGCTGGCTGCATATTAGATCAGTGAATAGTTGATTAAGGGTGCCGGAGCACAAGAGATATCAACGGGACCCTGAAAGAAGAAAATTCAAATTATTCTGCTAATATGTGCTCGATGACGCAAGTATAGGGCAGAGCATGGTGTTATGGAATAGGATTTAAAGGTCACCGACCCTAGCAGGAGCTCCCACAGCATCAGCTACTGATAAGGCATCGAAGTGACTAACTTAAAAGATGCCTTAAATGTTGAAAACAAGTATTACAATTTCACAGTTTTGCTTCTCATTCATGTTTTATGGATTTTTAGATATTTTTACTGAACAACAACCAAAATAATGATTATTAAAATTAGTATTTCAAAGCAAGTTCAACGTAATTAGCTTTGATTGGGCTATGCAGATCTGACTCTTCCATTATATCTCTTTGCCATTTTATTGTGAAATATCAAGACTAATGACTGACACTCAGGGGTCTAAGTGGAAATCAAAAGATGGAGAGATGAAAATAGATGAGAGTGCTCTTTTGCGAAGTATCTGCTCTGAAGAGGCCACTCTTATAGCTTTATAAGGAAAAAACACACAGATTGCTCTAGTGTCTGTTTACCATTGCCTCCATGTCATTAGAGGGAGAATCGTTTACACAAACCTCATCACAACAACAGGAGCATACACTGCCATTTTATACAGGTTTGTTCTGGTACATAAAAAATTAATCTGTGGTGGAAAACATTAGCCCAGGCTTAAAACTGACTAGGTTCTCTGATTGGGAAAAAAATAAAAATGTAAACCATATTGGTTTCCATGTCTTAGCTGATTTAAGCTGGTCTTTGCTAGTTTAAGCTGGTGCCATTGCTTAGTCAAGTTGGTTCGACAGGTCTCCCAGCCTGATCAGAGTAAAAAGTGCACAAAACAGACCAGCCTGACCAATTTTGTTGAAAGCTAAATACATCAAACCAGCTTTGGCTGGTTTAATATCATCTTTTCAGTAAGATTGAGTTTCACAGTGCTGAAAGATGATTTTAGTCCAAGCCTGTCAGGAGTGAACACCATTCATTCTGGGAGATGTTGTGGTTGACATAGTTTGAGTAAAATGGGATGGACTGGTAGTAAAATGTTTAAAGTGCTGGCTAATTTCTATGGCTAGCAACAAACTTTAAAATCTGAACATTTACAAATCAATAAGAACTGTTAAATGTTTGGATCCAATTGACAGCATTGTTTGTTGTAGATTTTTGTTCATATTTACTCTTCTGTTTTGCTCTCAACCTGCATACATAAAATATGCTGAATTCTCATAGCTCATGCAAAGAGGCTTTACATATTAATATTTCACACAGTTGTGTGACTGCTTTGTCGGTGTATTATGCTCAGTGCTATAGCAGATACCAGATGTGCATATATGGACTGGATACAGAATGTCCTTGTGTCACCCATGTGCAGCAGTCAGTACATGGCCCTGACCAGCAGAGGGGGGTATCCTCTTCAGCTTTCAGGTTCCATTTTCCTAATGCCTTTGAGTTTTTAGTGAAAAGCTCAAGTGCTTATCCAGAAATGGTCTCTCACTCCCTCCCACAATGTCAGCCTCAAGTTTTTTCAGTTAGTCAATGAAGCAGATTTCTTATGCAATACAATGTCCATTGTCAACTTTTAAAGTGATAGTTGCTTTTTTAAATATTTTATTGTTTGTTGTGTTATCAGTTAGCAATTCCAGAAACTGTTGGCTTCTCAACTCTACTAACTTATTTGTATCTATCTATCTATCTATCTATCTATCTATCTATCTATCTATCTATCTATCTATCTATCTATCTATCTATCTACATCTGTCTATCTATCTACAGGATCTATTGCTCGATCTATTGTTCGATCTATCATTCGGTCATTCGGTCTGTCTGTCTGTCTGTCTGTCTATCACTCTTATCTTTTGTTCGATCTTTTTATCTATTTATTGTTCAATCATATTGTATCATTTCTTTGTTTGTTTTAATTGAGTTTTTGTTGGGCATTAGATAGTTATTCCAGGAACTGCTAGTTTCTGTAGACTGACGAGAATATGTATTTATTTATTTAGATATGTTTTTAATTGTTTTCACATCTCTGCCCTCTATTGTATTGATCACTTTGTTGTAAATCTTGAGAAAAAACAGAAATCTACTGTAGCATCCTTCAAATCAAACATGTTTGGTAGCATTGCTTTATAGTAATGTTCCAACAGCACAAGATGAAGCACTTTAATTACAGGACTTAAGTAATCTTTCATGCCAATACATCTGAAAGGTAAAATACCATTTCGTTGTTTTTATGTTTGCCAGGCTCAACTTTTTTAGAGACGTGCCTGATTTCCGCGTGTTGGCCTGTGGAGGCGATGGAACAGTGGGGTGGATTTTGGACTGCATTGGTGAGTATGCATAATTTCTTTCCAGAATGTAATATTTAATTTATTCCATGGACTTACAGTACTTAATAGTCTATCAGACTAATAAAACAGCTATGCCTCTTATGAAGCTGTTTTTTTTTTCTTAGCCATTTGGTCAAGATCACTTTTGTCTTTCAAAGTTAGTGTCTGCTGATTTGACCAAAGCAAATTATCTAAACATCAAAGGGCTGTATTTGAGATGTATTGTATTGTCTTGACCTGAAATGTATATTATGATTGCACTATGCAAATGGTTTTGTGCATTTTGTATTTGCTGCTATTTCACATCTGCATTCCTCCAGGGAATCAATAAAATATGTCAACCCATTCATCTGAAAACATTTGAAAAATGTGGATTTCCTTCTCCTACCATGATGTTTTTTGCTCAAGGCTGGCTCTTATTAAAGCAAATATACTGTACAATCATGACATTTAACAGTCCTCTAAAAGAACATTGTTCGCAAATCATTGTTTCTAGGAAGCACATCGACTATGACCTCTTTCATAGGAGTGAATGCAGGATAGAAGTGGAGAGATAATGGCCTGCCTTTCCCCCCTACTGCCAGCCATATTGATGTTAATGGATGAGCACTGGAAAGGACCCTGTGTGGGCAGTGGTATATTGCCTTTAAGTGCTGTTTTAGAATCAGTTTGTTCTCCAAACCTTTCGCTCAAAATTGTTGATGACACTGAACAATTGGTTGATGACACTGAAACCTGAACTCTGATCAGAAGGGATGGGCTCTTTAACCCTTCAGAGACTCCTTAACCTGCCTTAGTTGAAAAGTGAGGCATGTATGTGATGTGCAAAGTGATGCAAAAAACAGCTTGTTAACTGAAATATAAAAATGTTTGTGACTACAGAACTTAAAAGAAAATGGACTACAATACTACATTATATTATAAAATTTGATACCGTAACAATCCATCTTTAATAAAACAAATTACACTAGATGGCCCTGAGAAATTTCAGTGTGCTTTAAAATAATATCAGTTAACAAAAAATAACTAAATATACTGGGGTTAAAAACTGACACTAAACTGAAACTAGAAAACATAACAAAAAACTAAACCAAATTAAAAGGACAAATAGAAAAAAAAATTTAAGTCTGTCCTGGCAGCCGTAAAGTTTACGAGCAGCTTTTCCTTACAGATTCCAAATCAAGGTTTGCAATAGAGCTGCTCTGTGATCAGTTCAGTTGTTCACCCACACAACTTTTACTGGTATCAGAAAATGTGTGCTGCTGACAGTTATTTAGAGAGCTACTGTGGTTAGGCAGAAAATCACGCCATATGGACCAGCGCAGAAAACGTCCCCACAGTCCCTGTGCACACAGAAATAAGCCACACAGGGACCATCATAGCAAGGACATAAAGATACAGTTCATCATGTTACCTCTACTCAGTAGATAATGCACCCTGCTATTTGCCTCAATAAAGGAGAATTAATTAATCTAGCTTGACTATATTTGTGAGAATGTTATTTAGGAGGAATGTAAATTGATGTACATTGTACAAAGTATTTAATCTAGCTTCAATTTTATTTGCAATTTCAATAATTAGAACCAATTTTATTACAAAAATTTGATTGTGTAAATTTTATGCACTAAATGGAATTGCTAAAAAAAATTTAACTACCCTTTCAGCCATTGTTCTGGCAGCTGGAAGTCCTGCCCAAAACTCATGTCATTGATTGAGCCAGAACTGAGACATGGACTGCTGAGCAATTTTGAAAACTCCAGAGCCACAGTGTTTACACTTTTCAGGGAAATCGCAGCATAAGTGGTACACTTTTAGTTGGCTCTGCAAATCAAACACAAGCTGGGATAGGAGGAAATATTTTCACATAAAAAAAATGCAGACATTTGCAGAAGCACACTTCTTTAATAGTCCTTTCTCGTTTTCCCTCAACAGATAAGTCCAGTTTTGCTCTGCACCCCCCTGTCGCGATCCTACCACTGGGAACAGGGAATGACCTTGCTCGCTGCCTGCACTGGGGCGGAGGTGAGAAAGCATCAGAGACTGTCCACCATCAGTTTGGATGGAATTACTCAAGGCCTTTGAAATAAAACTTAAACTTAAGATTAGGCTTTAAATTCCTTGAATCTGAACACAGTCCTGTATAAACCCTTCAAAAAGATTTTGAGACTGCTTTTTTTTTAAAACATTTCCAATCCTGAGGAGGTTTATACAGTAATAATCATGACATTTGATCATTGTAATCTGAATGCTCTAATCACATGAATAAGAGGGCATTAGTGGACACAGATTTGAAGCACATAAGCCCCAGCTAGGACTTGGTTAGGCCACGCAGAAATTCAGGATTTGAATTTATGATTTTCATACAGACAAGTACTTGTCCAGTTTAGCCAGTTAAGTGTGAACTAAACATGTGATTAACAAAGTTAAATCCAGCAAAACCAGAACCAGATTAATTATGTGCATGCAGGACTCTTGCATGTTTTCTTGTTAAAGATTTTGGCTAATTTGATGATGCTTTCTGCAACAACTCCATTAACTCCAGAGACTCCAGAGTATATTTTTTTGCCTTTACTAGTTTATTATATATGAATTAAAATGTGACAAATATAAATACAAAAATGTGACAACACTTCTGTTAATAAGTCAGGTAGACTGATCTGCCAATGGCTTTAACTTTAACTAAAATATTTTCTGATAAATCACTCTGGTCCATATCTTGGTCTATCACTAGATCACAGCATGTCATATCAGAGGTATTTCATGTCAGATACACATATAGACTCACAACTTGCTTGTCGATAAGAGAAATGTCACAGAGACATGCTCTATTTTATTCCAGCATGATTCGATATTTGTGTTCTTGGTTAGATATGTGGGTTTACACAGCTGGCTATGATGGAATGATATTCATCCGTGAGCTTATGTCTGCATTGAAGACAGGTGTGCGTGCCCTTGTAGAGCCTGCGGAATTAATTGGCCTCATATCAGTGTTTCCTGTGTGAGCATGTGTGCAGTATGTAAGTGAGCACAGGAGTTTGCATGAATGTATTCCTTTTTCATTTGGATGGTATGCTGGGTTTTTTTCCATGTGAGTTGATTGTCTTTAAGACACGTGTATCACCTGTATATACACTTAAGAGCTGCTATGTGAACATAACTTTATATAATGTACGGCTGGTATCAGCATGTTTTGTTCAAAGAGGCAGCATGAGCACCTGGATGTCATCACACATGTGCTTTTCTTCCTTGGTTTGCCAGAATAGAGTCAATATCCCCACCTGACTCACAGTACGACAATGCTCATTAAGAGATGGCACCTCTATGATGGTGATGTAACACATTGCCTCTGTATCCTGCACGTTAGAGCTATAAAGTAAATGCAGTTCAGCTACCTCAGGGATCCTCTCTATGGCACAGAGAGTTTATCATTTTATTTGGAAGGGTGGCCAAGCATAGGTGGCATCCTCCCTGGTCATGGAGTTTAGCCCCTTAGTGGTTTAATAAATCAGTTGAGTCTTTCTATGCCATCTTGATGCGTTAGCTTTCATCAATTCTGTCATCAATAACGCACTAATAATGTCATTCCTAACCTGTATGAAAACAAAACCAAATATAGCTGCAAGTAGCGATGAAGAGCCCAAGCACCTTGGGTCCATTTTCACCTGGTGGCTTTCGTAAAACAATGCAAGGTGGACACATGCATTTGGCATTTGACATTATTCTAAACAATTTTGAAGCAATTTGGGTAAATACAAGAGGACTAAAGTCTGTTGTAAGAGCCACACGTTCTGCTGCCAGGTGGTGGCGCTTTGACCGTCACCCAAAATAGTCACTTCCACGTGATTATCCCCCAAGACTAAACATACATCTCAGTTTTGATCTTATTCACGCATTGCACACAGAAGATAGGAGACACTTCCTTTTGCTTTGTTCAGCCAAAATGGCCAATGACTCTGTGTGTGCAAAGTTTTATGAAATTCTAAGCATACCAAGTGCCTCAAAAAAAACAAAAATAGGAAGAAAGGAATAATAACAATGAATGTTTTACATGGAAAAACTTTTTAAGATATCAAATATCCCTTGACAATTTTATTTCTGCAGTGTATTGACATTATTCTAAAGACTTTTGAAGCAATTAATGTAAACATAAGAGGGCTGTTTCAAAGTCTGTTAAAAGTGCCATACTTCCTGCTGCCAGTTGGTGGTGCTATGACTTTGCCCCTTAATAGCCACATCCATGTGATGAGCCTCTATTACCAAACATACAGCTGAATTTTCATCAAAATCACACAATGCACACAAAAGATAAAAGGCACTTCTTGTTTCCCATTTTTTCCCATAAATGTATTGCTTCGCCATGGTGACACCGTTCAAAATATCAAAACTATTTTTGCAGTTTAGCATCTGCAATGTCTTGGCATGGTGTTGCACAAATTTGGTGAAAGTCACATGAATTCTCTAGGAGGAGTATTTAAAGTTCATAGCCTGCGATTTTCAGAAAATCCCAAATGTCCAACTTCCTGTTGGGCAAGCTAATGACTGTAAGTATGAAAGTTGTTCGGCTTGAAGTAAACAATATATGTACTAAGTTTGGTGATACTAGGTGAAAATGGGGGTGCTACAAAGACCCTCTTATATGCCCATTTTATAGGGGGTGCTAAAGAGCCCTCCTTGCACACATGTTTAGTACCCCAAAAGTACAGAAAACCTTGTAAAAAGAATAATATAAATAAATATAGTTGCAAGCATCGATGATGGCCACAAGCACAACTGGTCCATTTCCCCCCAGTGGCTTTCAGAAAATAATGCAAGGTGGACACGTGCATTTGGCATTTGACAATATTTTAAATAATTTTGAAGCAATTCATGTAAACAAACAAGGGCTATATCAAAGTCTGTTAAAAGTGACTTCCTGTTGGGTGGAGCTAATGAATGTGAGTATGAAAGTTGTTCGGCTTTATAAGACCTATATACGTACCATTTTTGATGACTGTAGGTGAAAATGGGGGTGCTACACAGCCCCCTTTACATGCCCATTTTCAAGGGGGCACTACAATATTATTGTTATTATTATTATTATTAAGCTATTATTATGAAAAAGTATATACAAGGCATATTTTATTCATAGAAACTATAACGACACTTGATTGAATGTATTTCATTTAGCACTTTGGTTTAAGCCCCTCCCACAACTGGTTCTATCCGAATACAGAGACAGATACAGATCATTTTGTATCTTAATCTTCCTCTTCATTGAGCTGTTAACGAGAACTGCTGTGATTGGATCATTGTCAAAATAATTTAAAAATAACTTTCAGATGCACAGTCATATTCATGCAATAAGTTGAGAACTTTCCTAGTCATGGTTATACTTTAACAACATCATGTTACTTTGGCAATTTGAATCATGTGATATTGCTTTGTTGAAGTTTAAAATAACCTAGAAATTGTGATAATATGCATCAATCATCATCATGAGTAGAATAGAAGGTACATCATGTATTCGTTGTATTTTGTTGTATGGACACTTGCAAATTCTTGTATATTAGTTAGAAATTAGCTTTTGTGCATGCATTCTTTATGTACGTGGTTGCAACTGTGTTTGAAGCTGTGTGTGAGAACATTTACACATTGATTCAAGTGTATGTACCCTAAATTGTACAGTATGTAGTTTCACACAGAGTCTGTGTTCCCGTTGGCAGGCTATGAAGGTGGCAATCTGGTCAAATTCCTCAGGGACATCGAACACAGCACCGAGGTGCTGCTTGACCGTTGGAACATCGACATCATCCCTGATGATAAGGAGGAAAAGGGTGACCCTGTGCCCTACGGCATAGTAAACAACTATTTCTCCATTGGAGTGGTGAGAATCACACTATACTTTAACACAATATTTACAGCTCAAAGAGACTCAAAATTGCAATTTCAGAAATCCTTGAAAGTAAGTTGGATTTCTGGTTATATCGGAACTTGCATTCTTTTCACAAGTTGTGAAGCTAAATCATAAAACCTCCTTCTGTCATACTCTCAACATTCATTCATCAGTCAGAATTTCTCACTCCTTTTATACGTGTGTATTTTTAACAGGCCCTGAGGCTAAAATTTCTTTAAAGTAATTTGTGATTAATTAAAGTTTTTCTCATGTAGCATTTGGATTAATTATTACTGTCAGAGGAACAAAAACATTAAAACTTTACTGATTTAATGTGTCTGAAACTGTTTCATGCCTGTGAATCGATTTATTATTGCACAGAATTCTCCTTCTCACACACAGTTGCTTAGCAACCTGCTGTTCAAATGTTATATTCAATGTTGTTGTTGTAATTAAGCATTATGAGTGCAGTTAAATGTAAATTACATTTTTGTATTAAATTTTTTTGACAGGAAAAACTTCACAAACGACATGTACTTTACTTATTTTATAAACCAATATTGGAACAGATTATATAACAAATAAATAGTGGACCTGTATATAGATAGATGCTATGGCTATTTTTTTGCTGTTTGTTTGTTTTTGTTTTTTTTGCAGGATTGTGAACAATATATTTTTTAAAGTAACAATTAGTCAATGTTATTATAAAATAATTATCTTTGATATAGCAGGTATTAGGGCATCTTCAAATAAGGCAGAATTTCTGTTCTGGCAGAGTCTACCACAATGGGGCCAGATGGGTCTCAGTGAGCACGTCTCCCTCTTGTTTAGCTAATGATTAATTCTTGTTCTGTTTTTAGAACAGGTCACTATAAATAGTATGTCTGCTTTAGTTTCTGAAAAATTTCCAACATTCAATTATAATCAGCCTAATCTCAGGTGTGTTGGATGAATGTTGTTTTATCTCTTTAAATGTGTGCAGTAGTCTGGCCACATTTAGAAAGGACCGAAATAGTGCCACAACCTAAAATGGGCAATCTGACTCGGTTGAAATCAATGTGCGTAGTGGCAGGAGGCAGACACAGGAAGGATTAGTCAAGGTGGCGTGAAAAAATTATGAAGGAATGTGCCACTTCAGGGCTGTTATGTAACTCGGTTTTGCATCCCACTGTCTCCAGTATGGGCTGTGTTTTCATTAGCCAACAACACAGACCACATAAATGTTGTTGTATTTCTCTACCATGATTGGAAATTATCTTTGGAAATACTTTAATTAAAACACTAAAAAGCATTATTAAAAGGTTAGTTCACCCCAAAAAGGAAAATCCTCTCATGATTTACTTACCTTTAAGCTATCCCAGATGCGTATGACTTTTCTTGTTCAGCAGAACCGAAGTGAAGATTTTTATAAGCAGATTTCAGCTCTTTTTGTCCATACAATGCAAGTAAACGAGTGCCATCAGGCTGCTGGATATTTGATGGTCTGAAAGGCATATTTAGGCAGCATACAAGTAATCCACACAACTCCAGTCAATCAATTAATATCTTCTGAAGCAAATCAGAAGATATTAAATCAGAAAAGGTTTGTTTAAAAAAAATAAATCAATAATTAAAACTTTATTAACTTTAAATAATTGCTTCCTGCCCGCTTTGTATACAACAGTGGTACGAACGTCAGGTGAGTTAGCTCATTTCAAACATCAATACAGTGCTGGGCAGAAGCAATGACTTAAAGTTAAAAACTTTTTAATAATCAATTTGTATACCAACCTATCGGCTTACTACAGTAGACATTAATTGATGGACTGGAGTCATGTGGATTACTTTTATGCTGCCAAAATATGCCTTTTGGACAATCAAATAGCCAGCAGCCTGATGGCACCCATTGACATGCATTGTATGGACAAACTGAGCTGAAATCTACATATAAAAATCTTTACTTTGGTTCTGCTGAAGAAGGAAAGTCATATGCATCTGGGATGGCTGAAAGGTAAATCATGACAGAATTATCTGAATTATCTTTTTGGATGAACTAACTCTTTAAATTATGTAATGCTAGACAGAGCATTGAATAATATACAATCAAATATAAAACAACTGATATATTTATGTTTAAGCAGTATCACACAAGAATGTGTTATATTGTCCTGAAAATGTCTGTGATTCGGCTGGTAATCAAACCGCGATAGGACATTCTGGTTCCGGGAGTAAAAATTCTATAAATTTTTTCATAGGGGAATTGATTATTAACTCTAATTTATTAACCTTTAATTACAGACCTTCAGTGATCTCCAAGGTTGTCTGTCAATGGTATATACTTCTGCAGAAGCCCTCAGACTGTGTTGTTTCAACATCCTTTTTAAAAATCATGTATAATAGTGGATTTCCTGGTGAAGAACTACAATACTCATGATCCTATGGTGGGAAAACATCCACCAATCAGAGAATATGCATTATAATTAACAACTTTAAATCAATAGTTAGATGTTTTTTAGAAGATGTGCATCATTTGCAATGCCTCATGGGATTGTAGTTCATTCCCTTATTAAAAGGACTATTGTCTTTTTACTAGGGCTGTCGATTTAACACGTTAATTCAGTGCGATTAATTTGACAAAAAATAACGCGTTAACGCAATTAATCGCACCATAATAAGGAAGATTCCTGAGAAATGCAAGCTTGTAGTACCACCTGTTTACTCCAGAGGGCAGTAATTGAAATTTCAGCTGTAGGAGCAATGCACAGTTTATACAGTGAAGAAAACACTCAGGAGGCAGAACAACGCAAACATATGTTACATTCTTGCGTTCAAAACACTTGAAGGAGCGCAAATGCGAACTAAGGGATCTCAAGATGTGTTTACAGATTGAGTATTAAACTATATTTAACTTGACACAGTGACCTAAAAATGTTATGTTTATGATGCAACGCACCCAAGACGCTACACAAGCATGTCTGACGCAGGTGTACATTGAAGGGTCCTTAAACAAGCCCTCATAATAAATCTGATTGACAAATTCACTTGTGAAATGGATTGTTGTGAACTGTATGCCAATGATTGACTTATGATCAATAATATGGTAGTAAACAATACATTGTATTCTAAAGCCGCTTTTTGTATTGTCTTATTAATTATTAACTCTTCTGCTACAAGAATGTAATGCATTTTAATTATCTGATTTTTTTTTCATATATATATATATATATATATATATATATATATATATATATATATATATATATATATATATATATATATGTGTGTGTGTGTATATATATGTATATATCATTTTAAAATATTTAAAGATAATGTATAATTATATATTGATATAAATATGTAAAATCTTTACAAATTTAATTATTGTTATGTGAGAGGCTTTCTCAGCAAATATTTGTATATGCGATTAATCAGGATTAATTAATCGGGACACCATGTAATTAATTCAATTAAAAATTGTAATCAATTGACAGCCCTACTTTTTACCTTTGTCCTTTTATCCGATTTCCCTCCAAATAAACTCAGAACTGGTTGGTTTGTTTCAAGGTTAGAACTCTTTTATTAAGTATTTTATGAAATCTGTATAGAAAAAATTAATGGGAAAAATTGTGGCTGTGCACTGTTGTGCTCTGTTGCAAGTGGGATATTGCTTTTATACAACAGTTCTATAAACAAGAAGGTAATATTGAGTAACTTACATTTTAGGCAAAATATGGCCAGCTAATTTGTCTATTTTGCCTCTGCAAACAATAAGTTCCAAAGGAAGCCAAATCAAGATCAGCTGTTGTGTCTCATACTGGCACATACTGGCAACCTTTCTGTAATGTCATGAACACAAACAAGTGAAGTGATACACACAGTGTAGCATCCCAGTGCTGGCATACTAAATATCAGCACCCTTGAAATGTTGCTTGTCCAATTAGATTAGAGGAACGGAACTGTTGTATTCTTACAGTATTTTTCAATGTACATAAAGGACTGATCTGTTGAGCAGTGTGTAATGTTTGGTAAATGTCCTATTATTAAAGTGTTCTCTCTGCACCATTGGGAATAATAGCATGCTCTAAATCAAGGAAACATTACTGGATGCTGATGCAAAATTTGTGTCAAAATTAAATGGAGAGTACAGAACCATAGCAATGTGTATTGTGGTTGTCAGGTGTGTGTCAGCCCATTTTATGATGATACGGCTTGGTGGTTTAAGAGGCGGTGTACCAAGGAGTGCTGACTATGAATAGACAATGGCTTGTACTGTGGACCCTTAGTCTTGTGATGGGGTGGACTGACTGTGCAATCTGGGTCCTTGCAGGGCATGGCACAGATGTTCGTTCTCAAAAGACTTAAAAAAATATACTAAATATTAAGTGAAATATACATATACTGTAAAGTTACTTATAAACATAAAGTTGGTATGGGTATTTATTTATGTTAAAATAATTTTTTTCTATCCCAGCTTAATATGCAGAGACTAAAAGCCATTCGTAGGTTGAGTTCTCTGAAAAGTGTAAACATTGTGGCTCTTTAGTGCTTTTAAAAATTGCTTTGCTTGTTATAGCATCCCAACACAGCAGTGTGTGCTCAGTCAATGGCGTCAGTTTGGTACCAGTTTGGTCAGTCTGTTTTTTTGACCAATGGAAGACAGGGAGAGTGTTCAGGAAACCTGTTTGGAAACTTTATTTTTATATATGGAAACAATTATTTTTTCAGTTCTGTTCAGTGATGATGATAATGCATAAATTACACACTTCGTCTTTAAAATATCATGTCAACTGACTATTCATCAATGCTAGTCTCCTAATAATTAAATAGGTGAAGCGCCCATTGAATTCTAATGCTCAATTTAATTATTATACCTTCATGTTTTCATATTTATAATTTTTATTAGTCATTTACAATCATTCATCTATTTCATTAATATATTGAAACAATTCTGTTGAGCTTATTCCATGCTCATATATCTTTAAGGAGCCCATGTTCAGAAAAAAGAAAAGAAAGAGCATTGCCTTTACGACAGCATGGAAGTGGACATAGAGTTGTTGTATTGAAGTGAGAGCACCCCACATGTATTGTATCAGACTGGGTCATTAAAGTTGCACAAACAGAAAAAGTGCTTCTTTTGAATGTGTCATTTCGGGGGTGCAACATAACAGGGGTGCAAGACTAACAAATTTTAGTACAGTTTGAAAACGGCATGCTTTAATGGTTACTGTTGGTTAGATTTCAGTTTGGTGGAATGGCATGGCATGACTTTGGAGCAGAGAGACAGGGTGCTGGGTGTCCTGGAGGACAGGACAGATGGCTCTACACTGAGAGCTACTGACACCTGAGTAAGGCAGCGCAGTGACTCATGCACTGATGTAATCATTAGTAATGCTGTTTCAGCCTTTAATATTTTTTTAGCCACTATCCATAGAGGTTGCCCTGGCATTTGTGGTTTCCAGGCCATTATCACTACTTAAGTATTTTATTATCTGTGATGGACAGAGAGCTAATTTTCTATTTAGCTAAACTAATAACCAATATATGAAAAGAGAAGTAATATTTAAAGGGATAGTTCACCCAAAAATGAAAATTCTGTCATCATTTACTCACCCTCTTACCGTACCAGATGTTTCTTTCTTTCTTTCTTCTGCAGAATACAAACAAAGATTTTTAGAAGTATACCTCAGCTCTGTTGGTTCATTTAATGCAAGTGAATGATGGCCAAAATTTTAATCCTAAAAGCACATAAATGCAGCATAAAAGTAATCAATGCGACTCCAGGGGTTAAATCCATGTCTTCAGAAGAGATATAAAACTCCCATTTTAACATTGTTCTTCTTTTGTTTTTGGCAATTCACATTCTTTGTGCATATCGCCACCTACTGGACAGGGAGGAGAATTTTATGTATTTAATACAGAAACAATATGTATTATGAAAAGCGCTATGTTTACTTGTCTATCTACTAGCATTTCCATTCTTCTTAATGGCAGTTGCTCGGCTAGCGCAATCTAAATATAAATACATCCACTTTTAAATCAGTTGCTGGCAAAATATCTATAATATAATGAAATATTTGCAATTGATTTGTTGCTCGCAAAAAAAAAAACATTTTGTCAGAATACATCTACATATAATTATCTACTTTTGATTGGCCATTAATGGAGAAAGATGCTTTTTGGGTCCAGATGGTTTTGTTAGTTAACTGGACCATGCTAACCAGCCAGACTTTGACCCCTTGCTTGCAGTGGTCCTGTTTGTTGATTAATCAAGTGCTGGCACTGAAATGGCCGCAAATGGCCCAAGTGGCAAATTTTCAAATATTTTGAATGCATAAAAAATTAGGCCTCTTCTAGAAGCTATAGCTGATTTAATTTCTCCCTGGCAATGACATGAACCCTCACTCCAAAGACCAACTGATGGGGGAGGGCAGTGCTTAGCACCTATGAGAATCTGTTTTCTGTCTTAACATTGCATTGCAATCCTGCTGTGTGATCCAGTTCACCATGGAAAGAATTCTCAGTGGGAATTATAGACAGCAAACACACCTCGTCAGCAGCCATTTAAGACACCTCTCCATGTACATCTCCAGCAGTGCCATTTCCCCCAGACCTGGGAGCTGAAATCTATCCACCTCTCTTGACTTCAACAACTTATCTGTGTTAGCAGATCACCCTCCCTGGGGTGGCGCTTGGAGATCTGCCCTGCTGCCATCATGTTTTCGCTGCTGTGGTATCATGCGCACCTTTTATTTCCAATGACAAATTCAAACCTACCCTGGGAATGATTTCAGATGAGTGTGCTGGCTTTAGATACATGCTGTTATTAGGCTTAGTCCAAAGTCACGCTGTCCCTCTCATATCTAAATATTAAGATTAAATTCAATGTCAGATGCAACCTGGGGCGGCGTAACGGGGGTAAGGGTGTAAGGGTTAGGACAATTCTATGGGCTCTGGACAGAGAGGGGGCCAGCAGAACTTCACCACTTTTCACTGGTTAGCTAAAATGAAGACTGCTCATACTTAATAATAAAAGATAATCTAATTTGTGGGTACCCCCTTAAGATGTTCTTAAGGGGAACATATTAAGGGTTCCAACATCTTTGGTTTATCCCAAAAGCACTTTTTAGGCGTGAACTAAACGCTTCTAATTTGTACAGTGCAGCACTATTTGAGCTGAATACGTCATAAACCAGGCTTGACTGGATCATGCAGAGTACTAAACAGCGTGGTGCAGACTACAAAACCTGAATTAAACTGATAATTTTCCCCTTTAAAGCACAATGGAGAATGTCAAACATCTCCTAAGGCCAGACAGCCCTGACATTCTAAACAGCGCTGATGAGGAAAAGACGTTGTGTGCCATTACTGTTGTTTCACTAACTGCAGGAACTGGTATGATTTGAAAGAACTGTTATATATTTATATTAAAACTATAATAAGGTAAGAAGTCTATTTAATTTTTATTATAACAAAGTAGTTTTAATTGTTTGTTTTTTTCTATAACAAAATGCTCTAGTTTGCTTTATAAAAAACATAGTTACATTGATCTATTCAATGACGAGGCATCCATGGTCTAAACTTCTTACATATGAAAAAAGTTATATCAAGGGCTTTAAAGCTGGACCTCTATAAATTATGAACCACCGATCAGTTTTTCACCTGTTTAAAAGCTGTTCTATTGGGGGGGTTGGGGGTGTTCTGGTTTTGCCTGTCTACAGATATTGCGATAAACTACTTAACTCAACATTCATACAGAAAATTCCAATATTTCCATGAGAAACACAGTACCAACTCTCTCAAATGATCAAACATTCTAAAATCTATTTATTCAGCGATTATAGCTATTTCTAACATAACTCATTTGTGTCTCTTATAGAGCGTGTTATTATGTTCACGTTTATTAATCATTATAATTTTTATAAAAATTTTTGTAAAGGTTGATAATATAGGTGGCCCTGAGTGCAAAGTTGTCAGGGAGCCCAAAAATCAGTGCCCCTGGATTTCATTGCCTGCTTGGGGCTGTTTGCCTTGTTTTTCAAGTCTATCATGTGGTACCATGCTGTTTAAACAGAATAAACCAGCCTAAAATGGTTTACTGGATTGGGAGACCAGATGAAGCCCAACCCTGCTGAAAATAAAAAAAAAACAGCTGGTTTGCTTGTCTAAGATGGTGTAGCCAGTTTTCTTGCCGAAATCCTTCAAAACAGACAACCTTGACCTGTCTTGACCAGCAAACCAACTTAGGCTGTTAAACTGTTTTTTTATTTTTTTTTATGATAAAGGCAGAGGTCACATTGGTGCAAGGGGTAGCTGAACAAACAACCGTTTTAGAGATTTATCTGATCTTTAAACCCTGTCTATGTGATAAGAGTGTTTATTTTAGAACATGTCAGCCTATGTGTGCATACGCATGTGCATGTGTGTGTATTTGTGTGTTTGGAGGGGTATAGTACTGGCACAGTCTGAAGGTCAGGGGAAGTATCAGTGACAGGAAGTGTTTGGCTGCCAGAAATGGACCAGGTTACCACGATAATGAATGACCGTGCTGAGTGACACCTGGTCAGTCTTAAAGATAGAAGGAAAACTGCACCCACCTCTCCATTCATCTAACACACATGTATGCACTCTAGAGAAGCATGCATACAGTGTTCACATGATTCACACATACAATTATGTGGACTTTGACACAAGTGCACTGCAACCTCACAACGAGTCCCATATGCACCTGCTTCCTGCTGTGCTGACAGGAGCACAGATGGGCACTGATTCAGTGCAATGCTACAACCATGTGTGTGGACACACCAATCGCAGTGGCCTGAATATCACCTCCCTTAATATCCTTCACCTCACCACCCCTTCCATTGGTACTGTCCCAGGAGGACAATATCTGTATTGTGAGGACCAAATTAATTCTTGAAATTCTTCCACAGATATGCAGAAATCATATTACTCTAAATTATACACATTTTAAGATGATGTAGAACCTTCAGCCTGTTCAGATATTGGAGGGAGAATGCCAAGAACAGTTAAGCCCACAGTTCCATGCCTTTGGGAGTCTTAGTGGAGGACATAGTGTCCCTCTACTCCCATAGCACAGTGTTTGGGATGAATCATGACATACCGTAGCACCACAGGGGATTTTAAGGATAAAATACACTACAGATAGGAGGCTGAGAACAATAAGAGAGCTTTGTCTCAGAGGGCTGTACTGATATCCTGATATAGATCTCAATGTTAGGTATTGTTTTTTGAGATTTGGTTGTCATAGTTTAAAGGTGCACTCAGTAATACCTTATGGTGTGCTGGACAATATGAACATCTTGGACTTTATGCTGACACCTAGCGAAGTGGATGCAGCATCAGTTCGCAGTCAGCCATGATTTATTTATTTTACGAGTGAAAATGTCCAATATCCCAGCTAATGCATTTATTTATTTATTTTATTCATTATACATATTTAAGATGTATATTTTTATAACAAACTTCCATCAAATTAAATTTAGTCATCGTATAAATAAATATTAATTAATAAATAATTAAATAAATATTTAAAGTTTTATTCATTTTAATGAGTAAATCTTAAAAATAGGCTAAATATTTTAGTACTATTATTTTTATTTATAGTTAATTGTTTTTTTACTTAACATGAGTTAAATTTAAGTAAAAATTTTGCATATAATTCCTTAAAATATAAAAGCCACTTAAAAAAACATAATTTGTCACCTACTTTAGAAGACAAATTAGAGCAATCTAGTTTAAAGAACATACAAACAATGTTGCACTAAGGACAGTTTCTCCTCACACTATGTGAGCATTTATTGAATACTAATATAATTATAAGGATGTTCCAATATGTTATTTTAAAAACATATGTTCCTAACCCTCCATAACATAAGCCAACGTTGTTGGATTGTTCTGTTTCGTGGGAAAGGGGGTTTATCAAGATCAATAAAGTAGTATTTTGTTGATCATACAATCTTGACATGTTGGCCCCCGATTTTTGATGAACATACTGTATTTGTAAGACATTACAAAAAGGTTCTATATTTTAGCATTATTAGAGGCTTTTGGTATCATGATCTAACAGTGAATAATATTTACAGCATTTATTGATGTTGATTTATGAAAATATTATTGTTCATTTTTAGTTCATGTTAGTTCATAATGCTTGAGATTATAAATAATATTTTAATTATGAATTTATCAAAAATACAAACACACAAAGGTGTCGGACAGCTGCCCGTAAATCTATCTCTCTGTCCCACTGCAGTCTCCATTTTGGCCTTTATACCTTTCTGAGGCTTGATTAGCCTGATTAGGGTCCGGGTGTGTAGTATCACGACCCGGCCCTGCCCTCCACCCTGTTACATCATAATACTAGTAGGGGACCCAGTTTTTCACGTGCTTATTCTCCAAATGAATGACTGCCCCATCTCCTACAGAGTAATACAGAGTCTGGGACAAAATTACATTTGAGATGTCTAAACCTTGCACATAAAACTCTGAATCCTCAGCCAAAATTCTGATTGTCTTTAAGACCAAGCCTATGCACTCTAGAGGGGGTCCAGTAGACTTAATCTTTGTGTCTCTAGTTGCAGACTAGACATTTTTTAGAATCCTAGCCCACTTACCCTCCTCCAATGCCAAGTCTAGATCTCTCTCCCACAATCTCTTAAGAGAAGTTAAAGCTCCGTCCCCCAGACTCTGAATTAGCAGGGAGTAATACACTGATGCCTCATGACCTTTTCCAAAAGCAGTAATCACCACTCCCAGAGTAACTGCTGCTTTATTGGGTGTAAACTATTCCCAAAAACAGTACAGAGCAGATGGCACAGCTGTAAATACTTATAGAACTTAGAAAGGATCTCAACACTCCACACTCATATAGGCCACCGAGTGTAGTAAACCCCCTCCCACTCCACTCTGACCAGCAAAAAGGGGACTTGTTGATACATATTTTGGGGTTCAGCCATATGATCGAGGCAACATTTGTCAGAATTAAATACTCTGGCCATTCTTGTCCAAATCACGTGCAAATGTGAAATAACGGGGTGTGACTTAAATTCTCTGGTTAACTTGGTAGAAAGACTTTGCAATAGCTAAATAGGGGCAAGGACTTCCTGTTCAATAGAAAACCAGGGAGGGCGCTCTCTAAGGTGGAAGTGACCAATGAGCCAGATTTCTGGGACCAAATCTTGACCAAAACTTTTTCAATCAGCCTATGTAATTTTTTGAAATGTAGTCTAGGACGTTTACCATTCCAAATGAAAGACTTCGCTATGCTATCAAATTGCTTGAAATAAGAGAGGAGGACATCTACAGGGAGTGACAGTAGAAAGTAGTTGAATTTTGGGATTTTACAGTTCATTTTACTAACATTAACCTTCCCAATCATCGATAAATGTAATGAAGCCCACCTGTCCACATCGCTTGAAAAACTTTTTATTAAAGGGTCAAAATTAACTAACTAAATCAGTCAAATTTGCTGGGAATAAAATACCCAAATGCTTAATGCTCTGTTTAGGCTACTGGAAGGCGCCCGGCTGGAAGGCCATTACTGGACAGTAAGCTGTCAGAGCCAAAGCTTCGGATTTAGTCCAATTGAATTTGTATCCTGAGTGTTAAGTTTCAGACATTAAAAATGCATTCATGCATATGTATACCTGGATATCAGTTGAACAAGTGACTATCTGTTTAAGATTGCACATGACAATTTACTGAAGGGCAAAAATGAAGCTCTTATTGTGAAGTAACTGGAAGTGTGTGGGTTTTGAGGGGAGCAAAGTTTGTTGTGAAAAATTGGCGGTCACTAATAAAGTTGTGATCGATTAACTTCTGATGAATGTCTTTGAGTGTAACACTGAGAACTTGCAAGGCATAGATCTAGTAGGGTCAGAGACAAATAAAAAAATATAATCTGTGTAAACAGAATCTTATGCGCCACACCTCCCGCCATCACCCTTGGAAAATCATCATCCTTTCTTAACGTTTCTGCTAATGGTTCCAGGGCAAGACAGAACAATAATGGGAAAGAGGGCAACCCTGCCGAGTGCCCCTGTTCAGAGTAAAATAATTTTAAATTAATCCATTTGTTTGTACCGCTGCTAAAGGGTGTCTATAAAGTAACTTAATCCAACCAATAACTCATACATTTCCAAAATCTTAAAAAGATAATCCCATTCTACCATATCACACCCCTTTTTGACATCAAGTGACCGGAGACTGTTCATTCGCTACTGACCACATGATATTGATGAAACGCCTAATGTTTCAGAAGAGCTACGGCCCCGAATAAACCCCACCTGATCTCTATGTACAGAATAAGAGATGTCATAATTTAACCAGTTAGCCAAAATTATTGACCAAAGTTTTACATCTAGCTGAATCAGGGAAATTGGGCAGTAACTTTTACACTCGCTTGGATCTTTGTCCTTTTTAAGTATCAGACTGATCCGGGCTTGTGTCATGGTTGAGGGAATCTTTCCATTCTTTAATGATTTCGTATAAACTTCTAACAAAAATGGAGCCAATTCTGTAGCATAAGAGCTAAAAAATTCAGCAGCAAAACCATCTGGCCTTAATTACCTCGTCAAGCTCCTCCAAGGTTATCTCAGAATCAAGAGAATTTGTTTGCTCAGTTGTCAATTTAGGGAGTTCTAATGGTTCCACAAATTGTCTAATATCTTCATCAGTAGACAAAGACGTGGAACTATAAAGATCAGGATAGAAGATTATACAGACCACATTCTAATATTAGTGCAACAATTTACACTAAGCTGAAATGCTATTTCTAGTCATTTTACATGCACGTTACCAGGTACAATCATATATTTTTATTAACCCTGCGCATGACAGCGCCAAACGGCATCAATCCCTCTAAACTCAAAAGGTCCATGTATTCCTACAACTTTGCCATCAGAATGCTCAAGTCTGGTGCTTCTGCACAAACTTTGTAAGGCAAAATTACATAACAGAAAACACTTTGTAAAACAAAACCCATTCATTAGGCAGAATATACACAAATAACGTGTAGATTCATTCACAGTACTGTCTCGAAAGTGTGTTCCTCCACACTCCAACTTACTTACTGACTTAATGGGTGAGTAATGACTTACACCATGAAGGAAAAGACATAATTTGTGTGAGCATGTAAATATTTTGCAGCCATCCTTTGCATCTATTCTAAGTTTGAAAAGGAACCCCAGTGCAAAAGTGATCCTCCTTGAATGCAAAAGTTTCTCGAAGGAGAAGTGTTATTCCACAAAACAAACTCAAGCCGCTAGGTGGAACCAACACAAACAGAAACAAAAAGGCACCCAGTTTCCTCAGTAGAGTGTATGATCAGCGATTCAGTTCACTCACTAGAAACATGAAATGGCTTACTCATGCCAATGTATTTATGAAGGACAGTGCTTGTTTGGGACATGTGAATACTTTGCGGCCATCCTTTGCATCTATTCTTTGCCATGTTGACCTCAAAGAACAAATATGTAACTGGGTGTATCGAATCTCACCGGATTATAACATGAAAATAATTCAAACATTTTCAAAGTGCACAGAGCTGTCGCTCACATGTCTGCTCCTCGCATGGCATCACGTGACCCCCCCCCCCCCCCCCCAAAAAAATTGTATTCTTGATAATCATTTTTGTATTGTTTTCCTGTAAAATATCTTAAAAATCCTTAAAACAAGATCAATTAGATTGATCTCGTTTTAGAAACAACACTGCATAAGATATTTAGGTTTTTCAAAGGATGTATTTTTCACATATGTATTTTGTCTTACTGTACTGACAGTTTTTTTTGTAGTCAAAACAAATGAAATAAATCTACCAGTGCTGAAGAAGTAATCCAAAGTATTTATATACAGCTATTTTTGGTATGACATTTCACCTGCTTTGAGCACAGTTGCAAAAATAGGATTTTCTTAAGTTATAGCGTGCCCTAGGACCAAAAATGTATAAAACTGGGCATTTTACCTCAGAGTGTTCCCTTGGCCATGTGTAAAAATTTTGTTACATTTGAAAATTGTGCTCACAAGATATAGGCTACTTAGTCATTATAGGCCACACCCAAAACATATTTGTTTATATCTTTGAAATGATTTGATGCATAAAATTATTTTTATAAAGTTTTGTCAGGAGGGTCTGTAGATGATACATTTACATTTATTCATTTGGCAGACGCTTTTATCCAAAGCGACTTACAAAAGAGGAAAAACATAAGCGAATCATCTTAAGGAGACTGTGGTACGAAAAGTGCCATACTACAAAGTTTCACTATCATCAGAATAGTATACAAAACAGATTTAAGTGCAACAAGAGTTGTTACATTTTTTTTATTATTTTTTTTTATATGATATATACAAATACATATACGATTGCGTGTGTATATTCATTTCCAAAACCCTTGGTCATTCCCAATTCAAGTTATATGGTTCTGAAATTTTATTGGCCTTTGGTGGCCATTTCTGTTAATTTGTCGAATCTATTTTTAAGAATATTTTAGCATTTAAACCAAAGAAGCAGCATATTTAATTTTAACTTAGTCTCTCAAACGGCTGCAAAGTTATCAGTTTTTGTTGTAGCACACCCTTAGGGGTGGAATTGTATGAAACTTTGCTGACATCTTCTAAACGTCCTGTTGACGTTAGTTTGGATACGTTTGGAGTTTGTATTGTGTATATATTGATCAATTACTCAAATTGCGCTAAATCAAAGGAATTATATTGTTAATATCTTCAGAACGATTTGATGTATCAAATTCTTTTGATAGATTTTTGTCAGGGTGTTCTGAAGATGATGCATACGAAATTGCAGGCCGATCTGACTAACGGTCTAGGAGTTGTTCGAAAATTACAAAATGGTGGAAAAAGGTTTAGACAGGAATGAAATCAGAGATTAATGTTTTGACTCTAAAATTGTAAAATTTTAGAGTCTCTGCCACCCATACACTTTTAGGCCAGAGCAGCTTCTCTGCTTAGCCCCCTAATAATAATAATAAAATCCTAATGGATACAGTAGGCTTCCAGCACCTTCTGTGCTTGGCCCCCCTAATAAAAATAAAAAAACCTAACGGATACAGTAGGGTTCCTGCACCATCGGTTCTTGGCCCCCTAATAAGGTTCCATTTGTTAACATTAGTTAATGCATTAAATACCATGAACTAATAATGAACAATATATTTTTACTGCATTTACTGTATTTATAATTTTTTTATCTTAGTTAACAAAAATACAGTTGTTTATTGTTAGTTCATGTTATAGGTCATAGTGCATTAGCTTATGTTAACATATACAACTGTTGATTTAAAAAATGTATTAATATATGTTGAAATTACCATTAACCAAGTGATATACAGTAAATGCTGTAAAATTTCTGTTCATTGTTAGTTCATGTTAACTAATGTAGTTAACTAATGTTAATAAATGGGACCTTATTGTAAAGTGTAATCGCATAAAGAACTTTTAGTTTTAAAAGTGTTTCAGTATAATTAACATTAAACAAGATTTATATGTGCCATATAAGTAATGTTCATTGTTAGGAATATTGTTTATAATGTTAATGAATACAACCTTATTGTAAAGTGTTACCAACACATTTCTTTGATGGTTTTATTGCTTTATTTGCATAATTTTTTTGAGGAAAAAATTACAGAGTGCCTTTAAAGTGTGGAATTAATGTGATCCTAATGCCTCAGACCACAAAAGGAGTTAAAAATGTAATTTGGCAGAAACAATGCATTTTGAGGACAGCTTTCTGGCATTTTTTAGTTGAGTTGTTCTTTATAGTTATCGTAAGTGTCAAACATTGCCCACTCTGTGTCATGGTATTCACTGCTTTGATGATTGCCCATCACTCACATGTCGTCTGAGGTACAGTGCGTTCTTCTCTCCTATTCCCTTAATGTTTCACACATGCCTGTTTGTGAAACACCTGCATTGGCTTTCTTAGAATCCAAAAAAAAGAAAAATCATTCTTGTTCCATGCTCTCAGTGCACGAGTGACAACTCTCTTAGACCACATGTACACAAATACATTTTAGATATGCCTCTCATCAACACTACACCTCCTACAAAAATAAAGACTTTTGAAAATGCTCTTCATAACCACATACTTTGGAAAGCAGTGGTGTTAGGAAGCTGAAAACTGAGATTTCAAATGAATTAGTCTTGACGTGGCCTCAACTGTGATCAATAGCCTTGCCAGAGCAAGCAGACCTGAGACAAGTTGATGTATTAGCACTGCTCCAGTTCTACTGTATTTAAAAATATGTGTGTAATTTTCACTTGCGTCCCTAAGCAAAATTGCAAAAATAATGTCTGTTTATAACACATTTCCTGAATGCTTCTCCCACTTGATATTGGCCAGGAAAACAGATAGTCCTGCCCCAAACTTATGCCATTGATTGAGTCAATGCTGCTATGTTAGGCTGGTTGGATGCAAAAAATATAGCAATGATTTATAAAACTACAAAGCCACGGTGCTTACACTTTCAGGAAGTCATCCTACCAATTGGATACTTATTATTTATAATATTAAGTATATTAAACTAGAATAGTAGGTAGTTTAATGTAGAAAAAATTACACACATCAGCTTTTAAGATAAACAAAGATCAGTGTATGGCAGTGAAGGTTTGGATATGTTGTAGTTTGGATAAGAGTCCATAGCTCTTCCATTTAGCTTCCCCAACCCCCACACTTACTGTATCCTCTCTCATGTGACCGCTGCAGCACCTGCAAGCACGGGCAGGAAGCCAGCACAGGTGCTAGCGTAGCATCGTCCGCTCGCGGCTTGATCGGCATGCCAACAGCTATCAAACCCTGAGAATCTCACACACGCACACTTCCTCCCTGTCTGAGTCTGTGATATGGTGAGCACTACAGTATGCTGACATCCATCGCTATATTATTGCACAGTGTGTGCACAGCGTGTGTATGTGTTGTTAGGTTTAGGCCTTGTAAAGGATGTGGTGTCTTTTAGCTCCTCTGTCTTTACATGTGCATGTATAAATATAGAAATAATCAGTTACGGTTACAGACCTGATTCATCAATTAGCTGTTCTGTTCTCGCACTGTTGCTTTGATTTTAATCAAGGCCGGTTCACTGACAGAGGAATCCGCTCTGGGTTGGAGCTACAAGAGCAAACAACCTTTGATGCTGTCAACTCGCTGTTTGATCTCTTACAGTCTCAGCTGCAGTAAGGCCCTCAGAAACAATTATTTATTTCATTCATCAGTATTATAGTTTAGATGTAGCCTGTGTGGTCATTTTAGTAATCCAAATATTTTAATTATTCTTAACTGCTTAATTAATTATTCTGAACTTTTTTATTTAAGATTATTTTCATGACAATACTTTAGTGGTGTTTGCTAAGGCAAGCATCACTATTACTATTGCCTACTTAGGCTTAGGGATTTAAACAAACGTAATCTATTAAACTCATCCCCCATCGTTTGTGCTACAGACATAAAGGACACCTCACATCATGCGCCTGACTTCCCCCTTTTCACTCAGCAGATGGTAAAACTGACAAAATGTCCCATAGACTAGCATTATCTACCCATATATTAGTCTAATCTACAGACCACCATTTCATAGAGACTTTAGGTTGGGCTCACTTGACTTGGGCTACAGCTGGTACATTTACATGCACTGTAATAATCAAGCTACAGCGGGTTTTTGCATAATTGAGAGTCAGCCATCTGTCTGTCCAAGCATACATGACACATTGCGTAATCGAAAATTTGAAGGAAGGACGTCAGTTGATGAAGTTTGAAGATACACGCTGCACGTCACCTCTGTCTTTCAAAGCACATGCCCAATGCAGAGATCAATTGTGGTCTGAATAACGTGCATACATGCAGGATGAAGCAGAGCTACAATTGCACCTAAAATATGCCTCGACATTGTGAAATTGCAAAAATCGGACTGCTACAATTTCAGATGGACTAAAGTGTTTTTATTTTGCTGAAAGAACTGCTCAATTGTCTGCTAAACTGCTGAACAATGTTTCAGTTGTCAGTGTCGAAACTTTGTTTTCTTGGATTTCATTTTTATTTATGGAAAGGGCAGATATGTTGACAGTGCAACATAAACAAAAAGTTAATAAATTAACTTAATTAACCATTAGAGCTCATTTTCTCTAATCAGAATCAGAACCAGAACCAGAATCAGAATTAGCTTTATTGCCAAGTATGGTTGCACATTCAAGGAATTTGTCTTGGTGACGGAAGGTTCCAATGCACAAACAATAAAATAACATGAAAACAGAATAGAAAATATAAGTAAATACAGAAATACTCAATAAAACCAAAAAATAATATATATATATATATATATATATATATATATATATATATATTATGTGCAATACACAGCTTATACTATTATATTTATACAACATACCCTACCTCTTCTGCTATCCATTCTCTTGCATCTGTATATAACAGATTTGTATTTGTACACACACATATATATATATATATATATATATATATATATATATATATATATATTTATACAAAATGTCCTTTGTGGTCTTCTGATGTCTGATTTCATAGCTGAACCAAACCAGACAGTTATTGAAGTGCAGAGGACAGCCTCGATGACTGCTGAGTAGAACTGTATCAACAGCGCTTGTGGCAGGTTGAACTTCCTCAGCTGGAGAAGGAAGTGCAACCTCTGCTGGGCCTTTTTCACAATTGAGTTAATGTGGGTCTCCCTCTTCAGGTCCTGTGAGATGGTAGTGCCCAGGAACCTGAATGACTCCACTGCTGCCACAGTGCTGTTTAGAATGGTGGGGGGGTTCAATGTTGGGATGTTCCTGTAAAGTCCACAATCATCTCCACCGTTTTGAGTGTGTTCAGCTCCAGGTTGTTTTGACTGCACCAGACAGCCAGCTGTTCAACCTCCCTTCTGTATGCAGACTCATCCTCATCTTGGATGAGGCCGATGACAGTAGTGTCATATGCAAACTTCAGGAGCTTGACAGAGGGGTGCTTGGTGGTGCAGTCGTTGGTATGCAGGGAGAAGACTAGTGGGGAGAACACACATCACTGGGGGGCACCAGTGCTGATCGTACATGTGCTGGAAGTGAATTTCCCCAGTCTCATTAGCTGCTGCTTGTCTGTCAAAAAGCTGGTGGTCCACTGACAGATAGACGTGTAAACAGAGAGTTGGTGTAATTTAGTCAGAGAATAGCTGGGATGATGGTGTTGAAAGCCGAACTGAAGTCCACAAAAAGGACCCTTGCATATGTCCCTGGTCTGTCCAGATGTTGCAGGATATGATGCAATCCCATGTTGACTGCATCATCCACAAACCTGTTTGCTCAATAAGCAAATTGAAGGGTATCTAGAAAGGGTTCAGTGATGTCATTCAGCTGGGCCAACACCAGTCTCTCAAATGATTTCATGACAACAGACGGGTCTGTATTCCTTAGCTCCTGTGATTTTGGTTTTCTATGGGACAGGAATGATGGTGGCACTTAAATGCTTAAAACATTAACCATTGGAGTTTATAAATTAATAAAATAAAAATGTCTTCCAGACCCAACATCATATGATTAATCTCATTATAAAACTACTGTTGTGCTAATCACTCTTGCAGATGATAAGAATTGTTCCCTGTTTTAAGTAACATGCTTATACAAGGCAGTTTTATATCCATCAGTCATTGCTTTCAGCTGATGAAAGTGTTAGCAACCAGAAATATGTGTCTAGAGTTTTAACAGAAAATCCCTTATTATTTTCTCAGAGTAATAGTCCTAAATGATTGTGATTAAGTGCACAGTGCTGCTAACAGCTTTGTTGTCACTTGTCTCAGGCAGACTGTTCTTTTTTTTCTGCTGTGTCCTTTTATACCATCCTCCTCCTCAAGCATCCCTGGAAAGCCTCTTTCCTGCTTATACTATCACTTATTCATCCAGATTCAGTTTGTGTGTGTGTGTGTGTGTGTGTGTGTGTGTGTGTGTGTGTGTGTGTGTGTGTGTGTGTGTTTTGACACGCTAGTTCTGTGACCACATTTCCAGAATTGTGTACTTTGTCCAGCAGGCCTATCTGCACAGTCATCTTACCCTCAGGCAAAAGCAACTGAACTCAGCCTCAGTGCTGATCACCCCAGGTCCCCCTCTAAAAACCAACTCATTGAGCTACAGTACTAGAGTGGCTGTCCAAAAGTGTCTGGGTCATGTCTGAACAGCTTTATGGCTGTGCTGTTTGGCCCAAGGGCACTGTTTCCTTTGTGCCCTGAGCACTTCATTTAGGATAGGCATTTTAACCCAGCAGCCATCCATCAACTGTCTGTCGCATACTGGCCAGAGACTTAAAACAGTATTTTTTACATGTTTAGTAAAGAGTGGCATGTAACCTGTGTTTCCTGTTTTCTATGTCTCTTTTCAGGATGCATCTATAGCGCATCGTTTCCACTTAATGAGGGAGAAACATCCTGAGAAGTTCAACAGCAGGTAAGCATATGGTTAGAAAGCGTTCGGAAATGATCACAAAAAAAAGGGGACAAAATTATGGTGAAAAAAGTTTGATGGTTGAATGTATTAATACTCAACTGCTGCAAAGTTGAGATTCCACCAACCTGCATCTGAAGCGGACTGCCACTCTTTCTATATTGAAACATCTCTGATGCTGCTAGACTAAACACACTCTGTACATTTATTATGAATATAAACACAAAACATCTCTAGTTGTATAAATTTGTTGTTCTGAAATTGAAGAAATTTCAAATGGAAGTTTTACTGTTTGACCTGAAGATGAGACTTCCTTTCAGCACTGGAAAACCTGATGAATAACCATTTTGTCTGATTTGTCACTCAAAGCTGCCTATGTCAGTGTCGTCTAATACAATGGTGGCTGGCTACTGTCTGTTTCAATTTCAATTTCCAATTAGAGTTGGTTTGAATGGAGTTTCTTAATTTAATGTTATGAAACACATCTCTGTCACAGCTCAGGGGGCTCGCCTAGTGGAGTGGCAGAAAATAAATGGACATGTATCCTTAAGAGAAGGTGATTTAGAATGGTAGAGTAGAAAAGATACCCAGGAATTGAACTCTCTCCTATTATCTCTACTCAATTGTGCCATTCAAAGTGAGAATGAGAGACTATATAAATGTTTGAAATGAGCAGGTAGAATGGATTAAGATGAAGTTAGCGAGCTTCAAAATGAGAAAGGGCAGTAGTGAAATCATCATTGCTCTGAGGTATTTGTAGTTTACAATAAAACTCCATCAGTCTTTCAGCTATGAAAGGATAATGGGTAAAACTGACCTTAGAACAGCACTTAGGGTCAGCTATAACTGCTCCATAAAATATGAGGTTTTATCTTAAGAAAAAGTCACTCAAAGCCCTTAGTGCACTTTACATTAGTCGTTCCCAGCTCCCTTTGATGTGGATCTCTTTCAAGTCAGTTCTCTGTTCTCTTGGTTGATGCCTCTATTAACAAATGCAGTAAAAAAAAAAAAAAAAAAACCTATGTAGCCTTTGGCCACAAAGCAAAGAGAATCAGGCTTTTTTTTTTTTTTTTTAAGCATCATTGGCCTTGCTTGGTATGACTTTCTTTGTTATTCACACAGAACATTTTTGGGAATCTGTAGTTGTTACCTCAGTGGTCTATTTCTACTTGATCTAACCAATAAAAGTACAATTCTCAGTCAATTTTGTGAGATTTTTATTTTTTTTCAAGCGAACAATATTCATTATAAAATGTACAAAATATACATGAAAATCATGGAATGTAAATTATTTTATGATCCTATTTTATTCTCTTGGAGTCTTGTTAATTTTCTTTATTTTCAGTCTACATTATTTAATGTCTTTAAAGCATAACTTCATGAGATAATCAGATTATTTGTACACCTTGTTTCTGGTTTAATATTCAAACTCCCGCTGCATTTTCTTCTCCATAAATACATAGCAGATCCAGCACAGTAGTCTCTGTCCATCTTTTTATATAGATTTGAAAATCATTCAATAGCAACAACTTAACAAATGTTTTAATGTTACTAACGTCTGGGTTACTATTGTAACCTCCATTCCCTGATGGAGGGAACGAGACCTTGTGTCGAAGAAGCGACACTAGGGGTCTCTCTTGAGAGCCTCGCGAATGAAAAATTCGCAGACAGAATTTGCATGTCCCACCCCGGACATATGGGTATAAAGGGAGGGAAATGTGTCTGTCCATTCAGGATTTTGCCCTGAGGAGCCAAGAATGAGGTTCGGACATAACAGTGGCTCGGTTCAGCATTGTGGCCAGGAGGACACAAAGTCTCGTTCCATCCAGCAGGGAGCGGAGTTTACAATTGTAACCTAGACGTTCCTCATCTGTCACTCACTAGGGAGATTAATCCACACAGGGGCACGTTCTGTGGAGCACCTATTCCAGTACAGAGTAGTTTCAGTACTAGTAGTGGGTCTGGTCAGGGAATTCCTCCACTGAATTCGCGGAGCAGGGAGCCGAGTTAGTGGGGTCTCCTGGGAGCATGTGATCACCTCAGTGGAGGGGAAAGGAACTAGAGGCAAGCAGTACACCCGGTCAGTTGTTTCCACGTTACCGAGTTCTACTGCCTCGAACCTGAGAGAACACGGGATGAAACTTACTCAACCATGAGATTGTAAAATCTCATAAAGGTATTGGGTGTTGCCCAACCCACTGCTTTGCATATGTCTGCTAGGGATGTGCCATTGGCCAGTGCCCACAAGGATGCCACACTTCTCGTCAAGTGTGCTCAAAACCGCGGGGGGGCACAGCCTGGGTGTGATAGGCTAATGCTATGGCATCAACCACCCAGTGGGAAAGCCTCTGTTTGGAGACAGCGTTCCCTTTCCGCTGTTCACCAAAGCAGACAAAGAGCTGCTCAGAATGTCTAAAGCTCTGCGTGAGGTCCACATAAGTATGCAGGGCACGCAATGGACACAGCAACGAAAAGGCTGGGTCTGCCTCCTCCTGGGGCAGTGCTTGCAGGCTCACTACCTGGTCTCTGAAGGGAGTCGTAGGAACCTTGGTCACGAAGCCCGGTCACGGTCTTAGGACAAAATGAGTGTCTGCCAGACAGGCAAGTGTCGCTGACACGCTCAAGTAGTGCTTACCCAAGGACTTGCCATCCACTGCGTCATGGTGGGCCACGATAGTGGCTACATACACCTTTAAGGTGGAGGGGGACAGCCTCCCCTCCAACCTCTCCTGCAGAAATGAGAGCACTGACCCGACTGTGCAGCTCTGTGGGTCTTCAGACCGGGAAGAACACCAATTCGCGAACAAGCGCCACTTCAGGGCATATAGTTGCCTGGTAGATGGAGGCTACTTAGATCTTTTGCATCCTGTCCAGGGGCCAGATGTGGATGTTCCAGAGGTCTGGGCACGGATGCCAGAGGGTGCTCCGTCCCTGAGAAAGAAGGTCCTTCATCAGGAAAATTCACCAGGGAGGGGCTGCTGCGAGGAGCACGAGATCCGAGAACCAAGTCCAAGTGGGCCAGTAGGGGGCCACCAGAATTATTTGTTCCTTGTCCTCCCTGACTTTGCACAGCATCTGTGCAAGTAGGCTCACTGGGGGAAACGCGTACTTGCGCAGGCTCCGGGGCCAGCTGTGTGCCAGTACATCTATCCCGAGGATGGCCACTGTTAGGGAGTACCAGAGCGGGCAGTGGGAGGTCTATTGGGAAGCCAACAGGTCTACCTGTGCTTTGCCAAACCGATCCCAAACTAGCTGGACCGACTGGGGGTGAAGCCTCCACTCTCAACTGAGCATACCTTGTCACAACAGCGCATCCGCTGCCATATTAAGGTTGCCCAGGATGGGAGTGGTGCGCAGCGATCTGAGTCGATGCTGGTTCCAAAGGAGGAGATGACAGGCGAGTTGTGACGTGACGGGAGCGCACGCCGCCATGGTGATTTATGTATGCTACTGTCACGGTGCTGGCTGAATGGATCAAGACATGCTTGCCCTGAATTAGTGGGAGAAACCTCCGTAGGTACAGCCAGCAACTCTAGGCAGTTGATGTGCCAACGCAGCGGGGGCCCTTTCCAGGAACCAGCAGCTACATGCCCGTTGCACACGATGCCCCAACCCTGCTTGGAGGCATCTGTGGTGACCATAACGTGTCGGGACTCCTGCTGTAAGGGGACTCCTGTCCGCAGAAAACAGAGGTCTGTTCAGGGTTTGAAAGTCTGGCGGCAGGTGGGGGTGATGAACACACGCTGTGTGCCACGGCACCATGCCCATCTCGGGACTCGAGTCTGGAGCCAGTGCTGAAGCGGTCTCATATGCATCAACCCCGCCGCGGAGGAAGCCATATGCCCAAGGAGCCTCTTGAAATATTTTAGAGGAACCGCGGTGCCTGGCTTAAATAAGGTGAGGCATTTCAGCACTGACTGCGTGCGCTTGTTGGTGAGGCGCGCTATCAATGAGACTGAGTCTAACTCCATGCCGAGAAAAGAGATTCTCTGAACTGGGGCGAGCTTGCTATTTTCCCAGTTGACCCGAAGCCCTAGGAGGCTGAGGTGCCTAAGCACCTGATCCTGTGGGTGCATAGTAACTCTCGGGAGTGAGCCAGGATGAGCCAGTTATTGAGGTAGTTGAGTATGCGGATGCCCACTTCCCTTAGCGGGGCAAGGGCTGCCTCTGTGACCTTCGTGAAGATGCGAGGGGATAGGGACATGCCGGAGGGGAGGACCTTGTACTGCTATGCCTAGCCATCGAACGTGAACCGTAGGAAGGGTCGGTGTCGAGGCAAGATGGAGACGTGGAAGTACACATATTTCAGGTCTACCGCTGCGAACCAATCGTGATGCTGGATGCAAGTTAAGATGTTTCTTTGCGTGATCTTCGCAGTTCACCGAGGTGGAGCGAATACCGCCGAAGCCAGGCGGGAGCCGTGCGAACTGAATCGCATAGCCGAGACAGATGGTCCTGGCCAACCAGTGCGACAGGTTGGGAAGTGAAAGCCACGCGTCCAAGCTCCATGCGAGAGCACTAAGGGAACGATCATTTTTGATGTACCCGGTGGGGGGAGCAGGCTATGTGGCATCGGGAGGCAAAACACGTCCTGAAGCTCTGATGCTGAGAGAAGACTCAAAGCACTTACCTTGCTCCGCACACCCGGCAGGGGGTGGGTTAGTGACTGAGGAGGAGGTCTAAAAACAAATTGTTTAACTGAGGAGTACCACCTAAGAAGAAGTTACTAAAAAGGTTCCTGGTTTTGTTCAGAATTTAGTTTAACATGGAACTAGTTCATGTGGTGGAGCTTTTCAGTTCCAGGAACTAGGAAATATTACTGTAGTGGAAAAATATTTAATGTCCAGATGCCTGAATGAAAATGTGAAAACTTAATTCATGTTTCCTGTGATTCTATTGAATTTTTATTTGTATTGTAGTGCACATTTAAAGATTCTATAAAGTGTATCTTGCCTCTGACATTCTAAGTGTACATTTCCATTCATTTCCTCATGAAAGCAAAGCAACTCATTAATAAAGTGCATCAATTTTGTTGTGAAGATTAGTAATTGGGTCTATTTTATATATTTTGTAGTGCTGTCTCTGCTAACAGGATTGATAAAACCCATGGAACAGGTCGATGAGGTCTTTTACATGCTCCATGCCACAAGAAGCATATGAGTGTTTTTAGAGGTAGTGGCAAGTAGGTCATATTCATGATGTGACAGAGATTGAGTCCTGTAAACAGAGCTCTGCTGTAAAATGCTGGATGTTGGGGTTATGTAAAGATGGATGACACCCACCCTCACTCTGTTTACCGTATTAGAGTGAAACTGGCACAGCTTTTTAATGACTTTTAAAAATAAGCCTCTAATGACTCATACTTGATTTGAAATATGGAACCTGCCTGCCTGAATTAACTAGTTAATGTTTCAGTCTTTCATAATTCATGCACCTAGATTTCATACCGTAGTAAGTGAAGCAATGTGATTCAAAACACACTGTACACAGCAAACAACCCTGTCTGTGGTTTCTCCGTAATGCTATGTATTTAGTCTAACTCAGTTTAAAGGGATAGTTCACCCAAAAATAAAAATCTGTTTTCATTTACTAAGCCTCATTTTCCAAATCCATATGACTTTATTTCTTCTGTGAAACACAAAATTAAATAAAAAAAAAGAATAGCCTAGGTAACCATTCACATTCGATGGATGAAAGAAACTGCAATAAAAGTGAATGTTGACTGTAACTTACATAGTACTTAACATTTCATTTTGTGTTCCACAGAAGAAAGTTATATGGGTTTGGAACAACATGATGGTGAGTAAATGATGACAGGATTTAAATTTCTGGGTGCACAGTTCCTTTAAGTCAAATGTGGTTTTGTATTGAAATGACTGTCAGCCAGTGAGCCAAAATAAATTCCCATTTAATGTATTCAATGTTTAATCACAATGTAAGTCATGCAACAACAATTGTATTTATTTTTTATCTGCTTGGCTTTGTTCTGCAGATTTAGGATAGCTGCATTAGGTAATGCATCTGCCAAACTTCTGGCTTCTAATTAGGGCCATGCTCAATGTTTTAGGATTTGACTATGCACTCTTCTAGTCAGCATGCCACCAGATGGCACGTAAATTATGGTTGCCATGGAGTTTCATGATTTATTCCCAATGTGTGTTCAGATGAGTCTAGTGTTCATCTGACATGTTTCTGTCCACCTGCTATATTTTGGTCCATTGGAAACCATGGGTTTTGTTCCAACTGGCTTTCAGAGGCTGATTTTTATATTTTCTGTTAAAGACTGTGTTGCTACATACCATGTCACTTTGTGCAGAATGGGCGTAACTTCCAGCAAATAATAAACAATCACCAAATGCAGATAATCTAGCTTTATGCTAACAATAATGAGCATTTGCTAAATTTAGGTGCTCACAGAATATTGTGTAAAAGGAATTGACATTCAGCCCTTCGAACATTGATGCATAGAATAATACCAGTAATTTCACCCATATTTTAAAACAAAGCTGGCTCTTTTAGAATATTGTAGATACTTTAGCCTACTAGTTAAAGGGACAGTTATGTTTATGCAGATGCTTTTATCCAAAGCGACTTACAGTGCACTTATTAAAGGGACAATCGCCCTGGAGCAACATGGAGTTAATTGCCTTGCTCAAGAACACAATGCTGGCAGCTGTGCGGATCGAACCAGCAACCTTCTACTTACCAGTTCTGTGCTTTAACCCACTACGCCGCCACCACCACCATTCATTCGTCCGGAACTTTGTGCGTTTTCTCTCTTGGTTCGCTTTGTAGGCATATATGAACACATATTTGAGCCATCAGAAGAAGAAGAAATCTGTAGGTCAGCTTGTCTCTGTATGCGGATATAGACTTTTGGCAGCAATGTTATATAGGTCAATCTTCACAATTGCTTCTCTCTTTTGGATAGCGGCAGGACAGACACAGATAAAATGTGGCTTCACTGTGTGTGTTTTTGTGTCTGCAGTTGTATGTGCATGCAGGGAGAGAGAAAAAGCGCTCAGTGACCATGAGAACAGGTACTTTTCAATACAGAATTAATGCAAAAGCATCCAATGATGGATAAAAATAACCACAACAGAATGTTTACAGTTTTGTTCCGTTTTAAAAAAATTACCTTGTAAAAGCAAACCGAACCACGAAGAATATACAACATTATCACTATTTTAGCACATGTTTTGGATCAAATCAAGCAACCTACAGGACTGAAAATGCCCTAAATCACTCTATTACCATTTTTTATGCTCACGTCATGTGGTCCTACTGTTGTTGTTACGGCGAGCTACATTAGGGAATCAGAGAGATAGAGATGTGTGGTGAGTTGGTATGTTTGTCACCCCTCCACAATTTTGTATCGGCAAGTATATCATACCTCTGACTAAAGAGAGCGAGATCTTAGCAAAACAGTCTGCAGGTGTGGCAACCTTGACCAAAATCATGCTGTTTGGAGCGTGTTATTATAGTTAACGAAAATAAAAATAAAAACTGAAATATTGGAAAAAACTGAAACTAAACTAAAATACTTTTTTATAGCTCCAAAACTAAAATAAAGTAAAAATTATCTCTAATTAATTTTAATTTTAGTTATTCAGCATAATATGGTGAATATGGGCAAAGTTGGACAATTTTGGAATTAAATTATTTATTTTACTCTTTGAATTATGATCCAAACAACATTATACCTTTGAAGAAAGCTTGGGATGACTTCTATATTAGACAAAAGAAAAAAATTATTCATTAAAAAAAATATTCAATACTGGGAAGAAGAACCTTTGAATATCCCCTTTTGATAAAATCCCGGATGTGTTTAAGCAGCAGGGCCTAATGGTAAAGTGGAACAAATTATTTGATATTAAATATATATATATATTCTTTTTGTATTGAGAATAATTTATGAAAGTGTAGAAGAAAAATTTAAAACATTTATATACATTATAAATATATAAATTTACATATATATATATATATATATATATATATATATATATATATATATATATATATATATATATATATATATATATATATATACACACAGTATATATTATTATTATTATTATTATTATTATTATTAAATTTTTTTCAACTTTTATATTCTCTTCTACACTTTCACATCATAACATTAAGTTAACTTTTACTTGTTTATAAGTTTAAAGGGCACCTATTATGCCCATTTTCACAAGATGCAATTTAAATCTTTGGTGTCCCCAGAATGTGTCTGTGAATGTGATGTTTCAGCTCAAAATACCATACAGATCATTTATTATGTTGAAAATCAAATATTTGGGTGGGAATAAAAACTAGCTATTTTTGTCATTGTGTCTTTAAATGCAAATGAGCTGGTGCTCCCAGAATAATGTGGAGTTTTGACATCTCTTGGATAACTAGACATCATAAGCAATATAACTCACAGTGAAAATAGTGGTGTTCAGTCCAGTGTCTGATGAGTAAAAAATTTGCAGTCAGAAGTAAAACATTTGAGAATGAACCAGGAAGTTTCCGAATGGTTATTTGATGAATGTATTTATTTGTTGTTGAGTTTTTTCAGCAGTTTTGCAACAATGGATAAGCAACAGTAAAAGTAAAATCATCAGTTTTAAACCTCAAAATGTTAAAGGGTTAGTTGACCCAAAAATTAAAACTATTTTATCATTTACTCACCCTCATGCCATTCCAGATGTATATGACTTTGTTTCTTCCGCTGAACACAAATGAAGATTTTTTACATTTTTTTTTTTTTTTTACTCTATTGGTCCACACAATGCAAGTGAATGGGGTCTGAAACGTTGAAGCTCTATAAAGCACATAAAGGCAGCACACAAGACATCCATAAAACTCCAGTATTTAATCCATGTTTTCTGAAGTGATCTAATCTGTTTAGGGCAAGAACAGACCAAAATGTAACTCCTTTTTCACTGTACTAATTGCAACTGTAGTCTACAGGAGCAATCATGATTGCAAGCTCAATTACACTTACAGTTCGCAGAGTGCTAGATGGTGCTGGGAATTATAATCGAGCTTGAAATCATGATTGCCAAGGAGGCTGCTGATGTTAATATTTACAGTAAAAAAAGGACTTAAATATTGATCTTTTTCTCATGCACGCTTATCCTATCGCTTCTAAAGACATGGATTAAACCACTGGAGTCATATTTTATTGCTGCATTTATGTGCTTTTTGAAGCTTAAAATTTTTGGCCCCTATCGACTTGCATTGTGAGGACATACAGAGCTGAAATACTTTCCTAAAAATCTTCATTTGTGTTCAGCAGAAGATAGTAAGTCATATACATCTGGGATGGCATGTGGGTGAACCATCCCTTTAATTGTATACTCTCAGCTTTGGCAGCCATAAAATATACTAAAAAAAATTTTTTTTTTTTAAAAATGAACTAAACTGAAACTAAAAAACACTGAGAAAACTAAAAGTAAACTAAAACAGACAAACTGTGAAAACAAACTAAATAGAAAATAGAAATAAAAACTGAATAAAAAATTATAATAACACTGGTTTGGAGTCTGCTAGTGTGGCACTGGCTTAAAAATGAAAATTCTGTCATAAATTATTCACCCTCATGTGGTTCCGAACCACTTTCCAAACCTGACTTTCTGCTGTCCATGGAACACATAAGGATATAGGCAGAATGACTGAGACTAACATCTTTTGTTTTCCATGAAGAATCAAGTCATAGGGTTTGGAAAACATGCGGGTGAGTAAATGATGATATAATTTTACATTTTATGTAAATTTACTCTTTAAAGCTGT
The DNA here is from genome assembly GCA_032164185.1 of Moxostoma hubbsi. Lineage (NCBI taxonomy): Eukaryota > Metazoa > Chordata > Actinopteri > Cypriniformes > Catostomidae > Moxostoma > Moxostoma hubbsi. The sequence continues at coordinate 22,795,302 of JAVLUX010000011.1, read as the reverse complement.
GACTATGATCTTTGGTTTAGTTTAGTTGCAAGAGCATTTATAACAGCAGAATGACACACTTGGTAAAGAAATATACACTACCGGTCAAAACTTTTGAAACACTTGACTGAATGGTAAATGGTCTGCACTTATATAGCGCCTTTTTAACCTTAACAGTATTCACAGTGCTTTACACTGTGTCCCATTCACCCACATACACACACATTTATACACCAATGCCATGCAAGGCACTAGCCTGCCATTGGGAGCAACTTGGGGTTCAGTGTCTTGCCCAAGGACACTCTGGCATGTGGAGTCATGTGGGCCAGGAATCAAACCACCAACCCTGCGATTAGTGGCTAACCTGCTCCACCAACTGAGCCACAGCCGCCCCCAAATTTTTATCATGATATAAAAATCTTTTGAACTGATGGCGTATGCTTAAATGTTTTAAATTAGTTTTATAGATAAAAATATAATTGTACCATATTCATTAATTAAGAAATTAAATTAATTTAAAATTTAATTTACACATTTTTTTTCAGACCAAATAATATAGAAAGCTGCCAATAACTACCCAACATAGATGGGAACTCCTTCAATACTTTTTAAAAAGCATCCCAGAATGCTACCTCAAGAAGTTGGTTGAGAAAATGTCAAGAGTACATGTCTGCAAATACTAGGCAAAGGGTGACTACTATGAAGATGCTAAAATATAACACACTTTTAATTTATTTTGAAATGTATTTTAGTTTAGTCACAACATAATTCCCATAGTTCAATTTCTATTATTCTATAATTTTGATGACTTTAGTATTATTCTAAAATGTGAAGAAAAAAATAAATAATAAAGAATGAGTGTTTCAAAACAAATTGCATCACTCCAAAATGTTAAAGAAAATAATTATGAGTGTGTGTGTGTGTGTGTGTGTGTGTGTGTGTGTGTGTGTGTGTGTGTGTGTGCGTGCGCATGTGTGTGTGTGTGTGTGTGTGTGTGTGTGTGTGTGTGTGTGTGTGAGCGTGTATTTATCACTTTGTGGGAACCAAATGTCCCCATAAGGATAGTAAAACCCGAAATTTTTGACTGTGGGGACATTTTGTCATTCCCCATGAGGAAAGCAGCTTATAAATCATACTAAATTATGTTTTTTGAAAATGTAAAAATGCAGAAAATGTTCTTTGAGGGTTAGGTTTAGGGGTAGGGTTAGGGGATAGAATATTTAGTTTGTACAGTATAAAAACCATTATGTCTATGGAAAGTCCCCATAAAACAAGGAAACCCACTATAAAATAATAAAATAATTATGAGTGTGTGCGTGTGTGTGTGTGTGTGCGCGCGCGCGCGTATGTGTGCGTGTATGTGTGCGTATGTGTTTGCATCCAAAAACATTCCCACAGTGAGTGTGATCCACAGGAGGAGGGGTTATATGTGTGACTTCTATCACCTCAGTCAGTGCTCAGTGATCTGCATGGCAGAGTATCAGCAGACAGTCTACAGGGAACTCATTGCCCAGGTGCTAATGAGTGCAAACACACAATAGACCCATGTCTGTGTGCCCACTTCCCCCAAAGGGGCAGCCAGATGAAGTTTTAGATTAAGAGGTGTCAAATTGCCCTATAGAAAAGAAAACCTCCAAAATGCTTTTGTCTTTTTGATTAAAATAACAATGACAGCTCTGTGGACAATCTATTGTCAGGCAAACAATGGCAAGAAGATGACAGGCAGGGCTGGGATACACAGACAGAAGGGTGTAGGGACATGGGGGTTATGTTTCTCCTAACATTAAGGTAGATTACATTCCCACATTTTATTTCTTTGCTTTCCTAATGCTTTACAGTCCCATACAGCTTTAAGGAACCTTTGAAGTATACAGTGTGGAACTCTCACAGATTTGGAAGACCGAAGCCAAGAAATTTTCCAATTTAAAAATACATAAATTGGCACAACTTTTTACACACATTGGGCCTCGTTCATGAAATATGAACTAAACACATTTTCAAAATGTAAGGTGATACAAACAAAATTTACACTTGCTACTGACCACAGGTAAATCGTGCGTAAGCCATCCGAACATTTGGTGTTCAGTCAGGCAAATTACATGACTACATTTTGATAGAAGTGAAATAAAATAAGTTATGAAAAAAAATTACTAATAATTAAAAGAGTTAAATTAACCTTAATAAATAACATCAAGTCAAATATATTTGTATAGCACTTTTCACAACAGGCATTGTGAAAAGCAGCTGTACATGAAATTATGCTAAACAGAAAATGAATGAATATAATGCCAATATTATTTATTAATGTTTAGAACTATTAATGGTTAAAATTTGTAAACTAATTAAGTGTTGTGGGTGAATGATTAAACCAAATATTTTTGTATGAACTATAAGTTCCCCATCTGTCGCTCACTTCGACAATTGTGTTGAAGAAGCGACACTAGGGCTCTCTCTCTTTAAGTGTGCTTGAACCCACAAGGGGGGGGGCACGGCCTGAGTCTGGAAGGCCAAGGAAATAGCGTCAACTGGAAATGGGCCGTGGCTATGAGCGGCACCCTGACCCAAGGAACCGATCGAGCAGCCAAGAGGGGGGGACGGAAGTTCCAGCCTCACGCTCATGTCGGCCCGAGAAATCATAGCGGACATCCATGCGTCAGCCTCAGACTGGGCGAGCAGACCCAAAGATGGCAGCCCAGTTGAGTCATCAGCATCAGACGCCGCTGTGATGCTCTCCGATGCAGCGGTGAAGTCGTCATCCAATTCTGGGGGCTCATCCCGAGCTCGGACGGAAGCAAGCGAACATGCCAGGGGGGTGGGTGGCTGGGCCTGTCGTCATCCCCAAATCGCCTTCATCGTCAGCCGGGTCGTCTTCAATCCAGTGGGAATAAGGAGCGACATGGGGTGGGGGGGGCTGAAGTGGACATCTCTTGTGAGGAAAGAAAGCCGCGATTGCAACGTTGCTATGGCTATGTTCTCGCACTGAGAACATGAACCATTCATAAAAATCATTCAGAGAAGTGGAGAGAAATCGACCGCATCCAGGAACAACACAGAGGCGGAAAGACATCTTTAAAAAGACGTGTCCTGAAAAGGACGTTCAACGCCTGCTGTGTTCTGCTCTTTTATGAGTGAAAACTCAAACTCTTTTAGAGAAACAAACTCTTTTAGGAGGAGAAAACACTCAACGTTGTCGAAGCGCCCAGGGGCGTGGACTGCACAGCGTGCAGAGAGAGAGAACTCCAGCTGGACATGCGCCGTAAGATCCAACAGCATCCAACAGTGGTGAACTCAGCTTGCTGTTGCACAACCGCTCGGCTCCGAAGAAAAAATCTGACTGACAGAGGCATGCCCATTTCCCTTTATACCCGTATGTCCGGGGGCGGGACATGCAAATTTTGTCTGTCAATTTCACATTGGCCTTTTCTCAAGTTCAGCGGTACGCGAGGCTCCCAAGGAAGACCCCTTGTGTCACTTAATTCGACACAACGTCGAGTGAGTGATTGAAGGGGAACTATGGTTACCATAATTCAACAACTTAATGAATGAACTAATCCTACAGTTTTATGGTATGGCAGTTATTTGCAAGTAGTAGTCAGTGTATGTGTGTGCATTTAAATTCATGCCTTTATTTCTGCTTCAAAGAGCCATTGATTGTCAACATGTAAATCAGTGGCCAACAAGTCGGTTAGGCTACTGTATTTTCACTTTGATCTGTGAAAAGTGTTGAGCTCTGTGGGGTATTTGAGGTCAGGAACACCCCCCTATTTACTTTGAAGCATGTCACTTTCAACATAAAAATGGAATGTGGCAGCAGACAAGACATTAACAGCTACATTATGTGCTCAGAAAGACAGTAGTCTTGTATATGGCTCTTCATCTGTCCTGAGATACAATAGCCTTTTTTCAAGTGGTTTATCTTCCTCTTTTTATGTTTGTTTATATCTACTTTTCCAATTATGATCTTTGCTGGCACATTACAAGCGCAAACAAGATAGTAAATCTGTTGTGTGTGACATTTACTTTAGCAGGTGACTAAGGATATTATAGTTTGTTTGTTTTTTTTCCTCAGAATAGATTTTACAGTATGTAATCTTCTGATTGTGTTTTAAAATACCAGGTTTCTACATATTTGACACTGCATTTAAAGGGATAGTTCACCCAGAAATGAAAATGATGTCGCACTGACACAATGTGAACCTCAGTCACCATTTACTTTCATTGTTTGAAACAAATATGTAATGACAGTGAATGGTTACTGAGGTTCACATTCTGCCTAACATCTCCTTTTGTATACCATGAAAGTCATACAGGTTTGGAACAGCAAACATTGACATTATGTCAGAATTTTTCATTTTTGGGTGAACTTTTATACACGTAAACCTGTATTCTCAGTGATTTAAAGATTAACATTAATCCTGAATTGAGTTATACAGTAAACAGACATAAATTAAAAATGTAATTGAATGAATAAAGAAAAGACTTGTCTTCTGATTTTTTTCTGAATTTATACCCTCCAGCCTCCAATCACAATCTACTTCCATTCAAATTTGTTTATTAAGGAAATAAGATTCATGTAACAGTAACTCTACTGTTACACACCTCTTCTGATCACATGAGAGACCAAATATGGTCCTGAACCTAGCCTCCGTCTATCTGCTCAGCATGTGTGCATGTGTTTCATAACCCATATGTCTTTGCGAGTGAGGGTGTTTGTGTACTCTTTGTGTTGGTTTGTTCATTTTGTATATTAGTGCAAGGACCGTATGTGTGCGTGGGTGTGAGAGTGCGCAAATCCCTCCGTGTGCACATATGTGTGTGCCGGTGCTCAGCAGAAACCCAGCGTGGCTGTGTTCTGGAACCTATTGTTCCTTGCTGCTCCATGCCCATGGTGGAAGGGATAAATATATGCTTCCCTTCCTCACAGTCTCTGGCCGCTGCCAATAGAGCAGCCCGACAGAACGTGCCCCCTGCCCTGACCCCCTTCTCTCTCTCTCTCTCACACACACACACACACACACACACACACACACACACACACACACACTGTTGGGCTGGTCATCGGCAGAGCAAGGAGGGACATACACTCCCTGCAATTAGACCATAGCCATAGTTACTCTTCGATTTTACAAATGGACATTTACCTCATCATCTTCTTCATTTCCTAATAATAAAAATAATTTAGTGAAGAATGAAAAATAATAATATTAATTTGAGTTCTAAAATAGCAGAATAAAAGTTTTTTATGAGAAATAATTAAATTTCACATTAATGCGTGTCATCAATGGGTGTTATACATACTTCTGTTCTTAAAGTCTCTTTTTTTGCCACGATGACAGCAGGATGTTCAGTTCGAATCAAATTAATAACTGCCTTTAATTCTTATTAATTTGCTCTTGCAGTTTCTGTTTCTGAAATGACTTTCAGGCTTGATACATTGAAATTGAGTTTAGAAATTGCTAAATTGCATATTAATTTGAGAAAAACACAAAAATGTATAGCAAGACATGCTATTTTGTGCACTTGAAAGATGCAATCCATAAAATACTACGTCAGTAGATCAGCTCCGACCTGTATACAAATGTATTTGTATAGCACTTCACATGTTGTAAAATTTATAAGAGTGCCAAAAACTCTGTACACTCCTGTGTTTCCACCACACCGTTGGAGCGCAAATAGTTACCTTATCTCTTAACCCACTAAATGTCTATCCTTTACCACTTCAACATCTCTGACCCATCACGAAAAATGTAAATATGCCTGCCTTGATTTGAACAGCAGTGGACTCAAGGCTGGAAATTTGTCAAGGCTGTCTTGAGCTTGGTCTGAACAATGGTGGGCAGAGTTAGTGTAAACGGCCTCTGCCAACAAGATGGGCTATTTGCACTGAGTGTAAGACACTCCGTTTAAACATTTATTGCATTTTGAAATGAAATTGAAATGTGTAAATCTTAAAATAATTTGTTTAGTGTATAATGATTATAATGACTCACAAAACAGGAATCCATGCAGATAGGAGGGATGGAAATCTTTAAAAGGCAAACACAAAAAAATAAAGGGTGCATGAAAGAGTGAACGACAATTACACAAAGCTTAGTTTTGAGCTCAGTGAGTGTTTGATGGAAAGCAGTCACATTGATCTGACATGATGCTCAGGCTGGGCAGATTACAGTATTGATGTTCACACTGCAGTCTTTCTTCTCTTTTTCCCATCAAAAGAGGTCCCTCACATCTAATCTTTAACCACTAATGCCCCCCAAAGCACCCCCTCTCTTAAAATCACTGTCATTTTAGCTGTCAATCAAAGGCAGTATCAGAGTTACGATCAGCAGGATAAGGACTGAGCTGCGTTGTGACTGATTGCCATAGTGATACAGGGGCAGAGAGCATACAGGTCAAAAAGTCATCAGGCAATGAAGGGATTATGGGAGATGTTATCTTGGGCCGATGACCAGCAGGGGTGTTTGGGAGTGTGTGTTTATGATTGTGTTTGAGGAATGTGTTGGTTGAATGCAGAGGTTCGCTGACCTTTGACTTCTGCATCCTTATTTGCTGATCTAGGTATTAATCATAACTTTAGCAGTGTCTAGGCCTCCACCATTCATCAGTGCATTTTAGCAACATATGTTAAACCATTCCCCTCTTCTGGATCCTGGTTGTAGTCATTGAATTATCCCACAGGTATTTGTCCTTTCCATGCAGTTTGGCATATGCAGTCCAGCGAAAACCCCTAAGATGATCATACAAGGAAGCCGTTTGTCCTGACAGCTTCGTCCCAGGTTTCTACAAAGCTCAGAAGATGATTTTACACTACTGCTGCTGACGAAACTTTACTTTTTCTAAATGTAAACTGGGGGTGGTGTACAAAGAGAAAACCATGCTGGGCTAATTGCTTTTTTCAGAGCTTCTCAGATGGAAACTAGCTAATGAGGTTAGGCAGCTTGACCCTGTTGAGAACTCAGTGCTTGTCTAATTGTGATCTCAGATCTGCTCATAATCCCATAATTTGACAGAACGAAGGTAGCAAGTTGCTGGAGTATAAACTGAGGGAAAGGACAGCAGAACAATGTCTTAAAGGAATGGTACTATCTTAAGTTAAGAATGTTGTGCAGTATATACTGACTTCATAAGTGTGGTGGATATCAGAGTTTTCTCTTTGTTTGTGTCACAAAGGGAGACAAAAATGATTATAATTTCTCTCACTTCAAAAGAATGCATAGTCATTTTTTTTTCTATATTAAATATTTTGAGTTGCTTGCACATTTGATTTAACATCACACCCTGAATGTTTAAAAATGGCTTTTAAAGACTTTTATTATTACTTTTATTTATTGTATACATGAATCTTTATATCAGAATTTTATAAATTGCACAGAAAATGCTTAATTTATGTTGTCTGGACTTTTTTCAATGTGCTTTTGCTTAAATTATTAAAAAGTTTTAAAGCTTTTTACACAAGCTACATTTATCAAATATGTCCAAAAATATATTACATTTCTCATTTCAAAGACTCGTAAACTTGTTGAACAGTGGTTCAAAATTTTACCATCATTAGCTTGTGTTAGTCATCACTCACAAATTCTGTCATACTTCTAATAAGATGCTTGTACCTCAAAGGATTGCTTGCCTTGCATAGTTGATATTGATGATTGCACTGTGTTCATCCCTCGTGGGCCTTGAGAAGCCCCCATTGCACAGTCTATTATGGAAACAATTGTGTTGTCATTATCAGCAATACACCCTTTTGCAGGGCCTTGTCAATGGTTGTCACCATCTGATGAGTGTAAATTGCCCAGTTTCTTGAGCAAAGTGAAAATGCAACACATTTACTCTAGAGAGAGAATGAATGTGTGTTTTTTTTCTTCAAGATCAAGATGATTTTCATTTTAGATGTGTCCCATTCCTCTGTGCTGTATTGGTGCCTTGTGTTGTCCTCAGCTACTTCCTTTTAATGTGTCAGTGTTAATGTCAGATTGCACTCAGGTTGCTGATGGTGGCTCTGGTTTCTTTATGGAAGCTGTAGCCGAGTTCCCTGTCACTCATGTCCTCTCACACCTGTCCGCATCAGCTTTCCTTGTAGTATATCAATATTTCAGCAGGCCTGAGAAAGGGCAGAGGGCGACAAAAAGAACCGGCCCAACAGCTCTATAGCACTAACCCCAACTTGAATCCAAGCTTAAAGGATGGGCAGAGATTTTAATGGGTTAGATAAACTGACTGGGTTGTGAAAATAATGTACTTCCATACAAAAAAAAAAGCTCTTAAACTTAAAACAACTTAAACTGGTTTGCTCTTCTTCCAGCCTGGTCTTTTTGCTGTGTTTAGAAAGTTTTTTTTTTTCAGATGGCCAGGCTGGAACTCCCTGTAGACCATATTAAACCAGCTAAGACTTGTGCTGCTTTAAGCTTATGCTGGTTTAAGCTGTTTTTAGCATGGTTCAAACCATTTTGTTTAATCCAAATGATTGTGACATTTAAACCTGTTTAAATACATATAAACAAAAGTTTAAATATTTTGATGTACTGTTGATGAGTTCTGTATGGTTTCTCTTACTCGGCTGTGGTTATTAAAGGATACATCCAATGTTATGGTTCAGATAATATACTGAACCCAAGCAATATATTTGGAAATCGCTTTTATTTGTTGTTGAAAATAAGATTTAACATCTGTAAATTATAAGTCATAAGTTAGATCAGAGAGCTGTTGGCCGTTTGATCTGTTGACAGCCCAAGACACTGTTCATCCCATAATATTTGTTGTCACGCTTGCATTAGCATAGGGGTGTGTAAACGCAAACTTGTTTGTTGTTACAATGACAGAGCAGCTGCATACTGAGTCATCATTTTTGCATTTCATTTAATTGTATTGAATTATATGGAACTGTTAATTTGTCATTACAATCTAGGGTCATCTAAAACAGTGATTCCCAACCAGGGTATGTGTAACCCAGTGTGTACCAAAGATTCTAACTAATAAAACTACATAAACAGCCACTAATACATTAAAACAACTACTAATCACAATTAATCTAAGGTTGTTTTTTTTTCTAGTTCCTCTTTAGTGAAATAAAACTAAATATTTAGTGTAATGTGTAAAGGTTTTATAAATGTGTGTGTATTACGGTTGTAACAGAATGTATGTGTTATTTGGGGAGTCTGTTTTATACCCATTTTTGTTTTCTTTAATAGTGTTAATGATATTGTAAAATTAATTCCAGTATAATACAAGTTCAAAGGAACACATTTCTTGTTTACAGTTGATAAAGGGGTACTTAAGGAATCTGCCTTACTGATGGGGCTGTTGTGGTACACAAGACAAAAATATTTGGGAAACACTGGTATAAATCATTCAGGCATCCCTGCCAAATTATGCTCCAGTGTTTATGGTTGTAAAACTGTTTTGTTTAAAGTGGTCTCCTTTTTAAACTTTGTTACACCTCTATCTCCCTAGGATGAAAAACAAGCTATGGTACTTTGAATTTGGCACCACAGAGACCATCTCAGCTACTTGTAAAAAGCTGAACGAAACCATTGAGGTGGAGGTGAGTTCAGGACAGGAATCCCATAATTTGTGCCCTGTTTCACTTTACAGCCAGTGTTGTAATAATATACAGACACATTCAGTCTTTTAACTGTTTTGGAACAGAAAGTCCATTAAGCACTTCCTTCAACATACTTTGATTCATTAATGCAGCAGTATATTGTGAACTACAGTAAACCTCAGATTACACTGTCAGCTAAACATTCTGTGTTGAGGGAACATGTCAGAATATGTATCTGAAAGCAAACAGTGGCGGAAAAGATCTGTTGACAGTGTTCCAAGCTTGTGAGAGTTTCAGACTGCCTGTTTTTAGCCCTTGTATAAATGATTATCATTTACAAGGGGAATTTCTATTTTAGCCTATTACTATATTATTTACAATATAAAATAATTGCTTGGTATTGAATCCAGGTCAAAATGACAATTGTGTCATGACAGTTAAGAACTGAGAATACCTATGCAAACCTTAACAGAGAACGGAAAGGAAAGGAAAGAAGTAAAATAGACATTTGTATTGGAAAAAGGAAAGCTTTTTTAGGACAGATCTACTGTCTTTCTCTCCCACTCTGTGTGGGATCTCATGCACATCAACGCATCTCATTATGTTGTAAATGTGTCAGTGTTCAGCTTTTTGAAGTATGTGTGCTTTCCCACTGTACTGACGCCCTTCACGGTGGTCTCTGACATTATATAATACTGTACTGCTAATCTATATTTGGATTGCCGACAGGTATTTTTAGACTAGTTTCACATCCCTCGCGTCTGGAATGCGATTGTTATTGATGTGCCACTCCCAATAGTTCCCGTTAAGTACATGGAAACTGTTTATCATGCCTCTAAGGTGCTTAAGAGAAGTTACTTATGGATTTATTATGAATTCAAACCTATTTGCCTTCAAAAATGGGTAGCTGACATATCCTGACTTTTTTTTTTAAAAGTGAAAAGGGTACATTTTAGGGGCTTTGACTGGCCACTATTTCAAGTTTTTCCCCATTTTTAGACAACTTTTTGACATACTAAATTGAAATTGAAATGGTCCTGCAAAATGTATAGGTTACGTATGTGACCTCCATTCCCTGATGGAGGGAACGAGACATCGTGTCAAAGAAGCGACACTAGGGGGTGGTCTCTCTTGAGCGCCGAATATGCCTCTGATCTATGAAAAAAAGCCAATGAGATGTTGGCAGACATTATTTGCATTCCCTGCCCCGGACATACGGATATATAAGCGGGGAAATATGTCGAGTTCATTCAGGATTTTTCTGAGGAGCCGGAAATGGTCTGGCCACTACAGTGGCTCGGCTCAGCGACGTGGCCGGGAGGACACGACGTCTCGTTCCCTCCATCAGGGAATGGAGGTTACATACGTAACCTAGATGTTCCCCGTCTGACGCTCACGAAGCAACTCTAGGGGTCCACTTCAAATCACGCCATGCGTTGAGCCGTGTACGTGTACTGCTGACACAGGAGCGGGCAGGTATTTCATGTGCACAAGCAACCAACTGTGTCAGACTGCACGTACCCTTCCCCAATGCCCCAAAAAAGTCGTCGGAATCCTTCTGGTTACCCTAGAGGGGAACAAGGCGACGCTTGCCAACCTGGGAACGGGCCAAGCCTGGTTGGGCCTCTTTTCTCTTTATGTTTCTCTGCATAGAGCAAGAACAGCCGGTGCCCTTACATGCATCGAGGGAAGGGGGTCTTACCCAGTTTCCTATTCTTTCAGGGGAAAAGACCCTGTGGAGGCCACACCTGCCCAAAAGGGGAGGTAAAGGTGCAAATATATCACATGCATTGTTTAGGCAACATGTGGAATGTGGCGCAGAGGTAGATCCAAACTCATTGAGGGGGGAGTTGCTAGAGCATAGCGACCGGAGGGCAGCTAAAACTGCCTAAGGGAGATGCGGGTCCACTTCGTAAGGGGACCATACCGTGGAAAATACACACAGGGGGAGTCTGTGTTGGAGTCCCGATCTGTGGAACACCTATTCCAGTACAGGGTAGATTTGAGTACCCGTAGTGGACTGGGTCAGCAAGTTCCTCCGCTGAACTGCGGACCCAAAAGGGCTAGGGAGGAATCAACCAGGGACCTGGGTGGGTAGGATCTCCTGGGAGAGAAAGTGCACAGTTTTACCTCGGCCGAGGGAAAGGGCGCCAGGTGCAAGCGATTCACCCGGCCAGATCGTCAGCGTGTTACCGAGTTCTACCGGCTCGGACCTGAGAAAACGCGGGACGAAACTGACTCAACCCTGAGATTGTAAGATCTCGCAAAGGTATTAGGTGTTGCCCAACCCACTGCTCTACATATGTCTGCTAGGGAGGTGCCTCTAGCCAGTGCCCACGAGGATGCAATACTCCTTGTTGAGTGTGCTCGGAACCGCAAAGGGGGGGGGGGGGGCACTGCCTGGGTGCGATAGGCCAATGAGATGGCATCCACCACCCAGTGGGAGAGCCTCTGTTTGGAGACAGCGTTCCCTTTCCTCTGTCCCCCAAAGCAGACAAAGAGCTGCTGACCTAAAGCTCTGTGTGCGGTCCAAATAGGTACGCAAACCACGTACCGGACACAACAACGAAGGGGCTTGTAGGTTCACAACCTGGTCTCTGAAGGGCGTGGTAGAGACCTTGGGCACGTAGCCCGGTCGTGGTCTTAGGATCACATATGTGTCTGCCGGACCGAACTTCAGGCAGGTGTCCCCGACCCTCTTGATGGAAGTGAGCATGATCAGCAGGGCCGTCTATAGAGAGAGGGCCCTGAGTTCAACTGATTCTAGCGGTTTGAAGGGGGGTCTCTGGAGGCCCGCGAGGACCACTGAGAGATCCCAGGAGGGGAACAGGCTTGGCCGGGAGGGATTCAACCTCTGGGCGCCTCTTAGGAACCTGATGATTAAGTCATGCTTACCCAAGGACTTTCCGTATACTGCATCATGGTGGGCCACAATAGCGGCGACATAAGAGCACTAACCTAACTGCGCACCTCTGTGGTTCTTCAGCACGGAAAGAAAACCAATTCGCGAACAACCACCATTTCAGGGTGTAAACTTGCCTGGTAGAAGGGGCTCTGGCTTGGTTGATCGTGGCTATGACCGTGGGGGGTAGACCAGCTAGATCTTTCGCGTCCCGTCCAGGGGCCAGACGTGGAGGTTCCAGTGGTCTGTGTGCGGATGCCAGAGCGTGCCTTGTCGCTGAGAAAGAAGGTCTTTCCTCAGGGGAATTCGCCAGGGAGGGGCTGTCGCGAGGAGTACAAGCTCTGACAACCAGGCCCAGGTGGGCCAATAAGGAGCCACAAGGGTGACTTGTTCCTCATCCTCCCTGACCTTGCACAGCACCTGTGCAAGAAGACTCACTGGAGGAAATGTGTACTTGTGCAGCCCCGCAGGCCAGCTGTGTGCCAGTGTGTCTGCCCTGAGGGGAGCCTCTGATCAGGCATACCATAGCGGGCAGTGGGCGGTCTCTTGGGAGGCAAACAGGTCTACCTGGGCCTTGCCGAACCATTCCCAAATCAGCTGGACCGACTGGGGGTGAAGCCTCCACTCTCCACCGGGCAAGCGCTGTCGTGACAGTGCGTCTGCTACCACATTGTTTTTGACGGGGATGTGAGTGGCGCGCAAACACTTGAGTTGCTGCTGGCTCCAGAGGAGGAGATGACAAGCGAGTCGTGACATGTGGCGGGAGCGTACGCCGCCTTGGCGATTTATGTAAGCTACTGCAGTGGTGCTGTCTGAAATGATCAGGACGTGTTTGTCTCGAACTAACGGGAGAAACTTCCGCAGGGCAAAGAAAACAGTCAGCAACTCCAGGCAGTTGATGTGCCAGCACAGCAGGGCCCCTTTCCAATGGCCTGCTACTGCGTGCCCATTGCACACGGTGCCCCAACCCAATCTGGAGGCGTCGGTCGTGACCAAGACGTGTCGGGACACCTGCTGCAAGGGTACTCCTGCCCGTAGAAAACAGAGGTCTGTCCAGGGTTTGAATGTTTGGCGGCAGGCGGGGGTGATCGTCACACCGCCATGCTCGTCTCAGGACTCAGGTCTGAAGCCAGTGCTGAAGTGGTCTCATATGCATCAACCCCAGTGGCGTGACTGCCACCGAGGATGTCATATGCCCCAGGAGCCTCTGGGAAAGTTTTAAGGTGACCGTTGTGCCTGGCCTGAAAGAGGCGAGGCACCTCAACACTGACTGTGCATGCTCGTTGATGAGACGTTCTGACTTTGAGACTGAGTCTAACTCCATGCCGGAAAAAGAGATGCTCTGGACCAGGGTGAGCTTGCTCTTTTCACAGTTGACCTGAAGTCAGGTCTCTGTGAGATCATAGTAACTCTCGAGAGTGTGCCAGAATGAGCCAGTCATCGAGGTAATTGAGTATGCGACTGCTGGCTTCTCGGAGCGGGGCAAGGTCTGCCTCTGCGACTTCCGTGAAGATGCGAGGGGACAGAGACAAGCCGAAGGAGAGTACTTTGTACTGATACGCCTGGCCGTCGAATGCGAAACATAAGAAGGGTCGGTGTCGAGGCAGAATTGAGACGTGGAAGTTCGCGTCCTTCAGGTCTACCACTGCGAACCAATCTAGATGCCAAATGCAGGTTAGGATGTGTTTCTGCGCAAGCATTTTGAACAGCAGTTTGTGCAAAGCTTGGTTGGTGCGTCCAAAATCAGTCGTAAGCCGCCGCCTTTCTGGGGTACGATGAAGTAAGGGCTGTAGAGACCCTTCTTCATCTCGGTTGGAGGGACAGGCTCTATCATGTCTAAGAGAGTAGCGATTTCCCCGTGTAGGGATTTGGCATGTTCGCCGTGTACTGCTGAGAAGCGGACACCCATGAATGGGGGCAGCCTGGCAAACTGAATTGTGTAACCAAGTCGGATGGTCCGGGCCAGCCAGCGAGACGGTTGGGAGGTGAAAGCCATGCATCCAAACTCCGTGCTAGAGGCACCAAGGGGACAGTTATTTTTCACATACCTAGTGGGGCTTGCAGCGGGGCGGATCACGTAGTACGGCATCGGGAGGCGAAGACGCATCCCGAGGCTCTAGTGCTGAGAAATGACTCAAACCGCTTACCTTGCTCCGCACACCTGGCAGGGGGCGGGTTAGCAACTGAGTCAGAACTGGCCGGCCGGTTAACAGTCGTGGGGCTGAAGGAGGGAGGTCCGTGTCCAGCATGCTGGGACTGTTGAAATTTGGCAGCAGGTTGCCGTGAGAATGGCATTTGCGGGCCAGGTGACGCAAAGACAAAGGAAATAGCTCTGTTATTGTGAATGTGAAAATAAATTCAACAAAAGATTCTCCTCCCGGCCCTCCACCGGGGGACTTACCATCTCCGAAGCTAATGTCTTGGTCCCTGGGTCGAGTGTCTCAGGAGCGCCTGGGAGCCTTACGGGTCCTCGAGGGGGTCCGTGAGACGGGGGACGTCTGCTTCCTGCGGTGTGCTCGACGCTGGGGCTGAGAGCTGGGCCCGGGTTGAGGTGGAGCAGGGTGTTTCATAGCTGCAGGAGGACGCCCTCGGCGAGCAGACGGGGCATGGCCCATGGCGGCAGGTTTGCGGCAGGGCATGATGTGTGAAATGGCCTCCATCTGCTTCACTGCTCAGGACTGCTGGGCAGAGTCGTCAACGGCACCGCCGAATGGACGGAGCTGGGAGACAGGGGCGTTCGAGAAGGCGTGCCATGTCTACCTCCCGCATTTCGACCAGGTCCAGTCCATAGATTGCGTTTCTGGACCACAAGGGTGGCCATCGCCCATGCGAGTGCCGGCGCTTCTGACCTTCATGGCCCGGGGGGCACGGTTGGTCATTGAGCGCAGTTCCTGCAGCACATCAAGTACAGGACTACCCAAGTGCAAGTTTTGAAGCGCCTTGGCCTGGCATTGGTTGCAGGAAGGGCCATGGCGTGCAGGGCAGAAGCGGTCGAGGGTAGTGAGAGCAGAGGAGCGAGGAAGCCGCGGCTTACTCAACTCGTCATGCATGTCCAGGAAGAAAGGAGCGGTGCACATGCCCGTGGGACCAATCAAGTAGCCGAAAGGGGGGGGCGGGTTTACCGGTCCAGCCTCACGCTCGCGGTATCCCGGGAAAGCATAGCGGACCTCTGTGCATCAGGCTCAGACTGGGCGAGCAGACCCGAAGGTGGCGGCCCAGGCGAGTCATCGGCATCAGACGCCGCTGTAACGCTCACCGATGCAGCGGTGATGTCATCCAATTCCGGGAGCTCAATGGACCGGTCGGCCGGCCGTGAAGCGGGCCGCACTCATCCCGAGCTCAGGTTTTGAAGCAAGCAAGCGTGCCAGGGAGGCGGGTGGTTTGAGGGGGTTTACCCGCTGAAACAGAACCCGTCATTATCCCCAAATCACCTTCAACGCCCGCAGCGCCTGCCCCAATCCCGTAGGAAGGAGGCAAGGTGCGGGGGGGCGGCTGAAGTGACTTTCTCTCATGACAAAAGAAAGCCGCGACCGCAATGTTGACATGGCTTTGTTCTCGCACTGAGAACATGAAGTATTCATAAAATGCTGCCTGCGTGTGATCGCAGCCCAGACACGCGAGGCAGCTTTTATGACCGTGAGAGGTGGGGAGAAATCACTGCATCCAGAAATTACACAGGGGCGGAATGGCATCGTTATAAAGACGCGTCCTGTAAAGGACGTTCAAAAGGACGTACGCCGCTGTGTATTGCTTTTTAAAAGAAATATCACTCTTTTAATATGCTCTTGCACTGTCGAAGCACCCAGGGGCAAACTGCAATGCCGTGCAAGGAAGGAGAAAGCCGCTGTAGTGCGCCGTAGATCCAACAGCAGAGGTACAGGAACGGGTGTGTGACTCGCAGCTCACTGCAGTAGAACCCCCCCCCCCAGTGTCGTTTCTTCGACACGACGTCGAAGTGAGCGACAGACGGGGAACATGTATTGTTTATTTATATACAGCACATTTTATGCACATTTGTAATTCAAAGTGCTTTACATGGAGAAAATAAATATTCATAAAAGTCCATTTTTTATATATATGAATAAATAAAATGTAAAAAGTAAGAAATAAAAATGTGATTTCAAATTTATTAAAATTAATAAAACAGAAAGAAAAAATTGTACAGAAAGAGAATTATACAACGCAATCTGTAAAGTGCAGCGCAATGCTCAGTCAGTGAGACTTAGTTAAACTGTAAAATTGTATACACATTTATTATAAAACAAATTTGCCAAATGCTGTATAAAATAATTTTGCATGCAGTATAGCTTGTAACAACGCAGGACGTCAACTTCCCAAAAGTATTTTAAGCATGTGAACTACCCATAGGCATATATGTTTGTTTATTTTGTATTTTCTGTCACAGTGTGATGGCATCATCTTGGACTTGAGCAGCACATCTCTGGAGGGCATTGCTGTGCTCAATATTCCCAGCATGCACGGAGGCTCCAACCTGTGGGGCGAAACCAAGAAAAGACGCAGTTACAATCGCATGAGTAAGAAAGTACCAGAAAGGATGTCTGCCAGTACCGTCACCGATGCCAAGGAGCTCAAGTTTTGCGTGCAAGGTGAGTCAGAGTTTGGAAGGTCCGTTATTCGCGTAAACTGTGAAAACTATCTGGATTGTTCCTAAAATGTTCTCACAATCTACAATCCGCAAATTGACTGAAACCTCTTATTTCCTGTCACTTGTAATACATTTCAAGTTACTGGCCAACTTCAGCAGATCAGAGCACCATGTGGAGCTGTTTCATATGCAGTGATGACTCACAGCTGCTAAGGAGGAGCAGAAAGCTTTTAAACATCACTAATGAAAGAGAACCTCTCTGGCTACTTATTATACTGATGTTCTGTCTCACTGTGTTTTGGGACTTCCTGCATTAGTTTCCCAGAGTGCGAAGCACTATTAGTAGTGTTAATACTCATTTAGGGAGAGTGCTATCTGTGTCAGAATCTTCACTGAGTGTAGAGTACCAGCTTTTTCAGAGCCCACACTAGAGGCAGGTGTTACCATCCTACCAAATGTCCTCCAGAGAGGGTATGTCACTGCAAACGCCCTTGTGACACCAGTCTCTGGGCCCTGGCGTCACCAACAGCTGTCTCAGTCAGAGATAGGGAGCTCAGCTGGGCCTGTGCCACCCAAGGTCAGAGCAGCAGCTGTTTCAGGTGCCAGCAAATTAAACCTTCGGCACATGTTTAATTTGACTGTTAGAGGATCCCTGTGTACATCAACCAGTGGTTCACCCTGATTGCTCAGTTTTTTGTCTCTTTTACTGTAAATCTGGGTTTGTTTTTATTTTTTAACATATTTCTGTCAAGGTACGTGTTTGAGATGTAAACCATATATGCTTGACATACTTTCTTAAAATTGTCATTCTTAAGTAAAATTAAGCAGCTGACAGAAGTAGATTGAATAATGTAAGTGTAACATAGTACAAGAGCAAGGAGGAGGCGAGAACCGGCTTGTCAACATAAATAATATTTTAATTGTAAACTTTAAAACAAAGGACACAAACACACACGACGGACATGTCCGTAAATGATCTCTCTCTCTTCGCACCCCCGTCTGCCATCGGCCTTTATCCCTCTCGGAGGCTTGATTAGCCTGATACGGGACCGGGTGTGTATCGTCACAACCCGGCCCCGCCCTCCGCCCTGCCACAGTAAGTATGAACAGATGATTAAAGTAAATTCCCTTCTTTAACCTGCAAATATAGTAAATATCAAGACTTTACATTGTCTCTAAGGATTCTTTGAAAGATCTAAGAAATACTTTTTGTGGTTTGTAGTTTGTCTCAAAAACATGTCAAATAGTAGGCTAAAATGAATGCACATGCCTCAGTTAGAATAAGAATGATGAATTGACTGTGTGGGAAGTAAGACATCCCTCGAGATGTTTTGTTTAGCTTTTTAGGTGATGACAGTAAATGACAGCTTTGACCTTAGAGAGCAGCTTCTTCATTTCACATTCCTCTCTGATAAGTTTAGGTGACAACTTGGGCAGCACCTCTGTCTTTTCCGTGACCTCACGCTTTGTCCCTTCATCACCTGTTCCTTCTCTCTCTTTAATCCATTACAGTTCTCTTCACATCGGCATCATAGACAGAAATGTTTTGGTGGGTGAGCCAACAAAAATGATCAGTTGCATGAGATCTTTCTTTATATATATATATATATATATATATATATATATATATATATATATATATTATATTATATTTAATTTTTGTACATAAATACATTTTTTAGACTTTTTTCTTTGATCGTGCAACTGTGTCGCAACTCTAATCTCATTAACATGGAGGAGAGATAACACATTAAGTAATCAGATTCAGAGGTAGAGTAGCATCTATGCCTGTTTCCCTAAATTATGAAACAACATTCATTTATTTTAGTCGTACAGGGGAAAAAGAGGCTGGATCTTAAAAGTCTTAAGAGTTTTCAGAACATATGTTCATCCAAAATCATTTATTTCAGAGTACCTTATTTATGCTGCCACAAGCTTCTTTTGATGCAACGAGAACAAATTAAATTCATAATCAATTCATTCACATGATATTTTATCTTTAAAAATAAAGTGGATGGAGATTAGAGTTTTAGGAGTTTTGGGAGCATTTTAACATCTGAATTCAGCATCTTAGGTCAACTTGATCTAGTTTTGAAGAAACAGGTTAAAAGTTATTTAAATATATAGCCAATACAATTCATAGAAATAAATTAGCATATACAGTATGCAGGGGAGGACTGGGCATTGGGGGAATTGAGCGGGCCGAATGGTCCACGATAAGCTAAAATGAGCCGCCGCATCATGCAGAATGGACCACAAAACGGTGCCACGATATGCAGAAAAGGACAGCGATGCTGACATTATTCAGAACATTCTGCCTCCGATGTTAGTGGTTCATGGTTCGTGGCCAGCAAGCTATTGGTTGTTGGTGGAATAGGGGCATAAGACAATAACTGAGTGGGCCTGAATGCCAGTGGTTGGCCTTGGCCCATCCAGGCCCACCCATGGCTACGCCAGTGCTTCACATTTTACAACTCTCTCTCTCTGTGCTTTTCTGTACTCAACTGACTAAACTCACATGAATCTTGTTACCATGGAGACCCCCAGGCCCTCCTGAACTGAGGAACAACATAGGGATTGAAAGAGAAAGAGAGGGAGGGAGAGAGCGAGAGTGTGGGCTGCTGTTAGCAGTGTGACTCATATCAGTAATCTTTTAACTGCCCTTCAGGCAAAAATACTCAAGCCAGCACTGCATATACAGCACATTGTACAGCAAGAGTTCTGTAGTCACGTCCCATGTCCAGCTGAACTGTACATTTGTATTGCCAAAGCATTTGCAGCAAAGCTGACTATGAGGAAATTGTCAAATGTATAAATAAATAATCAAATAAAAGTGAAAATAAATAAGTAAAATCAAAGAATAAATATCAGTAGTGCAAAATAAAAACAATAAATTAATTAAAGTAACAGTTCAATGTAAACTAAGACAGATTTACTAAAATGATCTATTTACTTTAAAAAATATTTAAAGAAAAAATATTTATTGAACAAATAATTAAGAAAGATGAAATTAAGAAATTATAGTTAATTATAATATCAGGTCCTAAAAGATGTGAACATGTGACTACCCAAACCTGTCTTCTGTTGTTGTTCACTTGATCAAGTGGAGGTCAAAGTTTAACTCGTGTGCAGGATTTGCGTATTTGGTCCAAGTCCAGATATCCTGATGACATTTTACCCCAATAAAAGTAGATCTTTACATTTCTACTTGAGTAAAAGTAAGAGTAGTTAGGTAAGAGTACTGATCTGTTAAAACTATAATTTATAATTTTTTGCTGGTCAATATGCTTCACTTTCCTGCTCATAATAACTTTTTAAAGGTATTCTCTTGTGCTATTTTCCAGGTCATTGCTTGCTTTGAAGATTCATTAAGCATAGCTTATATAGTAAAGTTTTGTTTAGTATTTTCAAGTAGTTAATATAGACAAAATATATCTCATTGTATTACAATTTTATTTTTTACTTATAGTATATGATGTGGCGGACTCATATAATCACAATACTTTAAATATAAATAATATGAAATTATTATGAGAAAGAAAGCAAAAGTTGCTTAATCCTATTTTATGGACATTTTTGCAGAAACTAGGTGACATTTGGCAAAAAAAAAAGAAAAAAAAAAGGAAATGTTTATTTATTTAATTAATTTATATATATATAGCTGGAATAGCTGTATGTGGAAATAAGAAACCATTATTTGTATGGCAGAGATCACTTTCACATCAAATCTGTTGTTCCTTTTGCATTTCTTTATTTCAGGGCCAGAGGGACACAGACATTTTTACTTTCATCTGCTTTCCATACCGTTATAAACTCCTGTTTCTTTCTCTTTTTGGCTCGTTTAAATGTCACTCCATCCTTCCCACAGTAATGTTGCCACAAACTGACTCGTGCTGATGGTTATTTCAGAGCCCTGCAGCACTGGGCCCATTCATTGTTACACCCCACAAACAAAAACACACTCTTAGTCTCATAAACACAGACAGGAATAGAATTGGAACTCTCCCCTCCAAGAGCATGGTGGGAACATGGTGACTCGGTGAACGACAGGGACACTCTCCACTGTGCCTCAGCATCCTCTATCAGGGACCAGAAAATCCTATTGACAGCTTTTCTCTTGCTTTAGCAAGAGTGATAGACATTTGAAGAGTGACTCTCACCCCTCAGGGGTTCAGAAAAATTGAAGATGTTGTTGGCCTGAGGGGCCCTTTCCCATGATCTGTGTCATGAAAGCTGTGATTGTTAGGCTGCTTAGTGAGAGCAGCTTTGTTTGTGAATGGCATGGGAACAGAGGTTGGGAGACTGGTGAGCTCTAGGGCAAGCAGGAATGAACTAGTGAATGAAGTCTGGGTAACACTTTATTTTGATGGTCCCCCCAACAGATATTAACAATACATGTCACTTATCAGCTAACTTGCTATAGCTAGCAAACAGTGTTTCAACAAACATTCGTAAGACTTTCAGTAACCTGTATATAGATCTTTATTAATGACCTACTTACATTTCTTTGCTTACCTGCTCAGTGTCTTATTTCACCTTTAGTTACCCAAAGGAAATCTCTACTGCCCTACTGACTGTTGATGCTCTACTGACTGTTTGTTGCATATGAGTTTCCTATCAGTACAGTCACTTTACTTTAAGGTAGTATCATCTGTTCATCTATAGTTACCTAGGGACCATCAAAATAAAGTGAACATTTAAGGAATATGGTTAACTCACTACTACATGTCTTTTTTAAATAGACTATCAACCGATTGTAAATACCAATTCTGATAATAACACAGGAATAGCAGCACCACACTGCAACCAGCACATAGACTACAGTATATGTAAAATAAATATAAATGTACAGAAGTCATTGTTTTCTCCAACAATTTTAACAAACAGATGTCCTCAACAATAATGTACAGTTGAACTCAGAAGTTTTTCAAAATTCCTGACATTTAATCGTAGAAAACATTTTCTGTATTAGGTCAGTTAGGATCACTACTTTATTTTAAGAATGTGAAGTATCAGAATAATAGTAAAGAGAATTATTTATTTCAGCTTTTATTTCTTTCATCACATTCCCAGTGGTTCAGAAGTTAACATACAATTTGTTAATATTTGGTAGCATTGCCTTTAAATTGTTTAACTTGGGTCAAATGTTTTGGGAAGCCTTCCTCAAGCTTCTCACAATAAGTTACTGGAATTTTGGCTCATTCTTCCAGAGAGAACTGGTGCAACTGAGTCAGGTTTGTAGGCCTCCTTGCTCGCACATGCTTTTTCAGTTCTGCCCACACATTTTCTATCAGATTGAGGCTTTGTGATGGCCACTCCAGTACCTTGACTTTGTTGTCCTTAAGCCATTGTGCCACAACTTTGGAGGAATGCTTGGGGTCATTGTCCATTTGGAAGACACATTTGTGACCGAGCTTCAACTTCATGGCTGATGTCTTGAGATGTTGCTTCAATATAGCTACATCATTTTCCTTCCTCATGATGCCATCTATTTTGTGAAGTGCACCAGTCCCTCCTGCATCAGAGCACCCCCAAAACATGATGCTGCCACCCCCATGCTTCACAGCTGGGATGGTGTTATTTGGCTTGAAAGCCTCACCCTTTTTATTCCAAACATAATGATGGTCATTATCACCAAAAAATTCCATTTTTATTTCATCAGACCTGAGGAGATTTCCCCATGTGCACTTGCAAACTGTAGTCTGGCTTTTTTATGGTAGTTTTGGAGTATTGGCTTCTTCCTTGCGGAGCAGCCTTTCAGTTTATGCCCATATAGGACTCGTTTTACTGTGGATATAGATACTTGTCTGCCTGTTTCTTCCAGCATCTTCACAAGGTCCTTTGCTGTTTTTCTGGGAATGATTTGTACTTTTTGCACCAAACTATGTTTGTTTATTTTTTCGTTTATTTTTTAGGATCCCATTAGCTGAAAGTCTATGCAATCAGCTAGTCTTCCTGGGGTCCATTCTAAAAAAAAATTAATGTTCATCTCTAGGAAACGGAATGCGTCTTCTTCCTGTGTGGTATAATGGTTGCGTGGTCCCGTGGTGTTTATACTTGTGTACTAATGTTTGTACAGATGAACGTGGTACCTTCAGGTGTTTGGAAATTGCACCCAAGGATGAGACAGACTTGTGTAGGTCCACAGATCTTTTTCTGAGATCTTGTCTGATTTCTTTTTTTTCCCCCATGATGTCAAGCAAAGAGGCACTGAATTTGAAGGGAGACCTTAAAATACATCCACGGGTACACCTCTAATTTAGTACACCTCCTATCAGAAGATATTGGCTAATTGTCTAAAGGCGTGACATAATTTTCTGTAAAAAGCTGCATAAAGGCACAGTTAACTTAGTATATGTAAACTTCTGACCCTTTGGAATTGTGATATAATCAATTAAAATTGAAACGATCTGTCTGTAAACAATTGTTGGATTTGTTACTGGATAATGTTTGTTTAAACACTATAATTCTAATATCTGTAGGAGACTGTGGCAGGGCGGAGGGCGGAGGGCAGGGCCGGGTCGTGATTATACACATCCCTCCCCTTGTCCCCTCCCTCGTCCAGATAGACGGGGATGACCTGCCGGCAGACGGTACGGAAGGCGCGCCCCTCCCCAGGGAAAGAAGGGGGGGGGGGGGGGGGGTGTACGTCAGCCTGGGGGCTCCCCAGCCTGACAGAACGAGGGAGGAATGTGGCAGGGTGGAGGGCGGGGCCGGGTCATGATCCTACACACCCGGTCCCGTATTAGGCTAATCAAGCCTCCGAGAGGGATAAGGGCCGATCGCGGAGGATGGTGCGGGAGAGAGAGATCGTTTACGGACATGTCCGTCGTGTGTGTGTTTGTGTATTTTGTTTGAAGTTTATTATTAAACTATTATTTATTGTAAAGCCAATTCTCACCTCCTCCTTGCCCATCTAAATCGTTACAGAGACCATCAAAATAAAGTGTTACCCGAACGGCACTTAAGAAGAGCCCAGGAATGAAGTATGGTAGTAAAGAGTTGGTAAGAAGGGCCCAGGCATAAATTATGCTAGGGAAGAGCAGATAGGAAGTCCCAAGGAATGAATTTGCTTGTAAAGATTAGATAAGAAGAGCCCAGGAATTACATATGCTAGTGAAGAGAACATAAGAAATGCCAAGGAATTAATTTGCTAGTGAAGGGCTGATAAGAAGAGCTCAGGAATTAAGTATGCTAGTGAAGAGCATACATGAAAAGCCATTAAATGAAGTATGCTAGTGAAGAGCAGTTGAGCTAGTTAGAGCACAAATGAAGGAAAAACAGTGGAAGAAAAAACAGATGGTCAGAAGGAGTTGGAGAGGTTGCAGAAGCTGTGGTGGAGGTATGGGGGTGGCTGGTCACTTGGCACATGGATCGAGCATGAGAGCCACCTCCCTGCCATGTTGCTCATAGTTTTGGGTTTGCAAAATAGAATTTATAGTCCACACTATCAGCCTGTGTTAACACATCATATTCACAGGAAAAGCACAGTACAGCGCAAATGGTACCATAAATACAATCAATACATTTTAGCTGTCCTTATACATGTGGCAGCCCACAGATCCCATTCTTGAAGAACACTATTGCCTCTTCAGAAAAAACCTGGGATAAATGGCCTCATAGAGAATTGTGGCAGGGCGGGGCCAGGTCGTGATTTCGCACACCCTGCCACTAATTATGCTGATGAAGCCCGAGAGGGATAAAGGTGACCGGAGACGGCATTGCAACCTATATAGAGTTACATCAGCTGCCCAACACCTGTGTGTGTATTTGTCTTTTGGTTACGTTTATTATTAAAATATTATTAATATTACCAAGCTGGTTCTCGCCTTCTCCTTTCCATTGAACTGTGTTACAAGAATATTTTGATTAGTACCAAAAACCCTGCCTTCTAATAGGTCCTTTTTGTCACACTTTTTTCACAAGTACTTTATAAGTTGTTTCCATGCCTTTTTCTGATCTAACTCAAATTTCATTCATCTCCGTTTATACAGTATAGTTTTAGGATAATTTTACACTAGAGTATTTTAGTGTAGACCAGAGTCCACTTGGCTGTTTGCTCTGGTTAGTGTGAGTTCACTTGAAAAGATTGTCTGGTATTGTTGTTTGTTTGAACCCAATCCATCTTAAATAACAGAAGTCAACCACTATCAATGGCATACATTTGCATCTTTCAATTCTCTTGGTAAAATTATTATAGTGTAAAACATTTCTCAGAGCTGCTTCTCTCTCAATAAATCTCCTGTAATGTATCCTAAGCAGACAAATGCAAGTACCACTCATGAATTAAACGGGGAACATGTATCCTCTCATCCAGAGTTGTTGTCTAGCTACAGTGGTAAACGGTTACCGCTAGTATTCATGGTCATACTCACTTTAAAGACACACACTTACCAAAAACTACAATGTAAATAGAGACCAGCAGGAGCAGGGGGTTAGAATCGAACTCAGGTTTGGACCTAGCAATCCAGCTAAGTGTCACAAAGCAGCTTTAGGTCTCTACTCCAGTGAGCAAGCACAAAGTGACTGTTGCAAGAAAAAAGAGTTAGAAGAATAGATGTCATCGCACTTGCATTATATGATGCACATTTTATCTGTTTGAGCCATTACTTCACCAGCAGGTTCACTTAAAGGAAATCCATTTTTTGTTGCTGTTTCTAGTGCAGCTGACCTCCAAAATAACAATGTTTAAGAGTATGCCAACACTGGTAGTGTGTAGCTGGTACCAGTCACTAACTTCATGTAAAATTGCAGTTGGTTGAGTGTCTAAAGTGAATCAACTCAAGTTTGTCTTTTGTATGTTAAACATGGTCAGTGTAGATCATGTTATTTGTTTTGATTACTGTAATTTGTAATATACTTCTAACATGACCCTGCTCTGTCAGTGCTTAATATCCTCCACACAATGCATTCTGACATGGTTATGTAAGAAGGCGTTTGTGAGCTATTCTTAGCGCTGCCTCACTGTGATGCCCTGCCTGGAATAAGAAAGCCCAGACCTGACAGAGCGGGAAACATTTATGTTGTGAGGAAAATAAGGCTCCCATCAATTTATTTCCTTCCCTGCCTTGAATATTATTTGATTTTCTGGGGCAGTGAAAAAGAGGCTGTGTGTTTGATAATAATAACTTTGCTCCATGAAACAAATGACAAGGCAGGCAGTGAACACACAGATTACTATAACATTTAGCATATGTGAATATATGTGTATATTGTTGCGACTCATTTTACTTTTATTTATAGAATTTTTAAATTAAATGGTTGACTATTTCTTGTTTGCAAAATACCTAAAAGTATCCTGACCTGCCCAATAGAGTAACATGGTGTCAACCAATGGTGGAAGACCAACCAATGGCAGGTGGGTGGGTGGGGGATTGACATATTCAGGAAACCTGTTTGAGAAACCATGAACCATGCTGTTCATGTGCTCAGATCTGGCTCTCAACATTTCATGCTCTTACCCCCCTTGTCCTCTCCAATCATTTTTGGTAATCTTAATTCTGTCCCTAAAAGGATGAAACTATAAATAGTCTTCAGTTTCTTTTTAAAAGGACACTCATTTTCATAGATTATTGATTCGATTGTGTACTGATTATCAGTATAAATCAGTATAAAGGCTGTAAGTTTTGCAGTTTTCAGTCTTAGGGCCATTCACACCCAGTGTGATTTTCCATCAATCTCTGCTGTTTTTCAGTAGTTTGTCTGTGTAAACATGTGCTAGACAGGCATCTTTGACTGTTGCACTTCACCCCACTGTTTTTCAGCGTCACTCGCAGAAGTGCCGCATTTTTCACATGCAGTGTTAGGTTAAAAAGAATGGTAACTTTTAAAAGCATGTCTCAAGACACCTAATTTCAATTCTATTATTTGAGTAATGTCTAGTTTTTTTAGTGCAACAACACATTCGGTCTAAACAGCCCCTTAGAGAGCCATCGGTCACTCAGCGTCACTTCACAGTGTCACTGCTAAAGTGCTTATCTTCCCTCTTTAACTCCTTCTTTTCTTCTTATGGCTCTCAATCATATTATTATTTCTGGGAAAACTCCCAAGATGTATAGAGCTGAGGGAGCTGAGGGATCTTTGACATGCCCGCTTGTGCTATTGTGGAGGTGGATAAAAGACGCCGGGCACAGAATTCTCTGTTGGGGCTATGCATAACAATCCAAACAAAGTGTATGGTTTGTTTAACTTTCCTGTCTGACCTTTTTGAGGAGGAGAGTCACAATATCCCCTGGCAAAGCTGCATAGTCAGGCCAGTTCAGACCTCTCCACTTCTCATCAATCAATAAATACTTTATAATCACTGGCTGGCAGCTTTTTCTGTACAGCCAGGTCAAGAGATTCTCAGGTCATACCTTTTGAATGCAGATAACTAACAGGGGTCCATATCCACATGTTGAAATTAATTAATTGCAACTACACTCGTTAGAGTACTTGAGGACATTTGTCAATTTTTTTCTACTGTTTTAGTATAAATAATAATATTACTTTTACTTGAAATTATTAAAAATTAAGCATTCAACTTCACTACAGTTATTTTTCACCACAATTACAAAGTACAAAAAAATACATAACATTTCTGAATTTTTGTGAAGAAGAAATTTATAAGCACTAAATCTGTTTTTAAACTACAATACGCTGTGCGTGCTACGATGAAAGCCTGCAGGGCACAGTATCTCGAGCACAGCAGCTTGCATAAACTGCCGCCGGTGACCTTTCTTCTCTCTAGACAAGACTCTTCAAGACTTTCTACCCTGTCACTACACACAAACTGTAATACTGTGGTTTTCTGCATATTTCATTTTATTCTGGAAAGGAGCCATTCATTCATGTAAGAAGGAACTGTTTGAACACATGTAACCACTGATCAAACTTCACCTGTTTTTAAGGTAGGCAATGTTTTAACTGTGTCAAACATTAACAACATTATTTGGGGTTCGCCTGTTTATTCTGTTGCTTTGTTTTTCTCTCTCCCTCATGTCTCGCAGGCGGAGCCGGGAATGTTGATCGTTCCCGGTGAAATGCCGATCATGCCACTGATTAACGTGCTAGCTATACCTGTTCCACTCTGATTGTACTCCCTACTTAATCCTTGTGTGCCCTCTCTGTCTTTGCTATATTATTGCTTGTGCTGTCAAGCAGCTAACCTTGCTCTCTCAGTAGTGTTGATGCTGTCTCATGTATCTGTTGGTTACCTGTCTCTGCCTACATCTCAGGAAGTGTGGTTACCTTCCAGTTTGCCTTTCACCTGTCCTCACCACCCACAAATCACCAGTGGAGGATTCTTCGTCTCTGCCCTTGTGTCGGGAATACAGCTGCCCTCCTTCGTTCGGGCTTTGCTCTCTGCACCACACCACACTTCTGATGGCTTACTACTATATGTCTAAAACAAACTTTATAAATACCTTAGAAAGATACAATGCCAATAGTGTCAGAAATTAAGGGGAACTCTGGGAAAAAATGCGACTGAAATTAACAAAAATATCCCAGAAATTCTAAATATGGAGGCAAAAATGGCCACGCAACAAGTTCCCATGTTTTATTAATAATATCTGATATAGTTACAATTAAATACATATATTGTGATCTTCTTTTGACTTCACTGAACATTATTTATATTTTTCGCCACCTGGTTCCTCGCACAGACGGGATCACCGCTTCTATCAATCTGCATCAGTTCGGTATTGTAATCCCACATTAAATTCCATAATCGCTCATCCCTGTTGTTCAAAATAAACTGTCCTAGTGGATCACAGTATGTTAACTTAATAGCCAAAATACTTGGACATACGTGAATGAGAATAAACATGAAATAGGAATGTGTTTCAGTCACAATGCACATTATGTAGTTTAGAGATGGTTTAGATAGATCTATTTAAATAAATTTATTTTTTAAATATTCTGTTTGTCCAAGAATCCTCTTGCAGCAATGCAGGTCTTTGACATTCAGAGGCTGTTAGTTTAGGACCTATGAGGAGTCTTTTTGTCAAACTAGAGACTGTGATTTACTTGTCATTTTGTTGTGCATCTGGCTGTCCACTTCCCTCTCTATGCTGTTTAGAGATTTCATTTTTCATTTTTTTTTGCCTATTTTTAAAACCAAAATTTGACTTGCAGGTGTAAAGCAACTAGCAATACCTCAGCAAATGGGGAAAATACCCACTGTATTGTGATTTCCACATTGTAGCACAACCATTTTCAATTGTTCTAATAATAAGAAAATTTTCTTGAGTACCAAATTATCAATTTAAAATTGGAAAAAATGGAAACATAAATACTATATATAATATTTCATAAAGTAACTTGTAACGTAATTACTTGAGTAGTTTTTCGAATACTTATTTACTCTTACTGGAGTCATCATTTTTCTCAGTACTTCTACTTGTACTCAAGTGAATTATTTCTTCAGTAGCATTACTTTTACATAGGTTAAAAAAAAAAAAATCAGTACTCTTTCCAACACCTGTCCATATTGTTGAGTAGAATCTTAAGAAATTGCCTTGTATTTTTTTTTATTTTTTTTTATGTACATATTATCAATACCATACAATTTTAAGAGAGAACATAGAAGCATAATACTTTTCATTGGTAGACATTATTGCGTACATGAAAGTTTCTCACAAATGCCTTGTTGTGTGAGTAGGCGTTGCTGGAGTGTACTCAGCACAGTTTGGAAGCTGGCAACACTCACTGAGGACTAGTTTTGTGATATGTGCCGTGAAATTTGCTCTGTGAAATATTTAATCTTGACAGTGGCTCACTAACTTACTGTACTTCCTCTGCATATGCAATATTCACATCTTCTGAATTCACTACCTTAATGCACAGTATCAGTAACATTAACAATTGCTCTATCAACATGGAATTCGTATTATGGTTCTGAATGGCTTCTTTATTAAAGCTTGTCAGGAAAACTGAGGGTTAATTATGAGTAAACAACAATAGCGTCCCTGTTGACATATTTATTCAGTACTAGGTTTTTATTAGGTGTCTGTCTGCCAATACCATATGTGTAAACGTGAGGAATTTAAAAGTGAAGCGTTTCATTTCTGTGTCTCATATGCACTAAATAGAAGTGCAGAAATAATAACTGTTTTTATACAGGTTTCCGAATACTCCTCTCATCTTTCACTGAATGATCAAATAGATAGTCCCACCCCAAATTCATGCTATTGGTTGAGCCAATTGTGCTATGTTCCACTGGTCAGGATACTCAAACAGAGCATTGCTTTAAAGGCACCACTGAGAAACTTCTATGATGAATCAACCTATAAATTAGAGGATTGCTCTTAGTTGTCGCATATAAAGCTGGGACAGAAAAAATTATATTTACATAAAAAAGGACACATTTTGCTTTTAATAGGAAAAAAATAAATAAAAAAAATAAATATATATATATATATATATATATATATATATATATATATATCAAAATCAAAAAAATCAAAATCACTTTATTGTCACACTACTGTGTACACGAGTGCAACAGCAGGTGAAATTCTTGTGTGCAGTTCCGAGCAACATAGCAGTAATGACAGTGACGAGACATAAACCACTTTACAATAAACAACATATTACACAAAACAATTTACATAACAAACTTACACAACAATTTACATAACAAATGTACACATACCTACACAACAATTTACATAACAAATGTACACAATATATATATATGTATAATATATAATATATGTTTGGAAATAATAACAGTATTTGGCATCCTATTTCTTTCTCCTTTTTGACCTCTCATTTTGAACCAAAGTCAAACACTGTGCGTTGAGGATGGAATTTCACTTTGGTCAGCATTGAGCATCGCTGGATGACTCTGAACTTTCTCTGGAGCTCAGAATTGCATCATCAGCCTTGTGCAATCTTCTGTCTCATAGGACGAGAATAAGCCAGGCGACATTTTCCTGCTTGGTTGCAAAAGTGTGTCTGCTTCTGTCAGGTGACATTGTGAAATTATTAACAGTGTTTATATTGTGGTATACAATGGACAGCCTCGTCAAAACAGACCATCGCTGCCTGTCTGTATGGGAGTAAATGTAATCTGTTGGCAGATGTGCCTTTAAGTACACGTCACACATCAGAGGTTATTTTGTTAAAGGGATCGTTCACCCCCACAAATTGTTTTTTTTTATCATTTACTCACCTTCATGCCATCCCAGATGTGGGAAAATATCTCAGCTCAGTAGGTCCATACAGTGATTAGACCTTTGTAGCTCAAAAAATCACATAAAGGAATTATAAAAGTAATCCATATGACTCCAGTGTTTAAATCCATATCTTTAGAAGTGATATAATGGTGTGGGTGAGAAACAGAACAATATATAAATCCCTTTTTACTCTAAATCTTCACTTTATCATTCACTTTCAGATGTGAAAGTGAAAGTGGAGATGTAGCATAAAATAAACTCACCCACACTTATTATATTACTTCTAAAGATATGGATTTAACCACTGGATTTATATGGAATACTTTTATGTTTCCTTTATGTGATTTTTGGAGCTACAAATGTCTGATCACATTCAATTGCATTGTATGGATCTACAGAGCTGATATATTCTTCTAAAAATCTTTGTTTGTGTTCTGCAGAAGAAAGAAAGTTATATACACCTGGGATGGCATGAGGGTGAGTAAATCATGAGAGAATTTGAATTATTATTGAACTATCCCTGTAATGATATGCTAGATTGGCTGTAAAAATGTTTTAAAGTGGACCCAAGATTAAACATCTGCCCTATCTGTGATATATATATTTGTTTAGATCTGACATTGTACACTTATCAGAAATGTATGTCCTCATTTGGGAGGAAGTTAAGGAGAAACATCTGAGACAAAGTTGATACTTAAATTAGCGATGTCTGAGAACTCCAGTAAGTCTCATGAGCTTTAAAAGTGCATCATCTGAGCAATAACATTTTCTCAGGGGCCTGGGTAGCTCAGTGGTAAAGATGCTGGCTACCACCCCTGGAGTTTGCTATCCCTATTGCTATTGCTATTGCTATTTCGAATCCCAGGGCATGCTGAATGACTCCAGCCAGATCTTCTAAGCAACCGGTTGCTTGGGAGGGTAGAGTCACATGGGGTAACCTCCTCATGGTCACTATTATGTGGTTCGTTCTCGATGGGGTGCGTGGTGAGTGGATGCAGCAGTGGATGGCATGAAGCCACACGTGTTATGTCTCCTTGGCAATGCACTCAACTCGATGGTTGAGGCGAGTCAATACGTGACCACAAGGACTTAATTCCAAATTGGATGAAAGATTGGGTGAAAAACAGAAACGGCCACCTCTATTCAGCAAATTGGGATAGAGATGGGACCTGCTTTTCAGAAACTTTCAACACGTGTTAAATATTCAGGTTGCTCTCATTGGAAAGGTATCAGTTAAAATAAGATTCAATCACTCCATGTGTGATTTTTCCATCAAGTGCTTTTTATACAGGTCTATCTATCTTTTTGTACAGCCACATCTTGATTGTGGCACTGGCACAAAAAGATCTGTGTTCCATTATCAGTACAAGATACTGTATTTACACCCTTGCAATTGGGTTACAGGCAATACCCTGTCAGGTACTGATTTGATTACATTGGTTCTTGAGTAATAATTCACAGAAGGAGGCTTTCTTAGAACTGTGGAGACTTTTATAAATCACTCATTTAGTTTGCCTGATCCCCCTACTCTACAACAGACATAAAGTCATTTCCACAGTGTGTGTGTACTGTATGTGGGATACTTGCTTCTATGACCCTCTTGTGTTTGCTAGGGTGAGTGAGAAAAAGTTAATGAGTGAGTGAAGGGACAACAATGTTCCACGAGCATTTACTTAAGCTTAGCCTTGTAGTAGGCTTATGCACTGACCTCAGGCAATTGCCTCTATACCCTTAATGTTCTCTCATACTAACAATTGGATGCAAGTTACTTTTCCCATT
Organism: Moxostoma hubbsi; assembly: GCA_032164185.1. NCBI lineage: Eukaryota > Metazoa > Chordata > Actinopteri > Cypriniformes > Catostomidae > Moxostoma > Moxostoma hubbsi. The sequence goes on along the minus strand of JAVLUX010000011.1, from coordinate 22,762,336 downwards.
TTGTAGAGTTTGGGTTTGGTTTGGATTAGAAATTGAGGTTCCTTTTTTTTTTTTTTACTTATCCGAATGGAAGAAAAATCACAAACAAAATCTCTTTTATATATCAAATTGTTACTCCTAGATAGCAATGAGATTAAATGGAGAGCAAATGGGATGGTGATAAAGATAAAGACCCCAGTAATTGCATATGTGGATTTTTTATAGTTTCAATTAGATCTCAATAATGTCACAAACTGTGCTCAGAATGTTGGATTTCAATATGAACAATATTAAAAAATTCTCATCAGATTTTCCCAAGACCCAATTAACTGATCTATGTTTTCCACATTTATTTTATTGTTCTGTGTTCATTCTGTATCACCCTTTCTACACCGGATGCAAGCAGTGCGTTGCTCTGTTCTACTGCTGACACTGCTAACCACAAAGTTACTCTGGCCACTGCATTATAGCTATCTTGTGATGTTTCTTGTCCCTGGTCTACTAATTTATATAACTTTTTGTTTCTAACCACAAGTATATGCAGTTTTTACAACAATAACATAATAATAATAATAATAATAATATAATTAAATGTTTATATCAGTGGTTTACATTGAAAATAAAGTAGGATACAAGTTTTTTTCCCATTTAACCATTGCTGAAGTCTACTCAAGCTCACACCTGATTGGTCAGTGTAATCTGCACGTCATTTAAAACTTTCACTTCGGTGCTTCCAGTGTACACAGCTGCAAGCTGATGCGGTGCATCAGTGAAAACTTCAAGTATCAGTAATTGTTTCATTGGTATCTATTTTTATTTCTCAAAAGGAATTTTAGAAGAAATGTTGAAGACTAAGTTTATTCTAAAAATTAAACTTATCTAAGAACTACATTTTAAGACTTCTGACTGAGTAACTTTTGAGCAAAAACATTTTCATCTGGGCTGTCACCTAATTTTCCAAACTCTAATCCTCCAATCTCTCTCTGTCACTTTCTATTTATCTATCCCTTCCTCTTCTGCTAAATAGATCTGAGTGACCAGCTTCTGGAGGTTGTGGGTTTAGAGGGAGCCATCGAAATGGGTCAGATCTACACGGGTCTCAAGAGTGCTGGACGGCGCCTTGCACAGTGTTCCAGTGTCATCATCAGGTCAGTAGCATGTGCCCATGCACAGACACACACATACTTTGACTAAGCGGTCAGTATTTGTCCAACGCATAGATAAACACTCTGATTTCCCATGTCCACAGCTCTCAAACGGATCTATTCCCCCTCACCATCAGCAGAATGGCCACTCTCGGCCACTGTAGCCAATAAATCAGACATTTGACCCACCATCACTGGCCTTTTCCAAAAGCTCTTACTGATGAATAATGATGTTTGTAGCATGAGCACACATACTGCTCAGGACTGAGCTTAATGAACTGGTGGAGACTCATCATGGCTGAGGTGCTAGTTCACATGTTTGTGTATGTCTCGCTCCATTAAACATTCAAAATGACCTTTAAATTTAGTGCTGAATTGAAGGGAGGGGGTTATTCACAGTTTCAACAGCCTGTTTTCTCACCTGTTAACAGGGAAGTCTGCCTACAACATAATATTTTCCAAAAATCTGCATTAATAGAGCATTCACTCTTTGACTGCTTATTATTAATAACCCAACAATGTAGAAGGTAATGTAAACACCTGAAGGCTGGCATGTGCAATTTTGCCAGTGTTACAATTCTCTCTCCTATCCTAGCTTAATATGCAGAGGCAACTATAAATAAGCCATTTGAAAGCTGATTTCCCCAAAAAGTGAAAACACTGTGGCGCTATAAGAACATTCCCTTTTTTGTTTGAGGGTCCCAGTTAGCCAGACAGTGGCTCAATCAATGGTCTGAGTTTTAGGCAGGACCATCTGTTTGTTCGGCCCATGGAAGATGAGGGGAGTAGTTGGGAGAGCTGTTTAGAAACAAACAGTTTTAGAAACATTACGATTATAATAATAATCATATAATTAGAAAACTTTTATATAAAGGGATTTCCATTAAGCCACTAACTGATTGAATCTGATTGGTCAATGCTATGTGCACTTCATTTTGAATGTTCACATAGATGCTTCGAATGTCTTGTGTACATGTTTATGTGTTGACTTCAAAACCAGAGAAAAATCTGATAATTGCTAGTCTCATGTAAACTGTTTTCTTGGGTTGTCAGGTTTTCAGAGTGAGCTGTTTTTTGATCGTTATCAGCGTATTGTTGCGCATGTAAAAGCACAGTGTCATTCTCCCATGCTTTGTTTCTTTAAATTCTAGTGACCTTGTGTATATTGGGGTGGAGGTGCTGAACTATGCGAGTGTGTGTGCGAGTCTATTAGTTTAGAGAGTAAGGGGCCCGATTGGTAATAGGGCTGTGGGAACAAATAGTGTTGTGTTCAGAGCCGTCCAGTAACAGTGTTGTAGAGGAGACCTGTGGTCTGCCTGGTCAATGACCTGACCCTTAACAGCTCGCTCTGACTTTCTTTGTCCCTATCTCTATGTCCACAGGACATCCCGGCTGCTGCCCATGCAGATTGATGGAGAACCATGGATGCAGCCTCCTTGCATGGTCAGCTCACTTATTTTGCTTCCATTTGCTATGAATTTATTGAAACATCACAAACACAGACTATTTCATGACCCACGCCTGCCAAAGTCTTTAAAACTTGGTCCAACACTGTGACAAAAGAAGATGAAAGGCCACACTATGACACTATTAGTTATTGTTGAATGAAATACAGCCTTAAATGTCAGAGTTGTGACCTAATGCAGTGGTTTTTAACTGGTTTACTTCAGGAACCAGATTTTACATTAGACATGACCCAACAAAGTAACAAAATTGTTTATCATATAATAAACACAGTTGTCTTAAAAACTAAACATTGCATTTTATGTAGTCTAGGTCAAATTTGTATTTACTTTACATAAATAAAATTTTGAATATGAGGGTCTGTCATATTACCTGTCAGTGTTATGGTTTCTGCCTAATTATGTTAGGTAGCTTCTACAAAGTGTCAGATTAATTTGCATAAAAAAACATAGTTTGATTGGATGCACATTTTTTGATGTCAACAACAAAAGATATGGGAAGCCTTTTCTCCTCCCTTTAAAAAAATGCGCTTATTTATTTTGCTATCCTAACTAAATGGTTTGTTGCAGTTCATTATTTGCGTTTAGCATTGTTCTTTTCCTGTTGTCAGCAATCAGAACCTACAACAAATTTTTAGGCCATGACTCAGCAGTTAAGAACCACTTGCCGAGTTCACATGCTCTAGCACATTGTGCAATTGTGTTCATTCAGGTGATGTGATTTAAAATCCAACTCGCAACATTTCTCCCCACTTTTCCCATCTCTGCAGTCCCTATCCATAAAAGTGCAAAAGCTAACCACTTCCATAAAGAGCTCTATAAAATGTGATGCATAATGTAAAGTCATACAAACCAAAAGCAGCATGCTTGGTGTACAATATATTCAGAGAAGGGCCTTTTCTCTATAGCAGAAAATTGCCTCATCTGGTCCCTTGCTGCTCCCTCTTTGTACGTTCAGGCGTCTCAGTGAGCAAACTGTTAATTAAAACACAGTCATGTCACACCCTGCCATTGACTGATTATGTCATTAAGAGAGGGGAATAAACATGCAGGTTTCCATCTGCACAAAGCTCCAACACAATGTCCTCTGCTATACAGTATATACATTTCTATCAGCACACGCAGCTCTCTATAAAAAGTGTGCCGCTGTGCTTTTAGTCCTCTCTAATTTTATCAACTGTGCAGTAGGGAATATTGGATGTTATTTCAGTTTCAAGATCAGCTCTCATGTTCTCAAATTTGTGCCTGTTAATCTGGACATGTGTGACTTCTGTCAGCTCATTTGCTGAATGTGAAGGAGAGAGCTGCTGACAGTGGCTCAGTCACTTAAAGCAGTGAGTAATTGACAAACAGAAGGATCTAACCAACTGTTTGGATTTTTTAATTTTTTTAATTTGGACACATATAGAATACACCCTGCTAGGGGAAAAAAACACCTTTCCAAAACAGCCTAAGATGGTCTTAGCTGGTATCCCAACATGGTCAGGTTGATCTGTTGACTTGTTTTAGTGAAGTTTTGGTCACTTTTCAGCAGATCGAGCAGGGAGGCCAGTTAGGCCAGCTTGACCAGGCTAGGAAACCAGCTTAATCCTCCTAAAAATGTATATAGAAACCAGCTAAGACCAGCAAACTAGCTTATGCTGATTTAAGATGTTTTTATTAGCTGGGCCTATAATTACATTCTTTACTGTCACTGTTTCAGATACGGATCACACATAAGAACCAGGTGCCCATGCTGCTGGGGCCACCACAGAAAACTCCGTTCTTCTTCTTCAAGAAGCGCAACAGAAGTCAGGACTAAATGTGGGACTCCAAAAACCACCAGATCTAAAGTCATACAATCACACAAACATCTTCACCTTCAGATATAAAAGGCTGTGTGCAGATCTTCACACTTCAAAAAACTTTGGTGAACTTTCATTGAAAAAAAACGTTAAAAACACTGTAAAAAAAAAACACTGTAATAGGCATTTAAGACCAGTGGAATCCATCTACCAACATAGCCTGATCTTCTCAGGTTGAACCAATTGAATGGACCCTCTCTGAGTGTCTTGACCACTTCCTGTGTCTCAAATGATCCAGAAATTGTTATTGCAGGCAATGTGAAGTGTATTCTATAACCCCAATTCCAACCAAATTGCCCCCTACCACTGCCTTGGGATCAAAACTGTGCCATCTTCCTCTTCTCGAGAAAGCTCATTGGAAGATACTGCCAGTTTCCAAGATAGAGAGAGAAGGTTCATATGGAAGGCCAAAAGCACAAGAAACTATGCTTATTGAGAGGAAATGCCAAAAAAGGCCACTAAGCAGTGATGAAAGTCAAGTACAGTTAAGAAAGGAGAGGTCTGTTTATGTGAAAAGAGAAGGAGAGAGAGAGAAAGAGAGAAAACCTGACACAATTATGTTGTTAAAATGAGCTTCAGTGGTGCTCATTTGAACGTCACTGGGCCCTGTCTTAGCCTAGTAGGACCAGGGAACAAACTTTTCTCCTGCAGGATCTTACTGAATTATAGATCAGTGCATGCAAAGCGCTCATTCCAGTGGCTCTCCGAGGCCCTTCAACATGCCACCCTTAAAGTGGTGAAACGGCAAACTCATGTATAATGAAGATGTTTATGGGGGTCTGCTGATAGGGATAGGATAGACTGGGCTAAAAGAGAACATTTCAGCTAAACAAACATAACAAAACAAAAATGTATTTTGGCTAGTCCTTTTCTTTAAAAAAAAGCAAAAATCAAGGTTACAGTTACAATGGAAGTGAATGTGGCCCATTTTGGGAGGGTTTAAAGGCAGAAATTTTAACCTTATAATTTTATAAAAGCACTTACATTAATTCTTCCATTAAAACTCATGTATTATTTTAGCTGTACAGTAAATCGTCATGTTTACAGTCATGTTAGGGTTTTAGGGTTTGTTGTTATTACATAATCATAACAACAGTTGTAATTTGTAAAATTGGCTATAACTTTACACAGAAAAGGTCAGTAAGTGATATAATCTACACTAAATCATGTTTAGACACATATTGTTTATATCTTGTGGCTATACTTTTGAAAAAGTGAGTATTTTAAATTTCTGTAAACCAGATTTTGTATTTTTTATTTTTATTTTTTAAGAAAAGGAGGGGCAAGTCAAAATTATTTTTGCGGTAATCAATATTATGCCACAAATGCTGTTGAATAAGCTTGAACCTGTATTGTGCCTGGAACATTCCTTTAATATGCAGGGACAACTATAATTAAGCCATTTGAAGGTTGATTCCTCCCACAAGTGAAAGAACTGTGGCACTGTGATACTTGCTGTTTTTGTTTGAGCATCCCGACAAGCCCGAAATTTTAATATTCAGTATTATTTCATGTGAAAAAAATAATATTATTAAACAATAATTTGTCTTTTTAAAAGGACATGTACATGCTTAATCCGACTGAAATCAGTTAGATTTTTATAAAGTTAGACTAAAATACATAAATAAGTAATTTGATTGTAGCATGGCTTCGTGCAGCATGTAAATATTTTAACTGATCCACAATCATTGTGCACATGCTCCAAAAGACAGAGGTGATGCACAACATGTATTCAATTAATACTTGATTGTCTGACCAAAGGCAGTAAGGGGGAGTATTCAAGAAACCTGTTTGAAAACAGTGGTTACTTTTGCAATTGCAGAAATTACACACTTCACCTTTATATTTGCGAATCAGTGCAGAACTTTACTAATTACCATTTATCAGTGAAAAACAGTTTGCAATGGCAAAATTGAACTGGATGATTTATGAAAGCCAAAAGATAATATATGGTAGCATTAAGTTCATTGAGAGCAGAATGCTGTGGATTCTGCTTGATTTTCAATAATTACATTTCTAACCCCAAATCTCTCAAAGTATTTGCAAATGAGGAAAACAAAAAATAGGAAATAAAAAAAATCAGAAGGAAAAATTGTGCTTCTACATGCGTTATCAGAGCCCAGTCTGAGAAACAGAAACATAGTCCCTTCACTGTGGCTTATTGCATCTCCATACTGAGAGCAGTGAAATCAATCCAGCACTGGAATTAACACTGAACCCCATGGTCGTCCTCACTCACAACAAGCTAACGGAGTGGTGTTTGATTTACTGCTGCATGGACAGAGCCTAAATTTAACTTCCTATTTCAGGGAGTGTCTATCCTGTGAAACACTATTCCTAATTGCAGCATAAAAACATCAGCTTGCGATTTTAGGTCGGCAGTCAAAAGGGTGTAAAATTAGCCCAAATTAATACAAAGAACAGATGTTATTTGTAGTTCTCTTCTATCAACTGTTTTATGGGAGAACAGCACCCAAGTTATGAAGTGAGCTTTTTCTTTTTTAACCTCTTAGGCCCATAAAGAGTATTTCATTGTTCAAATAAAGATGCCCACTTTGTATCACTATTTGTACATTCCTAGAGCCTTGTGTGCATACACAGTATATGAATGTGTTTAGAGGTGTAACTTAAAGAGAAAAGTTATATAATATCAGAGGTTAGTTGACAGGTGACATGAGTGACTGGAGCCATTAGGCAAATTCCCTCAATTTAGATCAATGCTCAGTTATCAAAGATGCATCTGCAGTGTGCCGGTGTTGAGACAGAACTTTTTCCCATGCAAAGGTCTGTGTTGGAAACTGTTGATATTTCACCTGTACAGAACTGGGATCAGATTTACTCTATCATGGGATGATTAAAGTTCAGGTGTGGGATTTTGAAACTGATCCCAGCTCAGCTCTGGTTAAATCTTACCTGGGCTAGCAGGTTAATGTTCCCTTTAAAGAACACTGAACCGCAGAAGCTACGCAGTGTCCTAAAAAAATGTGTAATCTCTCCATTTGAGCACAGGATAGAGTGAAATTCAAAACCAGTCAGTTTATCGTGAAAGTTAAAGGGATAGTTTACCCAAAACAAAGAAAGTCATACAGGTTTGAAACAACATGTGGGTGGGTAAATGATGACAGAACTTAATTTTTGGGTGACCTATCCCTTTAATGGTGGATTTTGCTCATAGAGCCCCATTGTTCCTGTGGTCACTGGACAGATGGTTTATCTTGTGTCTTAAAGAACGGCGGTTTGGTGAAGAGTGCATGTTTACAACTACTTTTCATTTTACAGTTTAGAATGATTTTAAACAGTCATGTAAATATAGATATTGTTTATATTTTATCTAAAGTTTAACTACTGCATGCCTGCTGAAACAAAGTCGACAAAGATGTCTGCTTGAAGAGACCACGCTGATTGTTGCTAGATTCACATAATTATATTTTTTTGACATTATACAAACGATAAGCCCTTTATATCATTTCAATGTACTTTACTATTTCTGTTAATAGCATGTTCATTGTAAAAGTACCTTTGTGGCTTTTCTTTGTCATTTTTGGTATTTTGTAGACAGAGGTTTGGCACCAATACTGTATGCTGGCCAATGGATAACTGAGGATTGTCACTGTCCTTTTTCCCACATGAAATGTCATTTCTGAATCCCAATGTCACGTTGCATGTTGTTTCTGTCTAAATAAGTAACTGATAGCCTTAACTTGCAAATACAAAATAGCATTTTGCCTGGAGCAATGTAAGACTCTTGCAATACAAGCCACTGGATAATCAACCAAAAGAGGAACCAAACTTTCAAATGCTGAAAAGAGAGTTCAACATCTATTTTGCTGTGTTGCAATAACTCATTGCTATCAGTGTTATCATACTGGCCTACTCGCTCTCAGCTGTTCAGTACAGAGGTGATCCAGTGAATTCCTGGACATCACAAATTGGCTAGATGATGTTTTGAACAGCACATTTATCTTCATTTGTGAACTGGCCAACTTTTAACAGATATAATTAGCAGATATCATCAGATCTTTTTAGTTGTCCTAAAACTGCGATTGCTGAATCTGGCCATCACGGTCTCTTTTCTCATCAATAATTATGCTATTTTATCTGTAAAAACCTTGCTGCCTCTTGAGAACAAATCAGGAAAGGATTTTAAAGGGATTTACACCCAATATGAAATTTTTAAAATTCTGTTATAATTTATTTACTCTCATGATGTTCCAAACTTGTATGACTTTCTTCTGTGAAACACAAAAGAAGAGATGTTAGGCAGTCACCATTCACTTTTATTGAATCATTTTCCATGTAAGTAAAGGGTGACTGAAGTGAACATCAATGTTTTGTCTAACACTTCTGTGTGTTTTCAACCATAGAAAGTAATTCATATGGGTTTGGAACAACACAAGATTGAGTAAATGACAGAATTTTCATTTTTGAGTGAACTGTCATTTTAAGGAGGTGAACTTTGTTAAAGGGATAGTTCACACAAAAATGAAAATGATCTCAGCATTTACTCACCTTCATGTCATCCCGATGTTTATAACTTTCTTTCTTCTGCAGAACACAAACAAAGATTTTTAGAAGAATATCTCAGCTCTTTTGGTCCATTCAATGCAAGTGAATGGTGGCCAGAACTTTGAAGCTCCAAAAAGGACATAAAGCCAGCACAAAAGTAATCCATGTGACTCCCAGATCAATATTTATAAATTTTTTAGGATTACAATACTTAAGACCTCAATTATTTTATTCTGCCTTTATGCCCTTTTTGGGGTTTCAAAGTTCTAACCACCATTTACTTGCATTGAATGGACATACAGAGCTGAGATATTCTTCTAAAAATCTTTATTTGTGTTCTGCAGAATAAAGAAATTCATTCACATCTGGAATGGCATGAGGGTGAGTAAATGATGAGAGAATTTTCATTTTTTGGTGAAATATTCCTTTAAAGCCCTTGTGATATGTAAAAATCCTAGACTCAAATATGATGTTAAATTAATCTTCAGCCAAACACCTCGTTACCCTTACTCTCCACATCCAATATAACATATGTCCTTACCTGTCTCATAGAGACAGCATGGTTAATCTCAGTGTTTCTCTATTTTTAGCTGAGACAGATGAACAGTATTGAGCAGCACTGATGCAGTAGAGCCCATATTGAACCTGAATGTGATGTTCTACATGTATGTACAACTCCTGCCTTAGGGTTAGTGTGGTTTGTAGCAGTCCATCTGTGTGGTAGGCAACAAGGGTCAGGGACAGAGATTCCTACAGACAGAGATTGGGTTTAAGGGCAAGGATTAATCGTACCCTTAACAAACCCACGTAGCCTCTTATACTCTGTTCCTTGTTAGGTGTAGGCATCCATGTTGATGGTCAAAAGAGTTTTATTGAATAAAAGGAAAGACTGAAGCTGTGTGTCTTGTGTTGTTCATTGAGTGGTTCGACTGGGATGTTTTTTCATTTCAACAAATGTGCCTGTAGACTGCTGACACAATCCTGGATTTAACATGATTGAATTTCAGTGTACAAAATAAATCAAAGAATTGGGTGCTCCTACACTGATAATATGAGTTTCTCAATCTGAGAGACTTTAGTGCTTATTTTAAAGAGACTGTTCACCCCAAAATTAAAATCCTGTCATAATTAACTAACCCTCTTATTGTTCCAAATTCATCGGATTTTCTTCATTCTGTGGAACATAGAAGATGTTATGCAGAATGCCTCAGTCACCATTCACTTTTATTGTATGGAAAAAAAGAAAGTGCAATGAAAGTAAACGATGACTGAGGTTTAAATTCTGCCTAACATATCCTATTGCGTTTGACGGAAGACAGAAAGTCATTCAAGTTTGAAACAACATGAAAAGGCAGTGATTGATGCTAGAATTTGTTTTCTTTTTGGGTGAACCATTCTTAAATAGTTTAGTTTTTTTCTATACAATACCACTTTTATAGTGATTTGGATTGCATCCAAATTTCATGTATTCTTCTATGGTTAATGATCTCACACACAAATAAAACGACACGTTAACACTCATACACATGCTTATTTTACTGTAGTAATGGAGGGATATTTTTATTTTAACCAAACCGTACATGATGCACAACGCAGATTTCATGCAATACATTAAGTACTACATATGTCATACAATGCAACACCGGATGTACTGTACTTCACACTGATAACATTTAAAGAAGTCTTCTAAATTGGAAAAGAGATCCAAATGAACATGGATATAGGCCTATATATATATATATATATATATATATATATATATATATTAAAGTGTAAAAGTACAACAGTACTTGCATTTATCTGATGGTTGCACTATGCAACTGTATGATTGTTTGTTTTTGTCAAGCAGCCCTTTGGCCCTCTGTGCATGTAAATACAGCCCTGAAAGGAAAAAGATGTCGATTACACAACAAGAAGCTTTGAGCTGGGGCAAATCCTACATGTCTTGGGTGTGCAGAGACAGGAATTATCTCTCCATGAACTATTAATAGTCATCAAGTCACATCTTGTCTCTCTTTGGGAGAGCACCAGTGGCCTGAGGCTGCCTTTTCCTTCATTCCACAGCAGTTTTCAGTGTGCATTTGTTTATTTAGCAAGATCATTTTAGATTTTTCTTTTTTCTTTGATACAGTCAAAATACAGGTGTGGAAATCTGTTTGGATTTGCTGCCGTGCTGTTACCTTTGACTGTCACTCCTCATTAAACTCTAATGGATTTGCCCACATTTCCAAAGAAGGGCATTCTGACAGAACTGTCACACTGACCCAGTCATAGAAACAAATAAGAGAAACAATTCAGCCTGGATCACCTCAGTGTTCGTATCATAGAGAGAAGCACACTGCTGTGTCATAGATGGCTGTCTCACCTCTCGGGATTTAGGAAGCAGAATGGAAATACACTATGCTCTTGGCCACCCCTTCCCACCTCACCACATCTGCAAAGGGTCAGGTGAAGGTGCTATAAAAAGCAGAGCCTGACAACTTGGTTAAGCAGAAAAGCCCAGCTTCAGTTGCGTCAAAGAGGAGAAACAATGACACCAGGAAATGTATACTAGGCCTACATATTTTTTGCATTCTAGCATCGTCTTCCTTTGAAAGTAGGCTCTGCTCAAAAGCTAGAAGGATTTTGAAGATTATCCTCCTTTCACTTCATGCCTGTCTCTTTTCATAGTAACCGCTTTGTTAAATATAGATAGGACATATGGCCCTGACCACAATAATACATGTAAACCCCTTTCACATCACAAGATTGCAGGCACCAATCTTAATAATAAGGATTATTATTATTGAATAGTATTGTTGTTATTAATATTACTATTATTATTATTAATGATAATAATATATTAACATTATTATTTTTTAAATATCATTAGTAGAAGTAGTAGTAGTAGTAGTATAACACTTACATAACTGAATACAAATATGAATTCTTCAGTTGTAGTTTGGTTTGGGGATTTGTTTTTCTACTGTAACATAGTCTGGCTCTTGTTGACAGTTTTGTAAAATAAGATGCATTTCTGTTCCTGCTTGCATTGTTTTCGGGTATTGATAAGGGTTTTAGTCCTGAATGGGATACTGTGTCAAGTCAAAACATGTTCACGTTATTTGCTTTTGAGGCAGTCCTTGAGACATGAAAAAATCGTGGAATTGCAGTTTACTTCATTTTATTTACGTCTTCTTCTTTTATGAACTAAAACCAAACCAATGAAATAGGTTGTTATATTGATTTCGGTCATATTGTAGAGTTATCCTCGAACTTTCGCCGCGCTTTTCTCCTCTTCTTTAGGATGCTACTTCTCCGTTTCTGGCCCTTTAAGAGCTTCTGGAAACGTGAGTGGAAAAAAATCTTGAAATGAATGAAACCCAACCATTCATAAAAATAGGACAAACTGAGCTTCGATTGGTCGTTGAGCGCTTCATACATATTCAATCTAATCCTCACAAACTATTGGGCAAACGATTTGAGTGACGTGTGTGCGAAGCCAATGGGCTTCCATGTTGAAAGCCTCACGAGCCCTAGGGAAAAGCGAGCAGTCCATTATCTGTAGCCTGTTCAAGTTTTGTGTGTCGGAGAGAGCGCATCTATCGATCAGTACGAGCGGACGGCAGGCATCCTTTTGGGATTAAAATCAGAAACCGCGTTTCTTTCTCAGTCCATTCCGAGAGTGCACGTCATCTTATAGGGTGAGTTTAACCAACGTTTCTCAGAAACACACGCAGTCTCTGCAGTTTCTGTAGGAATAGTGTTTATTGTCCGCAGCGTGTAAGTTTATCACGGGCTCGCAACTGCAAATACAGCTATCTCGCCTTGGGGGGGAAAGCGAACGCCATTTTCTACAAGAGAGGGCTTATACTCTTTGGCAACCATTTTAATGCATGAAGTTTTCCGATGATATTTTGAGCTGTTGCAATGGATACTGGAGCTCGTGTGATCAGCATTCGTGCGCTAATTTGACATTTATAGGTGAGGTCGGTGCAACCTGCGCAGTGAATGTTTTTGTGAATGGAGGTCTCACTTTTTTTCTTCTCACGGATCGAGTTTCACTTCATTGAGAAAAACAAGAGGCCCTCGGGGGGCTCAAAAAGGGAGGAGGTGGTCCTCACCCCCGCTCAATATTATATTTACTTTTTAAGCAAATATTGAAGTGCAGATCTATTTGACTGACATTGCACAAGTGTAAAAAGTTTTAGTTGTTGTTTTACAATAAATAAATGATAGATATTAATGAGTTGTTCGCTGTTGACTTGTATTGTTTTCATGCAGTTTGTCTTTTTTTTTCTTAGTTTTTCTTGCATTTTTACAATTTTAAAAACAACTCTGTTGTTGTAAAAAAAAATACTTTTAATGGTATTAAATAAAGTGGGTCAGGATTCAGGAAAAAACTAAGAGCTGTTCGTAATCTGAACTGAAGTTATTGTATCTTAACTTGCTGACTGAACTTTATAGGACGCTTCTCGCCACCTCATTTGAAAAGTCATGCATTTTAGGGGCCGTTCATACAGAAACGTCTTTTGCGTTCAATTGTTTTTCCTGAAATTCTAGCATCACGGACGTTTTTGACCTTTGCGCCGCGTCTCCCTGGTTTTCGGCGTCTTGCGCTAAAGCAATTTTCAGCGTTTTTAGACGCTGTGTCAAGTTAAACACGTCTCGAGACACGTGCGTTCTTTTCTCATCGTTGCGTTTTTTTATTTTTTCGCGCATGAACGCGTTCGTGCTGAACTGCCCCCTCATAGTTTCATCAGATCATTGTGATGTTAATTTCCCTACTTTTTTTTTTTATTAACGCCTTAATATCTGTTAAAATTAACTTAAAAGTATAATATCTTAATTTCTATTTACATCAATGTTAAAGGTTATAATGATATAAAAGGTGTTCAATAATTAATAATACAAATATAATAAGGATAGACCGCAAATAAAAAGTGCAGGGAGTTAATCTATCCGCTATTCTTCATACTAGATGATAGATTGGCTAACAATTTAATTCTGAACCTTTATTCATGATTGGCTATAAAAAAACCTCTATGTATTCTAACATAAACCGTATTGTTTTTGTATTCCTAAGTGTATCTTAATGTGAGCATCAAGCCCTTCTTAGTAATTACAGGCACAGATGGTTGGCTTTGCTTATGTAAGGTTTTCATATATCTCTGCTGTGGATTGCATTATGAAGCTCTCTCTCTCTCTCTCCATCTCTTGCTGTCTTTACCCTTACACTCTGTCAGGAGGGATGATGTGATGGATAACAGAGAGAAGGGGGTGGACGAATTTACAGGATCAGTTGGATCTGATGGTTTTGTTAGACTGTTTGCAGGACGTGCTGTTTTGACATTGATGGTATCAGTCCAGCAGTTCTTTTACATGATTGCTCATTTTATTTCCTCAGAGAAAACCGAAGAAACAAAATAGCCATCGCTTTTTAAGCGAAGAACCTTGTCTGGGAACCTCTTTGAAGACCCAGGAAACATGGACAGATTTTATGACCAGCAAGTTCCATTTATGGTTCCACCTAATGTACGTATATTTCGGTTTTGTTTTTCTTTGGTTCTTCATGCTATTATCTCATAATGAACAATATTTTGTCATGGATTAAGTTACTGATCACTGTGTTTTTCTACATTAGAAATCATTACAAGTGGAGGAACCATATACCAGACCAGTGAATGACAGAAAACGAAAGTTGGTGGAGACTGAACTCGCTCAGGACACAGAGGGTAATTTCAACATAATGAACATGACTAATGCATGTTTAGCAGATGGATTTGATAATTGAGATGAATTTACAGTGAGAGGACAGAAGTTTATATGCTCAGTGTAGTTTGATCGATGCTGTGATTGTTGAAGGCAGCCTTTCATTTATCAAAGGATTGGCATTGGGTTGCAGTGGTTTTTCTTAATGTATTGTCTTTGCCTGTCAACTGCAGAACTTTTCCAGGACCTCAGCCAGCTGCAGGAGATCTGGATCGCAGAAGGTTGGCAACATACATTTTTTTTTGTATATTGTATTATTTTCATAATAGAAGTGCATGGATTCAGTGTTTTCCAACAAATTGACAGATCTGGGGCTAGGCAAATTGTTCTCAAGCAGGGAGCCTTGTCTGAAACTTTAATTCATGCTCTCCAATCTCTCTCCACAGCTCAGGTGCCCGATGATGAACAGTTCGTCCCAGATTTCCAGTCAGAGAGCTGTGAGTACCTCGAGATTTATTATTTATTCTCCTTGGCGATGTACTTTGGATGTTGTCCAGAGACGGTGAGGGAAAACAGTAGAGGCTGAACTCATGCAGCT
The DNA here is from genome assembly GCA_032164185.1 of Moxostoma hubbsi. NCBI lineage: Eukaryota > Metazoa > Chordata > Actinopteri > Cypriniformes > Catostomidae > Moxostoma > Moxostoma hubbsi. The sequence goes on along the minus strand of JAVLUX010000011.1, from coordinate 22,747,110 downwards.
ATTTATTATTCATCTCTTGCTCAAATTTAAAGCCAGTGTTTCAGAGGGAACAAAGGATATCTTAGACTAGGGATGGTGTCAAGTGCCCAGATGGCCTTGTTGATTTGATTTGTTTGCAGACTTTCAGTGAAGATGCCACCAGTCAATTTTACAAATGAAGTTGAGCTTATAAAATAAATGTGGGTATTAAATATTTTAGCATGCATTAAAGGGATAGTTCACCATGATGAACAAAATGTTAATTTTTGGGTGAACTATCAATTTAAATGCCATTAATTTTCTATTTACCTTGTTCTGTATTCCTTCTAAAACCTACTCTAGTGCTTTGATTTAAAAGGTCTTAAATAGAGTTTCTCCATTATTATTATTTTTATCATTCTTGCCAGAATCCTCTGAAGGAGGACCCCATCTACCACCCATTTTTTCAGTGTAATCAGCCGATTGGTATCGTGCATCACATGAGCCAAGCTTATAATCAGATTTCACACTCTTATGCACTCAGTTCAGCCTCTGGAATGGACCAGATTCCATTGGGCAGACAGAGAAACAACTATCAATCTTGGCCTTCCTAAACCCACCAAATCCACAGCCACTGAAAGTCTTGAGGGGTCTCTATCGGAACTCACCCAATTTGTTAGAGCCTGACCACAGGAATCAGAGCTAAAGGAAATTCTTGAGGAATGCTTAGTGGTGCATTTTATGTTTTTCACCCCTTTTTTGTCTCTTAAGTTTTTGTTATCTCATGTTGAAGCTAGGAGACAGGATGTGTACCCTCATGCATCAGTGCATGTGTTTTTGTCCACTTTTACATGGCACTGTGGTGTAACAAATAAACCAGAAGTACATTATGAAGGTAAATGCAGAGACCAGTTGTAAATATAATGAGGCACTGTTTTGAGTTTTAAAATTGCTTATGAACTGACAATCTGCAGTTTTACTAATGATTTGTGAGAAAGGGAATAAAATGCATTGTTGTTGTACCAAGAAACAGCAGCAATGTATATAACCAGCCACATAAAAATCTGCCAAAATGTAGAGACCACCAGGTTGGCCATATAAATGTGCAGTGGCCTACTCTAGCAATTGCCTCAGCAGAAAAATATCCTGTTAATCTCTCGTTTTGGAGATGTATTTAATAGTGGAGCGCACCTTTGCCCTTAACGCTTGCATTTGAGCTTTAACATGCCTACCGAATGGTCTCTTAAGCCCAATACAGTCTGGGTGAGTTATCTGGCTCAAGTCATATGGATCCAGTTGCATTGGCTATTATGTGGCGCCGGATATGAGAGCCTGATGTAGAGATCCAAGGGCTAATGGTTACAGTGTGTGGAGGAAAATCATTCACAATCATTGAATTACGACCACACTGATTCATGAGTATTGACTTGGCTCTGATGGAAATCTGAGGGGAGCGCTTTGATTGCATGTGTTGTTCTGCACCATGATACTGATGTGCAAGGCAGAGTGCTTTTATACCTCACAGTCGATTGTCATTACCCATGAAATATGGTAGTTTAATGGTGGAGAGGAATCTCCTTCTGGAGCATTTCACTGTACTACGGATGATGTGTTCAATTGGTTGCTCTGCTTCATTAGGAATTTCTCCTCTTTTCTCTCACAGTGATGTTCCATGGTCCACAACTGACCAAGATCAAACGGGAATCGAGTCCTTCCAAAGAGCTCTCCCCCTGTAGACAGGATAGAAGTCCCATGCCATATGGAGAGAAGTGCCTTTACAGCTACAGGTAGTCTCTTGTTGGCCCATATCCATCTCAACATCATTGCTCTACCTTTAACAAAACGCAAAATGCTTCTTCTCAGTGTGATGACTAACTTACCTCATTTTCTTCAATATAGTGCCTATGAAAGGAAGCCCACAGCTGGGTTCAAGCCATTGACTCCTCCCTCAACGCCTGTCTCACCATGTGGCTCCACCAACACCCTTGGGACATGCCCCCTGCATGAACAGACCCCTCCCCCTGTTGCTAACACAACGATAGGGCAGCTTCTGCTTCATGGGCAGCCTTCAATGAACAACTCTACACCAAGTCAGCCGGTACTTCCTCACCAAAGTCAAAGCCCTCCTTTCGCGCTACCCTGTCCACCCCTAAACCGTGATATTCACTTCAATAATGAACCTCGGTTAGTATCTGCATGGTTTCTGTTCAAACTTAAACTTGTGTACTTAAACCTCCATGAAATATTTTATACCTCAAGTATACTTTTCTGTTGTCATACCATTAGCATGCAGGGCAAAGGGAAGTTTATATATAAAGACAGATGATCTTTCAGCCATGCTTACTTTACAAGGTCAAAGAATGTACCTAGTGGTGTAGATCTCTCAGATGTTGTGCAGTTGAGTTAGCAGCCCATTTCTAGGGGGGTGTAACAATATGACCACCGTGGGAACTGATTGGCTGGCAACCTACACTGCCACCTGTAGGAGAATGTATGGCACATCGTTTAAAGCCAGTAGCATAAAGCCAGCAACTTCCATCTCAGCAGAAGGGACTTTAGAGCACTAGTGCTAAACTGCTGCATTATTTATCCCTTGAGGTCACATGACCAAAACATCTAACTTACATGCTATTTATGACTACCATTAATCAACTGCAGTTTCAAATACCAGAAGTTGCTTTGCTTTTATGCAGCCTTTTTTTGATTTGTTGCTGAGTTTTAAATGTCGATGTTGTCTTGCAAAAGGTTTCAGCGGCAACTTTCAGAGCCTTGCCTTCAATTCCCATCTTCTGATACACAAGGAAGACCCAACTTCATGCCACAGGTCCTCAGTACTTCACCTAGAGATGGAAGGCCACCTTACCATCGCCAAATGTCAGAACCTGTGGTTCCCGTGCCTCCTCAGGGCTTTAAGCAGGAGCTCCTTGACCCCCGTTATGCTGAACAAGGTGTCCCCAACATGGGCCCATCCCAGACTACCTTCCACTCAATGGCAATCAAGAAAGAGCCTCGAGACTTTTGCTTTGACTCTGGTGAGTGTCCCGTTCCCTAGAGAAAATTCATTTTGGGTTTGCAGAGTCTGTCAGGCAGCTATGGCTCAGCTTCTTGAGAGTTGCCCGGGTGAGGCCATGGAATGTTTGATGTGTGCTTGCATAGGCCTGTGACTTTTAACATTGTTTAGTGAGGTGTACAGGATCAAAAGCATGCACACACACCTCGAACCTTTGCATACAAAAAAGAGACACTTCTGTACTTCTGCCTAGGGACATTCCTTAGGTGCAGCATTATTTATAAATTATACATTGCATTTAGGGCTGAGTGAGATATAGAATATTCACAAAATATTTTGTAATGTTTTTGCTAATGATAAATTGTTACAATATTTTGTGAATATCGCAATTATTTAAATTGGCTTTTTATTTGCACACTACATAAAGAGTGCATCATTATACTATTTTCAAGATCCTCCAGGGCTGCACAATTAAACAATGTGAATATGCGAAAATTAAACTGCAAAAGGCTGTGATTTAAATGAATACAAGGTCTGTGTGCTTCAGAGCGAACGAATGATGTGCAGTTCTGTGTGCACACACGGGGCTCTGATATACTTTTTTTCTGGTTTCATAGAGAAAACATATTGGTTTTCACATGCGGTATGAAAGCAAAGCGCTGCAGTTTCACACATTTGTGCAATAACAAACAGTTGTAATTGCTACAAATTATTTTATTCATCTAAAAACCTAGAGAGTATCAAATAAAAAGAAATAACAGCATTTCACCAGATTTGTAATGAGGAACATTGCCAAAAATACACAATGTACAGTGTTCCGCCAAAATAAAAGATCCTTGTCAAGTAAATAGAACAGAAAATGAAACAACTGAATAAAACAATCTAATCTTCAAAATCCTCACAATAATATATAATTCAGTATTATATTATATTCAACTTGGTTCTAAAATTTTTTTAGTTATGTTGTAGTTTTTGCAAATTCTGTTCATTTACAAAAATGTTTTAGTCCAAAATCTGTAGGTAAATACTACTTTTTATTAGGCTACTATGTGTCATTGTATATGGGTGCATGTATATGAAAATTATTGTGTATCATCTTCCTTGTGTTTTATTTTATTGCATTTGCTATTTTTAACTAGTTTTTACTTTATACATTTAATATTATTAATCTATTCGGCTACAATGGCTATTTGAATGAATGGTGGTTACTCTGATGTAGAAAACGCATTTAAGCCATTTCAGAGCTTATATGATTTTATATCATATTTCATGTGATTTTCTTTTGTCTATGGAATACAAACAGGGATGGTAGGCAGAATATTATTCTCACTATAATATTATTCTCAATATTATAGTCACCATTCACATTCATTGCCATTTTTTTCCCTATGCAATGAAAGTGAAGGATGGCTGAGGCTTTGAAATTTCTGCCTTAAATTTCCATAGACCAAAGAAAGTTAACAACATAAATTACGGCAGAAAAAAGTTTAGTGATCCTATTTGAGGCAGTTTTACATAAGTCCAATTGGCTAATAATTTATGCTGTAAGAAATAAAAGCTTAAAACATCTATAAAGGGTAAACTCCTCTTCTGCTCTAGCTGGTCTTTGTATTTCTGATCCATATGTTGTACCATACGTTGTGCACTCCTTCAAGATTGTACTATCCCTCTAGGTTTATGATTGCCGTCTAGTGACGTAATGCCAAATCCTCCATTCTTATAAATGCGTATGTCACGTATCACATTTGCATGGGGGCGGATGAACGGGATCTTTTCATCTGTACAGCAGCCTGACAGATGATGCATCTGATGCAATTAATAAGGATCACATGATCTGAGAAAGAGAGGAAAGGGGCGGAGTGTCCTTCTGAATCATCAGGACACACAAGGACAGATAAAACTTGATTGTCATGGTCTAGTATCTCGACACAGTGCCTAATCCTATTTGGCGACTCAGTAGACTCACTTCTAATGCTGTATGTTTCTTTGTTGTGTTGATCTGAGCTTAGCCAGTGCTACCAGATGTATGGTGTCAGATATTTACAGCCCAGCTGTTCCATCAGGGTTTGTTTTAAAAGGGTCAGAATCAATGTGGTTGATCATCTTACCTCTTTGTGCTTCCTTAAACATCTGTTCATATGCCAAATTCATATGCCAAAAAGTACTTTTCCCATTCTTAACCTCAATTCTGAAAAATTTAATATTCTATAAAAAAATCCAGCCTTAGCATTTTAAATGAATTTGGTGAATAAATGCAATTTTGCTTTGAACACAATGTTTATCTTTTCAATTCAGAGTTTCTCCTATCACCGAAAAAAATTCCTTGTGTATGTGAGAATACTTGGCAAGAAAGCTCATTCTGACTCTGATTTTCAATAGTGCTTTTTTTTTGTTGCTTTTTTTCCATGTTTCACAGAAGTGCCTAAGTGTCAATCTTCATTTGGGAGGGCAGCAAGCTTCTACCAAAACCATGAGAGTAAGTGACCGATTTATTGATGAAAATTATACCTCACTGCAGCTCCAGAAAACGAATGTAATTTCTTAATCTCTCTCCCTCTGCTTGTAGACTTCACATTTGACCGAGATCAGCAATTGTATTACGATGACACCTGCGTGGTTCCAGAGAGACTTGAAGGTAAGATTTCACAATAGGTCATGTCACACATGATTTCACAATGGGTCACATACAACTCTTAGTGGTTTCCAGATGTCTCATTGAGGTTAATGGCCAAACCAGCTCAATGTGATTGATAGGTTCAATGTCAAGTGATCCATCTTTATTGTTCAAACTTTGCACCCTCCTCTTTTAACAGATCTAGTATGGGGGTGCTAACTGAACAGTGTCCATATTAGCCACATTTGTGTTAGAATTTTTCATCTGCTTGCTCACGCAGCTCTGGGCAAACTCTAATCCTCATAATTTTTGTTCCTGACAGGCAAGGTAAAGCAAGAGACCTCTGTGTATCGTGATGGTCCACCTTACCAGCGCCGTGGCTCCCTCCAGCTTTGGCAGTTCTTGGTCACGCTCCTGGATGATCCTGCCAATGGGCATTTCATTGCCTGGACAGGACGTGGAATGGAGTTCAAACTTATTGAGCCAGAGGAGGTCAGTTTTTTTTTTTTTTTTTTTTTTTTTTTTTTTTCCCCTCTGTCTCTTCAAGCACACTCTCCATTTCCATTAGTTCACGGTATGTTCTTGAAAAGTCACTGAAATGACAATCCTCTTCTGTTTTTTTTAGGTGGCCCGACGCTGGGGCATCCAAAAGAACAGGCCAGCCATGAACTACGACAAGCTGAGTCGCTCACTGCGCTACTATTATGAGAAAGGGATCATGCAGAAGGTAAAGGCAGGTTCACATTTAGTTTCCTCTCTATGCTCCACTCATAATGACAAGCCAGTCCAGTTTTCCAGTTCTATGGAAACCTCTTAGATGTTCTAACTTTTTTTCTCAGGTTGCTGGTGAGAGATATGTGTACAAATTTGTGTGTGATCCAGAGGCCCTATTCTCCATGGCGTTCCCAGACAACCAGAGGCCCAACCTTAAAGCAGACCCTGATGGCCTGCCTGGAGTTGATGATGACACCCTTCCATTGACACATTATGATGAGGCTTCTTACTTGGTAGAGGGTGGAGAGCAGTGTGTTGCTGGGATGTCTTTTCCTGATGGTTACGTGTACTGACCTGCGACTCTGAGAGCCTGACCAGAACACATCTGTCCCCATTGCCAGAATTCCTTCAGATCTGATGCCCACTTCCAGATTAACCCTAGTATAAAATAAAATGAGGAGAAATCTGCAAGCCACCTTTTCTCTCGCGTCCATCCATGAGAAGGGTGTCAAGGAGGTGAGGAAAGGCCAGTTCCTAGTGCTTAAACCTTCCTTGTGGCATACAGTCACTGCTGCAGAGAAGAGGAGTTTACACTGGAGCTGACTGGTGCTGAAAGACTGACAGATCTCATTGCAAGAATTGTAGCAATTCTGTTTTTGACAATCTTTTTTTTTTTTTTTTAAGAAATTGGTTACAAATTATTAAGAGACATCCTAACAAAACCCTTAAATTCAGCACTATTTAATAGTTGCTTTTTTTGGTCCCAATTAATTTTGTTACTTCCAAATCATGTAGATAAGAAGTCAAAAGGGCTTTGTTTTGCGAGGTGAAAAAATAAACAGTTGTTTCATCCGATTTAGAAAAAGCTGGCTTTTATACAACAATTTTTGTTATACTTAATGTGGACAGCTTTAATTATGCTGAGGATTCCTACAGATCTATGCTTTCATTTTTGTATCATTGGTTTGGTTTTGTTCTGAATCGTTTGTCAAATGTTGTTTTTATATTAACTCTTATTTTCATGCTGGTTAACCCAAGATTTGTTAATGTGTACCTAAGTTAAACCAGAGGCACTCCTCCTTTTTTTTTTTTTTGTCGATTGCACGGGACTGTTAACCCATCGTATATGTATTTCCGTATGCCTATTGCTATTTATTAAAAAAAAAAAAAATTCAGCCCAAAAATCCAAAATTGGAATATAGAGTTGATATAATTTTTTTAATTGACATTCAAAAAATTCATTAAAAAAAGGGATGCACTAGTAAGAATTTCTCCATGAGGACTCTGAAGTGTAAATAAAGTTCAAAAAGTATTTAGCATTTTTTATTCTTTCTGGTTAGAATTATTTTTATTTTTTGCTAGAGTTTTAGATTTGTATGCATCAAGCAGGAGTTTTCAGAGCCTTGCATGCAATAAGGTAAAAAATTCAAGCCAATCTCAAGTTGACAACAGACCACTGCTTCCTTTTGCATGATGTACTCAACGATCAGCTGTCCACTTACATATCGCTCTAAGCTGGACAAAAAGAAGAAATTGTGGAGTTCTCTGCATTTTTTTTTTTTTTTTTTTAAAGATGAACTTATATATTTTTGCAAAATCTGCATTTATTTGATTTTATTGTATAAGCTGTGTAGTTCTGCCTGTAACCGATACTGTATGTATGTTTTAAATGGATATCTGCGTTGCAGCAACTGCACACCAGTGGTTACCGGACACCTTTTCCTGGTGGGTTCGAGAGCAGTGCCTTTTAAAATGAGAGGTGCAGCTTATTCATTAACAGTTTCTCATGGAATGAGGGGCTTGTCTCAACCTCCACCACAGAAGGTTTGTCTGCACTTGTACAGGCTTAACATTGTCCTCTCACAATGTGTACCTTACACTGCTGAGTTTATAATCTGTACTGGGTACAATAAACTGTCCTTCTGCTTCACTTGCACTCTGGTGGTTCAAATTTTCTTCTTTCATGTTTCACATGGAAAAATGGAACTTGGTCCAAAATGTTTTAGCTACTATTATTTGTAAAGATATTTTTTATGTGAGAAACATAAAGCCCTTCTTGGATGAGCTGGTAGATAATGGCTGGCAATTGCTTTCATGCACTGAATCTGAAACTGTATTCAGTATTGATCGTCCTCTATTCAGTTAAAGGCGTTTTGCTGTCCCAGGGGCTGCGCTGCCCTTTTATCCGAGCTTTAGCTGGTTAGCTGATGTGTGTGTCTGCTCATATGTTCATGCTATGATTATTTAATCACTTTTTAGCTTCGTACGGCTGGGTTAGCAACCTGTCCGAGACCATACCTTGCACTTATGTCAAAACATCCACAACTTAAATGATTTATCCAAACACATTTATGACCTTTTATATTGTTTGCGCACACTACTGTGCCCTAACGTTTTTGTTAAAGCTGCATAAATACATTAATGTCTAGTTGGGATCAAATATTTCAAATAAAAGGACATCATTTACCAGTTTAATGTCTAGCATGGTACATTGACTGTTCAGGCACACTTGAGCCTCAACAGCTAGATGGCTGGTCGTAATTTGAGAAGTGCACTATAATTTCCTATGTCGATAGCTTGACCAGACCTGATCCATATCCTGAAACTTGATTCTTACAATAAGAGTGCAAATCTCAAGCATTTATAACTGCACAGAAAACACTGCATATGCAATTTAGTTTAAATAAGCCTTTTTAATTATATGTGCTTAGTCTAATCTCAGACCTCTCCACCGCACTGAAACATTTGACTTGCCTTTATGAAATTCAACCAGCAAATGAAAATGGAGATGATCCATTTGAGGCTAATCCAATGTTTGATCACCGTGGCAAAATTCCTTTCCCTTTTCTGTTCAAGAAAGCCACTTAACCTTTGAACCCACCTACTTCACTGTAAATAACCCTTCAGTCAACACAATAATTGTATTTCTTGCCAACTGGAATAATAACTGACTCTTGCAACAAGCAATTTATGTCTTCATGCAAAATAGTTAATGGGTTGTTCAATCAACATATATTTTGTGGTATGCTAATGACTGTTTTAGTGAAGTATTGATTCCACTTAGCAAAAGTGGATTTCACTTAGCAAACGGGCAGCTAGTGTATACCGTTTGCTTAGGCTATGTCTTTTAGTAATGGAGCTCAAGGTGTGATGACATAATTTATTTTCCGTGGTAAGCAGCTCTCTATCTGTTGAGAAACAGACAATGGAGAAATGAAATGTGATATAGTCCTCTAATGAATAACCTTTCCCACTTATTGCCTGACCTTTCTTTAGTTCCAAATAATGATCATTCCAAGCAAACCAATATCATTTGGTTCATTTATTTAAATTATATTGACATGTTTGGAATGATCAGTTAATTTCCATGTATTCATTTATTGACATTTTTTTGCATTGTTCTAAAATCAATTTAAATGAACAGCAAAAATATTATACTGTAGCATATTAATTGGTAACACTATACAATAAGGTTTAATATGTTAACATTACATAATGTATTGTTCATTAACATGATCAATATATACCTACAAGGCAATATTGATTAAATAGCTTTAAATAAATATAATTAAAAATTAAAAGTTAACCAAGTCAAATAAATGCTGTAAAAGTATTGTTCATTGTTAGTTTGTGTTAACTATTTTGTAAACCAATGGCGACATAAACAACCATATTGTAAAGTGTTACTGGTTAATTAAGAAGGCCACAACAGGGGAAACGTGCACCTACACGTAGGCCTACTTGCTTTTTAATATTTCACAGATTAATTGTATATAAGTAAAGTAAGATACAGCAAAACACTATCAGCAGGGAAACAACGCAAACGTCATGGGCCATGGTACAGTGATTTGGTCATAAAACAGCTTTATTTATAAAGGCATAGACTATTTAAGTGATTTTTTTGGATCTAGATAGAAAATGTTATCCTTATTATGACTTTGCCTAGACATAACTTTTCTGTTGTTTATGAGGAATTAATTATTGTAAAATGTCATATCTGGTGGTCATGTTCAATTAATGAGAAATCATTTATCATTTGGAGAGATTATGAAGACTGAACATGAGTTTTTAGTGGATGGTATAAGTATCTATGAACAAAAATGCAGTAAAAAGCTAATTAGAAATGTTTTTCATTTAAGAAAATGAATCACCCCCAGGGGATTTAGTTTTTATTCACTAATAGAAAATATTAAATGGAAAAAAGAATGGATTCTGCCATATAATTTCTGTTCTGAAATAAAGTCAGAGAAGTACACATTAAAAACTTACATACAATATATCCTACTAATGACATCATCTATAAATTTGGAATTATTTACATTTAAATTACAACTTTGTGGTGAATCTTGAGTCAGTAAACCATCGTATCTCAATGTGTCCCCTTACTTTAAAATTTTGGGTTGATTTAACTAATGTGTAGTGGCTAGAGCACAGGGCTGCTAATCAGAAGGTCGCTGGTTCGAACCCCACGGCCACCACCATTGTGCCCTTGAGCAAGGCACTTAACTCCAGGTTGCTATGGGGGGATTGTCCCTGTAATAAGGGCTCTGCAAGTCGCTTTGGATAAAAGCGTCTGCTAAATGCATAAATGTAAATGTAACTGAAAACTGTTAATGAATAAGCTGCACATCTCATTTTAAAACACACTACTCTCGAATCCACCAGGAAAGGGTGTCCGGCAACCACTAGTGTACAGTCACTGCAACCCAGGTATCAATATAAATGTTTAATTAAATGTTTTGTTTTAAAAACTATGCATAAGTTTGCTTTAACATTATTTGATATAATATGTTACTTTTTTCATGTTATCAAAACATAGAATATACACTGTAGGTAATGTGATTATATTATTGGAAAAATATTGTATTCATAAATGCAAATTCTCATCAGATGTACCCAAGTTCGAGATTTTTATGCATGACTTTGCTTGTTTAATATTGGCCTTCAGAATAGTGAACAACAAAAAAGTATGTAAAGTAACTCTATGATGAATTACTAAACACATCTTAATGTATCTACATATTATTTCCGTTCTTTATTCTTGCTGGACATTAATTCTTTTGCTTCTGTCATCCTCTGTATTATTGACATTCTGCAAATGTAATCAAATAAATAAACGGCATTATCTCTTTGAAAGTGATGAAGTGAGTTCACGCATCGTGCTCAGTGTGCCCTCTAGTGGACACAGACAGACTAACAACTTCATTTACGAATCAAATTCACCGGCGGGAACTGCAAACTAGACCTTTGGGAATATATATAATTATAGGTAACTATTTCTCAAAATGTATATTAACTAACAACTAAATAGCCAGCCGTTGACAGGTTGAATTTCAGTATCAGAGAAGCTCTAACTTAAGGAAATGGTAGTTACTGGTAGTTAGCCAGTATAAGGCTAGCCAAATTTGATTAATTTTCAACTTACAGATCGATAAACAGAGGGCATTTCGTAACGGCAACTGGAGGACTCGGGAGATTTCACTTTATGATTTGTACTAAAGTATTGTTTTTTATATCTATGAATACTCTTACGAGACAGCTACTTTCCAAACTGATTTTAACCAACCGCTGATAGCTGTCAGCTCAGTGCAGTAGTGAACGTTCAAATGGCTATTCAAAATAATTTACTTAATAACTATTATGTATTATAGTTATTGTAATTTATAATAAAACATATTAAAATAATTGTTTTAATGTATTATATTTAATGTATAATTAATAATATTATTGTATTTTTTTCTTTCGTTCCGAATACACGTGTAAATGTATAAAACGTCATCAGATCATTTTATATATTACTGACTGTTATTGTTCCTTTTCCCTATCATTCCGCTTTTTACGTGTCAATCTATCAGACATTTTTCACCAGGCGGTTATTTGGCGCCTGCTGCTCTTCAAACGTCGCGCGCAGTTGCAGCCTCGCGTAAGGAGAGAACGCATGAACAGAGTTGGAGATTCGCTAAGGTCTATCATCAATAAAAAACACACAAATATAGCCTAACCCACTTCTTCTCGAATAGGATATTTTAAAGTTGCAATCGAGGTCCATTCACCACGTCGTGTGTCTTTCAGAACATGTGGTTTCCTCCACCTGTTGTGGTACCGTTTGAGACGCATTCAAACACTTGTGAAGATAGTTCTGCCAGAACGATGTGGCACATAATTCCCTTTGACCAACGCTCGTTTTTTGCAGTGAATCAGACGGTTGGTAAGTTACACAGTCAAACCAAATGGTAAATCATAGCCTTTTATCAGCGTTTCTCCTGTTGAAATTAAATTGTGTGCTCACCAAGTTGACAATGGACAACTTTTGTTTTAGAGCTTTAATTAGTGTTGATTATTTTAAAATACTGGTACTGGTCATATAATTAGAATATCATCAAAAAGTTGATTTATTTCAGTAATTCCATTCAAAAAGTGAAACTTGGATATTATATTCATTCATTACACACAGACTGATATATTTCAAATGTTTATTTCATTTAATTGTGATGATTAAAACGGACAACTAATGAAAATCCCAAATGCAGTATCTCTGAAAATTAGAATATTACTTAAGACCAATACAAAAAAAGGATTTTTAGAAATTTTGGCCTACTGAAAAGTATGAACATGAAAAGTATGAGCATGTTCAGTACTTAGTTGGGGCTCCTTTTTTTCTGAATTACTGCAGCAATGTGGCGTGGCATGGAGTCGATCAGTCTGTGGCACTGCTCAGGTGTTATGAGAGCCCAGGTTGCTCTGATAGTGGCCTTCAGCTCTTCTGCATTGTTGGGTCTGGCGTATCGCATCTTCCTCTTCACAATACCCCATATATTTTTTATAGGGTTAAGGTCAGGCAAGTTTGCTGGCCAATTAAGAACAGGGATACCATGGTCCTTAAACCAGGTACTGGTAGCTTTGGCACTGTGTGCAGGTGCCAAGTCCTGTTGGAAAATGAAATCTGCATCTCCATAAAATTGGTCAGCAGCAGGAAGCATGAAGTGCTCTAAAACTTCCTGGTAGACGGCTGCGTTGACCTTGGACCTCAGAAAACACAGTGGACCAACACCAGCAGATGACATGGCACCCCAAACCATCACTGACTGTGGAAACTTTACACTGGACTTCAAGCAACGTGGATTCTGTTGCTCTCCTCTCTTCCTCCAGACTCTAGGACCTTGATTTCCAAAGGAAATGCAAAATTTACTTTCATCAGAGAACATAATTTTGGACCACTCAGCAGCAGTCCAGTCCTTTTTGTCTTTAGCCCAGGTGAGACGCTTCTGACGCTGTGTCTTGTTCAAGAGTGGCTTGACACAAGGAATGCGACAGCTGAAACCCATGTCTTGCATACGTCTGTGCGTGGTGGTTCTTGAAGCACTGACTCCAGCTGCAGTCCACTCTTTGTGAATCTCCCCCACATTTTTGAATGGGTTTTGTTTCACAATCCTCTCCAGGGTGCGGTTATCCCTATTGCTTTTACACTTTTTTCTACCACATCTTTTTCTTCCCTTTGCCTCTCTATTAATGTGCTTGGACACAGAGCTCTGTGAACAGCCAGCCTCTTTAGCAATGACCTTTTGTGTCTTGCCCTCCTTGTGCAAGATGTCAATGGTCATCTTTTGGACAGCTGTCAAGTCAGCAGTCTTCCCCATGATTGTGTAGCCTACAGAACTAGACTGAGTGTGGCACCAGGTGTCTTCAATATTGAACCTTTTCACAATATTCAAATTTTCTGAGATACTGATTTTGGGGTTTTCATTAGTTAATAATAAATTTTATTTGTAATGCGCCTTTCTCAGACTCAAAGCGCTAGTTGTCAGTTATAATCACATTTGAAATATATCAGTCTGTGTGGAATGAATGTATACATTATACAAATTTCACTTTTTGAATGGAATTACTGAAATAAATCTACTTTTTGATGATATTCTAATTATATGACCAGCACCAGTACTCGAAGGAGAGAAAAAAAAAACTGTTAATCTCATGAAGAAATTTTCAAAAACCTGTTCGTTTACATATATATATATATATGGGGGATTTCATTGTACAATGAAAATAAATATTTTTTTATAAAAATAAATAAATGGATTTCATATATATATATATATATATATATATATATATATATATATATATATATATATATATATATATATATATATTACACACTCATACGCTCACCTAAAGGATTATTAGGAACACCTGTTTAATTTCTCATTAATGCAATTATCTAATCAACCAATCACATGGCAGTTGCTTCAATGCATTTAGGGGTGTGGTCCTGGTCAAGACAATCTCCTGAACTCCAAACTGAATGTCAGAATGGGAAAGAAAGGTGATTTAAGCAATTTTGAGCATGGCATGGTTGTTGGTGCCAGACGGGCCGGTCTGAGTATTTCACAATCTGCTCAGTTACTGGGATTTTCACGCACAGCCATTTCTAGGGTTTACAAAGAATGGTGTGAAAAGGGAAAAAACATCCAGTATGCGGCAGTCCTGTGGGCGAAAATGCCTTGTTGATGCTAGAGGTCAGAGGAGAATGGGCCGACTGATTCAAGCTGATAGAAGAGCAACTTTGACTGAAATAACCACTCGTTACAACCGAGGTATGCAGCAAATCATTTGTGAAGCCACAACACGCACAACCTTGAGGCGGATGGGCTACAACAGCAGAAGACCCCACCGGGTACCACTCATCTCCACTACAAATAGGAAAAAGAGGCTACAATTTGCAAGAGCTCACCAAAATTGGACAGTTGAAGACTGGAAAAATGTTGCCTGGTCTGATGAGTCTCGATTTCTGTTGAGACATTCAGATGGTAGAGTCAGAATTTGGCGTAAACAGAATGAGAACATGGATCCATCATGCCTTGTTACCACTGTGCAGGCTGGTGGTGGTGGTGTAATGGTGTGGGGGATGTTTTCTTGGCACACTTTAGGCCCCTTAGTGCCAATTGGGCATCGTTTAAATGCCACGGCCTACTTGAGCATTGTTTCTGACCATGTCCATCCCTTTATGGCCACCATGTACCCATCCTCTGATGGCTACTTCCAGCAGGATAATGCACCATGTCACAAAGCTTGAATCATTTCAAATTGGTTTCTTGAACATGACAATGAGTTCACTGTACTAAAATGCCCCCCCCAGTCACCAGATCTCAACCCAATAGAGCATCTTTGGGATGTGGTGGAACGGGAGCTTCGTGCCCTGGATGTGCATCCCACAAATCTCCATCAACTGCAAGATGCTATCCTATCAATATGGGCCAACATTTCTAAAGAATGCTTTCAGCACCTGAGGCAGTTCTGAAGGCGAAAGGGGGTCAAACACAGTATTAGTATGGTATTCCTAATAATCCTTTAGGTGTGTGTGTGTGTGTGTGTATGTGTGTATATATATATATATATATATATATATATATATATATATATATATATATATATATATATATATATATATATATATATATATATGAGAAATCCATTTATTATTTTATATTTGACCCTGTCTAAAATCAATTGTACAATGAAATTGTATTGTTGCATAATAACATGCATAAAAGTATGCCAAGGGCATGGTGAGCATCCTTACAGAAACATAAATACATCTCACAGACATTATACAGATAAAAATAACATACTTCTAATCAGAGTTATAAGAAATGCAAATGTCATTAAGCCCCATCACATGAACATAATAGCACATGGTTAGGGTAGCAAAGCTATATTTTGCCAAATTAGCCAGTTTCTGTGTTTGTGGTCTTTTGATTCTGTGGCTGAATTTCTTGCAAATTTCTTAAGGCTTTCGTAACGATCCACCGAATGCTGAGGATGGAAGGAAGTTTATGTTGAACAGGTAATAGAATGGTTAACTTGATTGCCTTGTTACAAAACAAGTTTTGTGTTATATAACTTTGTTATATTATTGTTAGTTTTACAGTTATATTAAACAGATACATAGTGATGTATGGATTTAAGAAACTGAACTTATGTCAGTTCATGATAATATTTTTTATTGTCTCTTGCTTAATGGCATAGTTCACCCAAAAATGAAAGTCTGTCATTATTTACTCACCCTCATGTTGCTTCAAAACCCAAATTACTTTTTGTTCTGTGGAGCACAAATGGAAATGTTTTTCACTCCGAGCCAAAAAGAAGTTCTAAACAGCTGAGCAACAACATACTGCTCAGGAACATTCAGAAACGGCCACGCTGCTGGGGAAGGTGTTTAGAGATACATTTAAATATGACAACGTTCAAGATTACATGTAAAATATCAACTATTGTAACATTAATATGCGTTATCATTGACTTGCCTCATCATGCCTCATTCTATGAATATAATTTGCATGAGATCAGTAATAGAAGCTGTTTTAACCACTTAATAATTTAAAAGTTAAATATATGCAGTAGATAAGGTGTAGTTTGTAATGTTTGCCTTTTGTAAACATGGCACTAAAAACTATAATCCATATGCAGTCATAAAATGTGCAGATTGCACTCATACTACTGCAAAGATGGGTGTATAAAAGAGAGTTAATGGGTACAATACAGACAAAAAATTATGTAAGGCTTATTTTACTTTGGGCAGATGTTTGAATGGCTTTTGGTTGTAGATGGTGCATGGGTGAAACAGCAATTCAAACAAAAGAATGAATGGGTACTTATAGTATTTGAGTAGATTTGATTACTTTTGTAGACTAAACAAAAATTTGCATGACATGTTCTTGAAAATGTCTCTACTCAAATGATGCAGGTAAATTTGTACCAGCTCACTATTAAAGCTGCACACCATTGAGTTCATGTTGACTAATCTTAACTGACTAAATGGAATTAGTTGTCTGCCTCAAAGTAGGTGGACCTCCAGGTCACACCTACCAATGACCTAGACCAATGGCAGTAAGTTGTTTAGCAGCTGTTAAGAAGTTTTTTTGAACGTTCACTTTGGCGAGCTGTTACGAACCACCGTAAACAACGTAGATTTGGACAGATTTTGTTCTAAATGACATCTCACTTTTGAATCACACACGATTTGAATCAGTAGCCACTTTTTCACCATGGTGCTACGGCTGGGGAAAATTACGATATATAATGTGGTGACAATTTAAAGTGTCAAATGATAGAGATTTTGCTATATTTTGTAGGGCTGCACAATTAATCTAAAAACTAACTGCGATTATGATTATGGCTGCCACGAATATGTAATGGTGAAAACTGACGATTACGGCATTCAATTTAAGTCCGCTCCGGTTGCGTCAATGGTTCTGTTTACAATCGCACAAACTCTGTAAATTAAATAACCATTTTCGATCAAAGTGCCACCACTGTGACAAATATGAAGCTAAATATGATCTAACGGTGATCTTGCATGACAAGATCATCATTGAAGATCTAAAGGGACACCCAAACTGAAGCACTGGGCATTTGCCTAATTTATGTCACGTAATTTAATCTTTTAATCAACATTAATAATGGTGATTAAAATATTAAGGGAAATAATCTGCAATTATGATTTTTGTCAGAATTGTGCAGCTCTAGTATGGTGTATGTCGTGATATGTAAATATCCATGTGTGCAGCGAGGGCCTATCTATCAGTTGGCAGGGCTTCACGTGAGACAGAATATTTAAGAAACATGGATAGTGTTTTTATGGCATTCAAAAGATTTCAGCAGCTGTCCAAGCAAATTAATTTACATTCGTCTTGCATTTGGCACTTCATTAGTGCTTAATAGGCTTGTCATCTGCCACATACATCTGTGTTTAATGAGTGTCGCATGTACATTCTCTGGAGAATGCAAGTGCGCGTGAGTCCAGCAGGATTCTTGATATTTACAGGCGAGAAAAGAGTGGGATCACTCGTGCCACTTTCTAATTATTGACCCAGAAAAAACCCTCAGAAAAGAAACCCTCCACAGAATGGGACGGCACCCGAACAAGTCAGGAAAATGAAGAGGAGCTTGTTATTAAAACAGGTGCAACATTGGGGGCCTGGGTAGCTCAGCGAGTATTGACGATGACTAACACCCCATGAGTCACAAATTCAAATCCAGGGCATGCTGAGTGACTCCTGCCAGGTCTCCTAAGCTACTAAATTGGCTCGGTTCCTAGGGAGGCTAGAGTCACATGGGGTAACCTCCTCGTGGTCATGATTAAGGGTTCTTGCTCTCAATGGGTATGTGGCAAGTTGTGCATGGATCTCAGAGAGTAGCATGAGCCCTCACGTGATAAAATGTGCGGATTGACGGTCTCAGAAACTGAGACAACTGGGACTTGTCCTCCACCACCTGGATTGAGGTGAGTAACCGTGCCACCACGAGGACCTACTAAGTAGTGGGAATTGGGCATTACAAATTGGGAGAAAAGGTGTTAAAAAAAATTATAATTCCAGAAAATATGAGGAACAAGGTGATTAAAATACATCAGTCTGGGAAGGGTTGAAAAGCTATTTCAAAAGCTCTGGGACTCCAAAAAACCACAGTGAGAGCCATTATCTCCAAATGGAGAAAACTTGGCACAGTAGTGAACCTTCCCAGAAGTGGCCGACCTTACAAAATTCCTCCAAGAGCACAGCGACGACTGATCCAGGAAATCACTAAAAAGCCATGGTCAACATCCAAGGAACTGCAGGCCTCTCGCATCACTAAAGGTCCCTGTTCATGACTCCACTATCATAAAGACACTGGCCAAAAATGCCATCCATGAAAGAGTGGTGAGGCGAAAGTCACTGCTAACCCAGAACAATAAGGCGCATATGAAGAAGAGTCAAAAGTGGAACTTTTTGGAAGACAAGTGTCCTGTTGCATCTGATATAAATCAAACATAGAATTCCACAAAAAGAACATCATACCACAGCCTTATGAAAGACCGATCTCCAGTTAACGAGAGTGTTTGTTGCAGTTGTTGCTGCTACAAGTGGCACATCCAGCTATGAAGTTTTAGAGGGCAGTTAGTTTTTCACATGGTATAGGTGTTGGATAACGTTTCTGCTTAAAAAATACACACATACACATACACATATATATATATATATATATATATATATATATATATATACTACACTACCGGTCAAACGTTTTGGGTCACTTACTCATTCTTTATTATTATTTTTCACATTTAAGGATAAAAACTAAAATAAATCCCAAATAAATGAAACCTATTATTTTTAAGCATATTCAAAGTGGCCACCCTTTGCATAGAATTTATAGAAACATACTCTTGACATTTTCTCAACCAGCTTCTTGAGGTATTACTCAGGGATGCTTTTTAAACAGTATTGAAGGAGTTCCCATCAATATTGGCCACTTATTAGCTGCTTTTCTTTATTATTCGGCCCAAGTCATCCCTTTTTATTTAAACTTTTTTGTAATGAAATTAATATGTTGGCACAATTATATTTTTGTCTACAAAACTAATTTCAAACATTTAAGCATACACCTTCAAATCAAAAGGTTTTTAAGATCGTGAGAAACATTTTAGTCAAGTGACCACAAACTTTTGAATGGCAATGTATATTTGAAAACTGTATTTTGTGTTTACTCGGGTTGCCTTTCAACCAAGGAGGCAAATACTTTTTCAAAGCACTGTAGGCATTACAATATTGTTTTTTAATTCAGTATATTAACGATTTGTATTTATTATACAAAAATGTATAATATCATGATATATATAATTATCGTGAGATAAAATTACTCTTTATGATAAAAAATTTTGGTCATATCGCTCACCCCTACATCAGGCCAAGCGGTACTTGTTGCAGAACTATGCCATTCTGTATTGATCTGGGCTTGTTGGCATTGTTAGTTTTCTTTATCCACTGTGGTGCTGCAAAATCAGGATTAGAATAGATTGGCAAAGTAACCAGTCATCTTGAACACATGCTAACCATGCTGAGAATTCCGGGCCAGGAACATTTTGTAATCAAACCGCACCGAACAGTGCTTAAATGGTAATGCTACTGGAAACAGTACTCACGACGCTCAAAACCATTTGGTCCAAAGGTGAAAAAGCACTTCAATGTACTTTGAACTAACACTGTACCTGCTTATATTATAGGTCATTGTTTGAGCTTCTCTGGGTAAATCATTTCCTGGAGCTCACTGATCCAAAGCTACTTGGATGGTACCTTGCCTTACCAGTGGAGGACAGGGCATCAATACAACGTAAATAATTTAGCCAATAATAATTGAAAATATATGGGCAAGAAGTAACAACGTTTTGTTTTCTCATCTACAGGAGATGGAGGGTTTTTGCAGTTTTTAAAGAGACACCCTGCACTCGATATAGCCAGAAAGTTTGTTTACATAAAACGTTAGTTCAGTTGGTAAAATATTACAGATGTTTCTGCTGTCAGACCAAACATTATATATACTGTGTGTCAATAATGTTTTTCAATTTAGATCAAATCAGAGGAAACCTCATTGCCCCTAAAACAACTCCTACATCAACTGAAATGTCATCAAACCTCAACAAGTAGGACCTTAATTTTAAGTTTCTATTTAAAGTATCAAGAATGCAGTCTTTCTGGGGCTGCATTAATCATACTGTTAACCAAACTGTTTATAATAGTGCTCCTTATAAATAAATATTTGATGGCCTCATTAATGATAAACTCACTCCATAATATGTTATGTGATTGTGTTACAGGTCAAGGTACCCTAAGTTTTATGGTGTGTCTCAGTGTCAAAACTGTGGAACCAGTTGTTCATTTGGTATCAAGAAGTGTAGCCGTTGTGGTATACATATTACAATTTCAGAGGAGTCAGGTGAGAGGTGATGTTCAATTCATGACATACCGTATGCTTACGAAAAATCACCTGCAACTAGTGCACCGTTTTGTTTTTTACTTGTTGAAGATGAAAGACAACTTGAGCTCCTCCCAAACAGAGTGAGAGAAGAGCTGAATGTCATTACTGCCAAAAGTGGTGTTTCAGAGACGGATCTTCAGAATACCTCAGCTAGAATCTCCCAGAGATCTTATCATGGTCCTCCTCCTACCCATAAATCAGTGTGCAATCCCCAGACTCAGTGCCTGTCTCAGCTGTGGGAGGAAGTAGAGAAAAGTAAGGACACTAAACACTTTAAGGACAATTCAGCCCAGGCAAGCTTCTCCCTTGATATGGAGCTGGAAATGCAGAGACTGGCTCAGAAGAATGACTATACCCAAAGTCACCAATCACATGTGGAATTGGAATGTGATGCAGATCAGGAAACACAGCCAGAATACTACAGTTTCAGTAGCTTTGGATTAGACCACAATGAATGGAGTGAAAACAGCCAGAACATGGAGGCAGGCTACAATGACTCAATAATGGCCACCAAAGGCAGTACAGAACCCTCAGAAATGACCATGGCCAGTGCTGCAAACTCCACTGATGGTTTCTCTAGTTTCTGCAACTCTTTCGAGCTGGCTGATGATTCAGGAGACCATTATGAGGGTCTAAAAAATAAGAATGTGTTAAGAACTGGCCAACAGATTGAGGAAAATCACAGAGAGATCAATGTAGGGTCTGCACTCAAATCCACTTCAAGTGTACAATGCGTTGCTTCTTGTGCTCCTGCCTTTTCGAACCAAACAGTGGATGCGTGTGGTGATTTCAGGGCCTGTTTTACATCTACATGTGCAACAGAAGTTTGTCAGCTCTCCCAAGAGATAGCCTGCAGAGATGTTGCCACTGACACAGAGCCACTTACTGTCAGCTATGAGAAAGACACACAGACCATGCAAAAGTCCATATCTGAAAAAAGTACCATTACTGAGATCTACATGTCTGACTTGGATATTCTGACAGAGGTATCATTTTCAACTTATAAAGGGAATGCTTGAGTCTTTTCAAATGAGCTTTGTATAATGTGGTAAAATCTGACTCGTAGGAATTCTTACAACTAAAGGAGATGGAGAAGGAACTGAAACAGCTGAAGAATAGAAGGGCAAGGTAATGTGTTTAACATATTTTCAGACCCCTCTCTACCAAAGTCATTCCTTCATACTGTAGAAATACAATAAGTGGCTAGTTTAAGCTGTGTTCTGAATGGAATGCAAGCATGCTTTTTACTGAATACTGTGCAATATACATGTATACTGGACACTTGCCTAGTATGCTATAAAAAAAAATCCACAATGCATATAGTCAAATTTTTTAACAGCAATGTATTGTACCATGATACACCTTTGTTAGTTCATGCAAGCAAAAAATTACCCAAAAATGTCTTAACTTTTGGCAGATTAATTAAATCCAGAAAGATATTATAAATATTTAAAAACAAAATGGTTGATAGACTTCCGGGGGTCCACATAAATGACGAATTGTGCATAAAACATAGGATACCAACCATTAAAACAAAAATAAATAAAAATGCAATAATAATTACTTCCGGTTCGTTTGTCACTCTGAAATTTGAATAATCAAGTCATGCCCATTGCATTGTGGGATATATACACTCACCTAAAGGATTATTAGGAACACCATACTAATACTGTGTTTGACCCCCTTTCACCTTCAGAACTGCCTTAATTCTACGTGGCATTGATTCAACAAGGTGCTGAAAGCATTCTTTAGAAATGTTGGCCCATATTGATAGGATAGCATCTTGCAGTTGATGGAGATTTGTGGGATGTACATCCAGGGCACGAAGCTCCCGTTCCACCACATCCCAAAAATGCTCTATTGGGTTGAGATCTGGTGACTGTGGGGGCCATTTTAGTACAGTGAACTCATTGTCATGTTCAAGAAACCAATTTGAAATGATTCGAGCTTTGTGACATGGTGCATTATCCTGCTGGAAGTAGCCATCAGAGGATGGGTACATGGTGGCCATAAAGGGATGGACATGGTCAGAAACAATGCTCAGGTAGGCCGTGGCATTTAAAAGATGCCCAATTGGCACTAAGGGGCCTAAAGTGTGCCAAGAAAACATCCCCCACACCATTACACCACCACCACCATCCTGCACAGTGGTAACAAGGCATGATGGATCCATGTTCTCATTCTGTTTACGCCAAATTCTGACGCTACCATCTGAATGTCTCAACAGAAATCGAGACTCATCAGACCAGGCAACATTTTTTCCAGTCTTCAACTGTCCAGTTTTGGTGAGCTCTTGCAAATTGTAGCCTCTTTCCTATTTGTAGTGGAGATGAGTGGTACCCGGTGGAGTCTTCTGCTGTTGTAGCCCATCCGCCTCAAGGTTGTGCGTGTTGTGGCTTCACAAATGATTTGCTGCATACCTCGGTTGTAACAAGTGATTATTTCAGTCAAAGTTGCTCTTCTATCAGCTTGAATCAGTCGGCCCATTCTCCTCTGACCTCTAGCATCAACAAGGCATTTTCGCCCACAGGACTGCCGCATACTGGATGTTTTTTCCCTTTTCACACCATTCTTTGTAAACCCTTGAAATGGCTGTGCGTGAAAATCCCAGTAACTGAGCAGATTGTGAAATACTCAGACCGGCCCGTCTGGCACCAACAACCATGCCACGCTCAAAATTGCTTAAATCACCTTTCTTTCCCATTCTGACATTCAGTTTGGAGTTCAGGAGATTGTCTTGACCAGGACCACACCCCTAAATGCATTGAAGCAACTGCCATGTGATTGGTTGATTAAATAATTGCATTAATGAGAAATTGAACAGGTGTTCCTAATAATCCTTTAGGTGAGTGTATAATGGTATGCTATTCAGAACATAGCTAGAGTTTTTATTTAGGCTAGTACATATTTTTAAATGTCCATTTAGAAGTATCTAGTCGAGTTGCATGTGCATGTCTTCTCAGGCCCAGTTCTGACTTTGCTGAAAAGGGTGGTGTTGACCCATGCCGCAGAGTTTGTTGGTTTGACTGTAGCTTGCGGGCGAGACAGGCAGAGCTGCATCTTTTGGCCCTTCAGTTCCTCATGTGCCAACAGCACTGCTTGAGATGTTACTTCACCTCCCCGCTGGGTGAAAGTCCTCATCAGGGGTAAGAGAGAGATTAGGAAGGAGCAAAAATCCTCAAAATGTTAAGTAAATAGTCAACTTTTCTTAATGCTGTTAAATTTGTATTACGACCGTTGAATCTAATGGTTATAAAGCATCCTGTCTTGATTTAATTTCACTGTAAAAATAAATAAATAAAAATTGGATGTTCCTCAGGACTGAGGCACTGCCTGACATCATGACAGAAATGTTGAATACACTAGAGAAGGATTATCATGAGATGAGGAGGCAGATTCTGGCAGGTATTCCTCTGGATCACCTTAAGCCCCTGTCGATAGACTCTGAAAAGATCATCACTGGAACATACTACAGCCCAGCATCGGTATGACAGTTCTTTAAATATTTGTCTCAAAAGATTTGGGAATTTATTAAAGTATTAGTGGTAATTATTATTCTCTTGTTTTAGGTCCTTAAGGCCCATATAGGCTTATTTGGCTGCGAAGAAAGGTAGGTGGTCATGAAATCTATCAAATAAACGTTATTGAACATAAGTGTTTTCATAAAATGGATGGTTCTGTCACTGGATGCTGATTAGTCAATACAGCTTTCCACCTGTGCTAAAATGCACGATACTGAATACTTACAACTGTGACGGAAACACTCGTGCACCTAGCTATTGTAAATATGAATGCACAGCAGCACCCATATAATAACGTTCTGCTATTGTTTCCTATGACTAAATTAGCGAATGATGCTGCCAATGATTTTGCTTCTGTGGAATATTCTGTGTTCAATACAATTTATGGTATTATGCCATTGTTGATAACCACCAAAATGTGTTAAAAGCATAACTCTGGGTTACAGTGAGGCACTTACAATGGAAGTGAATGGGGCCAAACCGTAAATGTTAAAATACTGCTGTTGTTTCAGAAGTGAAGCCACAAGATATAAACAATTTGCATGTTAACGTGTTTTTAGTGTGATACAATTGGCATACTAACCTTTTCTGTGTAAGGTTATATCTAATTTGACAACTTTGTTGCCATGATGACATATTACTGTAAACCTTGTAATTCTGCAAAAACACAGAAAAACTTTATAGCTCAAATAGCACACAAGTTTTAGAATTAATGCAATATAAAATTATAAGCTGCTTTTAATTTAACCTCATCGCTAGAAGTTATGCATAATTTAATTTAATCGGACTGATCTCAGTTCAGGACACTCTGGGCATTAAAGGGTTAAATTTCGACCCACTGAGTTATGTGACAAAACAACATGGCGCTGATCACAGCAGAGTTTGTGTTTAGGAGAAACGTCAACAATTAAATCTTGTAAGAAAGCTCATTAAGCTTTTACATTGAAACCTGTTTGAGTCAAAAGACTACAGTCTCAGGATTCATCCGATATGCCATTTTGAAAATGCCATCAGTTAGTCGTGAAACAGCATGCTTTTAAATACAATGACTACAGACCAGGACTATAGGGCTGTATTTCCCTTAGAAATCCTATATTCACTGCATTATCACATTGAGAATCAATAGGTGCACTCAAAAGGTTGAAAATTTTGCTTTCAAAGGCTGTATATGGAGTTGGGATGAAAATAAGATGCATTTCAAATTGTTCTGAGACCAGTGCAGACAGATAGCACAATGGATGTTAAGTCATTAACTTAATGGGAGCATCTAATAGCTTTCTACGCAGTTAAATGCATACACTCCAAACTTGCAAAAGTTCAGTTTCAAGCTGCAGATGATGTTTTAACCACTTGTTTGGCAGACATGGGACAATGGTAATTGGTACATGCGTAAATTCAGAATTTATAATGTATAATTTTATTTTAATATGGTTGGCAGTGATTGGACAATGCTGGGCATTACTTTGAATTAGAATTAATTATGCTAATTTCTGATTGGTAAAATGCTTTAGCATTGGCTATCACTTGTTTATTTAACATTGAGATTTTGCTTCCAAAGTATAAAAAAAACATTGTAAGCAAGTCAAATAATTTTTATATCTAATAGTTTTTTATTTGTGCTTTTCCCAGTACACGTTGTTCCAAAGCAGCTTTACAGAAAATCAGCAGTAATGTCTAACATTTTAAAAACATTAATAACCAACACTCCTGGAAACTTAATAAACAATCTGATAAAAATCTGACTTTCTATAGCTTGGAATTATTTAAAACTTATTCCCAATGTCCCCATATGAGGACATAAGTTTTTAGGAAAACAATTGCTCCTCAAAAAAAAAAAATAATAATAAGCTTAACTATATAATTATAATTTGTTTTAAAGAAAATGTGTTGTCTTTAATATTTTTATGAACATTTGTGTCCTTTTAATATTTTTAAGTAATAATTTTATATAGGCAATTAGATACTCAAGGCTCTGCTATATATATATAATAACAGTCTCTTGTACATTATTGCTTAAATATATGGCCTCATGTTCAGAAATGCAAAATATTCTGTAATTCTATACAGTGCTCTTGCAAATGTGGTGGATGAAGAACGTAAATCGATGAGGGCACCTTTTAATCCAGTCACTGACACCACTCAGGTAGATATATTTTTGTATTGGATCAGGAATTGTAACTGCAGTATTTTTTTTTTTTTTTCTGTTAAATTAAGACCAGCCGTGTGCATATGTCCTCTTTTGCTACTGAATAGGATGAACCCCAAGATGACAGCAGCAAGAAAGACAGAGCTGTGGTCATCCTGAACAAGCAGCCATTTGCCTTCAGTAAGATGTAGCCTTGTACAATTCACAGATTAAAATTTAAAAAACAAAGACAAATTAATTTTCAAGAGTGTTCTGTGTTTTTGCTATGGTAGTTGCCATCAAGGATCTAAATTGCAGTGAAACTTGGTTTGATGCTGAGGAGGAACTTGGGTCTCCCAATCAAGATGGAAAGATGAAGAAACAGAGAGAGGAGAGGGAAAATATAAACTACAAAATGAACCAAAAAGGTAGCAGTTATTGAAATATTGAATGACAAGGACATCTGATGAATCTCCTTTTCAACAATGCTCTTAAGTTCTGAATTTAAAAAAGTGCTGATGCAAACTGGCTGAGTTTTAGTTAGATGACTAATCTTTGTTTCTACTTCAAAGGGACTGATGAGAATGAATCAAACGAAAGCTCACTCTTGTGTGTTACTTGTTTGCCAAGTAATTTAACTGAGGTAAGGTCCAATAAAGATGATGTGTGTACTGTAAGTGAAACCTCTCCAGTTTAGTTATTGGCCTCTAGAGGGCAGCAACAGCCACTAATATTTTTTTTATTTTCTGTAGCATGAAGTTCTGCTGTGGTTTGAGAAGTATAATGCCACAAATGTTTGCATCTCCACTTTCAGCAACAATATCCGGTAATTATTCTCTTGTTGTTTTTTTTTTTTTAACTTGCTCATTTGGTGCAAAGGCTGAGACTCGTAAGTGGTTCAAGGTTGTAATGTATTAATCAACACTATCACTATTTTATTGGGCTACATGTATTCAATATAATTTCTGAGCACATTCTCAGCTTATATTTGATAAAGGAATGTTTTTTTTTTTTAACAACATGACACCTTTACCCCTTAGCTTGACAGTTGTTGTACTCAAAAGAATCTTAGTAAATGCTATCAACTGTGTGAATGCACTAAGTGGGTGAAATGTTGTATTTTAACTACAATTATTGTGTGTAAAAAATAAAATAAAAATAAAAACATTTTTAAAAACAAGTTAAATGGGGCAGTTTCCTGAAGTTTAAAACATGGGCATATTGCATGCAATACCAGTAGGCTTATATCCACCTTGCTGATACATATAGTAGTATGCTTGCAGCCCAAACCCAAGTTGTAATGGACACCATTATTAAATTGACAGCTGCAGTTGTGTGGCTGCACTGTCAATGTTTTAAATTGTAGTTATTTCTTTACATGGCTCTGATATTTATATAATTTTTTTTATTTTCAAACAATTATAGAGTATAATAAACTGTTTTAATATCTATGCGTATTTAGGGCAGCTATTGTTTGTCTCAAGAACCCAATTGATGCCAAGGCAGCTGTGAAGGATCTAAATGGGTGCTGCCTCCAAGGTCACACTGTTCAAGTACAACTCTGTGGGCATGCCTCAGCTGATCCTAAGCTAAGTGATCAGTCTCACAACACCTCAGAAACCTGTAAAACAGAACCTCCAGGTGATAGACCAAAAATGAAGAGTGTTTTACATTACAAGTCATCACAAAGAGTAAGTATGAAGTTGCAGCAGGCATTTTGGACAGCGTTCTATGTCCAAAAAAAGTTAATTAACTATTTTAGGAAGTTTTTATTAGGATATGCATTGTTTAAAATGCAGTTTACCAGGTTATAATTTAGAGGTAGACATGTTTTTGTTCTTTTTATAATTACAACTTATTTAAGTGGTTTGTTATAACAGATATTATATTATCTGTTCTGAACATCTGTCACTCTTTTGCTTTGACTTAGGGACCGCGCTGTAGTGTGGACAGGTTGACCAATGTATGCGACTCACCCACAGCCTCTGGCACCTGTGTGCCACAGCATTACGCCACCATGGGAAGCTATGACACAATCATGGCCAGCCTGGCAGAGCTCCACCCAAACATAAGCCGCCAGAGGATAATAGATGCCATGCTGGAACTGCGGGCCAACCATCAGGGCTGTCTCAGTGGCCTCCCATTGAGATCTATAGTGGACATGACCTCAGAGCTGCTCACAAAGACCTCTATGCCCAAATGTATTTGAATTTGAGTTTGAGCAGCATTTAAGGGGATGGTTCAACCAAAATTTTTTTTTACATAATTCACTCACCCTCATTCCTCCCCATATTTGTATGAGTTTTATTTCTTCTGCTGAACACAATGAACATTTTTAGAAGAACATCTATGCTCTTTTGGTCCATACAATGTGTGTAAATGGTGACCAAAACTTTGAAGCTTCAAAGGCACATAATGGCTTCATAAAACGTATCCATCCACTCCAGTGGTTAATCCATGTCTTCATAAGTGATATGATAGATATGAGTGAGGAAAAAGATAAATATTTAAGTCCTTTTTTACTTTAAATACTTCTCCCAGCCCAGTAAGTGGTGATATTCATGAAGAATGCAAATCACCAAAACAAAACCTATCTAACACTCTTAGAATAGAAGAGTGCTTGGGAAAGTGACAGTGGACAGTTATAATTAAAAAGAACTTAAATATTGGTCTGTTTCTCACCCACACCTATCCTCTAACTTCTGAAGACATGGATTTAACCACTGGAGTTATATGGGTTTGTTTTATGAAGCCATTATGTGCCTTTGGAGCTTCAACATTTCGCTCACCATTCACACACATTGTATGGACCAACAGAGCTGAGATGCTCCTCTAAAAGTCATTGTTTTGCAGAAGAAAAAGTCATACACATCTGGGATGGCATGAGGATTAGTAGATAATGAGTGCATTTTTATTTTTGGGGTGAACTGTTCTTTTTAAAGACTGACCAGTTGAGTTGTGTTCAGGTGTCAGTTCCATTTCAGGCACTTGCGTTTCTGCCTTTTATGCTTTGTACAACCTTATGGTTCCAATTCATTATTTGTGACACTTCTTTCTCTGAGTGAACTCACATCTTGCAAATGGACAAATTATTAAAGTTGAATTTGATTTCAGATGTCCTTGACACTGTTCAGGTTTTCATCAGTACTGTTATCAGAATGATGAAAACTTCATATATGTTTATATAATAAACAAGTTCCTTTTGTGTTGCTTGAATAAAGCTTTCCTGGAATGACTTGAGTGGAAGCCCAATCTCATTAGATAGTCACACATTGTTTAATGAAAAAAATTAAGCCACGTTTTAAGGGTCCCCTGCGTAAACCTTTTATGTCATTTAATTGGTCTTTTATGACCTAGAAGATCATATGGCATTCCGTTGAGTGCATGTCCGCTCAGTTAAACCCATAGACACTATTCTTTGAGCTAACTAATCATTGTCTACGTATGGCAGCTCTTTAGGGCTGGGAATCGATTCCGAGGTGTTGGGATTCAAGAATCGACTCATTCCTTTCGGGGAAACCGGTTGATATTTTCGGACTGTTTATTTCCTCGACCACTGACTGAACTACATTTCAGAAGCCCAATAGCACTAATGCACTTTACAAAAGGATTAGGAAAAAT
The DNA here is from genome assembly GCA_032164185.1 of Moxostoma hubbsi. Taxonomy (NCBI): domain Eukaryota; kingdom Metazoa; phylum Chordata; class Actinopteri; order Cypriniformes; family Catostomidae; genus Moxostoma; species Moxostoma hubbsi. Next base: position 22,716,754 of record JAVLUX010000011.1, on the reverse strand, counting down.
TGCTATCCTAACGCTCATCAACCTGGTTGAGTATTTTTTTAGTCCGTCAGCACCTGTAAATCCACTTCGTTTGTTCACTTGTATGAAGTAATCACACAAGCCCTTCAACATATCTGCTTTCCAGACCTGTATAGTCTACCGGTGTTTTCCTTTGGATACAAATTTTAATAAACATGTCAAATTTGTGACAGTAAATTGGCAACTTCCCGTATGTTACAACACAAGTTTACAACAAGGAGGTTGCAGACTTGAGTTAGCTTCCCAGTTCACATGAATCAGTATGGTGAAGTTTAATTGATCAATGTGCTGCATTTATCAAAGCGAGAATCTAACGCTTCTCTACTCGCCCTCGACATTTTTAGTGTTTTAAAACCTTTTGCATATATATATATATATATATTATTTTTTCGTTAGCCTAAATTTTACACAATTTTATATTTAAAAAAATATATAGATTTTATGAAATCAAATAGTAATAATAAAAAAGTAAATACACGTTGTAAAATGTATTAAATAAACCAGTACAGAATCCTGGATTAAACGAGACGGCCTTCATAGGACAAACGGAAACGTAGCATGGTTGCTATGACAGCACGCCACTCTTTAACAAGCGTGAGCGCTTTGAGTGAGACGGTAACAAAGTGTCTGTAGAAAGGAATGTATGATGTAAATTTTAGGAGAGTTATAATGATCTAAAGAGAAAAGAAAATAGATTTTACATGTACTTTTAGTCTAAAACTTTATTTTAATTCTATATTAATATAATAATATATAATATACTCTGCACCCTTCTACTGAGGTACTTCAACTTGGGGATGAACATTTCTTGCGTTTGAACATCATATTTACGGGCAAATTGGCGTCATTTTTTTTTAGACATTTCCGTTGAAGCAAAAAATTGTGGGTTGTGGTGCCCACAAAGGATACACCTCATGCATCCTCAGAATTCCCGTGAAAGAAGGCCGCATTCGAAGTGTCCTTCTCGCTTTTATAAAACGAGACAGCTTCGATGACGTATGCGGCCGACAAATGCGACCTCTGTAGGTCGCATCCTTCAAAATGAGACACAGCCACTGTGGAACAGGTGGTCATCACTGATCTAATATATATATATATATATATATATATATATATATATATATATATATATATATATATTCCACTTTTGTGGAATATATATATATAAGATCAAAAAGGAAAGGCTAAGATCAAAAAGGAAAGAATTGACTTAAATTATCTTCCATTAATTGATAAATTACCCAAGAAATGTAATGCTTCGTTTATTAGAGATTTATCTTTGACTGAATATTGCTATCAAAGGCTGAGGGTTTGTCAATATTAGCTTATACAGCAATGGTTTTAGATGCTCCAAAGTTAATTATTAGGCAAGTTAATAAGAAAATGTATTATTTTATTTGAAAGAATAGGCCACATTACTTAAATAGAGGTATATTAGGTCATCTATTTCATCAAGGTGGTTTAAATGCAATTGACTTTGACGTTTCTAATACTATCTTTAAAATTAAAGGGATTCAGAATTGTATCAAATCTAATAACAAATTGTGGTATTATGCTACCAAATTTAGATTTTAACAAAATTGGCGGTATTAAGTTTCTCCTCAGTTGCAACTTTGATATTAATAAAATCCCCATTAAACTGTCTAACTTTCATAGACAAGCTTTGTTATACTGGTTGCTGGTGTACACACACAATTTCTCTCCCCACAGGAGATTTGGAATAATAAAAATATTAAATATAATATTTTTTTAAGGAGATTTCTGGATCTGATATTACTTTGGAAATTATTGTTGTTATAATTATTATTTTTTAAAATATACGATAAGCCTTTAGAATTTTTTATTTATTTATTTATTTATTTTTTATTTCTTAATTTGTTTATTATTTTAGGGAACTATCATATTCATAAATGTCGATGGTCAAAAAATACACCTATTTTGTACAATTTAAGTTTGAGCTTTGTCAGTATCTTAAAGTATTGGAGGGTGTTAGGAACACCAAAGCAAAAAAGACTATAGATTGTTGTAAAGCCTTGAAAATGTATCCTTTTTAAGGACCTTTGTATTTATTTTGTAATTAGAGATATGGATTGTATTTAAATACCCTATGTATATAGTTCTTCTAATTACAAAAAAAAAAAAAAAAAAAAAAAAAAAGAGCTGAAAGGCTACTATCGCTGCTATATGGTGCTGTAAGATTGACAACGAGTGTTTGAAATGGGTACTGCAGTCCAAATTCAAAATATTGGACAGTTGTCTACCCCGCCCAGACTCGAAGCTTATGCGGGTTGCCAGAATGAGCCATTTTAGCATATGTTTTAAATGATTTCTGGGCTTTAAGCTGTCTCCATTTTCCAAAGGCATCTCCAATATTTATCCTTGTTTTACTACGCCTCTTGTCATTGGTTTTTAGATGGATGGCGAGGATTTTTAGGTCAGGTGGAATCTGTTATCTCTGATCCAGTTTGTTTACTGGCTTACATGGCTGCAGCAGAGTGTTGTTTGCCTGCAAACTTGTTCAAACTGGCAACCCGGCGGTGTCGAAATACTATTGGTGAGTGGGAAGTGGGCGGGATCCCACGGGCCAAAAAATAAACAGAAATTCCGGCCCGGAACAGCAACTTCAAAGTAGAACATACTGACTGTAGCATTGTTATCAGAGAAGCCAGTTTTCAATATAGCTAATTCTCTAATGACATATTATGGTCATTTTATGATTTAGGACAGTATAAATATTACATCACACTTAAGTATCAACGATTCAGATTAAGTGTTTATAGTAACAAAAAAATATGTTAATCAGATTTTAAACGTTTATAAAACAATTTGGATTTTCTACCTCAACATTACTTTGCCTCTTGTAATTTCACAGTGCCACAGCACGGTGAACTAAAGTGGTATATGTCCTTTCTGTAGTTTCCTCTAAATATGTTAGTGGCCATTCAAACCAAACGTGTTCTTGCTGTACAACAAAGCAAAGCAACGCATAAAAAACACAACTCGAGTGTCTCGAAACGCGCTTGGATGTGGCGCAATGGCCAAATACATCTGTCTAGCTCATGTTTACAGTAAAAGAGCGTAGACGGACACAAGTAGGCGTGTGAACGTCTTTTAATATCTCCCACCCCTATTCCGACATGCCCCGCCTTTCGCCTGATTACGCTGATGTAAATAGTCCGGCTTGGTAAATGACTTGCTCTTGATCTAATCGCAGAATGCTTTTAAAACTATTAACCAATCCTGGCGCAGGAGGCGGGACTTTTGGGGAAACGGCTTGAGAAACATGTCCCCGATATTTTCGCCTGTGGGTGGAGTTTAAACTAATACGAGGGACCCAACTGTTAAACTGCTGAAAACGAGAGGATGGCATCTTAACCGAGGACACACAACAGCCTGTTCTCGAAATTTTAAATGCCCCTCACGGCAAATAATTTGGACTTCATGGATATAAAGCTGTGTAAATTATTGCAATGGACCACCGCCAGTGTACGACAGTAACAATTACTTCGAGGGTGGATCATTGAGTTGCAGTTTTACGCCTCGGATTTCACCAATATGCAGTTTTTGCTTTGGAAATTAACTTCAATAATTTGTGTACCGCTGTGATATGAACAGGATGGACAAAGAGATGATTTAAGCAACTTGAAACCTAAAGAGAGGGGATTCACATTTATAATACAAACAGGTTGGCTCTTTATAATTGGACAAACCCTCCTTTAACTTTGAACGGGGTTTTAACTGCAAGGAATAATGTGGAAACTTTGGCCATTTACCTGCCACACTGCTCTCGTTTATATAGTCTTCGGAATATTTATTTACAGCGTCAAAGGTAAGAATAAACACGCTCCCTTCTCAGCGCAATGCTTAGTGAAACACGATGACATCTGGCCGGTATTTACCTTATTAAAAAGGCATACACATTTTAGTTTTGATGAAAGCAGCAATGATGTCTCACGTCTATGTCCTATCTCGCGCTTTTCTGAGCCATTCTGGAACTTGGGGTTGCGGAAGTGTGTCGTGATGTAGACATTTGGCCACAATATTGATTTCTCCTATGTTGACTTGCAGTGGATTTTCTTTGTTTTTAGGTCTTAATGTTTGCATGAGCGGTAGCGCCACGTCTTGTGAAGAATGTCTCATCATTCACCCGAGCTGCGCCTGGTGCGCACAAGAGGTAAGCACACGCCATTCCTCGGGACATTCTGCAAAGTGACTGATGCCTGATCTTTCAGTTAAGTTCTGTCTCTAAACATACTGAGCTGCCTATTTAGACAGCATTTTTGGGCATCATAGGTGCATTTAAATGCTGTCTATGTAGTCAGGCCATTATATATTTTAATTTTAATACACAGCTGTATTCATGTCTGTTGACAGTTTACTTGGAGCTAAGCACCTTTTCTTTTTTTCTGCAATTATAGGTTGGCTAATTTTTACTCAAATTGCAAATCACACTTATCTCTCTCTCTCTCTTTACCCCCCCCCCCCCCCCCCATTCAGGACTTTGGACAAGCAAGAACACTCACTTCACGATGTGACTTAAACCAGAATTTACTGAAAAGAGGCTGTGATTTACCTTTCATCGAAAATCCAAGGAGTGGCATCTCCCTTTTGAGGAGCAAACCCCTGAGTTCCAAAGGTTCTGGGTCGGCCCAGTATGATGTAATTCAGATATACCCACAGAAGATCTCGCTCACATTAAGACCCGGTATGCATCCACTGTGGAAGATTTGATATGTGACATTTAGGGGTATTCAGTGATGTAATGTCATAATTTTGATAAAATTAAGAGAATATCTAATAAAATGGTAAATTTGTGTTAAAGGAATAGTTCACCCAAAAATAAAAATTCTCTCATCAGTTATTCACCCTCATGGCATCCCAGATGTGTATGACTTTCTTTCTTCTTCAGAACACAAATTAAGATATTTTGAAGAACATCTCAACTCTGTAGGTCCATACAATACAAGTGAATGTGTGCCAACATTTTGAAGCTCCAAAATCCACATAAGGGCAACGTAAAGTAATAAATATGACTCCAGTGATTAAATTCATGTCTTCAGAAATTGGTGTTGGTGAGAAACAGATCAATATTTAAGTCCTTTTTTACTATAATTTCTCCTCCCTGCTACGGGAATCTTCACTTTTACGTTCTCCTTCTTCTGCTGGTGATTCACATTATTTATACATATCGACCCCTACTGGGTAGGGAGGAGAATTTATGATAAAAAAATACTTAAAATCTTTCCTGACTTTTTCTTGACCCACATAAATACATTTGTTCAGACACAATATGATGATTATTTGAGTGGTGGTGGCATAGTGGGCTAAAGCACATAACTGTCAATCATAAGGTTGCTGGTTCGATGCCCACAGCCACTTGTGTCCTTGAGCAAGGCACTTAACTCCAGGTTGCTCCGAGGGGATTGTCCCTGTAATAAGAGCACTGTAAGTCGCTTTGGATAAAAGCGTCTGCCAAATGCATAAATGTAAATGTTTTCAAAGTTGAAAATGTTGTTATTTTAAATGGCAGGAAAATTCTCAAGAATGTCTCAAGAATCAGAGAGTGAATAGATTATTATAAGATAAAAAAGTATCTATAGACATGTCACTGTTCTAAAATAATACGTTTATGAAATGTAATGTTCTCAATGGCTTTATTTCTTTCAGGTGACCAGACCTCATTTGAGGTACAAGTGCGTCCAGTTGAAGACTACCCCGTTGATTTGTACTACCTGATGGACCTCTCACTCTCTATGAAAGATGATCTAGACACAATCCGCAACCTGGGCACCAAACTGGCTGAGGAAATGAGGAAACTCACTAGTAACTTCCGCCTTGGGTTTGGCTCCTTTGTGGATAAGAACTTATCACCCTTTTCCTACACAGCCCCCAAGTACCAGGACAACCCTTGCAATGGGTAAGACTCATCAAACATCACAAAGGTGATGTCTGTCTCCCACAGGTCTGTGATGGACTGTAAAATGGTTTTGGATTAATATCTAAATGCAAATGCAAAAAGTCTGTTACACCTTTTGTATTTTAATGCCCTTTGTTATGCAATAGAAAGAGCTGAATGGAAGGAACAGCTGCTTGTTGGTGGAAAAATTCTAGGCACTACTTTCTTATCTAGGAAGTATATGTCTCTCTTAATTTCTTTCCCTTCTGTTATTAAAAGTGGCAATGCCTTGGTGCAACCTTAGGGGGGAATGTAACATCGGTAAGTCAAAAGCACTTGGCTTGTCATAATTCTGTTCTTGTTATGCAATGTCTTATGTGTAAATTGAATTTAGTTTATAGACAAAAAAATATATAACGGTTTATTTCACGTAAAAATACAAATTCTGCTATTATTTTCGCACTCTCATGTTGTTCCAAACCTTTATAGCTTACCTCCATGCAACACAAAAGGATATGTTAGGCAAAATGTTAGCCTTAAGTCAGCATTTACTTTCATAGTATGGAGAATAATATGCTTGGATCAACATGAGGGTGAGTCCATTTTTCAGAGTTGTCTTTTTAGGAAACTATGTTTTTATTATTATTAGTTTGTCCTTCAGTGACTCATGGTTGTCATGCTGATCCAATACAGGCTATTTGGAAATTGTGACTGAACAGATTGAGGTTACAAAGCCATTACAGCCCATCATGCATCAGTGATCATGCAGGTTATGCATTTAGTCCCTTTGAGCCCTCACTGTGCCACAGCAGAGATTATAAGGGCAAATGACATGTCCCTTGTTCTAAATCCAAAACATTGCAGTTTGAGTCACATCTATCTATAGAGAGAACGGTTGAATAGATTGGTTGAGCCAATGATGATGTGTCAGGCTGGCTGGTTTTGTTAGTATCCTGTAACATAACACTTAAAAATAGCATTTTTGTATTTTCTCTGACCTGTTTCTAAAATTTTACAGAATTGGGATATTAAAATGGTGCAATAAACAAACCAAGTGTCTTTCCTCTTGTATATGCATAGATGATGGATATCAGGAAAAATAGTTTTTCCTGATAAAATACAATATTTTATATCCTAATATATTGCAGATTTTTGTAGCCCCTCTTATATATATATATATATATATATATATATATATATATATATATATATATATAAATGTGTGCAGTAATTTAAGAACTAAAGTAACTTTCAGGAATGATAAAGCTATTTCTGTTTAAGCTCCTGATAATCAAAATTCCTCTCTGTCATTACAGATATAAGTTGTTCCCAAATTGTGTCCCTACATTTGGGTTCCGTCACCTCTTGTCTCTTACGGACAAAGTTGACAGTTTCAACGAAGAAGTGCAAAAGCAGATGGTGTCACGTAACAGGGATGCACCAGAGGGGGGGTTTGATGCCATTCTGCAGGCTGCTGTGTGCAAGGTAATCTGTCAATCAGGACTGGCATTTTACTGCTTCATCAGTAAGCTTCTTTGGCTCGTTCTCCCTAAAGAGACTGGAAACTGAAGACTGTCTACAAAAAACTAAAGAAAATACAGAATGTCTCATGAGACTTTAACTATCCTTTTTTTAGTGCTGTGCTATCTAACCCTTTTACAGAAGAGATACTGGTGGCTGAGTTCTGAAAGGGACCAACAAATATTGTGTGACATCATAGACTGTACACATATTTGCTTTGGCGTGAAAGGCACAATCACAACGTGCTTGAGAGAATTAAATTTGCACTGAATAAGAGAGGAAAGCCTTGGCCATTTATTCATAAAACAATGCTCTTATTTTAGTACCAGTTATTTTTTTGAGTCTTTTTCTAGGTTCTTGGTGAGACTAGTGAAAGCTTGTCTGTGTCAAATTTAAATATATATATATATATATATATATATATATATATATATATATATATTAAGCAATATCACATGAGCAATATGGCCCTACATCAGCACTGCTGTGATTCGGCCAGAGGCACGAGGCCGAGTGCCGTAGGTAATGACAGCAGTGCTGATTTAGGGAAATGTAGAAAGTCCGATAAGATGTAAGCAGCTTCAGTTTGTGTAATTAATCAGTCTGTTGTGCCTCTCAGCTGTGATGAGCCGTAATGCTGAAGTTGTTAGTTTAAAGTCGTTTAAAGCTATTTCCTAGCTTTAGTAGAAGTAATACAAGCGGTCATATAGTGCTGTATGTAAACACTGGCTGAAGCAGCATCACTTCACCTAACTGGCTCATATCACACATAAAAATTATCTTTTGCCACCACCTGCTGGCTAACATATGTAATGTAAAAAAGGAATACATGTAAAAAATAAAAAAAAAAGACAAACCATAGCTCTTAACAGATCTGCGCTGCTCTTACACTTTAGTTTAGAATGGCACGAACACAAGCGGAGTGATAAACACACCATGTCAGACCATCAGTGCTCATGGAACATCTCTCGTCCAATCAGATTCGAGGACCGGAACTAACAGTTGTGTGTGTGTGTGTGTGTATATATATATATATATATATATATATATATATATATATATATATATATATATATATATATGATAAACACATATTAATTTTGGGCTGATGTGAATCTATTTCTTGCATATGATGGTGAATTGGTGTGTTTTGGAAAAAAAGCCCACTGGTTACAGAATACTCTGTAACATTGTAACAACTTAATCTATTAATACCCATTATAAATGTTTAGTAAACAACAATAAACTACTACTAATAATTATTACAATAATTAACATAGAAATTACAATAACAATAAACCTGACTATATACAAAATGGAGATAAAGACTGGCATAAGTATGCATTTCATCTCATTGCGGCAGGAGAGGATTGGCTGGAGGAAGGAGGCCTATCATCTTCTTGTGTTTGCTACGGATGACATCCCACACTTGGCTTTGGATGGCAAGCTTGGTGGACTAGTGCATCCTCACGATGGACAATGTCACCTGAATGACAAGAATGAGTACAGTGCTTCAACCAAGATGGTAAGGAAAACACATTTTACCCTGCAAAACTCCTTCCTCTGTGTAATATAAGTGGCTTAAGTTACTCCAATTTTTGTGTAGACACGTGAGGACCATACTTTTTGTTTTGTTTTTTAAACATTTGATATTTGCTGAGCAGTATTAAGAAACCTTCCAAGGCTTAGTAGACTGGAGAAATGATAGTTGAAAATAGGGGTTTGTCATTGGTGAATCATGGGTAAATATGGAATTTTATTATAAATAAAAACATATAACAATTATTTCAAACAGTAATAATAAATTGCAATATTTCTAATGTTTTTGCAAGTGGTAAAGAAAAGCATCTTTAAAAAAAAAAAAAAAAAAAAAAGTCTTAGTGTTCTAAAACCTTTGAATGGTGGTGCATATTATAGAGGTATACCATAGATTATATCTCAGTAATCTTTTTCAAAACTGAACATTCTGAACACATCTTTTTTTTCTTTAAAACATAGCCAAATCTACTGTATATTTACTTTCATTTTAATGAATGGACATTTTCTGTCTGCCACGCTGAACCATGCCCCCAGCATTGCACATGTGTGTATGTCAAGACTGCCGAACAGACATTCTCGAAGAAGAATATCAGTACAAACGGCTCAGCATTTATTTGTGCACTAAATTACACATACTGCATGACTTATGTACTCGTGGATGATATTGTGAGCAAAAAAAAAATGTATATGTATATTTGTACATTCCTGTGTGTGAATTTGTGAATTTAGTGCATGTCGATCTGTTGCGTGCATGTGTGGATCATTGCCCTTGGGTTCCTGTGTGTATTTGTTGATCTGTTGCATGCATATGTTCAGGCCACACACGGTAGTCAACATTGCATGAAATACATCCACACATTTTGTGCAGAACCCGCATAGCTTTCGAAGGCTATTTAGTGGAGAAAAGATAGTCTTCATTCCCCTAACAAATGTAGCCAGTTTGAACAGAAATTCACGGACTCCAGCCCTGGTTATCAATGACTTCTTGCTTCATTCTATGAATATAATTTACACAAGATCATTAAAATAAGCAGTTTTAACTACTCGATGATTTAATATGCAGTAAATAATGTGTAATTTGTAATGTTTACTTTTTACATCCATGGTGCTAATGCGCTAACACTCTATATGTGGCCATAATATGTGCAGATTACTTTCAGAATGATGATGGGAATGTCTTAATTTGGGCAGATGTTTGAATAGCCATTGGCTGAAGATAGTACATGAGTGAAGCAGCATTTCAATCAATAGAATGAATGGGTGCTTAAGAGTATTTGAGTAGATTTGATTATTTTTTTGACTAATTAAACAATAAAATCGCATGTTCTTGGAAAATGTCTCAATGGGAACAATTTCTTTGGGAACTACAATTTCTTTGTGACATTCTTTTAGTAGAGTTAATGGCAAGCGCCTGTGCCGAGCTGCTGACAATGCACACAGATAATGATCACATCCGCTATTCAAGAAATTCTGGCCGCCACGCGGACTGGATTATGATGAAATTTACACCATGCATACTCTGCATGGCGTGATCCACAACGTGGACGTGCAAAGTATATTTTGACCTTAAGTCTTCAGAAGCCGAACTATATATTTGCTAGTAGCAAACCAAAATTTAAGTCATCATTCTCTGATAATTTTGCATTCCGTAGAAGTTTGCGTCTAACCCGTGTTCACGTAAAGAATTAAAAAATACGCTAAACTACTTTTATGTTTCTTGTACTATGAGAAGCATTATTCTGGAAGGAAACTTAAAGTTGTTTAGTCAAATGTCCTTAAAGGAATAGTTCACCCAAAAATTACAATTTGCTGAGAATTTACTCACCCTCGGGCCATCCAAGATGTATCTGTTTCTTTCTTCATCAAAACAGAGTTTAAGATATTTAGTATTTCATTTCAGGTCTCCTCCTTTAAACAATGCAAGTGAATGTACTCCATTTTTTGACAGTCCAAAATGCACATTTAGGGAGCATCAAAATAATACACTGTAATATATGGCGCTCAGACACAGGAATAGTGTTAAACCCGGAGGTTGTGTTTATTGAAAGAGAGTGTTAAGGAAAGGAGGAGTTTCAGAAGTGCGTGGAGCTTGGGCTGACTTCACTGGAGTGAATGAGCGTGGAGCTGGAGAATGAGCGCAGAGCTTGGACAAGCGTGGAGCTTGGGGTGACGTCACTGGAGTGAATGAGCGTGGAACTGGAGAGTGAGCGCAGAGCTTGGACGAGCGTGAAGCATGGGGTGATATCACTGGAGTGAATGAGCGCGGAGCTTGGACGATCGTTGAGCTACAGAGATAGTTGAGCTACAGAGATAGTTGAGCTACAGAGATCGTTGAACTTCCGAGATCGTTGAACTTCCGAGATCGTTGAGCTTCCGAGATCGTTGAGCTTCCGAGATCTCCGCTGGAGTAAAAGGAGCGAGGAGCTTGGGTTAGACAGGAACGAAGGAGCGTGGAGATAGGAGGATCGACAAAGGAGCGTGGAGACAGGAAAATCACAGAAACGAAGGAACGTGGAGATAGCCAGATCACAGGAACGAAGGAGTGAGTCTGTATACGATAAACCATTAACGATAAACGCTTAACGTTTAACGAGACCAGACCCAGAGTGAGGGGAGAACAGAGTATTTAAAGAGTGGAAAGGAAACAAGAGACAGGTGCAGGTGATTAGTGATAAGTGGAGAGGGAGCGTGGAGCATAAAAGCAAGGAAAGACAGGGAGATCTGTGACATACACATGACTCCAGTTGACAAATAAAGTTCTTCTGAACCCAAACGCTTTATTAATTTTAGAAACAAAACAATACTTCTATACTTTTTAACTACAAATGTTAGCTTCCATACATCTCTGTGACGCTCGTTCATGAGAGGGATGACGTAAGCTTGTTGGTAAAGTCACATGGTGAGGAGGCAGGAAACGTGTCATTGTTTACAAGAGATTGGCAGAAGTATAGAAGTTTAATTGTCTTTGCTGTAAGTGTATTATTCATTTGGTGTGTATCCTGGATGCATCAACCTTCAGGAACCCCAAAGGAAATGTACGCCAGGAAAAAATGTACTTTTCATCGATTGCATATACATGCAGTTAAATGATCATGAGCAGCTGAAGCTCTTGGATATCAGTACACCCCTACATTCTCTCATATATTTGAGGGTGTGCAGTGAATATTTTCAGACCATCGAAAGAAACAAAGGGTCGATATCCTTTGCCCGTGCTGTTGTTCCAGCGAACTAAGGTATGTGTGAAAACTTTGTCATTGTCACACCTCCCTCGTGCTCTGCACCTCCCTCAGCGCTCTTCTCCTCATCACCTGATTTCTAATTCACCACACCTGCACTCAGTTCACTCGCTCATCACTACCTGCATAAATAATTCCCCTTCACACCACTTTACTGTCAGGTCTCACACAAAGGACATTTGGTTTCACTAACTACAACTTGTGTGGCTTGTATTCCTGACAGTCATATAGACTATATATTTCTGCTAAAGAAAAAGAACAAGTAGATAATGCAACGACATTGCTCCGAAATAAAGGATGGTTATTTACTGCAGTATTATTTTTTTTTATTATTATTTTGAAATTATTTTTTATTTTACATTGTATTGAAATGGTTTTTAACTGTTTTGGTTTGTGAACAGCGCTTGGTCTGTGCAAGTTTCTCTTGTAAACAATGATGCACTTCCTGCCTCCTCCTCCTCCATGTGACGCGTGACCTTACCTATGAGCTTACGTCATCCCTCTCATGAGCGTGCATCACAGAGTTTGGGTTCAGAATAACTCTATTTGTCGACTGGAGTTGTGTGGATTATTTTGATGCTCCCTAAATGTGCATTTTGGACCATCAAAAAATGGAGTACATTCACTTGCATTGTTTAAAGAACGAGGCCTGAAATGAAATCCTAAAAATCTTAAACTCCATTTTGATGAAGAAAGAATCATCAGCAAATTATCATTTTTTTGGTGAAATATTCCTTTAAAGGTGAATTCAGTAACTTTATTCGTGTCATCTTGGACTTACAGTGACAGCTAGTTGTGAGGATGCAGCATCATTCAAAATCAATAGTTTTCAGTTACAGATGCCATTGTAGAAATTCACTATTCACAATCAACAATGATTAATTTAATCTAAGAGTGAAAGTGTCCAATAACAAGACGGTTACTGAGAATAAACAAGTTGTATTCAGCTGGTCATGTGATTCTAAAATGTCAGCCCCCATGAGGGAGCCCCTGCCCCATGTAGAATAAAACAGCATTTATAAGGTTACTGATATTACTAGAGTCCTCATCTCATGTGAGTGGTTTATACATATGTTTCAAAATTACAATTAACTTCATTAGGAGTAAAACTTTTTTTAATGGGAAAAAATTACTGAGAGCACCTTTAAAAATCTGATCATTGAGTCAAAAGCACTTTAATAGACTGTGCAAACTCCTTGGTTTCTCAGGCGCTTTTGCAGCAGAATTCCTGTAGCTATATATAGAGGAAATTATAATGGTAAACATGGTGGGGAATTAGAAGAGGGATGACTTCCTTTCACAAACTTCCTTGCTGAAATAGTGCTGCAGGAAGTTAAGGAATGAATGAGTTAATCTTACTGACATATGAACATCTCTCTGCAGGACTACCCTTCTCTAGCTCTACTTGGAGAGAAATTGGCTGAAAACAACATTTTTCTCATCTTTGCAGTGACCAAAAGGCACTATGTTCTTTATAAGGTACCTTATATCATAAGCTATTTTGCCAGATGTGTGTTGGGCTGTAATAACCAGTTGGTCTTGAACATATTTTGTTTCTGTTTTGTATTTAATGTGTTTTAAATAGACTTTTCCTCTGTTCTCATAAACTTTTTACCAATAGAACCTCACTGCATTGATTCCTGGGACTACTGTGGAAATTTTGGACCAAGACTCAAAAAATATCATACAGCTAATTGTCAATGCATATAATGTAAGTTGTTCTTATTAAAATTAATTAATTATTTTACTTATGCTTTTTTGTAGCGATATGTTCGAGGATGACAATTTTGCGAGGATGACATTTTCCCTTTTGTCCTTTACTAAGTAGAAATATCCTCGTGAACTTTGCAATGAGGTCTTGCAAAGACAATTAAGTGTCATGGGAAACCGCATCATAAGAAATCTAGTTAGAAAAATTAGGAGGATTTCTCAAATCATTTAAATAATTTGTTTAAAACTGAAGCCAAATTCTGACCAAATATCAAGCCTGATTTCTTTGAACTAGTTATACATCTTTCTGACTGTCCATTCACATCAGTATTTAATACATTGTGCCAGTGCTATGATTACTTTCACAGATATTACCTATTTTGTTTATGCTTTACGTTATAGTATGCAATTCATTTTTATGTTGAAAATTTGTCATTTTAGTTTTTAAAAGTATAAAACTAGTACAATTGTATGTCCCCTTTGGAACATGAACACATTTGAAACTGTTCTCAGTGAGTGTGTAATAATTCACCAATGACAATTGTGTTTTATGTTTGCCTTTTTCATTTCTGTTCATGAAGAACATCAGGTCAAAGGTTGAGCTGAGCGTGTGGGATCACCCTGAAGATCTCAGTCTGGCCTTCACTGCCACCTGCCAAGATGGCCAGCCCCTGACTGGCCTCCACAAGTGTTCTGACCTCAAAATTGGAGACACTGTTAGTACTTAATACTTCTGAAATCTTGCCATTACACTCAAAAATTGTTAACATTGACCACATCAGATCCTGTCTCTCTCTCTGCAGCCAAACAGTTTAATCTAATAAATCTAGCTAGGAGTTTATTTATTTAATTATTATTATTATTTGGATTAATCACACAAACTACTTTAAGAAATCTGTATCTTGTTGTTGCATGATACTAATAGTTAACTGAGGAGTAGGATGTTCCAAAATTTGCCCATGTCCAATGGTCTGAAAATGAAAGGGGCAGATTTTCTTTCACTATCCTTAAGGAAACGAAAGAGTGTGATGGAGAAAGACAGCAAAAGAGAGGTAATGGAAAGAATGCAAGAAGTTTATTTCAGCGCACAACTTGTTTGTCATTCCAATTTAAGGGCATTTTTTGGTGATTGCATAAGATTACTCATAAATTGATTCATATTAGTAATTGAAGCTGTAGAATTTGAGCCAGAAAGATGCATAACAGCTTTTAGGTGCCAAATTATCTAAAAAATAAAACCAGATGCAATGCCTTGCATTTCAAACAGTATCAAGGCATAAATTCTGGCCATTTGCAAATAGGTCTAAATGTAGAAACAAGTAATGCATGACAATGTATGTGTTGAAATGTTTGTATAGCTTACCGTGGTGTGCAGTCTCATGCCTTTAGTTAGTCTCAACCATTCTCTCTGTCTGGGAATCTAGTTAAAGATTAGAGAGCTATGGCAATCTGAAGTTTTAGGGAAGTAGACAACATCAGTACATCATAACTTGCATATTTTTGTTTTTATAAAATCAGACACACAAGTTGCCAAAAGTGCATGTATGAGTATTGGGCTGAATTATAATTGTCCATTCAACATCTCAGAATTCTGCTATTTTTAATGGTTATGTAATTACCTGTAGATCTGTAGAATTTTTGATTGTTCATTATTTGATTCTAAAGACTTTCCATACATTCTTAGGCAGTCATTGTAGAAGATCTAGAGAACTACATGGTACATGTCACCATGCAGTGAGCTGACCCTCAGCAAATTATCCAGAGCACTCCTGTTTCTCCTTTACCATTTCCTTTCTGCCTAACTGACTATAGAGAAGGGGGGGGGGGGTGTTTGGGGGTAGAACCGAATGTCCACAATGAATGAAGAAACCCAATTTTCACTTGCCAATCCAATAGACCTAGGGCCTTTTTGTCTCATCCATGTGGGAGTTTGTCACACTGTTCCCAATGCCAATCTTGCCTTTACAAAGGGGGGCACAACCCATACAGAATCCCATGTGTCAGTCACAGTCCCTCCGCAGGCTCTCTGAGGACTCTGGTGCTGCATTTCAGTTGCCTCATACAATAGTTTAGAGTTCTTTCTGGGTGAGGAGCTGTGGAAAAACACTGGCCTTAGATACAGAGACACTAGCTCAGATTATAAAGTTAAGTTTGGATTGCATTTAAAGAAGCATGATTCAGGCCCCCTGGGGACCACTAAAATGTCCCAAACATAACAGATAGATCTAATCCTATATTATGCTAGCTGGTGTCCCAGTTTACTTTTGGATAGACTCGGTTTGCCATGGATATATAAAGATTTTCTCACTGAAGTCCAAATGCAGGAACTATGTAATGCACATTTGCATTGCTGTTCTTGAATACTCTAATTTACATTTCTTGAAATTAATTGGTTTAATTTTAGTTTGCTTGTTGTGGGCTTTTTTGTACATGTAGAGTCAAAGGCAGTGATTCCTCTTGTATATCAATGCCATGTTCAATACCCAAATTTTAAATATAAAATTAACACATAAATAAATAATAACATTAGCTTTAACCGAGTATTACACTAAATGGATATTTCACTCAAAAATTAAATTTTTGTCATTTACTCATTAAAAATACTAAATTTAATTTTGACAGAACAATAGTGTTAGTCACCATTCACTTGTATTGTATGCTGGGAAAATATGCAATGACTAAGATGGTTAGTCCCTAACATTCTCCCTAACTAATAAATGTTTTATTTATTGTTGTGTTTTTTTATGTGGGAAAGAAAGTAATTCAGGTTTGAGTAAATGATGACATACAGCCCCCCTCTCCCCCCTTTAAGGTTTTGTTGCAACTGATCCCAGACCTTCAAGTCATCTTGTATTTGATTCTATTAGGTCTCGATACTGCTCTAAATTTGCCTTGTTGTTGTTAGTTTAACAACATAGTGTCATATTCCCACATTTGCCATTGCAAAATACTTTGCTTATCTGCCTAGCATGCAGTCAATTCTTCATGTGGACTTGTGGAGTTGTATTTTTGCTACCGGCAACCCGTCTCCATGTTAATACCTGCAGTTAGTATTATAGCATTCATAAAGCATGCTCAGACAGCAAGTCAGACTATGAAAACAAGCTCAGCCTACTGACCGAAAATCGTCCCATTCAGCACTTCTGAATGAAACGTCCCAGCCATCTATGCAAAGATGGTTTGGCTTTATCACATTTTTTGCTGCCATTCAATTCATGGTAAATATGCAAATAAATAGATTAATCATGGGTCATGATTAATTGACAATTCTTTCTTTGATTATTATTGATGCTTATTTTGAGAATTTTGTAGCATACAGTTTTGAACAATGAATTTGAATCAACATGCAATATTAGATTTTTAGCACAAGACATCCTTATATCTTTTCTGTTGCAGTGTTCTTCTAACCAATGGCATGTCCTCGTAACTCACATGTCTCCTTAATCCAATTCTGCAGTTTATTGCCTCATTAAGGAAATTCTTCTGTACTGTCCCAGCTTTCGCTCATTCCCTCCATCCTCATCTGTCCATGACCCAACACTTTCCCGCTCATTGGTGTTGATGTTTCTTTTTTTTCTTCTTTTTTGTAGCAACAGAATAATAAAGAGAACAATGCATACTGTCCACATTAAAAGCTAAAAGCTAGTTTGCATGCAAGTATCTTTCAAGGGCCCTTTCCACCCTGCATAGTTAAAAGTTAAAAAGTAAACTGGTACAGAAATATACAGTTTGGAATATTTGATCAATTGTCTTACTTGACTGCTGCCAAGTCTCTTCTACCACAAATTCTATTTTACACACAATGCCTATATATTTATATATTTCTTAAGGTCATACCACAGTTGTAGATAGACCAGTGCAATGAAGAATCCCCTACTTGCCACAAAACTAAGGACAAAACATAGTAACCTGACAGGTTTAACTTTTCGTTTGGTTTTGGGAGATATTTGAGCCTCCTATCTAGGCCTTCAACATCAGTATGACTCACTGTGGCCTGGTGTTCAGCTTTGTGGAAAGGCTTTGGACTCACTGATCTGAAATGCTACTTCAAAGCTTTCAAACTCAGCATGTTGGGCTTGTTCTCTCCCCTGGGTTGTTCTGAATCAAAAGCCAGCCAGGCTATGTGTTTCGGAGGTGTCGGGTTCTTTACAACTAAGGATCCACACATGAAGTTCTTCTGCGAAATGGTTTGATAAACAAGCCATTGTTTATCTTTTTCACATTTTATAGAAAGCAATTTTGCATTGAATGTTACATAAATCCAGTGCTCAATCTCAAATGGAAAATTACAGGATGGCTTTATCTTCAAGAACTGAGGTTCAAAAGGGATCTTACCAGAAATGAATACCATGTAGATTAGGTCTAAGATAGTAAAGTGTGGGTGAAGCATTTTATGTTTGAACTCCCCTCCTCTGGGCACTCATCATCAGCATGGAGTCTGTCTTTCTTCTGGTCTTTATGGTCTATGATAAATCTGACAAATGATCTACATCAGTTATCAAAGCTTCTGTTTCCTTTTTTCTTTTTGTGAGATAAGGTCATACATGTCATCAGGGGGCCACTCAGAGTTTTTAACTCTTCTTTGACCTCATTACCTTAAAGCTGAAGTGTGTAGCATCACCAAACAAAATTGCAAAAATTAACATGGTTTTCAAGTTGCTTTGTCGAACACTCCTCATGTCGATCAAACAAGCAGATAGTTCTGCTCCAAACTTTCGCCATTGGTCTATTTAATGTTGTTGTGTTGGGCTGGACGGGCCACTAAAAACAACAGAGCAATATTTATAGCACCAAAGAAACTGTACTTACAATTTTCAAGGAAATTAACCTATAGTTATGGTTTACTTTAAATGTCTCTAAATAAGCTGGGATTTTAAATAGTAATATAACATCAAAAAAATTACACTCTTCAGCTTTATTAGCTTTAGATGACCCCAAACCTAATAAACATTTTGATTTAATGAGGTTTAAATCTTACAAAAATCACCCATAATTTGAATCAAAATTTCTCAAAATGAATTGTCCTTTTTTAATAAATTGTGAATTTTGTCTTAAATTCTTGAATGCATGAAAATGAGTTCCCTTTTCTTTCAGGTATCCTTCGACATAATGGTGGACACTCGAGGATGCCCTCCAAAAGGTACCAGGAAGAGTTTTACCATCAGGCCAGTTGGATTCAAAGATCATCTGGAGGTTTCCGTGGACTACCGCTGTGATTGTGGCTGCACGCATTACACAAAGACCAACAGTAGCCTCTGCAATTCCGCTGGCACCTACAGCTGTGGGATGTGCAGTTGTGAGCCCGGATACCTGGGAGCCCACTGTGAATGTGAGGAGGGTGAGGTGGACCACCAGCACCTGAGTGCCTGCAGAGAGACCGAGGGCAAGCAGCTGTGCAGCGGCCGTGGAGAATGCAGCTGCAACCAGTGCCTGTGCTATGAGTCAGAGTTTGGCAAAATATACGGTGCCTTCTGCGAGTGTGATGACTTCTCCTGTGCCCGACACAAGGGTGTACTCTGCTCAGGTAAGACAAACCAACAGAATCCAATATTAGATGGAAGATTTGTATTGCTGGAAAGTGAGCATATGATTTGGTTGTTACAATGAATTTTTTATGATATTCATCTCAGATTTACTACAGAATTGCTGTTGGAGCAATTGTTTATGCCTGTTAAGTATTGTAGATATTCTTAAAAATGGATCCTCAACAGAGAATTTGGTACGAATGAAAACAGGTTCACCTAAATAAACTTGGCTGTATCATGTCTCAAGCTCATTGGTGACATCTAATTTTCACTTCCCTTGCTTTCTGGATTTTTTTGTCCATTTCACCTGCAACTTTTCACAGTGCATTGGCGTCTCAAAAGATTAAAGATGGATGCTTTTAAGGGATAGTCTCCCAAAAATGAAAAATCTGTCATTTACTTTATAACCCCCCCCCCCCCCCCCCCCCATCCCCATATCATACAGGTCTCAAACAACATGAGGGTGAAAAAAATATGACAGGATTTTAATTTCTGCTGGAACTGATATTTAATATCAGTATAAAAACCCTGTTTTACCAAATGTGAGAGTCTGTTATGGTCCATGGCCTTCAGCATGCAGTGGTAGAGCGATTGTCTCAAGGCAGTTGGTACTGCCATACTTGGCTTGCCAATAGAATTCTCAGGATGTCACATTTGTGCTTTTTTGATCAGATCTTGCTGCAGAGCTGCTGGCTTACTCCCCATCTCTCCCTCTCCACTACACCATCCCTGCCATACAACAGTGAGAGCTTTGTAACAGGCTGCATTTTGTTTGTACATACACACAATGGCTGGTCTATCTGTAATAAAGCCCTGTGTTTTTCTTAAGTCAGCAGAAAGTGCTGGTCCAGCACAAAATGGAAATTTTTTGTGATCGGCCGACCAGTAGGCCTCTAGACTTAGAGAGCAATAATGACATTGGTAGAGCTCAGAATATGCAATCTCAGCCATGGAAATTCTTCTCTTCTGCAGTAATGAGACCTTAATGAATCTGAGCAATTATGGTCTTGCCATGGTGAATTAACAGGGACAATTCTTGTAAACTTGCTAATAAAGGCTATGGGAAAAGACAACTGTTGATGAGAGAGTTCTCTGTAGGGTTCATTCACTTGTTAAATGCCTTGTAAACATGTTTTGTGGTGTTTTGATTTGGTCATGCCCAGTGAGAGCAGCTTGTTTAACAGATTATGAGCTACTGAATTTCTCTTCGGTACTAAATTCATCCCCAAACCTTCCTTGCAGATTGTAAATGTCTCTCAAATGTATAGGCCACTGAAGTAAACCTACCATTCTAGGGGAGAAAAGAATGTTTCAAATAGAGAGTGAGCTATAATATCACTATCATCAATTATTAAAGAGAAAGTTTGTTCTATCATCATTTAATCACACTCATGATGTTCCAAGCCTGTATGACATTCTGTTAATTTTCATTTTTGGACGAATGACATAATGACACCGTCTTGTCCTAAAATGTACAGATGGCCATGAGGTTGTGGTGCTTATATTTTCTTTACACAAGATTTCCTCTGAGCTTGCTGTGTTTACATGAAAGAGGTCATTTTTAATACTTTGAAACCTCCGACTTGAGTGAAGTCCCTCCATTTCTTATATTTACTTTCTTTACTGTTCCTCCAGATCAATCCTAAAGGTTTTTGTGACTTGTAGTCCATGTGAGTTAGCTTTGAGGTTAATTATACTGTACACCTAAGAACTGACAAAATTCTCTTTAACCCTGTGGGGTCTGAGGGTGTTTTGGGCCCTGGAGAAGTTTTGACATGCCTTGACATTTGTGCTTTTTTCAGTTGCTTAATAACATATTAATGGCTAAAGTCTGATAACACTGTATTCAGCACAAACTGGGCTACAATAATATGTGAGCAACATGTATGTACAGGTTTGTATTTTTGAGAAAATAACGTTTATGCATGGTATGCATTGAAAAAACTAAAATTTTAAGTCACTGAAATAAGGCCATATAATACATACTAAACATTTGTCCACAAGACTTTTGAGTGCTGGATCTTGTAGCCTAGAGTTTTTGATACAAAATGATGTGAAAACCATCCTGATCATTCATTCATACAAAACAATATAGTAATTTAACTTTTGTAAGACACTTTTAGCGTTAGAAAGGTCATATGCGAGGAGGCGTGAACGATCATGAATATGGATTGTAATTCACACCTGAGAGACAAAAGACCCCTCCCCTGGGCCTATCAATGAGGAATGTGACAGAAAGAGAATGAATGTGAGGAGACTTAATGATCAAAATCAAGTTTTAAGTTAAAAGAAGTAATCTGACTATACATTTCCTTTACATAAAGACTTTACTTAATTTTAGACCTACACTACCATTAAAATAATTATCTTCTGCTCACCAAGACTGGATTTATTTGATCCAAAATACAGAAACAATATTGATATTCTGAACTCTTTTTACAATTTAAAAGAACAGTTTTCTCTTTGAATATATTGTAAAATGCAATTTGTGATCAAAGCTGAATTTTTAAGCATCATTACTGCAGTCTTCAGTGCCACATGATCCTTCAGAAATCATTAAAATATGCTGATTTTCTAATATGGGCATATTTAAAATGCATTTTACTCATTTAACCTGAACACATATTTGCAAGCACAAGCTTTGTTGATGATAATGAGTCATTATAAACACTAGATAAAATATAATCTAAACATTCATATT
Organism: Moxostoma hubbsi; assembly: GCA_032164185.1. Lineage (NCBI taxonomy): Eukaryota > Metazoa > Chordata > Actinopteri > Cypriniformes > Catostomidae > Moxostoma > Moxostoma hubbsi. The sequence goes on along the minus strand of JAVLUX010000011.1, from coordinate 22,694,608 downwards.
ATTTTTATATCATATTACATATCATATTTATATTATACAGCATACAAATGAAATGCCTGCTTTAGCCGAAACAGCATTTAAATGCAACTAAAACTTACTTATTAGGACATATTTCAAATTTCAATACTCTGAATCCTGGCTGGCAAATCTGGAAACAGTCCCACTAGTAAAATATGTACATGTTTATATAAAATAGCATGTCAACTAATGAAAACTAAATGACTTACTCGTCTGAAATTGTATCCTCGTCTGGATCAAGTCTCTCTTCAAAATACAAATGTTCATCGGAGTCCTGCTCTTCTTCTGAGGGAAATGTTAACTCTTCCATACATTCCTGGAGCTTTCTCACTTGTGTATCGTTGCAAACGTGCAGAAAAATTAATTAAATGTGTTTACATTAAACTTCACAGTCGGGGGGGCGTGTACATTTGCGTTGATCGTCTCACTACATTAGCGTATGAATGGCACACTGCTGGTGGGTGGAATCACATTACAGATAATTAGATGGACCGGTAAAAACTGAACATCGCTTTGTTTCAAACAGATTGCATTGCAGGATAATATTTGTTTTAAATATGAATTGTTTTATTTAAAAGTAGACATTTTAAGCTTTCTTTAGACATATGTTGCATGTTTGTGTGATAAGTATTCGCAGAGTTTCAGTTCATTTTTGTGACGTGTTTCTGAAATATGCTTGTGAACACAGAGACTGCTGACAGCTCACCCTTTTTATTTTCTTTATTTTACAAAAGCACAAGATTTTGTTGTTATTGTGAGTGTACACAAATAAAAGTAGACCCTTTATGGTCTCTAATGATGTCTTACACTTATCTGTATACACAAAAATGATGGAGTATTTTAAGTTGTTTCTGCTGTAATAACGAAAATATCCAGCAGGAAGCGCCGGCGCGTCCGTCGACCCCAGAGGGTTAAGCAGATATACACATTTTAAATGTACAGTCTTTCTCCTCTGGGAAAACAGACTATTGAAAGAACAAATATTGATGACTCATCTTACACGACACATATTTTTGTCCAATCAGATGCTCTCTAGATTGAGAACGTCCCTTCCCCTAATTCTACCTTTTTCTGACTATCCATAGCAAGTTGCAAATAATTTTCAAGGCTTAGATGTAAACTAAAGTCTATTGGCTATTAAATAAAAGGATAAGTCCTTTGATATGTATGATAGGAAATATGTCAACACAGGAATGAAAACTGCACAATTCAATGGGGTATTTAAACTTGTGTGTTAAACACGATTCATACTTTGGAAAGAGGTAGATATGTTTTGCTTTGCTTTGCTGTGTAGTGTTGATAGTGATAAAATGTGTTGGGTAAACATGACCCTGTTTAAAGGTCAAGTAAATATAGCTGTTATAAAACATTAAAAAAAACGTAGTTATTTTTAGTCTACAGTACAAGGGATACAAAACATGTAATTTTTACATATACTGTATGTCTGAAATAAAAAAAAGGTTACTTTTTAAATTAAGCACTCGTTTTATTGGTCTGTCCTTTAAGCATAGATTTTGCTCATGCACCGGATTTAAACAAAGGCTTTTATTTTTAGTTAACCTCTCTGTTTGATGGAGGTGCCATTTAAAATGCCTTTGCAGCTGTACTTGTTTTTATAAATCGCTGTTTGAGCAGACAGAGCAGATACAGCACTCCACTCTCTGCTGTTACTTACAACTGTATTTTGTAAAGCAATAAAACAAAATAAAGCCAAGACAAGATGTAGAGGTCATTCCAGATCATCTGATCAATGTATTTTGTTTTCTATTCTGTAATCTGAGACTGAATAGAAATAAAACCTGACTCTTTGATGGGGTGGATTGCAGCCTCTGCTATCGACCTAAATATGGACAGGTGAATAACTGTTGAGAAAAGCAAGGACTTTGGTTGCACAATCTTGTCTCTTAATGGAACAACGAATGTGTTAAATTGTGGGTTTGATTATAAAAATCCAGTTACTTGATATTAACTTTTTGTTTATATGTTGTATAAAAACAATATCATGCAAGAAATTGTGCTGTTGTACTGAACTTTGATTTCCTGCAGCCTCATGCCTAAAGTCACAATAGGCTTTGAGAACACACTTCTTTTTTTTTTTTTTTTTTTTTCGGACAATGCTATGTACCAGGATATGATGTCACACGGGATGGCTTCTGGTGTAAGTAAAAAATGTATCACAAATAACGAATAATATTTAATTATAAATGTTAAAATATGTTGTCTTCTCACTTTCTTACAACAATAAGTATTGCAGCTTTTAAATATGTATCCTTTGAACTGAGCCAAAAGATCAAGTTTGAAATTTTTTCCGCATGCATTTGAATGGGAGTGAATGGAGCACGAAGTGTAGTGTGACCGCTCCTTTAGGCCAGATTACAGCTGTGCTTATATTCAGTACAACAGCACTCATGTGATATTGCTTAGATGTGAGAAGAAACAGATGGCAGAGTAATTCAAGAGACATAAATCTTGTAAAAAAAATCTTATTAGTGTTGCATGAGATTCATTAGGTGCTACACTCTAAATATTTTAATTTAAAATGTTTTTACCTTATCTTTGGCTGTTTATTGAAGGTCAGATGAAATAAGCCTGGTCTTGCTATTGTGTTGATAGCAGCCTGGAGGTCAGACTCTTGGAATCTCTTGGAATCTCACAAGAATATCTCAAGGATTTTGTTATGAACTTTTAGGATTGAAAGGACTTAGAATGAGAGCTTTTGGAAGTTTCATATTGTCAATAGTTTACTGTATAAATATTTATTATTGTGTGTTGAATCTTTGCACAATGGCACTCTTAAATGTTTCGAATTGTGAGCATAACAGTATGTTAAAACTATCGACTTGTTTTTGATGGGGCCCCTAGTAAACCATGGCTTTGTAGTGCTGTTTTACACATCTGCTGCTGATTTAGCTTTCCACCACTCAATAACACCAAGAGCTAGAAATAAAGTTACATTGTTTTCTAGACTCTTTTTTTTGTGGTAAATTCACAACCTTGTTTGGAGTATTGCGGGCCTAGACAATAAATATGGTAAATGCAACCATGCGTACATTTGTGCTTACTGGCATGTGGAACTGGAGCAAAAAACATATTGGCGGCACTAGAGTGAAAATTGAATATATTTTCTGCCTATCTCACCTAAATATGCAGTGACAGTTGTAAATAATAAATTTTTTGAGAGGAAAACAGTACATTTATTTTACAGTTTGGTAACACCTGGTGCATAAATTACACTCTTCTTCAGCTTTAACCTGGGTCCATTTTACATAGTGTAGAATCATACATTGACCTTTAATGGGGTCATGACATTACTTTTTTTACTATTGTTATATGTTCCTTGAGGTTCACTTATAATATAAGTAATGTTTTTACACAAAACAATTGTCATATTTTTGCCACACTCATTCTGACCCTCTGTCAGTTTTGGTGCTGCTTCTCATTTAAGACTCGACAGTAAACGCCCACTGTTCTGATTGGCTATCTGTCTTTGACCCGCTCTCTCCTTGCCATCTCACTTCTCACCGCTGCTGGGTGGGGCTACTAAAGTGTTATAGTAAAGTATGCATTGATGTGGTGTTTTGGAGGCTGTCAGATGCAAATGTCTACCACAGTGTGACATCACAATGTGAAGGAAGTGGACAACAAGTTGTTTTGGTGGCTTGGTTTCAACAAATGCTTTTTTTGCAGTCAAGAGAAAGTTTTGAGATCTGAAACAGTATGTTTTTATAGTACAATGACCCCTTAAATGTCAAAAGATCAAGGAAAGTTTTATTCTTCATGTCCCTGTTTTATCCCTTTAATCTAATGTAAAATATGTCAGGAGTAATGTTTGTTATTTTGGTCATGTTACTTTTATCAAAAATTGTATGTCACAACATTTGCAGTCCTTCCAAAGCTATTTTTAAACACCTGCCTTTTTGGAGCTGGTTTCTGATGCTTTTAGATAGTAGTTCAGCATTAAGCACATGGAACAGATTAGATGATGTATGCTGAATACCAAACAGATGCTGTAAGGTAGAATCTGGTTAATTTTAATGCAAAGCGTACGGGACATCATCTATTAACTTCTCTCTTTAACTGTACACAGACATGAAGCCATGCACTGATGTCTGTTTGAGTGTCTTTTTCCACACCCTTACATCCTTTCATACTGCAGTAAATGACATCAGCACCTGGCAACGCACTGAATTTAAACAAACATAGAAAGGCCTACAGCATTTTACCATGATCCTGAATACAGTACAGGGTTTTAGTTTTTAATTTGTATAAAAAAAAAACATTTTAAGTAAATGATTGGAAATAATGTGGATAATGTGGAACATAAACAAAGATTTTAATTTCTCTGGTGTATCATGACATATTATAAGAGCAATTTTGTTGTTGGACACTTACAAAAGAGCTGTCAAGAACAATAAGCAAAATGGGACTTTGGACTAGTGGTCATTATTCTATTGTTTTGTGGGCTGGGTATTGATACAGGTTTCCCGATTCAATTTGATTCTGATTCACAAGCTCTCAATTTGATTAGATTCAACATTGATTCATATGGGTTTATTTCAGTTATAATGTCCCTTTTGCTTACATATAAAAGAAAGTCTCCCCCAGCTAATTCTGTTAATTATATAGGGACCTTTTTAACAGGCGCACGTCAGTGCATGATTCTTAAGGCAGGTCATGTTTGAGTGACATTTTAAAATGATTCTTTTGGTGAAAGTATTTTGAAGGTTTTTTTTTTTTTTTAACCTGGTGCAAAGCTTGTTTTACAATCAGATACATACAGTGTGGTCCAAAATTCTGAGACCATTCATGTAAATGTTTCTATTTGGCTTTCTTTTCTAATGTAATACAATTGATTACAAATTATATCATCAGCATTACAATTTTTAAGAATCAACATGGATTTCAGAATTAGTATTTTCTTAGAATTGGATCCTTTTGCTTTTATAAGAGCATGCACTCAAGCTGGTATGGACTTCACAAGTTTGTGCCAAACCTGAGGATCCATGTTATCCCAGCATGATTTGAGAATGTTCCAAAGAGCATCTTGTGTGTTTCAATGAAAGCAATGAAATCTGATCTAAACACAGCCTGATCTCATGAAATATACATGAGCATCATTTTTGCAATTCAGAATTCACATGATGTTCAACAAGTTTGGCTACAATTTTCCAATTAAATGTCCAGCTGGGGGCGCTAAAAGCAAGTGAAATAGTGTGACATTCAGACACCGTTTTAAGGTGAATTGTAGATTATTAGTTTTTTTAAACATACCTCCCTTACCTCAAACTTTTGCGTGAACAACCAATAGTGTTTCAGATATAAATAACACATTTAAAAAAGACATTCTTACCAGATCAATACCTAAACCTAACCGGTAGGGTTTTAAAATATATATTAGACATTAGAAAAGACATACTTACCTAATCAATGCCAAAAACCTAACCAATAGTGTTTTAAAATGCAGAAGTGAAATGAAAAAGCAAATTTTCGGAAACAACCACATAATTTTGTTCTGCTTCCATGACTCTGTAATGTCAAGTCTCATATTGAGTCATGGCTGGACTTGACCACAGTCATCCGACTCTCAAGACCAACAATCTATCAGGTGAGCTACTGCGCAAGCTATCAATGCAGGTAAAAGTGTATATTTGTTGGTGGGTCTGTAATACAAGCATTAAAATGTTTTGTTTTCAAAGGATACATTAGAGCATTGGTTCCCAACCCTGATCCTGGAGGCCCAACAACACTACACATATTGGATATCTCCCTCATCAAACACACCTGATTTAACTCGTTAGCTCGTTAATAGAGACTCCTTAACCTGAATTGGGTGTGTCAGATAAGAGAAATATACAAAAAGTGCAGTGTTGGGGGATCTCAAGGAACAGGGTTGGGGAAAACTGCATTAGAGTAAAAGTGTTTTGACATCATATAATAGCAGGGTCTGAGTAATAGAGAGAAAGTAAGTATTTATTAAGTAATTATCAGCCATTAAAATCATGATTTGAGTGCATTTGAATAAAACACACAGTTGTTGTAGCGCCTCTTGTGTTCATTTCACCTGGAAACTGCAGTTAATTGTACCTGGTGACACGTGTATAACAAGTTTTGCAAAAATTATATATAGTCATGTTTTCACTATGAGACCATTTTCTTAACATGAGTAAATGTCACAAATTTGCTTAAATTAGATTTGTGACCCTAGAAACAATACAGACTTGAGTATTTTTTCATCAAAACATATATTTCCAGGTTCCTTTCAATGTGATCTCAGACTTTTGGACCCTACTGTATGTCAAGTACAGTAGGTACATCTTTGAAATATGATGATTTGTGTATTGCCTACATATTTCTATGATTTAGCTGGATTATTTTCTAAGTTGTGTTAGTACTCTCTGTGTTGTGTCTGCAGTTTCACTCTGCCTGTTGGATCAGAGAGCACATTCAGGTCTTGTTGTGTCATCACTTTACTAGTGCACTGCAATCAATCAGTGCCAACAAACTTATCACAGCTGTCATTCTGTGTTCTGGATGTGTGTGCTAGAAAAGTAGTTTATATTGGTCTTGTTTAGCTGCTTTTAGAATCTCTTTTTAACTGACCACATTGCTAAAATGTACATTTTTCCATGCTCATTCCTATTTAGGGATAGGGGGCTAGTCTCTTGTTCTACATCACACAAGTAGTGAGGCATTTTAGTAATGTCCATACAACAATACATAAGAATTCAATTAATTTCTTCCTTATTAATACCTCTGGAAGTATTTCTTTATTGTTCAAATGATAGCTGATCCTTTTGGAGTGTTTTACCTCATTTAAAAGGATTTTATATGCATGGTCATGTTGGCAATCAAGGACTAGACAAGGTAAGATTAGTGGTGAGTCAAAGTCTCCCTGTCATTGTGGACATAAACACTGTGTCTCAGAAAACCTCAATAGTTAGTGGTATTGTGAGGACAAACAGGACTGTCAACATCCCTCCTTTGCATTTCTTGTACAAGGAGGCTGCAAGACCTCTTTAGAAATGTTTCAAATTAGATCTCAAATTCTAGGCAAGTATTTGGCTCTTTGCCCTGGTGCCTCCCACACTTAGTTCATTAAACAGTATTTTGTGCAAAACTACACTATTAAACCAGCAGTAAAGCATGCATAGAAACATCTTAGTTTGCTCCTTGACAGAAACCTTAAACTAATGTATGTGGCTGCTCATTTTAGCTTGCTCACTTTAGTTGTATCAGAGGCCTAAACTGTTGTCAGCTTCACAGGTTCAAAAGTAATGTGCATTACTTAGATTTGATATGCTTTTGAACAAAAATATGTTTGCTTTCCCATGCCTATCTGTTTTTAAAAGGCATCAGAAGGCTGTGTTTCAAAAGAAAACTATATTTATCTAATAAGCCTACTGTGTAATTGCCATTGTCTCTAAAGCACATGATGTTACCCTTGAAGTCGGCAACACTCTAGCTAATTTTTCTAGTCATTTTCAAGTGTGATTATCATTAGCATAATCTCTGGCCAATAGATGAGAGATGAAGCATGCATTGGCATCTAATCAAAACTGTCAGCAAGTGTGGCACCCTCAACCAAATCAAGTTGTTTTGAGTCTACTAGTGTGAAGTCGGCTTAAGACAAAATCCTGTCTGCTCTAATTATCTTAAATGTTTTGGGGTTTTTTCTGCTTAAATAGCTGTGAGCCACATGTGCTTCTCCAGAAGATGAGGGACACGTGGGAATCATTTAATGAAATAACTTATTGCTATTTTTATTCTCTTATTGGAAAACAGTGATCTTTGCTTGGTACTGAGAAATCCTCTAAAGAAACCGGACCCCAAATCTAGCCTTCTAACAGACAATTCTGTTTTTACTGCTAAGACTTTTTCACCATTTCAAGAGGCAGCTTTTGGTGTCCAGGCCTACATATCTGCATTGCATGTTTTTCTTTTGATAAATATCTTTATTGTTAAGGAAAGTACACAAAGGTCAGGGTGTTGGTGGAAACTGTAAAGCAAGGTCATCACAAGAAAGTCATACACATTACAATTTTGGGGTGAACTATTCCTTTGAAAAAATATTACAACCATAAAGATTATTTGTTTTTTGTTTAGATTTGGACACTTTCTGGTTGTCAATAGTTAATATGATGAGCTACACCTAGGGTTATCCAGATAGGATGTGAACTTGAAAACTAGATGACTTGGGGGAAAAACCTCTAGACTGACGAATTCACAGTGCTCTCCCACTTCATAAGGTCAGTGTTTGATCAGAGCTCTGTGAAACCTTGCAAATTTGGTATTCTGTTAACTGAATGACTTCTATTATAGTTCCCTCTTCCCCTCCCCTTTGGCTTATTTCCCAGTAGCAACATCAACTATGTTTGACCTTGGGGCCTTTGTGTTGTCTCTGGATGTTTTACTGTCGTGTGTCTAAAATATTTGTTTTGTGGTCCATGTCACAGCAGAGAGAGCTGCTGCTGTCACGCATGTTTGTTCTTGGGGCGGAACAATGGAAGTTCTTAAATTGTCACAAAAATTGGTTCAAATTATTTTAATTTTGCTTTTTGATTTCCTACATTTAATTGTAGTTGAGTGTTTCTTCACAAATCTTTTCCTTAAAAATATTTCTTTAAAAGATTTTATTGTACCTTTGTATTTATTGGGTCTAGAATTTTCCACAGTACAGATTAATTTAATTACTTATTGAGTTGAATTACTCATGCATTCACAAGTCATCAAACTGATTTATACCGTGACACCAGCACTTGTTTTTTTTCCTCTTTCGAAGGGAAGGAAGAATCACTACTGCCTCTGTGGTGACAATTATATATTGAGTCTTTGCATGGAGACTGTTGAGATATGAGATTGTTTGTATGTGGCTCAGACAGGGAAGTGAGAAGGACCCTGGAGCAGAACTGCTGGTGGTTCCTCAAATGTGTGGAAGGTAGAACGTGGCAGAGAATGCGCAGCCCATGCCTGCTGTGGAACTCCAGTGATTACAGGGCTTTATTGCAAGTGTTTTTTTCAGAATCAAAAGAGGATCTATTTCAAGCTTCCACCAAAAGAGCGACTGATAAACCACAAACCATGACTGTTTTATAACTCTGATCTGAAGTCAGTCTGCAAAAAAGCTTCTGCAACCTACATTATGTGCACAGCAAATAATAACTCTATGGTAGCATTACATATTTTGGTAACTTTTAAATCTTTTATTAGATGCTGCATCCCGCGACCCTGTACACAGGATAAGCGGTTGACGATGGATGGATGGATAGATGCTGCATTTTACAGATCACTCTGACATGTATGATTAGTTTGCTTTTTGACATTTGTTTAGTTCCACAATTCCAATGTTCCTTTGTCTTAGTCAGTAAATTGCCTAGTAAAGCACACACCAGCAACTTAACCATGAATTTATCATAAAAGAGGCCTTCTTAAGATCGGAAGAAAAGACAAAGATATAAAACTCTAATGTCTTCCATGAGGGCAGGAAGGAACAACAATCTCATGAAGCATTGTGAATGGCATTATTAAATAAAATTTTTAAATATAAAATTGTTGATTATAAATATAGAAATAATGTATTTTAATTCTATTGTCAAATATTCATATATAGTATGTATATATATATATATATATATATAAGTTGTTTGAGCATGACTTGATTGCATCATTCGCAGTGTGTCATTGGATTGGGTGGTCACTGATGAGCTTTTTTGGCATGCCCTGAATTCTCTGATTGGTGGATCTTTCTCTTCAGGATTTATGGGTAGTGTAGTTATTCACCACAAATTAAACATTACTATGCAATATTTCAAAAATGAAGTTGAAATAATGTGGAGTGATGGCTTAAAAAAAAAAAAGCACATACCATCGATAAACAACTTCTGAGTTCACAGTTAGACTGGGTTTAAAAGTCATTATTAAACATCAATTATTTTATGGAGAAAATGAATGGGATTTTTACAACGAGACTGTTGCTCTAGAGAGTGATATCTAAGAAATATGTTCACATAAAAAAACAGACAGAGGGATCAGTGAAAATTGTTGCTTTATTGTTTTTGCATTGAAAAATGGAATTAATGAAATTAATCTCTATTAAATCTATTAAAACCAAAGATATTGGAGTCACGTGGCGCCATGCGGGTGTCGGACGTGTGAACAGCGAGCTCTGTGCACTTTGCTAGTTTTTCATTATTTTTATGTCGATACACCCTGCTACATAACTGAGCTATGAAGTCAACATGTCAAAGAATTCAAATTCACTTACGTGCTCAAGTTGACACCCCAGACAGGGCCTCAGACCAGGGACTCAATTTGGATGGTGCGGCAGGAGAGATTCAACATCAGCTGTCCAGCATGTCTGTAATGCTGGCAAAGGTCATAGTGGACTTAGAGGTTCTTGCTGTAATACGACAATCGATTATTGCAATTGAGTTGAAATTCCCTGAGTTGGTTACAAGAATCAGGGACATCGAGAAATGGATCGATTATCTGGAGTCATCGGAGAGGGAATTAGCTGCTAATCTGCTAGTGACCAAAGCAGATTTGGAACGCGTTTGGGAAAAGTTGGAAGACCTTAAGAACCGTAATCGGTGAAACAACGTCCGAATTGTTGGATTTCCTGAGCATGAGGAAAGCCGAGATATTGTTAAATTCCTAGACGAGCTCTTCCCGTGTCTGCTCGACATAGCAGGCCATAAGATGTAAATTGAGTGAGCTCACAGAGTCCTGGTTTGGAGATCCACTGAGGGAGACAGCCCCTGATCAATTCTTGCCAAATTCCTGAGATCATCCAATAAAGATGTTGTGTTACGCAATGCGAGGAGTAAAGGAAGGCTTTCTTGGAAGAACCACAAAATGTTTTTGTTCCCAGACTTTGCAAATTCGACAAGAGAGAAATGTAATCGATTCAAGGAATGGAAGAAACTCTTACATCAATAGAAGATCGCTTTTGCATTGATGTTTCAAACCAAAATGAAAATGGATACTATGGATGGCCGCAAAATATTTACATGCCCACAGCAACATTATCCTTCATAGAGACAATGGGGAAAGTAAGCCATTTGGTGTTTCTCACATTGCCCCCAAGTGAGCTTGATTCACTGAACATACACTTGACTGTCTGAGGAAGCTTGGTGCCTTTTTGTTTCCTTTTGTGTTGGCTCTGCCTAGTGGTTGGAGTTTGTTTTGTGTTGTAACACTCCAAGAAAATCTTGCATCAACGGTGGATCGCTTTTGCACTGATGTTTCCAGCCAAATTGAGAATACATACTAAGGACTCTGCCTATTTGCTGGATTTTATTTGATAGATTATCTTCTGTTGTGTAATTCTGTCTCACATAATTTGTACATAAGGACCGGACACAAGCAATCTGACAGCAAAGTTGTTTCGGGGGCTCTTGTTGGCGTACATGGACTGTTTAAGTTTAGAGGGATGGACGCCGATTGGCGCTCTGGTGCGCAGGGTTAATGCACACTTTTTTCTTTTTTGGAACGTGGTCTTTATCATTTTTTTTTTTATACAATCTATTTTTTCTAATACGTCAAAATGTCAAATGTTAATATGAGTGTATCGTCTCTCTCCCCGTGGAATGTGAATGGGTTGGGGCACCCCATAAAAGGAGGAGTCATTACATTGATAAGTAAACATCTACAAGTCAAATGTCTCAAACAAAGTAAAGATAAATTAGGAAGAGTCATTATTGTTTTAGCAGAAATTCAGGAGCAAAGGTTGATTTTGGCTAATATTTACGCACCTAATGCTGATGATCAGGGCTTTTTTTATAGATCTTGAAGTGATGTTGCAAGCCGTTGGCACCCCTCATGATATAATATTCAGTGGAGACTTTAATCTTTTGATGGATTCAGTTTATGTGTTAAAGTTATTCAGTTATTATGTGTTCGGTCTCAGACATCTGGCTCATTGGGCACTTCCACCTTAGAGAGCGCCCTCCCTGGTTTTGTATTGAACAGGAAGTTCGTGCCCCTATTTCAACATTGCAAAGCGCATTTCTATCAAACTAATCTGAGAAATTAAGTTACACCACATTATCTCACATTTGCACTCGGTATGGACAAAAGTGTTTAATTCAGAAATGTATTTAAATGTAGACATGGACATATGGCTGAACCCAGTATTATGTATTAATAAGTCCCCTTTCTGCTGGACAGAGTGGATTGTGAGGGGGTTTCATCATTTTGGTATTCTCAGATCTCAGTTCTTTAGATATTTACAGCTGCGACACCTGCTCTGTACTATTTTTGTGACTAGCATACACTAGACCAGCAGATACTCTGGGAGTGGTGACTACTGTTTTTGGAAAAGGTCCTGAGGTATCCGTGTATTACTCCCTGCTAAAGAGTCTGGGGGTTGGTGCTTCAACTTCTCAAAAGATTATGGGAGAAAGATTTAAACTTGCTATTGGAGGAGGGAGTGTGGGCTAGGATTCTAAAAAACATCAAGTCATTATGCAATTCAAGATTTTAAATTTGATTTTATTGGACCCCCTCTAGATTGTATAGGCTTGGTCTTAAAGACACACCCACCTGGTGGTGATGCCAATCTGAGGATGAAGACATAACCCATGTCTTTTGGGGTTGTGTTAAGATCCAGGAGTTTTGGTTGAAAGTTCTTTGGTTGAAAGAGTCTTGTGTGTGATGTATTGGGCACTCGGCTTTCATTTTGCCCCAGACTGTATTTTGGGTGACAGGGTGGTCATCGACGTTGAGAATAGACACATTAAGAGTTGGGTCCTAACTAGCGTCATGATCGCCAGACAGATACTTTTAAGGGGTCGGAGGTCAGCTGGAGTGCCCTCATTTCATGAGTGGTGCTCGGAGATGGGGAGGGTGGCGGTCTTTGAAGAAGGGTCATTAAGAAGACTTGGAATATCCAATTTGTTTATGGAGAAATGGGGCGGAGACCTGACATTGCTGGACATGTAATTATTATTTTATTATTATTATTTTGTTATCTTTTAATCCTAGTATGTGTCTATAATCATATGTATATACTCTTATGTGACCACAGGGATGTTTGTTGGGGGTCAGGGTGAGGTTGGGGATTGGGAGGGGTGGTTATAGGGTTTAAATGTTAAATGTTGATTCCAAATATAAAATAATTAAACATAAATACAATGTTATGATTTAATCACACATGTGCTATTTATAAAGTGAACCTGTAGGGTTACGTTCATTATGTATGTTTATTGTGAACAGCTCCGTGGAAATTAAATGAACTAAGCTTCGATCACCCCCTGAGATATTCTAAGGTTATTTGCAGCATTCTTATAGATGACACAATTCTTGCAAACAGTTTTCAGATGACTGGAATAGAAAGAGTGAGAACTCTTTACATGCATGTGAAAATGCCCGGTATGCCAGATTACCAGTCCAGCCCTGCTTGTGAACTAGCCAGTGAGCTTTTTCTTTTTTGTCTCCTTTGCATGCTGTCACTTTAAGTCCTGAAGAAAAGAAAAGTAGAGCGTGTTTTATTTTACTGGCAACTCTATATATTGAAGTATGGCTAGATGGCCTCATATTTGTAGAGTTGTATGATGTTCAGTGGTCTGCTGTTCAATGGTCTGCTGTTGATACAAGATGATGGTAATGGGAGTGACCCATTTTTATATTAAATGTGACATCACTGAGTTGACTTTAAGGAGAAATGGTAATAGTTGGGTGTGATCAGTCCATGGTTAGAGCCCATTACATGACCAGAAGTGTCTCATACTGACCCAAATGGCTTTCATAGTTTCACTCTCTGTAACTGTAACTCCCTCTGCTCTTGGCAGACAAATGCATTATCAGGGGTTGGAGGGTTACTTTTGAAATGTATTCCACTACAGATTACAGAATACATGCTGTAAAATGTAATTTGTAACGTATTCTGTTAGGTTACTCAAAGTCAGTTACTTTTTCTAAATACTTTGGATTACTTCTTCAGCACTGGTAGATTTTTTTCACTTGTTTTGACTATAAAACCCAGTACAGTAATACAAAATGCACGTTAAAAATACATTCTCTGAAAAACCTAATCATCATATTCAGTGTTGTTTCTAAAACAAGATTAATCTAATTGATCTTGTTTTAAGGATTTTTTGATATTTTTACAAGAAAACTTATTATCAAAAATATGATTTTTTCCCTAATTCAAAGATCTTACTAGAAAAAAAGAAATTATGATCCAAAGTGAATTTTCTTATAAAAAATATGACGTGCCTAGTAACGTGCATGTAATATGGCTAGAAAAAACATATATATCTTAGCGTAATGCTGACCATTTACACAAGGTTTATTTCTATTTCTTCTGCTCCAAACTTACTTCAAACTTACTTCTCTGTCTGCTCGGATGACTGTAACACTTCATAAGAAAGTGTTTCAATGCTGTTCAAATGCACTTTGGATCACAACATTTATATCTAGAAATGTTTTCAATCTGAAAGGACTAAATATTAAATTAAACAAATTACAATTAAATGCAAAATAATACTTTTTGAAAGTAACTCTATTCTAATTACCAATTACTTAAATTGTAACTGTAGTGGAATACAGTTACTTGTATTTTGTATTTTAAATACATAATCCCGTTACATGTATTCGTTGGTGACTTTTCTGTAAACAGAGAGGACTGTGAAAATATGCTGTAATAGCTCAAGCTTTTCATTTTAAAGGGATGGAGTAAGGTATTTGAGTGGAGAGAAATAAAGCATTCAGCTGGGGTGTCACTATATAGAGAGGAATGTCTTTCCTGTTGCTTGAACTGAAGGATCTACTGTTCCTGTGGAACTGCACAGGGTCAAAAGGTCTTTATAACAGGAAGCACTGGTCAAGGTTAACATATTATTCAACCAATAGGAGTTCAGTTCAGGGTGTTTTACAAATTATTTTTGCAGCCATTTAATGTAATGGCTTGTTGAAATAATATTTTTTTCATTGCCATATAAATTTATGACATTATTGTATTAAGAAGAATAAATGTCAGACAATTCTGCCCTACAAAGATACTGTAACTACACCAACACTGAAACAGAGAGAAATAGCTTCAAATTAGTTTTAATTTTATTTGGGATTTTTTAGTTACAGCCATTTTCACACTGTTTAAGCTGCGTACACACTGCCAGCGACATCACGCACGTTGTCACCGTTGGCGACTAGATGTTGGCGTGTCCAGCGACATGACAAAGTTGAGACAAGTTCAACTTTATTCAAATGAAGAGTGACTTACGGAAGCGACAGCCAATAGGAGAGAAGACGCTATGGCAAAGAGCACACCTTGTTTCTCATTCATCTTTGATATAAAGCATTTTATGTACTGATTCCATTTATATTTATTATTTTCACTCCAAAATGTTTGTTTTTAGCGGCAAGAAAAGCGATTCGCTGCAATGGAATGCAATGGAATGACATCTGTGAATGTCATTTACAAACGTTACTAGGCAACCAGTAGTGGGAACGCACACTAGCGACTTCACCGCCAGCCACCAGCGACCTGCAGCGACAAAGTCGCTGGCAGTGTGAACGCAGCTTCACTCTTAATATGAGCAGATTTGAGCCAAACCTGTCTGTCCAGGACAGATCATTGCCTATGACTCCGTTTACACCTGGTATTAAGATGCGACTCGGGTGATGCAATTACATGTGGTCAGGCGAGACACATAAATGTTTACACCTGATCTCTTAAATGCGTCTCCTGTGTCCACTTGTGATCAGATTTCAAGGGGAGGGACTCTGATTTCATGACAACATACATCAATCACTATGCCAGTGTTACTGCATGATAATAAACTGCAAAATTGTCACAAAAAGACAAAGCGCAAATAAAACTTATTCGCTGTTTCTCTCAGATGAAATTAAATCTAAGAACGAACATAACCATTCAAGCAAAATATCAATTATTTTAGTGAAGTATCTGTAGTAAAGGAGCATCAGATGTTCATGCATCTCTTCTGTTTTGACTTCAGACAAACTGAAGAAGATCTGTGAAGTTCCCCTGCTTGTATACAGTATATGTATCAGCTTTTTAAAATGTTTAGATTGGATGACCGTTTCCTTTTAAAGGGACAGTTCACCCAAAAATTAAGATTCTCTCATAATTTACTCAGTCATGCTATCCCAGATGTGTATGAATTTCTTTCCTCTGCAGAACACAAACAAAGATTTTTAGGAGAATATTTAAGCTCTGTTTGTCCTCACAATGAATGATGACCAGAACTTTGAAGGTTCAAAGGAGACATAAAGGAAGTATCAAATTAATCCATATGACTCCAGTGGTTAAATCCATAACTTCTGAAGCGATATTATAAGTGTGGGTGAGGATTAATTTTATGCTCTCTTTATGTCCTTTTTGGACCTTCTGAGTTCTGGTCACCATTCACTTGCACTGTGAGGACCAATAGAGCTGAGATATTCTTCTAAAAATCTTAATTTGTGTTCTGCAGATGAAAGATAATCATACACATCTGGGATGGCATGAGAGTAAATGACGAGAGAATTGTATTTTTTTGGGTGAAAAATTCCTTTAAAGCCATGTGATTGGATCACCCAAAACACATCTTAATACATGGGTAAATGGGGTCTAAGAGAAACCAGTCATAACTCAGTTTTGACCAAATTTGTAGTTACTGCGTTTTGCCTTTGCACGGCAAGATACATGTCCTACATTTTAAAGTTCTTTTAATTTGGTGCAATACCAAATGTTGTGGCTGGATGTCAAAAACCCAGAAATCTTCTCATCTTGCGTTTTTTGACGTAAAATGTAGTTTGAAACAAAAGACTGAAGCAAGCAGACAAACTCACAAGCATGCAGAAAGGAAAGATTTGGACTGGTAATTTCCTGCCTTTGGAAATAACTTTCATTGGAAAACAGCTTGTTATTAAGACAATTAAATATTTAGAGAGTATACTTAATTTAATAACCTTTTATTGTCCACTTTGGAATAGTGCATGTCTGTGCAATCAATCAGGATAAATTTAGGGCAAAACGGTCATGACTCATATGACTATACAAAGTTAATGAAAAATTATAAACCTACACATATTCTTTGTCAAGTTAGAAGCCTATCAAGTTAGAAAAGACATCTTTATTGCTTAAAGATTGATATGCTCTTTACAGACTTGTCTGCAGTGGGTTTTCTTGGGTTTAAACTATTCAAACCCTGTAATTTGCAAGCAAAGTCCTTGTTTTGACTGAAACTTTACACCCATACATAATCTGATACTTGTGGTCTACTGGTTATTGCCATTGCCTGCATGGCTTTGGACTCTATCATGTGTGAATTTGATTATGGATGTGGTAAAAAATGGGCTGAGGTTCTTCCCAGAGGCTTTGAAACATGGATCTGCTTTTCTGGCATGGCAACAACGCATTTATTCAGTGACCTAAATAAAAGACTGCAAGTGTTGAATGCTGAAATAGCGGGTTTGCATTGATTCTACTCTACATAGTTTCATTTTTTGTAATTTGTATATAGGTAATGGCTTTCAATTGTGGTTCAATGCATTACATTTGCAAAAATAAAAGTTCATATTTCCAAATATCTTAGGTAACTTAAACATTCCACTCATTAAGCAGAATGGTGAAGCTTTAGAGAGTACCAAAAGTCTTCCATACCGTCACACATGTGCACCTTTTAAAAAGGATTAAGAAAGCAGGTGTGGAGAACACATGTCACAACATGTCTTTGTTCATACCAGATTTGTTCAGAGGTCAATTCATTCAGTAAAGGGAGTTAAACAAACTCAACACAGAGATGTTCTGTGGAAGAGTTGTATTCAGTGCTATGGAATCTCACAGTGATTCAAAGAAACACATCCTGATGCATGGTACATTTAGACTATAAATTGAACTTTTGTACTTTTTTATTTCTTAAATGTGATTAGTGTCATTTTTTAAATAATTTATAATAATGCTACAATGCTTTCTCCTGTCCCAGATTAATTTGCAGAGACTATAAGTAAACAATTCATACACTTGCTCTGCTGTGTTATCACAAAATTGCTCTGTTTGTTTGAGCATCACAACCAGCCAGACATTGCAACAAAAACTCAGGTTGAATGAGGAATGAGTTTTGGGCAGGTCTAACCATTCTATGGTATCTTTCTTTCTTCTGCTGAACACATACTGAGATTTTTAGTAGAATATCTCGACTCTGTAGGTCTGTACAATGCAAGTGAATGGTGACCAGAACTTTGTGGCTTTGTGACTACATGGAAGTATTCCATAAAACCGAAATACATTTTCCTCGTTGAACAAAAATGGTTTCCTTTATCTGAGCAGTACAAGATATGGTGACTTTTCCTCCATTTTCCATCTGAACATAGCAAAAAATAAAATATAACTGGGCTTGATTCAATAAGTTTTAGTGTTCGTAAAAAAATAATAATAATAAAAAAAAAAAAAGCGGCACCTTTGGTATTTGTGGCCAAAATTTACTGACCATTGAATGGGAAAGACCAAAAAGCAGAGTAAATTTTTGATCTGTCAAATACAGTCAATAAATCAGCCGCAATGCAGAAAAAAATAAATGGAAAATACAAGGCGTGACTCCTCAGTGCAAAACATACACACTCACTCATTCACACACAAACACAAATTAAACGATGAGACTCTAACACAGAGCTTTTAAAAAAAATAAAAAAAATAAACCAGTCACGATGCTAAACACACACACATTCAGAAATGAAGGGATGAGATGATAACACACTCACTATGCAGAACACAAACAGAGAACCAGGGCATCAATAAGTGGAGCTCTACTGCCATGTTTTGGTCATTGTTGGCATTCCAAGTCATCCAAGACAGCTATCACTCACACACACACACACACACACACACACACACACACACACACACACACACACACACACACACACACACACACACACACACTTACTTACTATAGAAAGTTTGAAATTGCAAAATGTTTACTATTTCTTCTGTTTTATACTCTAAATTAATTTTCAGAATTTTGCAGTTCATTTCTGTTTCTTGATGTTCATTTTCTTGACATTATTATGCATTTACTTAGTTTGAGCTATTACATTTTTATTTTTGAAATAAATTATTGGTAGAAAAATTCTTATTATCTGTCTTCTTTTTGTAACACCATGGTCATGTTTGATTACACGCATGACATTAACTGCAAAAACTGACACTTCAAATCAAATATAAAATGCTAAACTTTGACAAATAATAGTTTGATAATGTCTAAATACTGTCTAAATTCAAATGCATATCTTGTGGTTAAAATATAAAATTATGTTACAACAAGCTATCAGACTACGCAGTAGGTGGCTACATGGTTTTCAAGTCATATTATTTATATTTTGTTCATCAGATGGCAGCGATCTGTTTCCAATTTATGTCACATTCTCATATTTTCTTCATGTTTCAACTTATAGAAGTGTAGGTTTGAATTTTTTGTTTTTTCAAAAACATTTGCTTGTGCAAATTAATGGTAACCTTTTTTACATTTACATGTAAATAAGATAAAAAATATGATAAAATCCCAAACGAAATGCAGAATTTTATTGTCTTTCTTCAAGGAAGAAAAAATATATCATTATCATAATCAAAAAAGGGTTACACATCTAAACCTTCCAGTCAAAAATGGCCGCGAATACGAATACCATTTACCCAATACCATTTTTCAATACCATAGGAGGGTTAAATCCATATCTTCAGAAGCGATATAATAGGTGTGGGTGAGAAACAGAAGTCCTAAATCTCCACTTTCACTTTTATGTCTGAAAGTCACATGGTGCCTGTTAAGTTTCACTTTCACATCTCAAAGTAAAAGTTAAAATTGAGATTTAGAGTAAAAAAGAATCTGTTTCTCACCCACACCTATTATATTTCTTCTAAAGATATGGATTTAAACACTTGGATTACTTTTATGTTTCCTTTATGTGATTTTCAGAGCTACAAATGTCTAATCTCCATTTTCATGCATTATTTGGACCTACAGAGATATTTTTCTAAAAAAAAAAAATGCATTTTTGTTCTTATGTAGAAAGAAAGTCATGCACATCTGGGATGGCATGAGGGTGAGTAAATGATGAGAGAATATACATTTTTGGGTGAACTATTCCTTTGACTCAAACCCTCTCTTTTTTGACACTATGGATTGTTGTTATATGTAATGAGCTCCATAAATATTTTTCAAAAATGTACCCTTTTGTGTTCCACTGAATAAATAATGCATATGTGTTCAGAATGACATGATGGTGAGTAAATAATGAAAGAATTTTCATTTTGGGGTGAAGTATTCTTTTAAGAAAATATTTCCGAGATGTTGTTCTATGACACTGTGTAACTACAAAACTGCAACTTTAGAGTATTTTGCCAATAGACACGTTTTCCAACATTTTCTAGTTCTTTTGCACCTATTGGTTTGAGGCTGCTGCTGTCACACACCTATATCTGTAAATTATTTCTGATTTGTAAATTTAATCTGATTTTACATGAAAGTGTGCTGTGTTGTACATCATTTTCACTGTAAGATCAACCCTCTGGGCTACTAGCCATATTTTTAAACAGCGATTACCACATCATAATATCACATTTCAATCAGGTCATTCATGCAGCGACCACAAGTGTTTTGACACATTGGCACATTTGCTGCAAACCACAGAGAGCCGTTTTGCATATGCTCAGTAATGGAAGAATAAGCTAAGATCCCTTCATGTTGGAATGACGAGATCCACATGCAATCATTCTGTAGGAATGTGCACTGCAATGGACTGTGTTTGACTTGGGAATGTGGGTCAAGTAGACAATGGCCGTCTTGATGGTTCTGGTATGGCTGAGAAATGTGGAACACTTTTGTTGTCTAGTAATACAATGACCTCATTGCAAGTAAATTATGGTTATGCACAAACTCTCTTGCTCTCTCTTTGTGTGTGCAATATTTTCACCGATCAGCCACAAACTTAAAACCACTTGCCTAATTTTGTGTAGGTTTGCCACCAAAACAGCACCAACCCACATCTCAGAACAGCATTCTGAGATGATATTCTTCTCACCACAATTGTACAGAGCGGTTATCTGAGTTACCGTAGACTTTATCAGTTCAAACCAGTCTGGCCATTGTTTGTTCACCTCTCTCATCAAGAATTCATTTTCGTCCACAGAACTGCCCCTCACTGGATGTTCTTTGTTTTTGGCACCATTCTGAGTCAATTCTAGAGACTGCTGTGCGTGAAAATCCCAGGAGATCAGCAGTTAAAGATATATTCAAACCAGCCCGTCTGGCACCAACAATCATGCCACAATTCGAGGTCACATTTTCTCCCCATTCAGATGGTTGATGTGAATATTAACTGAAGCTCCTGACCCGTATATGCATGATTTTATGCACTGCACTGCTGCCACACGATGGCTGATTAGATAATCGCATGGATGATTGTTGGTACCAGATGGGCTGGTTTGAGTATTTCTGTAACTGCTGATCTGCTGGGATTTTCATGCACAACAGTTTCTAGAATTCACACCAAAAGTTGCCAGAAACAAAAAAAACATCCAGTGAGCATCAGTTCTGTAGATGGAAATGACTTGTTGATGAGAGAGGTTGCCGGAGAATGGCCAGACTGGTTCGAACTGACAAAATCTACTGTAACTCAGATAACCGCTCTGTACAATTGTGGTGAGAAGAATATCATCTCCGAATGCTATTGTGAGATGCGGGTTGGCGCTGTTTTGGTGGAACAAGGGGAACCTACACAATATTAGGCAGCTGGTTTTAATGTTGTGGCTGATCATTGTATGATGTGTGTATATTTGCAAAGGCTTTCACTCAGAGGTCTTTGTGTTTATATCTCTTGCCCATGCCAGATTGCACAAACCAGCCATTTGACACAAAACAAAACTTTAAAAATGTTAGATAAAAGTTATATAAAGTTTATTCTCTCTTATTTTTCCCTCAGGTCATGGGGAATGCCATTGCGGCGAGTGTAAATGTCATGCTGGTTATATTGGAGACAACTGTAATTGCTCTACAGAGACGGCTTCCTGTGTGTCAGACGATGGCAAGATCTGTAGTGGACGGGGCAGCTGTGTGTGTGGGCGATGTCAGTGCACAGAGCCAGGGGCATTTGGGCACACATGTGAGAAATGTCCCACATGTCCAGACGCCTGTGGAACAAAGAGGTATGAGATGCTAAAACTAATATATATATATATATATATATATATATATATATATATAGCTAACTTATTCTGTCATGTTGAAAAACACAATATAAAATTAAAAAAAACTGCTTGGCCTCTGCGGGCTTCCGTATGTTTGTAAAATTAACACCATTAATATTTCTTACCTTCCACAAAACTGTAAATTTGTTATTATAATTTTTAAATATATTATTGTTCCTATGTAATTGGAATGATTTCGTTTTTCTTTTCTTTTTTCTTTTTTTTTTTGCATAATTGGAACAAACTCACACCATCATACACGCACCATCACTTCACACGTTTCAAAAATGTGAAGGCACATTATGATTTTGTTCCTCGTATTTTCATTTTGGCAGCTAAACCCATCCGTGGTATTTTGGGTCATTTTGCCAAGTTTTTAAAGTGGTTGTAAATCGATCAGAAATATCTGCAACATCACTAAAAGGTTATGAGAAAAAAAATCTAGGCATCCTAGATACATTTGTGATGATACATTTTATCACTGAGATAAATGTCACAGAATGCACGCAGCAGATGTTTTCATTTGTAGAAGTTTTGCGTGTCTTTCATAATAAAGTTATTTGTCCTAATACATTTTATTTCCCAGCTAAAGCTAATTATTTTCACATTTACAATTTCTTTTGGATCCTGGTCATAACCTTTCCTTTTTAAAACGTATTGATTGCCCTTTTGTCGTCAAAAAGTTCTGGTCAGATGAAAGAATCTTTAGCAGTTTGGACATACACCCAATTATGGTCTACATTTAGACTTCAATCAACTGATCATCAGACTGATTAACAGGCTTTGAACATGTCTTTCCTTTGGTACTGACCTGTATTTATACTTAACTCTATCAGTCTGTTCAGTATTATGATACTGTTTGAATGATTGTACTGAATGTCTCTCCTCAGGGAATGCATCGAGTGTCGTCTCTTCAATACAGGGAGACTCGCTGACAACCAGACCTGCCAGCGCATGTGCAAGGATGAGATCATCACCGTGGAAACCCTTAGTGAGTACACACTATTTGACTTTTGAGTGTTTGGTCAGTGTTTTGTGGCAGAGACTCTTTACTCATAGACAAAGAACAAATACTGCTCTGTTTTCTGTATAAGAATTGAATTGGTTTGAATTGTGATTCACAAACTTTTTATTAAATTATTTACATGATTATTAAGAGTATGATATGATTATCAGAGATAAGTGTTATATTTTTATTTATTTTTATAAATGCCTATTTAAAATAAGGTTTGAATAAAACACATACTTAAGGTTCAGATTAGATATGAAAGGTGCCTATGAAGACCTATGAAGTGCATTTGATTGTTTTAAATCTGCTTTTCTCAATAAAGTGGAACTTGACACCCAAAATTTGCATGCTACAGCACAGTGCATCAATTCCATGTCCTCTTAACAATGTGAAACTAAGTGTTTTTCCTGCACTGTGTTTCATTTCAGCAGTCAGTTCTGCTGGATAAACACAGTTGCCCACTGCAGTGGCTGGAGAATGAAACTTCAGCTACAAGGAAATGTCATAAATAATCTTTATAGCAGATTCCCAGCCATTCTCCTTCAAATCTACTTCTGCTCATGGAAATGCATGCTTCTTTTAGCATGCACTTTTTACATGGGCACTGTTATCAAGAGGGAATGTGCACTGTTATCAAGAGGGAATTTGCGCTGTTATCAAGAGGGAATGTTGTGACTTGCTTTCAATTAAAAAAAAAAAAATGTAACTTGCATTAAAAGGTTTAGAGCTCAGTCTGTTCCCTTTACAAAAAGCTTCACTTTGATGCTGCGCTGCTAAGTGCTATGGGGAAACAATCTTATTGTGAGCTGCTCTGAACATGTGTGTAACACGTCAATGAAATTGACTGGAATTTATAGTCTCGGTTGGTGAGATCATTGGACGCACCTGTGGCCAGGCTATAAATAGGAGGCGTCACCAGAGTGTCGTCAGACATTTTTCTTCAGAGCTTTCTCTCTGTGTGTTTTCACAAAACTCTTGTTAGAAAATTGTTTAAAAATCTAAGTCTTTTCCTTCCTTCTCTCTTTATATATATATATATATATATATATATATATATATATATATATATATATATAAAAAAAAAAAAAGAAAAAGAAAAAGGGGAAAATGGCGGAAAAACAGGGCAAACAATGCGTGTTTCCTTGTCAGCGTTCTGTGTCTGACAGGGACACGCATCAAATTTGCTTTGTTTGCTTGGGGGAAGAGCACGCTACTCTCGCGTTGGAACAGGGCGGGTGCGCGCATTGCGACCTACTTTCGGTCGGGATGCTTTGCGCTCGCCTTGCTTACTTCCGAGAGCCGGCACCCACACTTCATTCGTGGGGCTTTCGCATGGATCTGGCTGAGGAGCGAGAGACGGGTTTGCCCCTTTCGCTCGCTCTCTCCCCAGATCCTGCTGGTCCCTCGCGTGATCCTGAAGCGTGCTTCGGCGCCTCTTCAGTTCACGAGGGGGACCTCCATTCCCTTGGGTCAGATTCCGAGTTAACCGCATCTGAGCGCTCCAATCGCGATTCTAAATCTTCGGAGGAGCTGCTCGATGTGGTTACTCGCGCGGTGGCCAGGCTTCAAATAGACTGGCCACGTGACCAAGTTCCCCCCAAGCGCTCTAAGTTAGAGGACAGATTTCTGTCTGGTGACCAAGGGAAGGGAACACCTCATCAGTCCCTTCCCTTCTTTGATGATCTCCATGACGAGCTTTCTCGTTCTTGGAATAAACCTTATACCTCACGCATTCACGTGCCCTCGACGTCAATATATTCGACTATCGTGGGCGCTGAGGCGCGAGGGTATTTAAAGATGCCACCGGTCGAAGAGACACTTGCGGGTTATCTCTCGCCGGGTTCGGCATCGTCGCTTAATAAATCTGCTCTCCCTTCTAAGCCATGCAGGGTAACCTCCATGCTGGTCGGGAGAGCATATCAAGCGGCGGGTCAGGCTGGTGCTGCGCTGCACACCATGGCTGTCTTGCAGGCGTACCAGGCTGACCTACTAAAAGATTTGAGTGCTGGAAGAGGCCTCGACGACGAAGCTTTTTCTGAACTTCGTCGAGCTACGGATTTGTCTCTACGTGCCACCAAGCAGTCAGCCCGTGCTATTGGCCGGTCTATGTCCGCTTTGGTTAGCTCGTCGCCCTCAGCAACCTCCCAAACAAGACCTCAGGGCTTGTATCTCCAAGAGAAAGAAGCCCTGACGGTCTTGTATCCAACCCTGTGAGGGTAGTTCCCTTCGGGACGGGGCGCGTGTATCATTCACTTCGGCCCTCCCGATACCCTCACGAAACCTCTTCACTCCCGCCACCCTTGGTGTTTCGGGTGACAGGGGTTTCCAACAAAATGTTGAATGTACCGTTGCTCCCTGCCATAATCCAGGACACGGAACATTCGACACCCCCTCGACAGGAAGTCTTGAAATTAGTTCCCATCTCAGAGAACCTGGCAGCGTGGAAACTTCTGCCAGGTATTTCTATGTGGGTTCTAAAAACAGAAGAAAAAGGCTACAGAATTCAGTTCGCTTGCCGCCCTCCGAGCTTCAACGGCGTGGTTTCCACTACCGTAAGCCCGGAACAGGCATGTCTACTTCAGGTAGAACTGCAAAATCTCTTGGAAAAAGGGGCCATAGAACATGTTCCCCTTCCAGAGAAAAAGTCTGGCTATTACAGCAGATACTTCCTGGTCCCCAAGAAAGGCGGGGGGGGGTTGCGTCCCATCTTAGATCTTCGTGCCTTGAACCGCTCGGTCAAGACGCTCAAGTTCAAGATGCTAACAGTCAGGTCCGTCGTGTCTCAGTTCCAACGTTTCGATTGGCTGGTCACGATCGACCTCATGGACGCATACTTTCATATTGGAATTCTGCCACAGCACAGGAAGTTCCTGAGGTTCGCTTTCGGGGATGAAGCCTTCCAGTATCGGGTCCTTCCATTCGGCCTAGCCCTATCACCCCGCACATTCACGAAATGCATGGATGCAGCACTGGCTCCGTTGCGACTCCAGGGCATCCGCATTCTGAATTATCTAGACGACTGGCTGATCCTAGCCCAGTCTCAAGAACTGGCAGTTCAGCACAGGGATATCGTCTTGGCTCATCTAGGTTCTCTGGGTCTGAGACTCAACGCCAAAAGAGCGTTCTTTCCCCGACCCAGAAAATTTCCTATCTAGGGGTTATATGGAATTCGATCACGATGCAGGCACAGTTGTCTCCCGCTCGTGTCATCTCCATTCAGAACTCCCTGAGCATTCTCAGGCTAGGTCAAGGTTGCACTGTTCTTCAGTTCCAACGAATATTAGGTCTCATGGCGTCTGCGTCCACGGTGATTCCTTTGGGCCTTCTCCATATGAGATAGTTTCAGCTGTGGCTAAAAGCCAGGGGGTTTCATCCATGGGCCAGTCCCCTCAGGCAAATAAGGGTTACGCGCCCAGTGCTTCGTTCCCTTTCTATGTGGTTCAGACCCCGGTGTCTCACCTTGGGTCCCACTCTTGGTGCGTTGTGTCGTCGCAGGATGCTTACGACAGACGCCTCCCTGACGGGTTGGGGTGCGGTCTTAAGTGGTCCAGCCCAAGGGGAATGGGAGAGTCATCAACTCGATTGGCATATAAACCGCCTCGAGCTGATGGCAGTATTTCTGGCCCTGAAATACTTTCTCCAACATTTGAGAGGCTGCCATGTCCTTGTGCGGGTGGACAACACAGCAGCAGTCTCCTACATAAATCATCAAGGAGGCCTACGTTCTCGCCACCTCAATTTGCTGGCACGTCGGATTCTCCTTTGGGCCCAGGGCAAGTTACTGTCACTCAGGGCAGTCTATATCCCTGGACGCCTGAATGTGGGAGCAGATTTTCTGTCCAGACAAAACTTACCATCGGGCGAGTGGAAACTCCATCCCGAGGTAGTACAACAGATTTGGGAGAGATTTTACAGAGCCGAAGTGGACCTCTTCACCTCTCAAGAGACTGCGCAATGTCCCCTCTACTTCTCTCTGAGTCACCCAGCCCCCCTGGGTCTGGACGCGATGGCGCATACATGGCCAAGAATGCGCCTGTATGCGTTCCCTCCGGTTTCTCTGCTCCCAGGAGTCCTGGCCAGAGTTCGCCAGCAAGGGTCTTGCCTCTTATTGATAGCGCCTCGCTGGCCGAACAGGGTTTGGTTCTCAGAGATGATGTCTCTCCTAGACGGCTCGCCCTGGGCAATTCCGGACAGGAGGGACCTTCTGTCTCAAGCACAGGGGACAATATTTCATCCCCGGCCCGAATTGTGGAAACTTCACGTTTGGCCCCTGAAGGGTACCAACTGAGGGACACAGGGCTGTCGCTCGGGGTTATTGAAACCATTCTTAGTGCTAGGGCTCCCTCCACCAGAAGAATTTACACCAATAAATGGGGTGTCTTCGAAAGGTGGTGCAGTTCACATGATGCAGATCCAGTTAACTGCCAAATTGTTTCAGTTCTGGAGTTTCTGCAGGAAAAACTGTCAGCAGGCATATGCCCCGCTACTCTCAGGGTTAATGTGGCCGCCATTTCGGCTTGCCACGCCTTGATTGACGGGGTGCCTTTAGGGAGACATCCTCTACTCGCCCGCTTCATTCGTGGAGCCAGGCGACTGAGGCCTCCCGTTAGGGCCAGAACTCCTTCGTGGGAATTAACAATAGTCCTGGAGGCTCTGGTCGAGACCCCTTTTGAACCTCTGGAGTCAGCGTCTGACAGACTTCTGACTCTCAAGATGGTCTTCCTTATGGCTATTACCTCTCTTAAGAGGATTGGGGATCTACAGGCTCTGTCTATTCTGCCGACCTGTTTAGAATTTGCCCCCAGTATGGCCAAAGCAATTTTGCACTTTAGAAGCCTTCTGCTCCCCGCCGTTTTTAACGCCGGAGCAGGAAAGACTTCACGGACTCTGCCCAGTCCGTGCCCTTCAGATTTATGTCCACCGCACAAGCCAGTGGCGTAAATCAGGGCAATTGTTTGTTTGCTATGGGGGCCGCAACAGGGGGGCGGCCGCTACTAAGCAGACTATGTCACATTGGGTGAGGGATGCTATTGCCCTGGCCTATGAGGCGCGCGGTCAAGCTTCGCCAGTAGGTGTCAGGGCTCACTCCACCAGAGGGGTCGCTTCCTCTAAAGCCTTGGCTAGAGGGGTCCCTCTGCAGCAAGTTTGTGATGCGGCAGGTTGGTCCTCTCCGCACACATTCATTAAATTCTATAGTTTGGATGTTCATGCTACTCCGGGCTCTTACGTCCTCGAGTCGACATCTCAAACTCATGCAGGAACAAGTTTGTGACGTGGCGGGCTGGTCCTCTCCACGCACATTCTACAATTTTCTACATGGGCTAGGATGTTTTGCTACCCCGGACTATGTCCTTGGGTCGACATCCCAGGCTCATGCCAAATCCAAGTTCATGGTACGAACTTTTGAGTTAGAGCCCTTGGATCGGCTTCTCAAACTCATCTTTTGACTTTGTGGGCTAGATGCTCCGCTACTCCGGACTCTTATGTCTTTGAGTCGACATCTCAAGCTCATGTCTAACCAGGTTTGTGATACGGCAGGCTAGTCCTTTCCGCACACACTCTTCGGATTTTATGGTGTTAGATGTTCTGCTACTCCGGGCTTATGCCCTTGAGTCGACATCTTAAGCTCTTGTCTGGAACCTCTCGCGTTCTGTGAAAACACTTCACAACGATCAGGGGTCCGGACAGCCCCAGTGCGGCGGCGTGGGCATTTCGTTCCCCATAGCGCTTAGCAGCGCAGCATCAAAGTGAAGCTTTTTGTAAAGGGAACGTCTCGGGTTACTTGTGTAACCCTTGTTCCCTGAAAAAAGCAGAACGAGATGCTGCGCTTCTTTTGCCGCACTGGGACGTCCCAGGACCTCTCTTCAGAAAAATAATCTGACGACACTCTGGTGACGCCTCCTATTTATAGCCTGGCCACAGGTGCGTCCAATGATCTCACCAACCGAGGCTATAAATTCCAGTCAATTTCAGCAGCGCAGCATCTTGTTCCGCTTTTTTCAGGGAACAAGGGTTACACAAGTAACCCGAGACGTTTTCTTGCACACCAGGACTTAGTGGTTTTGCTCAAGAGTTTGTGCTTCCAGGTCATGAATGTGTTATTAGCAGCAGGGTGAAGCATAGTTTGTGGTGTTTCATGGCCAGCTCTGTTTATGTTATTATCTAGAATGTAAGTCTGGACGTCTCAGCAGAGCCACTGTGAAAGCCAGTACTTACTGCTCTCTGTTTATAACAACCCTACTATTCTCGCATAAATTCCATTATATATAGTGTCCTTGCATTGTATAAAAAAATATAATGCCAGGTGTTATTCACATTAAAGATTTATAGCACAACACACTTTTGAAGCAACACATTTCACAAAATTAGTTTGTTAGGTTTAAAATCATAAAACAATAGATACGTTATTCAAAATGAAGACCAAATGTATTTTGACACTTTCTGATTGTCATATTTGGTCAAATATAATCCATGATAAACGGTCATTTGTCTGCTGTGATATGAATTAGGGGAAATTACTCCATATTTCATCTAAAAACCACCTTGAAATCAGTTCAAAAAGTGTTCTGTGAAACGTTTTAGCATCATTTGTTTGCAGAAGCAAGTTGGTTTGATATTTCATCTATGCAAGGACATTCAGACATTGTGAAAAGGATCAAAATACCACTGTATAATGCTGTGGTGAGGTAGGCGTGGCCGAGTGACGTCTGTGGAGAGCGAGTCCAGGAGAGGAAGAATGACTTAAAAGTTAAAGTTTTACGTTAGCCCCCGTTTCCTCCTAATCCTGGGTTTCGGCACCACTGTGACAGATCTCTAGTTCTCTTCTTAAGGAGGAAGCGAGGGCTGGGTAAATGTCCAAAGTAAGACTTTTTTTATACACTTTTCAGTGTTACCAAAAATGTTTTTCTTTTCAGCACAACAAATAAACACACAGCTCAACTTCTGCTCTCTCTCTCCTCTGGCCTCTCTCTTTGGATTGCCCTTTTATCCCTCTCCAGCTTTCACTGCAACACAAAACAGCTGTTAGAAGGGATTTCCCACAGGTGTCCATCCTTACCGTTCTTCCTCTCCCAGCCTCACTCTCCACAGATGACACTCGGCCACGCCCACCTCACCACAAATGCACATACTTTAAATGTAAATTAAATAAGGTTTTTTGTGAATCTTTCATTTGTAATAATTCATGTAGGTTTGTGAGAGATTGAAAGCCATTAATAAACATCCCCGGGAGTTTTGTAACAGTTTTTTTTTTTCATTACTAGAGGTACTTTACGTTCATCCAGGAATGCATGTTTGAATGAGTCATTTGTTTGAAGCAGTATGGAGCTTTTTTTGTATGGCTGAGATGCTGTAGTGAAACATTCAGGAAGCTTGTGAACTCTTTTAAAGCCTTTCTATGTCAGCCATAATTGCAAAAGGAGGCGTCATGGATTTGATGTTTCACAACATTTCTCTGCTCTTTCAGTCAGCTGACTTCCTTAATGGACTCCACATTTACATTCCAGAAACATTTAGCCCTTCTAGACAAAGGAGAGACTTCCTAGTCTTTAGGGGATTTTAATTACGATAACATCCAAGTGTTCTTGATAATCGGTGTTCTTGCTGAGGAATGCAAGCTGTGGTCCAATAATAATCTCAGGATTGTGCTGTTGGCTCAGTGTTTTTCTCTCTCTCTCTTGTGCATCAGCCACAGTTTGTCCAGCTGTTTTATTTTTACTAGACTGCTCTTTCAATCCGCTCCTTTCCTCTCACCATCTTTTTTTTTTTTTTTTTTTTTTAGAAACAGATGATCCTAACACTGTTCAGTGCATCTATAAGACAGAGAATGACTGTGTGATGAAGTTCACATACTCTGAACATGCCAACGGTCAGTCGGTCCTAACCGCACTTAAAGATCCAGGTCAGTGTTT
Organism: Moxostoma hubbsi; assembly: GCA_032164185.1. NCBI lineage: Eukaryota > Metazoa > Chordata > Actinopteri > Cypriniformes > Catostomidae > Moxostoma > Moxostoma hubbsi. The sequence continues at coordinate 22,663,488 of JAVLUX010000011.1, read as the reverse complement.
TGTGTTAATGAATTTTAAGCACACTCCTGCTTGGAAAGTGTAAAGTAAGAAACTAGCAAGTATAAGAATTTTTATTGCCGTTTCTTCCTTGAGATTTGGTGCAAACAAGGGTAAATGTTATTTCCAGTTAAATCCCTATTTAAAGTGATAGTTCACCCAAAGATTTTTATTCTCTCATAATTTACTCACCCTCATGCCATCCCAGATGCGCATGACTTTCTTTCTTCTGCAGAACAAAAATGAAGATTTTTAGAAGAATATCTCTGCTCTGTTGTTCCAAACAATCCAAGTGAATGGTGACTAGACATCCAAAAATTACAAAAAGGAGGCATAAAAGTAATCCATAAGACTCCAGTGGTTAAATCAATGTCTTCTGAAGCGATATGACAGGTGTGGGTGAGAAAAATATCAATATTTAAGTTATTTTTTACTTTCAATCTTCACCTTTGACCAGACCCAACCAGTAGATGGCTGAATGTGAAAGTGAAAGTCACTTCCACACCAGAATGTGCAAGTGAAAGAACAGTGTAGATTTACAGTTTAAAAAAGACTTAAATATTGATCTGTTTCTCACCCACACCTATCATATCGCTTCAGAATACATTGATTTAACCACTGGACTATGGATTGCTTTTAGACTGCCTTTTGAACCTTCAGAGATTTGGTCACCATTCACTTGCATTGTGAGGACCAACAGAGCAAAAATATTATTTTAAAATTGTTTATGTTTTGCAGAAGAAAGAAAGTCATACACATCTGGGATGGCATGAGGGTGAGCAAATGATGTGAGAATTTTATTTTTTGGGTAAACTATCCCTTTAAGCATTATGGCCAAGCATTTATGCATTTTGTGTATGTTTACAGAGTGTGCTGTTGCCCCTAATGCCATGACGGTACTCCTGGCAGTTGTTGGCAGCATCCTGTTGATGGGTATTGTTCTGTTAGCTCTCTGGAAACTGGTTATCACCATCCATGACCGCCGCGAGTTTGCCCGCTTCCAAAGTGCACGTTCACGGGCACGATATGAGATGGTGAGGATATCCAACTATATCTAACTTTTTTAGGCCCTAGTCTCAGGCCTTGAGTTTCAGGCCCTATTTTTTACTTAGTATACGTGGAAAGTGCCGTGAAATGTACTTGAGAATATTTTCAGAACTTCAAAACTGGCTCATGATGTTTTTCCATGTGTAATTCAGAGATCTTGTATTGCATTCCACTTACAAAGTTATGAAACAATTAAATGTAACATTTGGAATATTATTTGTAACTTTCTAGGTACATATTGTTATTGTATATATATTATGACAAAGCTACAGGAATGCATACGTATAGCACTGTTTTTAAAAATTCTGTACTGGCAACTTTAAGTAATCAATAGAACAAAAAAAACTAGGCTTTGATTGAAACCATAAGGCATTTTGGAATGCATCAGTCAGCTGGGAGTACATATCAGTCAAAATGATCATTCCAAAGCTTGTGTTCAAAGTCTCTGCTCACTCTACCCTTGTTACCATGTGCATTTAAATGATCCTGTCTGACCTATTTTCCCCTCTGTTTGTATCTTTCCCCCTTGTCTTCCTCTTAGGCATCTAATCCTGTTTATAAGCAGTCCATCCCCTTTCACCGAATGGAGACAGTTTTTCATATGCATACCAAATCATGCAATGGAGTCCACTGATTTAAGCTGCAGTTGGACTTGGGGACATGGCAGGTCCTGTCCAGTTGTGCACTACTGCATTACAATGATGCAAGATGGCCATTTTGTTTGTGCACATTTTGTTGCCTTTATGCATTGCAACCTCCTTTTTGTGGATGTTTTTTGAGGATTGTAACTGATCATTATGCATTTCATTAAAGTTCATTGCTTAGCAGCACTATGACACATGGTGGATTTAAGAAGAGGACTGGTGAAGGATGAGCTGAACTAGTTGGAGAAGCTTTTCTGTCTTCTACTAAAAACATTTGCCATTGGACGCTTATCCACCATGGACAGCTTGCTTGAATTTCATTACTAATTTTCTTCAGTTCTAACCATAACTCCTCAAAATTATGATGGATTCACTGTGCATTGTGTTTTAGAAACAAAGAGACTTTTTCAAGTTTGTGTATATTTTTAACAGTGTGCCTTTCCCAACCATTACACATTTTAAATGAATTCAACTTATTTACTACATGTATGGTAGCCAGGTGCCACAAATTGTGCAATTATACATCAACTCTTTGATGGAGAGGGTTCTAACCTAATCAGAGCAATAATTTTCTTAACTCTTCATTTGCACATTGGGTATTGGGTTAAGGTTTATAAAGTAAAAAATGAAATTCCACACTAGAATGCTAGTCTTTTGTGTATGCAGATATTGCCAAATGTTTGCACGTATTCTTGATGATTTATAATTGTACAGGTTGATACAATAACACTACCTGCTGATAATTTGAGTTTAATTTTAAATGGGGTCGCACACTGGATGCGTCTGGAGGGCGACATGGCGTGTTCTAAAATTCGAAACATCTGTTTTCAATGAAGGTACACACCGCCTCTCGGCATCTGTTGACAGCACCCAGCTACATCTCCAGAGAGTGCTCAAATCTCTGCCATGCCACAGAGCACAACTTGCATTTTTGTCCATTAAATTCGACCCAAATAATTATCAAAAGATATCGATTATTTACTCTAGCGTTGTTCATTCTTGAAGATGGGCAAAACGTTGGTAACTTTTGTGTGTAATGTCTTCCACCTGAACCACATCGATGTGCCTGTGTTTTGAGCAGCCTCCAGAGTCGTAGCTGGGTGCCGTCAACAGAGGCGGTGTGGGTACCTTCACTGAAAACAGTTGTTTCGAATTTTAAAACACACCATATGACGACCATGTGCGACCGCCTTGAAGGGAATGTTCCGGGTTCAATACAAGTTAAGCTCAATCGACAGCATGTGTGGCGTAATGTTGATTACCACAAAAATTTATTTAAACTCATCCCTCCTTATAAATAATAAAAGCAAAAATCAAGGTTACAGTGAGTCACTTACACTGAAGTGAATGGGGCCAATTTTTGGAGGGATTAAAGGCAGAAATGTGAAGCTTATAATTTTAGAAAAGCACACATTAATTCTTCTGTTAAAACTGTAATGTAATATTTGAGCTGTTTAAATTTTAATTTTTACAGTCATTTTAGTGTTTGTTGACATTATATCATGGAAACAAAGTTGTAAAGTTAGCTATAACTTTACACAGAAAAGTTTAGTAAGCAATTTTATCACACTAAAATAATGTTGACACACATGTGGTTGATGCCTTGTGGCTATACTTTTGAAAAAGTGAGTATTTTTACATTTAAAAAAAATTAGCCCCCATTCACTTCCATTGTAAGTGCCTCACTTTAATCCAGGGGCAAGTCAAAATACATTTTTGTGCTAAGCGGGTAAGTGATCGTTGTCAAGTGAAAACTAGAGTGAACATTAGCAGGGCATTTGATTCCTGGAGGAACCTTCATTTGGTTTAGGGGATCAAAACTCACCCTGAATTGGCATTCTTCTTATTGGACAGGAACGCTTACATAACTGCAAAGCATGTGAAATATAGTGCCTTAAGGCTTGATCTGTGTAATTTTAGCTAACTTGATCTTGCCTGCTAATGCTGACGAATTGCAAGCTTCCTTGCTTTGTAACTTCATATAATTTAAACGATCTTCTCTTTATGCTAAAATTAAGGTTAATGTCAATATTAATCTGTATTTATTCTGCAAGGTAAACTACAATAATACATTAAATGAATTTTAGACAATGTTCAAGCTAATGTAAAAAGACTCATTCATTAGTGTAACGTAACATGGTTGTACAGAAAATATAAACATTCTATTATAAAACAATAGTGCATCGATATATTAAAATGACAGTTGTGATGGAATCACATCAATACTGAATTGTGTCAAATATTTATAATTTTCAGTATATTTTATAAACGGTTACTGTCATCATCCACCAAATTTAGTTAACAGCTATTGATAAATCTGGCTAGATAGCTAATGCCAGCATAGGCTATTGTATAAATGCAGTCAATGTATCATGCAAAGAAAAGTGATTACTTCAAACTACAGTCGCATAGATCTATATCCACACGTTGTTTTAGCCCTGTTCCAGCAACGGAGAGACAAATATAATATGCAGTCTCAAAGGTTCTAGTAAAACAATCATAACTGTGTAATTTTAATTATGCTGCCTCATCTGTCAGCGTGATGTTGGTGAATCACGTTCAGTCTCTTGATTTGTCCGATGCTTGCGTCCCTATGGAGTGTGTGTGCGCGAACATGAGCAGCAGGCAGCCGGCTGTACTTAACGGCCACAGGTATCATTAATAAAAAGGGTTTCTGAATATTACATACTGTACCTTTAAAGGGTTAGTTCACCCAAAAATGAAAATTAGCCCATAATTTACTCACCCTCAAGCCATCCTAGTCATATTTATATATGACTTTCTTCTTTCAGCCAAACACAATTGGAGTTATATTAGAAAATATCCTGTCTCTTCCAAGCTTTATAATTGGAGTGAAAGGTACCTTAGATTTTGAAGCCCAAAAAAGCGCATTCATCCATCAAAAAATAATCCATAAATCAAAATCTATCCATACGGCTCCAGGGGGTTAATAAAATATCCATATTTATAACTTTATAAACTATAATCACTGGCTTCCGGTAACGGCCATCTGCACGTTCACAAGAGAGTTGAGTTCCGGCGTATGACGTTGGCGTAGCGCAAGCTCCGGTGCTCCGGAACTCCGGAGCTCGACTCTCTTGCGAACGTGGGGACAGCCATGAAGGGTGTTGGTAGGAGTTTAATTTTTGGTCTTCGCCCCTCCCATAGGGACATAGACACTAGTCCCTAACTGCTAGTAAGAAGGGTGTAACATTTCAAACAGACTCCATTTAAAAGTTTGCCTTGTTTACAAACACTTAAAAAATACAGATGATTTATTATTAAAGCCCACTCACAGCATTTTAAAGTCTTGGAGCACAAAACATTTTTGTTAATGCGAAACAAAGCATTCCAGCACAGCAGGAAATGCCATAACCACCTTTTTGTGGGTTGATGGGAAAATCTGACTTCATACTGAAGCAGAGTGTCAGAAGCCCTTGATCTAAGAGGGCCGTACACCTGGAGTGGTTTTAATTGCCTAATGTGTGATTTGTACCGTCTATTTGTCTTATTCCCCAGTGACTAATAAGAAGTTGGATAAAATGGGCAGTTAATGCTGTTACAAGGTTCAGAGGAGGTGTGACTGTCATGCATGTCTACAAGGGGTGTTCACCTGCATTTGGGGGTGGGAGAGGACTGAAGGCTGGGAGTGTAAATCAGGCATCGGTGTGTCCTGAGGTGAAGGTCCTCAGTTTCAGCTTACAAAGAGCAGCTGTGTTTGTGATGGGGAATGTGTGTTTGCCCTCTGGACCCAGTTAAAAACCAATACAGGCATCACAGCCCAATTACTTTCTTTTTTTTAAACACTCATTTTTTTAAACTTGAAAGTGTAAATGGAGCTTTACAATATAAAAAATAAATACAAAATAAAATATCACTTTGATGCAAATAACTGTTTGTGTGTGTGTCGGGGGGGGCTTATGCAATTTTTGCACTGTTTTACTGTGAAACCACATAAGAATGTGTCCTCAGGGCAACTTAAAGAACATTTTTCAAGGTCTGTTGGGTGGTCAGTCCAAATAATAAAAATATAAAGTCCTACAGGTCTGGTCCTACTATCAAATCAAGAGATAAATTACCCAGTTTTTTTGTTTGTTTATTTGTTTTTTATTTTATTTTTTTATGTCTGTGCCTGCAGAAGCCATGTTTGCTGTAAAAGTTAACACTGTAAATTTAAATATTCTGCAAATCAAGAGTAACCACCGCGATGTGGACAGACTGCCATCATTTCCATGCTCTCTTGCTGCACAACACAGCCATTGCTGACATTTTGAGTTGAGACTTCGGGTTGCATGTAGAAATACAAATATGTGTGTGTGTGTGTGCAGCTCCAATGGTTATTCCCCGCTTGCATCTCAACCCTGTGGTTTGCTCATAAATCACATTTGTTCCCAGAGTTCGATGAACTAAATATTCCTTTACTCTAGAGCCGTGAGGCAGTATGAACATCCAGAATATTTAGACAGAAGTGAAGTCATCCACAAAGGGTAAGGACAAAACACAGAAAAGGAAAGTAGGTTTGCGTGTTAGGTGCTCACTAGCCAGACTATGATGTTCTAGTTAAACCATTAGGAGTTGAACAGCAACAGCTGTGCCTTTGAAGGCCTGAGGCAAAGAAGCACTTTACAATAATATGTGCGAGTTTAATTTTATTACATTGCTCAAGATGTTTCACAATGATGGGATATATATATATTAAACTTTTTAGAATGAAGTGTCAGTCATTTTCATCTTTATTAACATGATATAGGTAATCTTCTTTGGACAGAATGATCTTGTGGGTTTTGAAGGTAACTCTTACTATTTGTATTGATGTTTGAAGGCTTAGTTAATTTAGCTAAAACAGAGCCGAATGAAAATGTATTTAATTATATATTTAAATATATTATATATTACATATTGATATGTATTTCAATATTAATTTCATATTTATATTAAATATACCTTTCAAACTAATTTGATTGAATGTCAGGTTGGTTTGAAGCTTTTCTCTGAATCTCATCAACTTGTTTCTGTACCATTTTTATGGGAATTAGTGAAACTAAATTATTTTCTGCTCTCTTGTGAAATTTCTCCTACTTCCCTCTTTTAAGTGAGTTTTTTCTAACCCTCATACTATATGTCCACTCACAAATTGATTTGCCTTAAACAGAAGCATTTCAGAATTTCTGAGTGCAATGATTTGCTGTCCAATGTAATTAAAATCAAATTAACTAGATGTGCCAGATTCAACCACTTTTTTAAGAGCACTGTTCTGTCTATCCAGGGAAATGTGATCACTGCCAATCTTGATCTATACTAGAATGCATGGGTGGACTGGGAAGAGGTTCTCCCTATGCCAAAAACTGCAGTACAGTCCATTGAAGAGACTACATCTATCCCATACAGCCTCATTGTCATTTCTATTAAAAAGCAAAGATGGTGCTAGCGTGAATAAGGTCTAGACCTGCTTTATGTTTCCACAGCATGCCTATTGATGTTTTTCATTATAATAAGCTGAATACTCACATATTTTGCTTTAATCATGATCTGGGAAAAACAAAATAGCTGCAACACATATTCATCTCTAATTATGAATATATTGTGTTTGTGGTACAAATGTTTATGTAAACTAAGGCCCACTTTCTTTGGCTATTCTGGGACAATATGGCACATAGGATCTTTTCACATAGGCACCATTGTCTGTTCATGTTGGGTTTCTGTGTGATACCCTTATTATGCCTGTGTGTGTGTGTGTGTGTGTGTGTGTGTGTGTGTGTGTGTGTTCCTTGGCACACAGCCCCACACTATTACTCATTCTATAGCCCAGATGTCAATTTTCCCTCAGTGAGATCAAGTAGCCCTCAGAAGTTTGATTAAAAAAACTCCCTTTTATGCTGGTATGCACTCTACTGTCTACAGTGCATTTACAATAATCTATGTGCCATGAAAAGTTCACACAGGTTTTGAAATCAGCAAGTGTCCAGAATTACTTGCAAAAGAAAAGAAAATGGAACTGGTAAAAATACATAATAATATATAAAAACACCAAGAGAAGGATTGTTACCATTTTACAAGATGTCAAAAATAAAAATAAAATGGCATGAGTACAGGCTGTATATGGCTCTAAATCAAGACAAATAACATATGAAATAGCTCCATCTTTTGAACATAATTGAATATAGAAATATTTTACTTTATTTATTCAAATGTTGACCTTTGTTCCATTTACAGAATATTTTCTCTGCGATTAAGAATGTAGAGGTAAAAAGAAGAAAATAGAATGCAGTAAAGTGCTGCAAATGCAGTGCTTTGACATATTGCACCATCTACTGGATAAAGTGTCAAAGCTTATGTCAACAACTGTTATTCTTGTTACATTTCTTTTCTGTTGCATGGACTTGTAAATAGCACTCAAAGATGATAGCATTCATAAATAAATGAATATATAAAATGCTCCAAACATTCAGAGACAAGTAATGAACTGAAGATCAGAAGAACAGAAGAGGAGAGAGCCTAAAGTGACTCATGACTGAGTGTGGGCTTGGAGGGTGTGTCATTGTGGTTTCATACCCATAGAGTGCCCACTCTGTTTGATTCAGGATGTGAAGTCATGGAATTACACGTTATTGGCCTAAATTGTAAAAACAGGGATGAACAAAAGAGTCGTTCTCTTCCGCTTCTCTATTCTAGAATTCCCATTTCAGCAGGTTAATGACACATGTGGCAAATGTGACCTGAACACCAAGACCAGTTCTGAATGAAAGATTGTTCAGCAGTATGTGATTGATGTGCAGTGCACTAGACAAACAGTTAGAGGTACTCAAGTCTCATTTGATTAGCTTAAGATATTAAGTCAATTGGCACAGAAGAGCAAGGATTTATCTCCTTATTTATCTCTGTTTGTTTGTTTGTACTTTCTGCCCTGTGTAAGAAAGTTACTTGTTTTAGTTGCATTATTTGCCCTCTGGAATTTAACTTAATTTAAGTGCCATTTTTACCTATATAGGGGCTTTTTTATACACTGATAAGCCACAACATTAAAACCACCTGCCTAATATTGTGTAGGTCCCCTCGTGCCACCAAAATAGCACCAACCCGCATCTCAGAACAGCATTCTGAGATTATATTCTTCTCACACAATTGTACAGAGCGGTTATCTGAGTTACAGTAGATTTTGTCAGCTCAAACTAGTCTGGCTATTCTCTGTTGACCTCTCTCATCAAAAAGGCATTTCCATCAGCAGAACTGCCCCCGCTGGATGTTTTTTGTTTTTGGCACCATTCGGAGTAAATTCTAGAGACTGTTGTTTGTGAAAATCCCAGGAGATCAACAGTTACAGAAATACTGAAACCAGCCGATCTGGCACCAACAATCATGCCACTGTTCAAATCACTGAAATTGCATTTTTTTTTCCCAATTCTGATGGTTGATGTGAACATTAACTAAAGCTCCTGACCCGTATATGCATGATTTTATTCACTGCACTGCTGCCACACGATTGGCTGATTAGATAATTGCATGGATGATTGTTGGTGCCAGATGGGCTGGTTTGAGTAGTTCTGTAACTGCTGATCTCCTGATATTTTCACACACAACAGTATCTAGAAATTACTCAGAATGGTGCCAAAAACAAAAAACATCCAGTTCTGCTGATTGAAACGTCTGTTGATGAGAGAGGTCAACAGAGAATAGCCAGAATGGTTCGAACTGACAAAGTCTACTGTAACTCAGATAACCGCTCTGTACAATTGTGGTGAGAAGAATATCATCTCCGAATGCTATTCTGAGATGCGGGTTGGCGCTGTTTTGGTGGAACAAGGGGAACCTACACAATATTAGGCAGCTGGTTTTAATGTTATGGCTGATTGGTGTATATATATATATATATAAACACACAGCATGTTGTTAATTTATGTCAAACATTTCAATTGCTTTATTTAATTGAAACAAATCACAATCTGAATAGTTACGCCCATTACCTATAAAATCACACAAACAACAAAGTAGCAGCAAATAATGAGAAAACATGACAATTTTTTCTACAGTACATGTTGCTATTCTAAAATGTATTAACCCATCCCAACGTTAGGATATAAAGTTCTCTGCTGTCTACCATCACTGTATATTTTGATGTAATCACTTTTTCTTTTCTGGAGTTTTTGGATATGGAAAAAAAAAGAATATATATATATATATATATATATATATATATATATATATATATAAACTCAGAGCTCTGAGCACCATTAATAGACTCACAGCTAGATAAGAATAGAATAGTTTGAAGTACATAACTTGTAAGATTATTCGTTTACTAAATCCCAGCCCTGTAAACTGCAAATCTGGACGTATTTAAGTAAGGGAGGTGAAAAGTAATGTGCATATTGTTTATGATGAAGTGATCTAATGAAATTGTCTAATAATGATGAACTGTATCTCCATTAGCCTGCATGACAAAGTAAGTCATATGGGCCAACGTTATTATCATGGATTATACTCACCCCACCATTAGAATAGACAAATGTCTTAAATACTGGATTGAACTTTTCTTTGGCAGCTATTATGATGTGTCCTGCTTCTTTCAGAGTGTGTAGTCCTGTCAACTGATAAATTTGTCCTGTATTATCTCAGAGGTGAACAGTATTATAAGTAGAGTATGAAAAACAGAAAAATCAAGAAAAACAAATGCGAGGAAAATTTTGTTTTAAAATTGTAGGCAAGATTGTGAAAACAGAATGGATTATTCAACACCTCTTAGCACTTACAAATGCTATTTTGTTGAAAATCTGTCAGAAATTACTCTTGACTCTCTAGGTTGAAGAAAATAAATTCCAGTTTAAAAACGAGTAAATAAAACAATTGTGTTCAAGAATTTGATAAGAGAGACCAAATCAGTCAGTTTGAAAATGAGAGTGAGTTGATATAGCCTAACAATACAAAACTTGATTATCAATTTATAAAATCATTTCAGTTGACTTGTTTTCGAGATTTTTGTGTTTTATTTTTTGACATTTGAGAAGTGAGAATGTTTCAGGGGAAAAAGAAAGAAAGAAACAAACAAAAGGGGGCTTGAGTTTAAGTGATTGCATCACTAAAGGCTGTCATTACGCACAAAATGTTATTAATAATAAGAAAACAATGAAAAAATTATGCTTAATTCTTCGAGTCATTTTGCATATAAATGTCTTGCACTTCAAAACAAACGGAACGCTCTCATTGTAATCAACGAAGATATGGAAAGCGAGGGTGTCCACCGGTAGCCAATAATTTGTTATATTTTGTCAATATGAGTGGATATCAGGCTACAAATGGGTCTTCCCCAATCCACCGTTTGCGCAAACGGTATCCTGAAATACTCACGTAAGACCACACGTAACGTGGTCCACCGCCAGTGGGCAGGAAGACCATTTAAACCTGCTTGCTCATGTTGCGAATTCTAGTTCATCACAAGCCGTGGCTACAGCTGCACCAACATCTGTAAGATCCACAGAGGGATGAGGGAAATGCACGTTTTAACCGTTGTGTTCGCTGTTGTATTTGTCGTTGAGGAGACTGAAGCTTGGGGTTTCAAGAATGGAATACTGCACAACTCCATCTGGCTCGGTATTTCTTAAAATTGTTATATGTTTCAATGACCCAAATAGTTAATAGTAGTTTCAGAGTGATTCGTGGTAACTGTGTTTTGTGAATTAATTTTCTTTCTTTCTTTCTTTCTTTCTTTCTTTCTATCTTTCTTTCTTTCTTTCTTTCTTTCTGTTTTCTTTCTTTCTTTCTTTCTTTCTTTCTTTCTTTCTTTCTTTCTTTCTTTCTTTCTTTCTTTCTTTATTTCTTTAAATGTGTTTGTGTACGTTTCGCCGAGAATCCATTGCATGAGAGTTACACTCTGTTACGGTGTAATGCAACTTAACATCCTCAGTCCACTTTCAGAGTGATCAAAGGAACTCACAGACATGATTCTAGAGACTCTAAGTGATTTAATAACAGGAAGGCACATGAAAGCTCAAGTACCATTAGATATTTAAGCATTTCTTGACATTGAATAGTTTTGGTTTAAGCTTTATTAAATAAATAACCTTATTGAGTTACTTATGGAAGCACTTAAAAAAAATGTTTACAGCAATGCTTTAATGAGTCTCCAATTTAGGGGATTTCCAAGATGTGTGTGTGGAACTCATTAATGATACCTTGATGTTTGAGGCCAACACAGTAAAAACATTGGTCCAACTACTTCAGGGTTATGCATGCGTGCTTAAAAACAACTGCAAAGCAGCATGATGTTCCTTGAGAAGCAGAAAGGGGCCAAAACAGAGGCAAAAACATTACTGGTTTAGTAATCATACCAACAGCAACTATCATTGGATGTACATTGGTTTCAGGGTGTCTAGCACAATGCATAATCTGTTGTGGTCAATGACTACAAGCTTTGCTAACAATTTTTGTTGTTACCTCCTATAATAGGTTTCCTATGTAGGCCTATATTAGGTCTGATGTCATTCATGTTCTGAGATGTTCAGCAGACCTAGATAACTCCACATGAGTGCTGCTCTCAGAGTACTTTTAAGCTGATAGTGTTACTAAATAAGACACATCTTCTCTCTTTACAGAGCAAGCAGCTGGAGTTTACCACCGTGAGTCTCGCAAAGGGAGATATCAGCTGACGTATAAGGAAGCCAAGGCTGTGTGCAAATTTGAAGGGGGGACTCTTGCTACATATGATCAACTTGAGACTGCTCGCCAAATTGGTTTGTATCAGAAGTCTGGCTCATCTCAGATGCCAATAGAAACAGCAGTGGAGGGTCTGGCTCACAGAATAAATGTTGAGAGCTGAGCAATTTATGTTACTTGTATCAAATTGTAATGGCTGTATTCTATAAACAACAGCAGGAAGAAATTTTAAACCACACCTGAGACAGTCAGCAAGAAGTATGATAATACAATTTGGAAATGATTGAAAGAAAGAAATCTCACAGAGATTCTGACACAAAGTTCCATTCAATTTGAAATGTAATCATGAAAACTCTCGGAATACATTTTAAAGTATTACAATGAATTTGACAAAATAGTAGGTTTGTACTCTGCAGACTATATCTGCTTATGCTGCTGATGCAGAGCAAGTATGAAAACTTGCTACTGCTAAGAACATACATAGACATGCTGTGTCAAGCATGTAAAACGTACTGCTGCTGCACAAATAGACATACATACAACTCTGCTGTAGCAGGTTAAGACAAGTGGTGCTGGGGAGGAGGAGGATTTCAGTGGGCAAAAAAGTAATAGCGCACTGCAGTGATATTGGCTTATTTGGAATCGATTGAGCAATTGAAATGCTAGACAAAGATAGAGCATGCATTTTGATTGCATATCAAAGGGTTTACCAGCTTGCACAATGTAGAGTTTCATGACTGAACTCAAAAACATTATCCCCATTCATAATTTAAACTATGTAATTAATCAGACATGGTTCCCACCAGTGTTATGTTTGAACTGTAAAAAAGTCTGTGTTATGTGTTGCCTGAATAGCAACACCTGTTTTCCTGAAAATTACCAGTTTTCTTGTGGAGGACATATTCTATTCCATCTCTTTGTGAAATACTGGAAATGTAATACAGTAATATGAACAATGGAAAAAAAGGAATTATCAACTGCATTTTAACTATATCTATAATATATTATTTATAATAATTAATATAATTAAAATATATACAATTTATAATTATATATTATTTATAACATATAATTATTTATGTTATTTAAGCAGTCAGTTATGTGGAGACATTGTGAATATACTCATGGCTGAAGGAACTAATGCACAATGCAAACCTTTTATTAAAAAGAGAAAAGTAAAATCATTAAATAAAATTCTTCCTTTAGAATATTAAGTTCCTGACAAATAAACAGTAAATGAACAATGCAATACAACAAGAGTAAAGGTCAGCTACATGTGCAGCGCAGTGATACAAATAGTGTCATGTTGGAGAGGTCACAGCAGTGTTTTATCATGAACAATGCACGGCCATTGAACAGTTATCCAGGACTGGAACTATCCATTTTATAAAATTAAATTATACACAATTTTAAAATTAATGTTTTTGTAAAATGACTGGTTTTAAATTATAAAAGTATTCCAAAATCCCCCAAATTTACCAATAAATGACACAAAAACATTTTTCAGTATTACAACAATTGTCATTCTCCCAAAGGGTTCCATGTGTGTGCAGCTGGATGGTTTGACAAAGGACGTGTGGGCTATCCTATTGTTAAAGCTGGCGCCAACTGTGGTTTCGGAAAGGTTGGAATCATTGATTACGGATACCGGCTCAACAAAAGTGAGAAGTGGGATGTCTTCTGCTACAACCCTGAGGGTGAGTTTGAGAAATGGCAGTTAGGCAATCCTGGGTGGATTTTAGTCATCCACTGAGAGATTTGGAATCAAATTTATTTTGACAAATTCGATTTTCCTTGAAAGCTCTCCAGAGTGTCCAGACAGAGAGTGAAACAAAGCGTTAGTAGCAGAACTCGTGGGTAGCAAGATATAAATCGTCTCGGGTTACTTGTGTAACCCTTGTTCCCTGAAAAAAGTGGAACGAGATGCTGCGCTGCTAAGCGCTATGGGGAAACAATCTTATTGTGAGCTGCTTCTGAACATGTGTGTAACACGTCAATGAAATTGACTGGAATTTATAGCCTCGGTTGGTGAGATCATTGGACGCACCTGTGACGAGGCTATAAATAGAAGGCGTCACCAGAGTGTCGTCAGATTATTTTTCTGAAGAGCGGTCCTGGGACGTCCCAGTGCGGCAAAAGAAGCGCAGCATCTCGTTCCGCTTTTTTCAGGGAACAAGGGTTACACAAGTAACCCGAGACGTTCCCTTTACAAAAAGCTTCACTTTGATGCTGCGCTGCTAAGCGCTATGGGGAACGAAATGCCCACGCCGCCGCACTGGGGCTGTCCGGACCCCTGATCGTTGTGAAGTGTTTTCACAGAACGCGAGAGGCTCCAGACATGAGCTTGAGATGTCGACTCAAGGGCATAAGCCCGGAGTAGCAGAACATCTAACACCATAAAATCCGAAGAGTGTGTACGGAAAGGACTAACCTGCCGTATCACAAACCTGGTTTAGACATGAGCTTGAGATGTCGACTCAAGGACATAAGAGTCCGGAGTAGCGGAGCATCTAGCCTACAAAGTCAAAAGATGAGTTTTAGAAGCCGATTCAAAGGCTCTAACTCAAAAGTTCGTACCATGAACTTGGATTTGGCATGAGCCCGGGATGTTGACCCAAGGACATAGTCCGGGGTAGCAAAACATCCCAGCCAGTGTAGAAATTGTAGAATGTGTGTGGAGGGGACTAGCCCGCCACGTCATAAACTTGCTCCTGCATGAGTTTGAGATGTCGACTCAAGGACGTAAGAGCCCGGAGTAGCATGAACATCCAAACTATAGAATTTAATGAATGTGTGCGGAGAGGACCAGCCTGCCGCATCACAAACTTGCTGCAGAGGGACCCCTCTAGCCAAGGCTTTAGAGGAAGCGACCCCTCTGGTGGAGTGAGCCCTGACACCTACTGGCGAAGCTTGACCGCGCGCCTCATAGGCCAGGGCAATAGCATCCCTCACCCAATGTGACATAGTCTGCTTACTAGCGGCCGCCCCCTTGTTGCGGCCCCCATAGCAAACAAACAATTGCCCTGACTTACGCCACTGGCTTGTGCGGTGGACATAAATCTGAAGGGCACGGACTGGGCAAAGTCCATGAAGTCTTTCCTGCTCCGGCGTTAAAAACGGCGGGGAGCAGAAGGCTTCTAAAGTGACAGGATGTACTGTCGAAAAAGGAACTTTAGGAAGATAATCAGGGTGAGGATGCAATATAGCTTTTGCCATACCGGGGGCAAATTCTAAGCAGGCCGGCAGAATAGACAGAGCCTGTAGATCCCCAATCCTCTTAAGAGAGGTAATAGCCATAAGGAAGACCATCTTGAGAGTCAGAAGTCTGTCAGACGCTGATTCCAGAGGTTCAAAAGGGGTCTCGACCAGAGCCTCCAGGACTATAGTTAAGTCCCACGAAGGAGTTCTGGCCCTAACGGGAGGTCTCAGTCGCCTGGCTCCACGAATGAAGCGGGCGAGTAGAGGATGTCTCCCTAAAGGCACCCCGTCAATCAGGGCGTGGCAAGCTGAAATGGCGGCCACATAAACCCTGAGAGTAGCGGGGCACATGCCTGCTGACAGTTTCTCTTGCAGAACCTCCAGAACTGAAACAATTTGGCAGTTAACTGGATCTGCATCGTGTGAACTGCACCACCTTTCGAAGACACCCCATTTATTGGAGTAAATTCTTCTGGTGGAGGGAGCCCTAGCACTAAGAATGGTTTCAATAACCCCAAGCGACAGCCCTGTGTCCCTCAGTTGGTACCCTTCAGGGGCCAAACGTGAAGTCTCCACAACTCGGGCCGGGGATGAAATATTGTCCCCTGTGCTTGAGACAGAAGGTCCTTCCTGTCCGGAATCGCCCAGGGCGAGCCGTCTAGGAGAGGCATCATCTCGGAGAACCAAACCCTGTTCGGCCAGCGAGGCGCTATCAATAAGAGGCAAGACCCTTGCTGGCGAACTCTGGCCAGGACTCCCGGGAGCAGAGAGATCGGAGGGAACGCATACAGGCGCATTCTGGGCCATGTATGCGCCATCGCGTCCAGACCCAGAGGGGCTGGGTGACTCAGAGAGAAGTAGAGGGGACATTGCGCAGTCTCTTGAGAGGCGAAGAGGTCCACTTCGGCTCTGTAAAATCTCTCCCAGATCTGTTGTACTACCTCGGGATGGAGTTTCCACTCGCCCGATGGTAAGATTCGTCTGGACAGAAAATCTGCTCCCACATTCAGGCGTCCAGGGATATAGACTGCCCTGAGTGACAGTAACTTGCCCTGGGCCCAAAGGAGAATCCGACGTGCCAGCAAATTGTGGTGGCGAGAACGTAGGCCTCCTTGATGATTTATGTAGGAGACTGCCGCTGTGTTGTCCACCCGCACAAGGACGTGGCAGCCTCTCAAATGTTGGAGAAAGTATTTCAGGGCCAGAAATACTGCCATCAGCTCGAGGCGATTTATGTGCCAATCGAGTTGATGACTCTCCCATACCCCTTGGGCTGGACGACCACTTAAGACCGCACCCCAACCCGTCAGGGAGGCGTCTGTCGTAAGCATCCTGCGACGACACAACGCACCAAGAGTGGGACCCAAGGTGAGAAACCGGGGTCTGAACCACATAGAAAGGGAACGAAGCACTGGGCGCGTAACCCTTATTTGCCTGAGGGGACTGGCCCTTGGATGAAACCCTCTGGCTTTTAGCCACAGCTGAAACGGTCTCATATGGAGAAGGCCCAAAGGAATCACCGTGGACGCAGACGCCATGAGACCCAAAATTCATTGGAACTGAAGAACAGTGCAAACTTGACCTAGCCTGAGAATGCTCAGGGAGTTCTGAATGGAGGTGACACGAGCGGGAGACAACTGTGCCTGCATCGTGACCGAATTCCATATAACCCCCAGATAGGAAATTTTCTGGGTCGGGGAAAGAACGCTCTTTTTGGCGTTGAGTCTCAGACCCAGAGAACCTAGATGAGCTAAGACGATATCCCTGTGCTGAACTGCCAGTTCTTGAGACTGGGCTAGGATCAGCCAGTCGTCTAGATAATTCAGAACGCGGATGCCCTGGAGTCGCAGCGGAGCCAGTGCTGCATCCATGCATTTCGTGAATGTGCGGGGTGATAAGGCTAGACCGAATGGAAGGACCCGATACTGGAAGGCTTCGTCCCTGAAAGCGAACCTCAGGAACTTCCTGTGCTGTGGCAGAATTCCAATATGAAAGTATGCGTCCATGAGGTCGATCGTGACCATCCAATCGAAGCGTTGGAACTGAGACACGATGGACCTGACTGTTAGCATCTTGAACCTGAGCGTCTTGACAGAGCGGTTCAAGGCACGAAGATCCAAGATGGGACGCAACCCCCCCCCCCCTTCTTGGGGACCAGGAAGTATCTGCTGTAATAGCCAGACTCTTTCTCTGGAAGGGGAACATGTTCTATGGCCCCTTTCTCCAAGAGATTTCGCAGTTCTACCTGAAGTAGAGATGCCTGTTTCGGGCTTACGGTAGTGGAAAGCACGCCGTTGAAGCTCGGAGGGCGGCAAGCGAACTGAATTCTGTAGCCTTTTTCTACTGTTTTTAGAACCCACATAGAAATACCTGGCAGAAGTTTCCACGCTGCCAGGTTCTCTGAGATGGGAACTAATTTCAAGACTTCCTGTCGAGGGGGTGTAGAATGTTCCGTGTCCTGGAATATGGCAGGAAGCGACGGTACATTCAACATTTTGTTGGAAACCCCTGTCACCCGAAACACCAAGGGTGGCGGGAGTGAAGAGGTTTCGTGAGGGTATCGGGAGGGCCGAAGTGAATGATACATGCGCCCCGTCCCAAAGGGAACTATCCTCACAAGGTTGGAAACAAAGACGTCAGGGCTTCTTTCTCTTAGAGATAACAGCCCTGAGGTCTTGTTTGGGAGGTTGCTGAGAACGACGAGTCTGTCCCCAATCTTTACGAGGGGGAGCACGACTTGCCACGCTCTGCTTCTGAACCTCCCTCCTCACAGAATCAGGGCGAGACTGGGTGACCGACGGCCTCGCCCCCTGAGTGCGACGAGGAAGGAATTTTCCAAAAGCCTCCTCATGGCTTTTCGCCTCCTGGAATCTGGAGATGACCGTATTCATGGCGTCTCCAAAGAGACCAGAAGGCGAAACTGGGGCATCAAGAAGGAAAACCCTGTCCTTATCCTTGATGCCGGATAGATTCAGCCACAAGTGCCTTTCAGTGCTAACCAAAGCGGACATAGACCGGCCAATAGCACGGGCTGACTGCTTGGTGGCACGGAGAGACAAATCAGTAGCTCGACGAAGCTCAGAGAAAGCTTCATCGTCGAGACTCCTTCCCGCACTCAAATCTTTTAGCAGGTCAGCCTGGTATGCCTGCAAAACAGCCATGGTGTGCAACGCAGCACCAGCCTGACCAGCCGCTTGATATGCTCTCCCGACCAGCATGGAGGTTACCCTGCATGGCTTAGAAGGGAGAGCAGATTTATTAAGAGATGACGTAGAACCCGGCGAGAGATAACCCGCAAGTGTCTCTTCGACCGGTGGCATCTTTAAATACCCTCGCGCCTCAGCGCCGACGATAGTCGAATATATTGACGTCGAAGGCACGTGAATGCGCGAAGTATAAGGCTTGTTCCAAGAACGAGAAAGTTCGTCATGGAGATCATCAAAGAAGGGAAGGGACTGACGAGATGTTCCCTTCCCTTGGTCACCAGACAGAAATCTGTCCTCTAATTTAGAGCGCTTGGGGGGAACTTGGTCACGTGGCCAGTCTATTTGAAGCCTGGCCACCGCGCGAGTAATCACATCGAGCAGCTCCTCCGAAGATTTTGAATCGCGATTGGAGCGCTCAGATGCGGTTAACTCTAAATCCGACCCAAGGGAAAGGAGGTCCCCCTCGTGAACTGAAGAGGCGCCGAAGCGCGCTTCAGGATCACGCGAGGGACCAGCAGGATCTGGGGAGAGAGCGAGCGAAAGGGGCGAACCCGTCTCTCGCTCCTCAGCCAGATCCACGCGAGAGCCCCACGAATGAAGTGTGGGTGCCGGCTCTCGGAAGTAAGCAAGGCGAGCGCGAAGCATCCCGACCGAAAGTAGGTCACAATGCTCACACCCGCCCTGTTCCAACGCGAGAGTAGCGTGCTCTTCCCCCAAGCAAACAAAGCAAAATTGATGCGTGTCCCTGTCAGACATAGAACGCTGACATGGAAACACGCATTGTTTGCCCTGCTTTTCCGCCATTTTCCCCTTTTTTTTTTTTTTTATATATATATATATATATATATATATATATATATATATAAAGAGAGAAAGAAGGAAAGGCTTAAGAGTTTAAGCAATTTCTAGCAAGAGTCTCGTGAAAACACACAGAGAGAAAGCTCTGAAGAAAAATGTCTGACGACACTCTGGTGACGCCTTCTATTTATAGCCTCGTCACAGGTGCGTCCAATGATCTCACCAACCGAGGCTATAAATTCCAGTCAATTTCATTGACGTGTTACACACATGTTCAGAAGCAGCTCACAATAAGATTGTTTCCCCATAGCGCTTAGCAGCGCAGCATCAAAGTGAAGCTTTTTGTAAAGGGAACTCCATATTTGAAGAAAATGACTTTAAATCATAATTCAGGCATTCATTGGTTTCTTAATATAAGGGTGAGATAACTTGTGGTCTGGACAAAGACAACCATGAATTAACATTGGGGGGAAAATATCATGGCATATCATGACAGATGGATAGAAATAGAGGTCAGTGAACGTCAGCACGGGAAATTATTCATACAAGTTGAGTTGATGCAACAACAAAAAAATGCTCTGGATGTTAAAGTAAATGTCAACATAGGAAGCAAGCCGAGAACAAAAATGTATCCCACATAATACATTTATTATAAAATGCCTTTACGCTTGCTCTGGCTTAATTTGTGTGAGTATAGAAGAGTCTAATGAAAAATGTGTCACACCATGATAAATCTAAAATAAGCCCCATAACATTTTTACAAGCTTTACAAGCATTGCCAGGGACCCATCTGAGTTTGTGACGGGTTCTTTTCCCTGATTTGTAATATGTTGAGACGTAGTAAAAGACTATCCGTTTTGAGAAATTTGAGTCAGCGGTGATCTAAACAGGGTAAACTGCTACACTAGGTTGAGAATGATGTCCAGTAAAAATTCTGTCTTTGACACTTTTAAACACATCTTTGTTTATGTCTTCCTTTCAAATAACAGACATGACTTATAAATACAAAATAAGCTCTTTCAAGCATTTATTATGACTTGACTGACTGTATGAAAATAATAACGCAGTTATTCATTATTATTTCTGTCCAATCTACTCACATAACTTCAATACCTCATTCAGGGCAAGACACCAGATGTGTGAGTCACTAAGTACTTGCTCAAACCACAGTCATGAGTGTGGATTTGTCATTGTCTGTGTAAGCAAAATGCTCATATCCCTTTGGCTGCCTTTTCTAATTTATACGTTTGGTATTTATCTCCACATAGAGAGATGAAGAGATGAGACATGATTTAAGAACAATGAGATCACAAAACTCAATGGGTAGATTAAACATTAGCAATTATGTACATCCAGATCTCTTGAGAAAACTATATACAGCTACATCATTTATACAGAAATTAAATGTAAGTGACATATGGTTTTACTTACAGAGATAGTGTGCCCAAAAAGAAAGATTATGTCATCATTTAGTACTCACCCTCATGTTGTTCCAAACCTGTGGTACACATAATGAGATGTTATAGCCTCAGTCACTTTTTACTTTCAATGTATGAAAAAAGATGCAATGAAAGTAAATGGTGAGGCTAACATTCTGCCTAACATTTTTTGTTCCATGGAAGGAAGAAAATCATGTGGATTTAGATGAGGGTGAGCCCTATGCCTATAAGAGTGATCCAGTGTTACTTTGTTGCTGCACATTAATGATATTTCATATGCCATTATACTGTATTTTTATTTGATTTTGGATAGACTTTACAGTAAAATGTAAGATAATCAGGCCTTTGTTAAGTTGAACAGATCTTGTACACCTGTTATACTGTCTTTACAGCAAAAGAGTGTGGAGGAGTGCATACCGATCAGCAGAAGGTTTTCCATTCACCTGGTTACCCAGAGGGCTATCAGGATGAGCAGATTTGCTACTGGCACATTCGTGTACGCTATGGCCAAAGGATCCGCCTTCACTTCCTAGACTTTGACATTGAGGAGGACACAGCTTGTCTCAGTGATTACTTGGAGATCTACGACAGCTACGATGATGTTTCAGGATTTGTTGGAAGGTGCGTTCATAATATTGTTTTGTTTTATTTTACTTTGCTTTTTGTTCCGTTTTGTTTTTGTTCATCAGTAGTGTGAATTGTGTCTCACAATTGACCTTCACATTCTGCTTCTTGCTACTGAGAGTTTACAGTGCTGAAATTATTTTAAAATTGGATTAAAAATATCTGAATAAATGTGTCTGTGTTAATTAGATACTGTGGGGATGAAGTTCCAGCGGACTTAATAAGTGCAGGTATGTTGCTACAGTCATTTTAATTTTAATAATGTGGTAATTATCGTGCCTACGTTAATCTGGCATGGTTCTTTTACTTTGGGACCTCCAGGTGTGTTTTTAAATAGAGTATGAATACTCAGACCAAATGTGAGTAAATCAAGATACATGTAACTTTTTTTGGAAATTCATTCTTATTTATGGAAACTAGTGCATGTAAGCTGTTAACTCAAACCATAGGGCTGTAGAGTTCCCAAAAAAATAATTATGATAAAAAGAAAAATCTTCTTCTCTGATTTTCTCTGTTTCTATATTGTCTCTTGTTCAGGAAACGTCATGACCCTGAAATTCCTCTCTGATTCCTCTGTTGGGGCTGGAGGGTTTCAACTGCAGTACATCGCTGTGAACTCGTCCCTGCACTATGATGATCATGCTGACACCTTCTCTTGACCGATGTTCAATACATCAGAACTACTTTTTACCACTGTGTCATTTTTATTATCATAATTTTTCACCTAAAGTGCAATATAAATGCTAACAATAATCAATTATATTTATCTCATTGTTTGATACTATAAGCTTTATCACACACTATAGCCACTTGTATGTCCAACAGTCTCTGATAAGCCTTATACACTACATGGGTAAACATATGTGGAAACCCCCTTCTGATGAACAGGTTTAGTTAATCCAAGTATTTCAGGGATGACAAATATGAATGCTATGGCATCGTGATTTGTGGCAATAGTTTGGGGAGAGCCCTTTCTGTACCAGCAAGACATTGACCTTGTGCATTAAGTGTGGTCCATAAAGAAAATATTTTCTGATTCTGGTGTGGAAGAAATTGACTGGCATAAATCCTTTCTATCACAAAGCCCAGACACCTTACATGAACACCTTTGGGATAAATTGGAAAGCAGATTGTGTGCCAGGTTCCCTCCCCAATATCATTGTTTGGCTATATGGCATAAATAGTCAATGTCAGTACCTGGCCATGTGACAGAAATATACTATTCTGAATTTGGCCCCTGACCTCACTGATGCTATTGTGTCTGAATGAGTGCAAATCCCAGCAGCCATGTTGAAACATCTAGTGAAAAAGCCTTCTCAGAAGAGTGAAAGCTGTTATTGCAGCAAATGGGTTTGAAATTAATTATTCAACAAGAGCATATGAGTGTGGTGTTCTCACCATGTAGTGTTGATCAGATTTACAAACAAATGCACTTTTTTTTAAAAAAAAATTGTAGAAATAGGTGAACGGTGTGTAAATATTATATAAAACATTAAATATTGCTCACATTTAAACAACACAAATTGTCTTGGTTTGATTCACTATTCATTCTTGTTGTGGCCAAGTTGGCATCTTCACTTAATGAATAATGTATAAGTGGGCGGAGATTACGTGAGGTTGAAGGTGACGTTAACAGCGCGTCGTGTTGGCGCCAGCATTTTCGCGGGGTGAGATGAGTGGACAGACACAGCACAACCTTTATCGTTTATAAACACTGCAATAATAATAAAAAAATCTAATATAGAGCTCGTGTTAATGATACCGCCTTCATTTGATAGAGTGTCTGCTGCCGTGAGGTGAGAAATGTAATGCCTGTTGTTGAACAGGGGGCTGGGTTGGTAACATGAGGAGGGCAACTAGCTCGCTAACGGGAATCTTTGTAGGGCAAGGATCTTTTGGATTAAATTGATTAAAACTCGAAATATACATGACGTTTACTGCACGTTCTCATTTCAACGCACGTTTGTTGTTACGAAGTGGTCATGTGAGTTGTATACACAGCGCACATGTTTATGCAACGCTGTTAGCAAACGGATTATATGTTTTCTAAACATGTCCACCACGGTGAAAAATGTAAAATATAACATAATTGTTAAGATCCGATATACAACAATTGCTCGAGTTTAATGGATGTGTTGTAAATAGCCTCTCGTGCACCTGGCTAAGCTATTACACATCACACGTATTAAAAACATCCTTGCCATGTTGTTAGCTCTCGTGCATCTTCCTTCTGAGTAGCGAGAGAACGCGATGTTCATGCTTCGATTTTCTCCACCTTACCTTTGCCACCAATAAGAAATTGACTCTCTCTTCACACGATTATTCGTAGATTAGTTTAACTTTCCATAGACGACAATTAATTGCAATAATGTCTGTTGCACAACTCACTGGACAGGATTGATCTGGTACTCCTCAAAATTGAGATCGTTCAGTGTAAACACAATCGAATGCGTTATAACCTTGTATTATTTGTAATCAACGCTAAGTGCACTTAACGCTAAATCTTAAATGGGCTTGTTTGTCCTGCAGGTTGAGAGTATGATGGCAGCAGTGCCTTTATCCAGTGCCAGCCTCCTTCCTCTTCTGGAGTGCCTGGAAGATGCTACAGCCGGGCTGTCGGAGCAGACAGATGCCTACATCACCATTGCAAAGTAAGTTTTTACCTACAGTTTGGTGTCTGCCTATGTCTGGATTAGCATCCACATAAGCTCTTTTTTAGCAATTAACGTTTTGGTGATTCAAATTGTATCAAACAGTTGAACAAATGTACATCTGCATTTAAATGGCAATTGAAAGATAATGTCCTTGAAGTTTTTAATAGATTTACATTTCAGACTTTTGTTCCTCTCTTTCATTCTCCCAGCCGCCTCAATGGAGAAGAAGGACGACAGTTTCTGCCTGTAGTTGTAAAGCATTTTGCACGTCTCAGTAAAGTCCTTCTGGTAAGAATGGTTATTGTATGAAAGAAAAGACTTGTGTACTGTCACTTTATTTGTGTTCAAAACAAAATATTTGGCATTGATTTTTTTGCACATGCATAAACAAAAAAGAAAGTTTAGCTTTTGAGAATCCAACTATGCAGTGCACAGAAAACTGTTTGTGGATTGTATCAGCCCTTTAGGTGTTAAATTATTTCGTTTTTTGTTCAGGTTCACATCTCCAGTGATAGTGAGGACCTGTGTCAAGCTGCACTGCAGGCCCTGGGCTTTTGTGTCTTCCACTCTCACATTGTTTCAGTTATCCCAGGTACACAAAAATAAATGTTTTTAATACATTTGAAGTCATGTACATTTATTATTAATTGTTATTAGTTTACATAATCCTCTGTTTTTTTTCTCTCTCTTTTACTGCAGCAAATGTTTCAGAAGATATAATTTCTACGCTTTGTAATGTTGTGGAAAATTTCAAAGAAAAATTTACGTGCACTCGAGCTTTATGGGTTATTTCAAAACAGAATTTCCCTCCAGAGGTTATGGCCAAAAAGGTATTTGTTTGGTGTGCATGTATGATCTACTTTAAATCAACATTATTTTTTTACATTATTAAAGTAATCTATAAATGTAATTATTTTGTGGCTGTGAATTTTACATTTCTACCTGTCAGGCCCCAGAGATTCTCAAGAGCCTGGAGGTCATGCAAACCAGAGAAGTACAGTCCATCCTCATTGATCATGAGTTGCTCAATGTTATCATAAGGTTTGCAGTGTTCCATGTTTTTCTCTTTTGGTACTAATGGAATCACTACAGGCTTGCAGTGCTCAGCTTACTTGAGATACTGTAGGAAAGGCATACAATTGCAATGCTTATTTTGTGATTAATTTCAGATTGCTGGAGCAGGCTCCCCCTCAGATGGCTGCTGGAGCCGTGTGCTGGGCAAAGCTGGTTGTTCCTCTGGTGGTTCACTCGGCCAATAAAGTGCGCTTGCGTGCGGCAGCAGCCCTGGAGCTGGGCATGCCTCTTCTTCTGGAGAAACAGCAGGAGGTGGCAGCCATTGTAGAGCCAATGATGTCCTCTGTAAGCGTTGGATCTCATTTGTTTTTGTACAGTAAATGTATAAATATGAAATTGAAATGACCATAATGCCTCTCTACTACTCTGGTACCTCTAGACTCTCATCCCTGAAATGCAGAAACTGTTCACTTCAAGAAATGAGATGAATATGCTGAAGTTGTGGCCCTTATTTGTGAGGCTTCTGGGAAAGGTAAGCTGGAAAAAGCTGTTCTTCAAACCTTGCTGTTTTTTCAAACTTTGCTGTTTGATTTTCAGTGTAATAAAGTGTTTTCCTGTCTCTTTTCAGTTGCTTCACAAAGGCGGTGCTTTCATTAACTCCTTGTTATATTTAGAGGAGTTAGGTTTCCGCAGCTCCTCTCCCAATGTTAAGAAGATTGCCTTCATAGCTTGGAAGAGCCTTATTGACAATTTTGCCCTTAATCCAGGCAAGTTTTTTTTAAATGTATGTATATATATATATATATATATATATATATATATATTTTTTTTCTTTCTTTCTTTGTACTAATAGATGATGGTGGATTCCTTCCTACTTCCAATGTTTGGTAACTGAAATATAATTAGAAATCTCAGCAATCTCTATAAACAAATTGCTAATCCGTTAACCATAATAGATGCTACCTTTTCTAAGACCATCATTGAGTGTTTTCACATGCACAGCAATACACCGATAACTATTAAAAACTTTTCGAAACATCTGACAATGCAAGAAAACATTGTTTATATGAGTTTAAAAATCATCAGATTAATGTCTGCTTCTGACATTTGCACACATTGGATAAGCCAGTTAGAACGTCCGTAAAGGTGTTTACATGCAGAGTGAACTATCTGGATAATGGGCAAAAATCTGTGTGCTGATAATTTATGAGCTCCCCTTGACAAAAAACATTTACATGACCTTACATATTGTCATCTTATAAAGCATAATCGGTGATGGTACTTGTAAATACGCTAACTGATACTTTTTCTTGAGTAGATATCTTGTGCAGCAACAAGCGTCTGAAACTTCTCATGCAGCCACTCAGCTCCATCCATGTCAGGACTGAAGCTCTTTTGCTCACTAAGCTAGAGGTGTGGTGGTATCTCACAGTCAAGCTTGGGCCCAACCTGGCTGCTAACTTTGAGCAGGTAAAATTCACTGTGCGCTGATAGGTGGCTTATGATTTTGGTCCTAGCAGACTGGGACAGTTGTAACGGAAATTGTATGACCATGGTCGCTTTTGGTTACTAAGGAGCAACATATTTCTCTTTCCATTCCATCCATTATGCACTGTCGAAGGTTGGCATACCGCTGCTGCACAGCATGCTTCCTACTGATTCTCCACTGCAGTCCCCAGCAACACACGCTAGAACCCCTAACCCAAGTAATGGTACACCTAACACGCCTAAATCAGGTACAGGTCATTTAATCTCTGGTGCCTTCTGCATCATCTCATTTTATAAGAGTTATGCAATGACATTACATCTCAGATTTTCTTTTAAATTTAAAAGTTACTTAATACACCTTTTATATCTTTTTTGTTGTTGTTGTTGACATTTACAGTTTTCTGATACTATGATTATCTGTTCACCAGGTATTCCGTCTTGTAGCACTCCAAACACTACTCCTCGTATGAATCTGAACAGCAGTATGCAAGCAGTGCAGTCCTATTGCTCCATTCAGCTACTAGGGCTGGAGATGCTTCTGCAGTGGCTCTTGGGTCCAGAAGTCACGAGCAGTGCTGCCAAAGAAAATCTTCAGCTCAGTCTGGGTAAACATATACACTTAGTCATGTGTAATTGTATCCCACCTTAATTTTTAAACAATTGAAAAATTATAATGGCTTTTTAAGTTACTAATGATTGCTAATGGATTTATGATGGATGTGTCAGATTATCTCAATATTTTTTTACATTGATAGAATTATGATAAAGGAATCGCATCAAGGAATTGACCTTCAAATACTAGCAGGTATCATTGTTTTTTGTGATGGTTTTCAGAGCCTCTGACTCACCCACTCCTCACCAGCCCCTCATCCTTCAGTAGACATGCCTCTATCCTCATTTCAGCAGCCAGAGATGGCTTCATTGTTGTGGGAAAACATGCTCCAGGTATTCAATACAGGGGTCAAGAATCATGATACCAACTCTTTGTTTGTCTTTGTTCAACTTTGTCACAAAGGTTTATATTTTCAAACTACTACTTGCACAAATGACAGTCGTTTTAAAGGAACCAGTTACAGAAAGGGAAAGATGTAGGCAGCTCACAGTTTCCACACTTTTGTCCATGTTCATTATAACCTGATAGTAGTTTGTTCTTGTCTCCACAGGAGCACTTCTCAATCTTGTTTGGAGCAGTCTCATTGGTTTTGTCAGTGCAACAATAGAAGCTGGTAGGTGGTGGACAGTTTCTCACTATGAATGTCATGGATTACTTGTGCACAGAACTTGCGCTATCATGGACACCGATTTATAGTAATTTAGAAAGTGTTCCCCGTCAACAGGTAGTAAGAAGGAGCGACAGGGTTCAGAGGTCCTCACCTTTCTTCTACAGGCTCTACAGTCCATCCTGTCCTCAGTTGTTCTGCCTCCTGAGCGTGCTCTGGTAAATGACACTTAAGTGCTTTATATAGTAAAATAGTGTTGCCTAACCCAGCTGAGGTCAGGCTTGCCAATTAATAAAATATTCTATCAGAATTAGTTTAATGATGATAAGTTAGATATTTTTTTTTTTCTACTTGTAAGTTGAAAACAAGTACGTACTTGTATTTAAGTTGGTGCAATTTTCTCTATGCTTTCTGACACCAAAACATACTATTACCTTTTCAACCAAAAAGTATGTATACCCTTTCAATAAATAAAATATTAATTAAAAATAAATAACCAAAAACAACTATAACTTAAACCATATGTTTAAAATAAAACTGTCAGGCTAGGAGAACCTTTTCTTCTTTATTCAGTAATCTTAACAATCAGCCCGATAATCACAGCAATTATATGCTCACTAAAATCTTATTCAAGTATGAAAAACTATTCAGAAGCATTGTAGCATTTTAACCTTAAACTTGACTCTTCAGATTTACAGTTTCAATTCAGTTTTTGACGTTACTATAAGGTAAGTAGTACACTTCATATAATATTTGCTGTGTTTGTAAAAATATTACCTTCATATTGGCATGAATCTCTGGATGGTGGTCCCTCATTAGATGTGCTCACGGCTTTTGCTGACATTTTTAGTCTGCATGTTTTGCATACTGGATACCCGTCTTCAACAACTCCTGTGTCATTTAATTCGCTTCTTCGGCAGATACAACTCCGGGAGATCGCGTTGTTCTGCCATGTTTTAATTTTGAGAGTTTCATGTGCTCTGAAATTTCACGTTCTGCACGTGCCCCGCCGTTAGTGGTCGACCGATATATCGGCCGATATTTGGATTTTTTTTAGATATCGGCATCGGCCGATAAATATTTCCGTTTGGCCGATATATTTCAAAACAGTTTTTGACAGTGCATTAGCGCTTATTTCCACTGGCGCGAGCAGTGCGAGCATGAATGAACTGAATACGCTCGCTCTGCTCCGCCCAGCACCGTAAGACAAGCCACTCGGAAGTGAAGAAGACATCTGACAGACACAGTAAATGACCAATCAGCATTCGCCTTCTAACCTGACGCTACATTGTTTTACACACAAAAACACTCGGCGTGCAGCGAAGTCTATTCAAACAGTACCGTGATATGTCAGATCCGCAGCCCAGCGGTAGCTCCAGTGGGGATCACAGATGTGATATAAACGAATTCAAACAAAACTGAAAACATTTAGCAAACAGTCAAAAAACCTGTGACTGGCTGTTCCTCAGCGCGCGCGCTGTTCTCGGTTACGTTTAAACTAGACGCTGTTTTCCCACGGACTGAAAAGCTGGGTCACGTGCACTACAGATCAGTGTGATCGCGTGAGACACATTCTCACACCCAACTCGTCACATATGGACGCTTGGCCAGGACCCCTTGGCGTCACTTTTTAACGCACTGGGTATACCTTTGGCATCATTTTTCAACGTGCAGGGTAGTCCGATAGACTTCTATAGAACTCTGAACCGGAGCCTGTAGCGTTGAAATTTAACGTCTTGGGTAAGCTCACCGCAACCCGTTGTCTGCTGTGAATGGCTCGAGACTACAATAAATAAAAATAAAAAGGAATTGGCTACAATAAATGATCTATGCCAGGGCTAGTATAATGGTGGCCCCCAGATCATCTTTATCTGGCCCTCCAACTGTTTTTTTTTTTTTATGTTTAAAAATCCTCGCAATCTGATATCAAACTGCCCTCTGCGCAAAGGTTTAGCGCGTTCATATGCAACCGCATTCATCGGTGAGTTCAACAACGCTTGACTCGCCGCCGCCGCTTGACTCTCCGCCCTGCACGTTGAAAAATGACGCCAAAGGTATACCCAGTGCGTTAAAAAGTGACGCCAAGGGGTCCTGGCCAAGCGTCCATATGTGACGAGTTGGGTGTGAGAATGTGTGGTACGTAATAATACGTTTGAAAAAAATAAATAAAATATTCCTTAATCTGAATTAAGTTATTCACTATCTCTATCTGCTGTATTTAATTATCCATGATTGGCGTAATATTGTGTGTAGAATACCTTTTCATATGTTCCGGTCGGATTTGATGCTAATCGAGCATGCAAATAGATGTGACGGCTTACAAAGTTTCAAAGAAACAAACAAGCAAAACTAAACGGACATAAATCATTATTATTTAAATATACTTAAATTAAAACAACCTGTTTAAACTAAATAGTGTAAATAAACTATGTGAGATGTATTTTTAACTATGTATTGTACATAAAATGTATGGAATTGCACATACTATTTTGTCATTAATTTATGAATATTATTTAGATTGGTTAATTAATGATAAATGTTATTTGTAACCTGCAGTAAGCAGCAGTAATTGTTTATGTGACTGAAAAATCAAATTACCCATAACAGTTTAATCTAATGTTTTTTTGTGTGTGTGTTTTCATTCTGCTAGATGGCTGGACAGAAAACAAATCCCCTGTGGGAATACTTTACCATACTTATTTACTGTATTCACATGTATTGTATCGGCCTCATATCGGCCAGTCGGCCAGATTGCTTTCTCAATATCGGCATCGGCCATTAAAAATCCCATATTGGTCGACCACTACCCGCCGTACCTAGAAAAATCACCTTGTGAACTCCGTTACAATAGTAACAGCCTCAGAACAGCCAGGCAGAGGGCAGAGCACACGCGTTCTTATGGTTTAATAACCGTGACCATTTTAATCACTGTTAATTTTGAAATCGGGTAATTGCGACATCCCTATTAACGAGAGAGACGTTGTAAAATAATGTTTTTATTCATAAAGGTTGCATCACCATTAAAAAAAAAAAAAC
This sequence comes from Moxostoma hubbsi, assembly GCA_032164185.1. Taxonomy (NCBI): domain Eukaryota; kingdom Metazoa; phylum Chordata; class Actinopteri; order Cypriniformes; family Catostomidae; genus Moxostoma; species Moxostoma hubbsi. The sequence continues at coordinate 22,632,476 of JAVLUX010000011.1, read as the reverse complement.
AACCTTCTAACTATATTCAAAACAAGCTTATATCATGTCCTGTTTTTTTATATATTTTAAACAATTTAAGCTCACAAAAAACAAAGAAAAAGAAACTAATTATGTAGACTGACGCAGTTCACATACAGGATGAGTATAAACACTCAGCATATAATCGTTATGTATATATATATATTATCTCGCGTAATATTTTTGTTGATGAAAAACATGCATATCCACATGCTTTGTAAACTATACTAATTTATACACACCAGTTTACATGATGTAACCTTACCTTGTAATGTCCCCTCTCGGATGTCATGTTTGTTGTTTACAAAAGTGTCATGGGGATTACTTTGCAACGGGGACACTGTTTTCTGACGAGCTGCACATGTAAATTGTCACCACTTATCCAGTACAGTTAAACAGATACCCAGCTTTCTCGCAGTAAGCCACATTCTCTCAATAACCCGCTTTTTTTGGTGTCCGTCTGAACGTACTGCATGACAGAACCGTTTGCTCAACAAATGTGATCAATTTGTCCTCTCTCAAAAGCGCCACCCAGTGCATTCTGTTGTAACTACCATTTTAGTTTGTGTGTTCAGGATTTAACATGCATCTCACTGTATATATGGCCAGCAAAGCAAAAACTTTGTGCAATTCAAATAGTATTTTTAGAATTCTTGGATCTTGACACACCACCAATAAAAATGGGTTGTGTATCCATCTTCTGATTTGTAACATTTGCAACTCTAGATGCAGACTTGACATTTTTTTGAATCCTAGCCCACTCTCCTTCCTCCAATACCAGATTTAAATCTTTCTCCCATAATCTCTTGACCGAAGTTAAAGCTCCGTTCAACAGACTCTGAATTAGCAGGACATAATACACTGATGCTCATGACCTTTTCCAATAGCAGTAAGCACCATTCCCAGAGTATCTGCCACTTTAGGGGGGTTTATGCTACTCCCAAATATAGTACAGTGCAGGTGTCGCAGCTGTATATATCTAAAGATCTGGAAATCCCAAAATGTTGCACCAGATTTTCAAAGGATCTCAACACTCCACTCTCATATAGGTCACCGATTGTATTAACCTCCCTCACAATCCCCTCTAACCTGCAGAAAGTGGACTTATAAATACATAATTTGGGCTTCAGCCATATTCTCGAGGCAACATTTGAATAAATGTCTGAATTAAACACACTGGACACGTTTGTCCATACCGAGTGCAAATTCTAGATTATGGGGTGTAACTTTTCTGATTTGTTTGATAGAAAGACTTTGCAATGGCAAAAAAGGGGCAAGAACTTAATGTTCAATACAAAACCAGGGAGGGACTCTCTCAGGTGGAAGCAACCAATGAGCCAAATGTCTGAGACCGAATGCATAATAATAAAACAAACTCTTTTAATGCCTAGCCCACCTTTGTCAATTGACCTATGCAATTTACTGAAATAGAGCACGTTTACCATTCCAAATGAAGGACTTTGCTATGCTATCAAATTGCTGGAAATAAGAGAGGGGGACATCTGCAGGGAGAGAATGTTTCGGGTAGTTAAATTTTGGAATACAATTCATTTTAATAACATTAACCTTCCCAATCATAGATAAATGTAATGAAGCCCACCTGGTCCATATCACTCCAAATACACTAACTCGATCACAAATTTGCTGGGAATAAAATGCCCAAATACTTAATGCCATGTTTGGGCCACTGGAAGGTGCCCAGCTATAAAGCCGTTACAAGACAGTATGCTGTCAGAGCCAAAGCTTCAGATTTAGACCAATTGTCTCTTTATCCTGAGAATTTGGAAAAGGAGTTAATAATTCTGTGTAGGCAAGACATAGATCTAGTAGGGTCGAAGACAAATAATAAAATGGCATCTCCTTAAAGCAAATTTTGGTGCCACACCTCCCGCCACCACCCCTGGAAAATCATCCTCATTGTCGGAGCTGCTAATGGTTCCAGGGCAAGACAGACCAATAATGGGGAAAGAGGACAGCCTTTCCCTCCGGCAATGTCGTCTGACCCTGGAGACTTGCCTGTAGTCAAGGCCTTAATTACCTTGCCAAGCTCCTCAAGTTATCTCAGAATCAAGAGAATTTCTTTGCTCAGTCTTCAGTTTAGGGAGTTCTAATGGTTCCACAAAGTTTTGAATATCTTCATCAGTAGATGAAGATGTGGAACTATAGAGATCAATATAGAATAATTTAAAAGCATTATTAATATCAATGGCCGAGATAAATATTTCACCACCAACAGAATGGTAGAAAAAGACTGTTTTATATATCTAGCCAGACGTTTTCCTGCTTTGTCCACTGACTCATTACTGTCTTGCCCTGAATAGCCAAAACTTCCTCGACAAAAAAGTATTGTATCTGTATTTCAATCGGTTCAATTCTCTTGAGGCCATTAGACGACATTCGGTGCTTCAGCTCTGCCTCGGCTTTTTTAATATTCCCTTCCAATTTCATGAGGTCTTGTGCTTTATATTTTTTGGTGAATGAGGCATACTGTATGATCCGGCTTCCAAGAACCGCCTTAAGTGCCTCCCAAGCCATACAAAAATGTATAGTCCCTTCCAGATGGGTTCAAAAGTCTCCAAATATCTGTAAGGCTTTTTTTTTTTTTTTTTTTTCTTTTTTTTTTTTTTACACATCCTGAGAAGCGTCAGTGTTGCTCTATGGGCTTGCACACTTTTTTTCTTTTCTATGATCAAGGTCCATCAATGGATTAAAGTCTCCTTCCAATATTATATCATGAGGGGTGCCAGCAGCTTGCAACATCCCTTCAAGATATGTAAAAAAGCCAAGATCATCAGTGTTGGGTGCATAGATATTAGTCAAAATCAAACTTTGCTCCTGAATTTCTGCTGAAACCATGATGACTCCTATTTTATCTTTAATCTGTTTGAGACATTTGAACTGTAGACGTTTACTTATCAATGTAATGACCCCTGCTCTTACTTGAGCCAGCACTAAAGAAAAAAATTTCCACCCCATATCTTCCCAAATGTTCCAGCTTCCTGTGGGGTAAGATGCGTTTCTTGAAGAAACACTATATCATGTTTCTTACGTTTAAGAAAAGATAACCTTCCTTAATTTTATTGGTTTCCCCAACCCATTCACATTTCACGTGGAGAGAGAGATAATCCACTCGTATTAACATTTGACATATTAGAAAAAATTGATTGTCAAAACCAATATTATAAAGACCACATTCCAACATTAGTGTAACGATCAAACCTCAAACTTCTCTCGAACCAAAAAGAAAAAGTGTGCATTAACCCTGTGCATGACTGCGCCAGTCCATCCCTCTAAACTCAAACAGTCCATGTATGGATATGAGAGTCCCCACGACAACTTTGCCATTGGATTGCTCAAATCCGGTGTTACAGATTTTGAAAGACACAAATACACAGCAAAAAAGGTCTATAAAACAAACAACAGCTAATAAGCGGAATTAACAAAAAACATGTAGATTCATCTACATAAGTGTCCCGAAGGTGTATTCCTTCACAGAACAAGCTCCACCTGCTAGTGGAACCAGCACAAAAAAATTATAAATAATCTTGACGTGAAGTGAATCCGCGTCAGTCAGTGTTTACATACAACAGCACTCCATGATCACTCGTATTATGACTACACTACTATAGCTAGTAAATATCTTTAAACTGCTTTAAACTAACAACTTCAGCATTACGGTTCATCACAGCTGAATGACACAACAGACTGATTAATTACAGAACTCAAGGCGCTTGACTCTTACCGGAGTTTCCAAATTGGAGAGGATGTGCTTTTTAAAATGGTAGCAGACATTGCGGTTTCTATAGTGAATGACTCTTGCGCACTGGCTACCGCAAAAAAGGGAGAAATGCCCCCGCTTGGACAGCTACTTTTCCACTGAGAAAGCTGATCTTCAGAAAGCTGGCAGCATCTCTGCTTGGGTGTGGCAATAGGTCCGTCTCACTCACACGCACACACATCCATCCTTGTTTATCCAATAACTTGTTTTCAAGTCAAGTGGTTTTTTATTGTCATTTCAACCATATACAGTTAGTACAGTACATAGCAAAACGAGACAACGTTCCTCCAGGATCATGGTGCTACATAAAACAACATAGGACAAATCCAGAACCACATGAGACTACACAGACTAAATAAAATACCTATATAAAGTGCACATGCAAACGTGTGCAAAATGTACGGGACAGTACTGATGACAGTTTCTAAAAATGCCAGATGAAAAACATAACATACTATGAGATAGTGTTCTATGGACATAGCAGTTATTGAGGTAGTAGCCAGTTATAAAGTGACAATAATTAAAGTGCAACTCAGGACACGTGTGTGTGTGAGTCTCTGAGTATTGAGGAGGCTGATGGCTTGGAGGAAGAATCTGTTACACAGTCTGGCCGTGAGGGCCAGAATGCTTTGGTACCTCTTGCCAGACGGCAGGAGGGTGAAGAGTTTGTGCGAGGAGTGTGTGGGGTCGTCCACAATGCTGGTAGCTTAGCGGATGCAGTTTTTTTGTAAATGTCTTTGATGGAGGGTAGATAGACCCCGATGATCTTCTCAGCTGTCCTCACTATCCTCTGCAGGGCTTTGCGGTCCGAAACGTTGCAAGTCCCAAACCAGTTAGTGATGCAGCTGCTCAGGATGCTCTCAATAGTCCCTCTATATAATGTAGTGAGGATGTGGGGTAGGAAATGTGCTTTCCTCAGCCTTCAAAGAAAGTAGAGACGTTGCTGGGCTTTCTTGGTAATAGAGCTGGCGTTGAGGGACCAGGTGAGGTTCTCCGCCAGGTGAACAAGGAATTTGGTGCTCTTGACGATCTCCACAGAAGAGCCGTCGATGTTCAGCGGAGAGTGGACACTCTGTGCTCTCCTAAAGTCAACAACCATCTCTTGTTTTGTCGACATTCAGAGGCAGGTTATTGGCTCTACACCAGTCCATTAGCCACTGCACCTCCTCTCTGTATGCTGACTCGTTGTTCTTGCTGATGAGACCCACCACGGTCGTGTCATTGGCGAACTTGATGTGGTTCGAGCTGTGCATTGCTGCACAGTCATGAGTCAGCAGAGTGAACAGCAGTGGACTGAGCACACAGCCCTGGGGGGCCCCAGTGCTCAGTGGTGGTGGTGGAGATGCTGTTCCCGATCAGGACTGACTGAGGTCTCCCAGTCAGGAAGTCCAGGATCCAGTTGCAGAGGGAGGTGTCCAGGCCCAACAGGTTCAGCTTTCCAATCGGGTGCTGGGGAATGATTGTGTTGAATGCTGAGCTGAAGTCTATGAACAGCATTCAAACGTATGAGTGCTTTATCTAGGTGGGTGAGGGCCAGATGGAGGGTGGTGGTGGTGGTGATGGCATCGTCTGTTGAACGGTTTGGACAATACGCAAACTGCAGTGGGTCTAGTGAGGCAGGCAGCTGGGTCTTAATGTGCCTCATGACGAACCTCTCGAAGCACTTCATGATGATGGGTGTGAGTGCAATTGGATGGTATTTATTGAGGCGGGACACTGAAGACTTCTTTGGCATAGGGACGATTGTGGTGGCCTTGAAGCACGTTGGAACTACAGCGCTGCTCAGAGAGATTTTGAAGATGACAGTAAGAACATCTGCCAGCTGGTCTGCACATCCTCTGAGCACTCCGCCAGTAATGTTGTCTGGTCCAGCAGCCTTCCTTGGGTTGACTCTACGTAGAGTTTTCCTCACATCAGCCGTGGTAAGACAGAGCACCTGGTCGTTGGGAGGGAGGGGTGGTCTTCCTCGCCACCACGTCTTTCTGCACTTCAAACCGAGCGTGGAAGTCATTCAGCCCATCTGGAAGGGAGGCATCTTTGTCACAGGCAACTGATGTTGTCCTGTAGTTGATGATGGCCTGGATGCCCTGCCACATGCGCCGTGTGTCACCGCTGTCCTGGAAGTGACTGTGGATTCTCTGGGCGTGTGCGTGCTTTGCCTCTGATGGCCTGGGACAGTTTGGCCCTCGCTGTTCTTAGGGCTGCCTTGTCGCCTGCTCTGAAGTCGGAGTCTCAGGTCCTCACCAGCGCGCGCACCTCCGCAGTCATCCGCGGCTTCTGGTTAGAGCATGTGGTGATGGTCTTTTGGAGAAAGTGACATCATCAATGCACTTGCTGATATAGCTGGTCACTGATGCTGTGTATTCCTCCCAAGTTGGTAGAGTTGCCATATGTTGCAGCCTCCCTGAACATTGTGCCAGTCAGTACACACAAAACTGTCCTGAAGAGCAGAGATGGCTCCTGTTGGCCAGGTTTTCACCTGCTGCTGAAGCGGATTTGTGCGTGTGACGAGTGGTCTGTATGCTGGAATTGGCATAACAGAGATGTGGTCTGAGTAGCCGAGGTGGGGGCGGGGCTCCGTCCGGTACGCGCCCGAGATGTTTGTGTAAACAAGATCAAGTGCGTTCACCCCTCTCATTGCAAAGTCCACATACTGATGGAATTTTAGGGAGCACTGTCTTGATTCGCATGGTTGAATTCTCCGGCGACAATAAACAGTCCGTCAGGGTGAGCGTTCTGCAGTTCGCTCATAGCCCCATACAGTTCACAGAGCGCTTCCTTAGCATTAGCGCTGGGGTGAATGTAAACTCCGGTTATGATAACAGTGGTGAATTCCCGTGGTAAATAAAAAGGTCCGCATCTAACGTCACAAGCTCCACCAGCGATGAGCAGTAGCTAGAGACTAGCAGAGTTCTTGCACCATTCCGTGTTAATGTAAAGACACAAGCCACCACCGCGAGTATTACCACACAGAGCTGCATTTCTGTCAGCACGAAACGAGGCGAGCCTGTCTAGCTGAATGGCAGCATCTGGAACTCTGTCGCTGAGCCACGTCTCTGTGAAAACAAAGACGCAGCAGTCTCTAAACTTGCGTTGCTTAGCCTGCTGGAGTCGGATATAGTCCAGTTTATTGTCCAGGGAGCAAACATTTGAGAGCAGGATAGACGGGAGAGCGGGCCGGCTAGGGTTTGTTTTTAGCCTAGCATGGATCCCCGCCCTCTTGCCGCGCTTCCGCTTCCTTGCACACCGCTTACGACGTCCTCTTTCCTGGTCACCAGCATCAGGCGACGCCGAGAACTGGAGGCCTGGTCTCCGCAGCAAGCAGAGTTAATGTAGTGCCTCCTGCAGGCCATCATGCAGCTTGGTTGTTGCATGAATTCTATATTTGAGCAGTGTCTGGCGATGGTAGACATGAACACCAGTTGCTCTGATGTCCATGTGCCGCAAAAGTCGGGTTATTTAACAACAAATAGCACCATTTTGGATCCGGAGCGGCCGCTGCGTGCATCTGTGCCATCTTGGATCAACAGAAACGGCACTGTTTCTGAAATGACATTTTTGAAATGCTAACAAATCTTTGATGCATCATATGGTTTGAACCAGAAATGACCAATTCTGATCCGTCGTTTAAGAAGATCCATGCACAAATGTGTTTGACTGTACTAATTTTTTAAAATATGCTTGTTCATTGAACTAAGCAATATCACACTCACAATCGTGATATATGGCCCTAAATCAGCACTGCTGTCTTTACATTCGCACTCGGCCTATGGCTGCATCACAACAGTGCTGATGTAGGGCCATATCACACTCTTGCTCATGCGATTATTGCTTAAATATAAATATATAATAACTCCACAGGAGCCATAAGCACCAAAAACGTCTGTCCCGAGGAAATTATATTACACAAAACAAACTCCATCCACTAGGCAGAACCAGCACAAAAAGAAACAAAGACTGCTTCATCGGGCAGTCAAGTTTATGTTCAGTTAGACAGGCCCACTAAACAGCAACATCAAAAAATGCCAAATGGCTTACTCCTATGTTTTTATGAAGGACAATGTTTTCTACGGCCATCCTTTTGTATCTAGTCTCAGTTTGGCCGGGAACATCAGAGCAAATGCGATCTTCCATTAATGTAAGAGATTCTTGCATTCCTTGAATCGATCATGTTTCTCTTGTCGAATTCGCAAAATGTGGGAACAAGAAAATGCTATGGTTCTTCCAAGAAAACTTTCCTTTACTCCTCGCCTCGCGAACACGAGATCTTTATCGGATGATCTCAGAAATGCAGCCGGAATTGATTGTGGCCTGTCGCCCTCTGTGGATTTCTGAGCCGTTGACCCTGTGAGCTCGCTCAATTTACATCTTATTGCCTGTTATGTCAAGCAGACATGGGAAGAGCTCATCTAGGAATTTCACCATATCTCTGCCTTTTTCACGCTCAGGAATTCCAACAATTTGGACGTCTTTCGTCGATTACGATTCTCCAAATCCTCCAGTTTTTCCCAAACACGCTGCAAGTCTTTTTTGGTCGCTAGTGGGTTAGCAGCTAATTCCATCTCCGATTAACTCCATATAATCGATCTGTTTCTCGACGTCCGACAATCTTTTATCCAACTCCATGGAAGTGATCGAGCAACATATTACAGCCATATCCACCAAGTCTGCGACGACTTTCGCCAGAATTGCAGACATGCTCGCCAGTTGCCACTGAATTCTTTGACCATTGTTTTCATAAAACAGTTAAGAATCGGGGTGTTCTTTTCGGTTTATGACATCAAATTATTAAAAATTGCAAAGTGTGCAGAGCTCGCCGTTCACACGTCCAACCCTCGCATGGCGTCTACGTAAGTGTCTTAATGTCTCCAGAGCAGAGGATTTTGAATTCTTTGGCATTGTCTTCCTAGAACAGTTATAGAACAGGGTGTATCGAATCTCACCAGTTTATGACAATAATGGTGTTAACTTGCAAATTGTGCAGAGCTCGCTGCTCACATGTCCGAAAATCACATGTCGGCATGTGACTAAAAAGTTAGATATTTCTGAAATATTTTATGTTTTGTCTCTGGCCACCTTTGTGTATAGCAAATTTCTACTGATTAGGAATTGTAATAAGAAAAAATGCAATGTTGTTTGTCACTTTGTACCTGCTGTTGGACACATTTTCTTTGCTTATACTTTTCCACTTTGCAGCTTTTGTTGGAAGCCACAGTTAAGGGAATACCTCCAAAAGTGCTTGGTTCTGCAGCCTATCAAGTGGCAAACATGGATGTGTTGAATGTAAGTTCTGTATTTACCTCTTACTGTTAACTCGGTCACCTAGAGATTTGGGTTTATACTGTTATCACTACTGCAAAGTCAAGTCATAGGATCAGTAGCCTTGGTAAATCTGGTTTATAATTGTCTTTTCACTGATGTTGACAGAGTATGCTTAATGCTTTAAAATTGCCAATGTTTCTTGAATTTGTAAATAAGATTTTCCATATCTTTTCCAGGGTACACCAGCACTTTTTCTAATACTGCTTTTCTACAACAGTAGCCAGCTCTCATCATTTCTTGAAGATGAGAGGTGAGCGTAAAGACTATTTTCACACTGTTTTACTTGCTGTATTATCTTAACCAAAACTTATTTCAGTGAAGATTTATGTACTGGATAGGTCTACCTTTAAATTTCATATTGCTCATAATTTGAACAAATCTATAACCTTATGTCTGAGTGTTTTGTGTTACGGACATAAATTATGTATTTTATTTTTTTTTCTTCCCTGTCATTAAAATAGTTTGATTGCTTAGGTGGGGCAACTTTTGATTTTGTTTTTATCTGGTAGATTTTTCACAAGCCTGGAAATCCTTGTAAGTTGTGGGTTTTGTGGACCGACATCCCCCCTGGCTTTTGGAGAAGCTGTTTTAGGAGCAATTAGTGGGAGTGTGGAGGCTGTTAAGAACAAGAAACAGCTCTGGAGAATGTGGAGTGTGGTGGTTACCCCTCTGACTGACACCATCACTCGGGTACAAAACTCAAATCCTCTGTGATATATAAAGTACTGAGTATTTTATCTCATACTGAGAAATAATTGTTCCAACACAGACCAATGAAGTGAATCAAGGAGATGCTTTGGAGCACAATTTCAGCGCCATTCACAGTGCCTTGATGTTCCCAGTCATTCACCTGTTGCCTAGTTCAGCCCTACCTCAAGTAAACCCCTGATTTACCTTTTGTGTGAATTCTGTGACATGTATTGTGCCAATATTTCATTAAATTCATGTTGTGGTTGAACTTAATTTCCTTAGACAACCCAAAAGACCATGATCATTACGTGGTCCAAGCTTTATAAGACTTTTGCCCGCTGCTCAGCTTTGGTAGCCACCGCAGAGGAGAATGTGTGCTGTGACGAGCTATGTGCCAAGATCTCTGCCTCTCTTCATGGTGATGCTCTGAAAGTATGAGTTTCAACTGTTCAATTAAAATTTAGAAAATGTATAAACGTATGCACATAATTGGTGCATTGGGGTTATTCTGTTTGTCACATCTTTCCCCCCCCCTTTTTTTTTTCTAAAAGAATCTCTCTATGTTAGATGCAATAGCTAATGTCTTGCTGATCATCACAGAGAGTATGGACTTCTCTCCTTACACCCCACAGTTCCAGCAGAAGATGAAATGTAAGGCAAATCACTTTTCAGTTGTCAAAGAGTGCAACATATTTTAAATTGCACGTCACCATGTATTCATTTGTTAATCCATAGCTCCTCGTACACCCTTGAGTTGGGCACGGAAGAGAAACAAAACCCTGGGGAATTTCTCAAACTTCCATGCTCTCCTGATGCAGACTCTCGAAGCATTTCTTGCTTTGGACCCATCAGAAGCATCTGCAGAGCCCAGGCTTGGCTTGACGCTGATCTCTATTTTTTCAATTCTTTTTACTAACATCACACTGCCCACATTCATACAAGAAGTGCTCTCAACCATCACCAAACCACTTGCACGTTTTTTTGAACAATTCTCCAGGTGTGTAGAACTTTCTCATTCTTATTAAATGGAACCTTTCTTTACTTTTTTTGTGTAAAACTGTATGTGTCTTTTGATTAATAGTTTTGATGAACAGTCAAAGCACAGTGCAGCACTACCCAAGGTAAGAATATACTCCAATATGATGATGTTTCTCCTTTCCAAATTAACATCTTTATACACACGTAAGTAGACTTTGACAGATTTTGTTACATTTATTCTGTAGTTAGAGAAACTGGCTGCAGACCTGCTTGGCTGTCTTCAGACACACTCAACTCTGCACGATGATGAGCTGCTTGCTGTGTTGTCACCCTTGCTTTGTGTGCTTTTCCCACACAAGAGCAAGCATATTCGCACTGTGGTCAATCAGTTTTGGAATGCCACGTTTGGAAATATGCTTGCATTGATTTACCCTGAGACTCTAAGGTATGTTTTTAAGGCAGTGGATTTTTAATCTGTAGCATGTAGGGAACAGTTTTTTAGGTTTCCCTGAATCAAGTACACCAGTATACCATTTTGGTATGTGGTCATTTTGTTTGCAGGAGAAAATAGAAAAAAAATTATTTCTTCCCAGGGCTGTTTTAAATCAGGCTAAGGAGAAGACTCCATTGATATTACCTGGATTTAAAGCTGTTGATACCCCAGATGATTGCAGTGATCCATATTCGGTATGTTCAGTATTTCTTTTAATACATTCATTCATTCATTCATTCATTCATTTTCTGTTTTGATTCCCAATTGCCGTTTTCTTGGCTCTTACTAAAAGATGTTCTCTGATCAGAGTGAGAGTTCTCAGCTGGACCCTCAAGTCAGTGGTGTAAAGGTGACCTCTGTGGGAAAGAGGAATTCTCTTTTGTCTAGGGCAGAAAATCTGAAAGAAAGAAGCTCTGTAACTAAGCCTGTGTCTGTAAGTATCATTAACCTAACAAATCTGAATCTGTGTGCTTTAAAAGCTTAAAATCTGAAGCAATGCTTCAATGACTTCTCTAGGTGAAGCTGGATTTTGGATCCCCCAAGCCTTTGAGGTGTGAAGCTATTGAGGAGGAGGCATCAGTGGATTTTGTTTTTATTCCACCTGAAACAAAGGAGAGAGTGCTGACTGAGCACCAGAAAGAGGTCAAAAGGACTAAAAGGTAAGTTCATTAACAAAATACACCAACATGTTGAGAAACCATGAATTTTAAAAGTTTTAATTCTACCATGGTTTTTATTTACATAAGGACTGACATTCCTGCTTTGTACAATAATCTGGATGCCTCCCTGGACACCGCAGTCTTTACACAATACTCTCAAAGTCAGGAGGAATCCATGTAAGTATTGGCCTCATGACTTTTTTCCTTTATCCAATCATTTTCACCAGTTAGTTTTTTTCATCAGCATTCAATTCTTTTTAGGGACAAATTAACAACAGATGAAAAAGATCTACTAACAGAAGAAAAGATTCAGCTGAAGGTTTAACAATTTTTTTTATTTATTATATATTACAATTCTGGCACTGTTGAAGTCATTTTGTGGTGAAGCTGCGCTGCTTTATGTTAGCTGCATTAATTGCTTCTAATGCTGTTTGCCCCCTCCCCAAGGAGGTTGCCACAATTGAGGATCCAACTGCAGATGTTAAGTTAACCCAAGATGCCACCAGATCAGACCTAGAAACACCAGAAAAAGCTAAGATGCAATCGCCATCTAGAGATGTCTCAGTGGATGATGTGAGTGGCCATGAGAAAAGTGGATTAGAGGAGACCAGCCCTAATGTTTCAAGTTCATCTGATATGATAACGGGTACACCTCAACCCAACAGCAGGCGTCAGTCTTTCATAACTTTAGAGAAATATGTTGAGGGGAAGCCATCTAGTCCTGCCGGTGTTACGTTTACTGGTCCATTCACTCGGAAATCAAACAGACTGGATTCTTCAAAGGCATTGCAGACTAGTCCTAATGCCTCTTTGGCCTCAGAACCTCTTACGGAGGAGGACTCTCAAAAGATTAGCAGCGCTGAGCTATCTGCTCAAAATGAGGAAGAACGCATAGAGGCAAAAGATGACATGAAGTCAACAAATAGTCATCCTTGTAAAGGCACAGATGAGGAAGAGAATGACGTGGTCCCAGATACCCAGACCCAAGTATCTAATGAAAAAGAAATGTTGGATATTAAGAATAGTCCTGTGTTCAAAGCCAATGTGCAGGACCCAATTTCCATGGTATCTGAAAAAGCCTCTCTTGAGGGAGATTCACAGACTCTTCCTGATTCTCAAACTGATCTAGACTCTAGTCAAGAACCAAGAAGGTCAGGCAGACGTCGAAGTCGACCTCTTCGCCCAGGAGAGGATCCAGTGGCGAGGGAGCTGAAGAGCCAATCGCCAGAAAAAAATCAGGTTGCAGAGCTGAAAAATGATCTAGCTCCTACTACATCAACAAATAGCACTTTGCCTGGAAGAAGCCGGAGAAGTAAAATTGTTGTGGAGAGTAAAGCTGAAGGTGACCAGCTAAAGAATAAAGGGGTGGAAGGAGAACCTAGCCAAACTGATTCACAGATTTCCTCTGCAGAGTCTAAGGCACTTTCACAGAGAATAGGTATATGTGGAAATAAAGAAACTGAGTCTTCTCATGAGAGGTCTCCTGTAACTCGATCTGATAGCCAATCTAAAGAGAGACTGTTACCTCTTAATGAGCCTGAGAGTCTGTCACCAGGTAGACGTATGAGGAAGGCTAGAATGAGCAGTGCCAATCTTGAGGGATTTAAAGAAAAGAAAGAGGCAGATGAAAATGCAGCGTCCGCTTCGAGAAAGAAAATTACACATCCACTGGTTTCTGATATAGAGCCTCAAAGCCAACAAATTGGCAGGTTACGAAGAACAAGGAGATCTGCCCCATCGGAAGTAGTGGAGATGGCCAGTTCACAGACCAAAGATAAGCTAGCAACTGATGAACAAAAAGGGCAAGAATTTAGTGAAAATGACTCCCAAACACTAACAATGGCAAAGAGCAGATCTTTAAGAAGGAAAAACACAGAGGAAGATATAAGCTCTAGTAGAGATACCACTTCAAATTTTTTCATAAATCCTGAGCATTCGCAGACTGAGGACTTAAGTGAGACACCAGATTCCTCTGAAGGACAGGGTAGATACAGAACTCGAAGATCATCTAAAGGTTTGCTGTCCCCTTCTGACAAAACAGAGTCTGAAATATCTGATAGCAGGGACAATGGACCAAGGCCTAAAAAGAGGCCACGGAATCAACAAACCACTGACACGCTCAAAGTTCCGGAAAAGGATGATGGCAATGCTCGTTCTGACATTTCAATGGAGATCTCTACATCACAGAATGGGCCTGATCCTGAACCTAGTTTGGATATTTCAGGCATTGACACCAAAGTACTTGAACAAAAAGATGTAGAAGAGGTCCCTGCAACTGAGAATGTAGTACATGAACGGAGTCAAACCGACATCGAATTAAGAATGGTAATGGAGGCAGATAAAAAGGATGTGGCCTGTACATCTATCAGTAAGAAGGCTGAGGATAAAGAAACAAAGTCGTCTTTACAGAACAGTCCATTGGTAACTGAAGATTTAAAGTTGAAGGCAGAAGTTTTGCATAAATGCCCACATACCAGAGGGCAGGGCCGTGGACGTAGACAATCAAGAAACTGTAACTGCTTTAACAACCACGGCTTGTTCTCGCAGGACTTTGACTCTGAACAGGATCTGAACAATGATCAGGTTCCACTTGATACAAATGGCCTGACATCCCAATTGGAGCAGTCCGGTCCTACATCTTTATCAGAGGGAGACAAATGCACTGCAGATGCAGGTGTTATCCCAGATGCTGACATACAGTCATCTTTAGCCTTACCTAAGCAAGTCCCATCTGCGATTTTGTCTTCTGAAAGCCCTATTACAAAGCTTGGTGATATTGTTTCTCAGCTGTCTCATGCAGAGGAAAGATCAAACTTAAATTCATCAAAACCTATGGATAACTTGATCAAAGGGCTTTTTGAAGTCCAGGAAGTAAAGATGGACCAGTTTGAGGATTTAGGGTGTGAAGGCAGTCAAAAGGACATAGAGGAAGAGGATTGTTCAGAAAACGCATCAACAAGTCTGGAACCACTTCAGAGTTCAACACCTCAAGACACATCTCCAAGCAAAGGTCATCCAGTGGAAGATGCACCTAAATGCCAAGAGCAGCTAGAGTCTGCCCATTTCCAGCAAGAGGATGCAGTTATGCCTGCAGATAAGCAAAGTGAAGGCCTTATTGTTCCAGATAAAAAGGAGCTCATGTCAGAAAACCCAAATAAAGCACAGACACTTGACAAAGATGCTCCTCTTGTTGAGAAAGATTGTGAAGACACACAGATAGACAACCAGGATCTTCTTGCTGATGTACAAGAAACTGCCTCTGATGGTCTTAAAGAGTCATATGTGCCTTCACAGAGTAGTACCTCTGAAGTCTGCTTAGACTCTCCACCCAAACCTAAACCTTTAGAAGCTGTCAGTAGTGAGCTGGAGCCTGGCCAGAGCCCGAGCAGAAGTAGAACTTGTGTATGGACGCCATCTGCCTCTCCATCCACCAGCATTTTAAAGAAGGGGCAGAAGAGAACTTGTGATGAGGATACTCCCTCTCCTATTCTTAAGGTATTTGACAAGATGGTTTTAACATTAACTAATTTAATTGAAACAAATATAAAATAATTATAGCCTTGAAATTTGTTTTAATAATGATAATTTTCTTGTTGATTACTGGGCAAATTTTGTAAGTTTAATTCAATTGATATTTAACCAGTTGATTGTCTTGAGTATGAATGAATTAAATGAGTAGTTCTGACAATTTTCAGAAACGGCAACATATCACTTTTTGTTTTGCAGTCTCGTCGAGTGTCCTTTGCAACTCCAATTTACCATCAAGAATTAGCTGATGACATTGATCGACGTAGTCCTGTTGTTCGCACCAGCTCACCTAGGTCAAAAGTCTTGAGTGGACAGTCAAAGGTTTGATATTATATGTACTATGAAATTATTCTTATATATATACACTGGCGGCAAAAAGTTTGTAATAATGTACAGATTTTACTGTTTCGGAAGGAAATTGGTACATTCACCAGAAGTGGCGTACAATTCTACCAGTTGAATTCTACCAGCTCAACGCCAGTTTCATGTACAACAGTAAAGGGAAAACTCTGGTGCAGGCCTTATGGGAAGGATTGCATGCGTCAGGTGAAATGTCTCCTGAGTATCTGAACAAACTCGACAGCTAGAATGCCAAGGATCTGCAGAGCTGTCATTACTGAAGAAGTTCAAAAATTATTCATTTTTTTCTCCCAAATGGTAATAGTAATTGTTTATGTTATTAATGTCCTGACTATATATTATGATCCGTTGAATGCCACTTTGGTGAATATAAGGACCAATTTCTTTCCATAAGAGCAAAATCTGTACATTTTAACAAACTTTTGGTTTTGTGTGCGTGTGTCTATCTATCTTATATATATATATATATATACACACACATACACACACTCACCTAAAGGATTATTAGGAACACCATACTAATACTGTGTTTGACCCCCTTTCGCCTTCAGAACTGCCTTAATTCTACGTGGCATTGATTCAACAAGGTGCTGAAAGCATTCTTTAGAAATGTTGGCCCATATTGATAGGATAGCATCTTGCAGTTGGAGATTTGTGGGATGCACATCCAGGGCACGAAGCTCCCGTTCCACCACATCCCAAAGATGCTCTATTGGGTTGAGATCTGGTGACTGTGGGGGCCATTTTAGTACAGTGAACTCATTGTCATGTTCAAGAAACCAATTTGAAATGATTCGAGCTTTGTGACAATGGTGCATTATCCTGCTGGAAGTAGCCATCAGAGGATGGGTACATGGTGGCCATAAAGGGATGGACATGGTCAGAAACAATGCTCAGGTAGGCCGTGGCATTTAAACGATGCCCAATTGGCACTAAGGGGCCTAAAGTGTGCCAAGAAAACATCCCCCACACCATTACACCACCACCACCAGCCTGCACAGTGGTAACAAGGCATGATGGATCCATGTTCTCATTCTGTTTACGCCAAATTCTGACGCTACCATCTGAATGTCTCAACAGAAATCGAGACTCATCAGACCAGGCAACATTTTTCCAGTCTTCAACTGTCCAATTTTGGTGAGCTCTTGCAAATTGTAGCCTCTTTTTCCTATTTGTAGTGCAGATGAGTGGTACCCGGTGGGGTCTTCTGCTGTTGTAGCCCATCCGCCTCAAGGTTGTGCGTGTTGTGGCTTCACAAATGCTTTGCTGCATACCTCGGTTGTAACGAGTGGTTATTTCAGTCAAAGTTGCTCTTCTATCAGCTTGAATCAGTCAGCCCATTCTCCTCTGACCTCTAGCATAAACAAGGCATTTTCGCCCACAGGACTGCCGCATACTGGACGTTTTTCCCTTTTCACACCATTCTTTGTAATCCCTAGAAATGGTTGTGCATGAAAATCCCAGTAACTGAGCAGATTGTGAAATACTCAGACCGGCCCGTCTGCCACCAACAACCATGCCACGCTCAAAATTGCTTAAATCACCTTTCTTTCCCATTCTGACATTCAGTTTGGAGTTCAGGAGACACCCCTAAATGCATTGAAGCAACTGCCATGTGATTGGTTGATTAGATAATTGCATTAATGAGAAATTGAACAGGTGTTCCTAATAATCCTTTAGGTGAGTGTATGTATATATATATATATATATATATATATATGTATATATATATGTATATGTATATGTATATGTATATGTATATGTATATATATATGTATATATATATGTATATATATATGTATATATATATATATATATATATATATATACAAACAAACAAACAAACAAACTGTGCACAAAATTTAACTCATGGCCTTCTAATTTCATTGCAGTATATCACTACACCTACGAAAGGCTGTTCAACCCTTAGCCCACGTAACCTCTGTAACCCTGGATTCAGAAGTTCTAAAAAATGCCTGGTTAGTATTTTAAGTGATGTTTTCAATTTCTGAAACTGTTTATTTTCAGGGATGCAGTGATACCATTTTTCTGATACCTTATCTCTCTGTATTTCCTTATCTGATACCAGAATTGTATTTGCTTAAGTTTAGAATATCTGTACCTCACTGTGTGAAACTGATTGGGAGTACTTTATTGTATGTAAAGAGAGAACTTTTTCTATTCAGATCGCTGAATGTTTACCCATAGGCTCAAATTGGCTATATGTGTATTGCTATAATCTGCACTAGTACCAAGTATGAATGTTTCACATTTATTTTTACTAACACAATCACACTAAATAAAAAATTTCATAATACAATAATTTATAAATACATAATTTTTTTTTTTTAATGCTGTACCATTTGGGTATCTGAACTTTTTCGTTTCTGTTCTGAACTTGATCATAGATTTCAGAGATGAGCCAGGAACCACGACCTATTGCTAAGGATTGTGTTTTTCCTGCACTGGTTGGCTGCTCTGCTCCTGTAGAGGCCGTTTTACCACAGATATCTTCCAACATGTGGTGAGCCAGTTAATCTATTTCTCCTTTTAATACAGCTCTTTCGGTTTAATTAAGTTATCTTTCCTCAATCTTGCATATTTAACATTTTCAGGGTTCAAAAGTTGAAAAATTATTTAACTTTACACAGTGTTTTAGAGGACTTAAATATGAGTAATGCTGCTTACTGACCATTTGGTCACATTTCATATGTATAAAATTACTACTTTTCCAAAACCATGTTGAGTTTAAGTTGTTTTTTTCTCATCAACAGATTCCATCACATATATTTAAGGTTATTTTTAGATATCAATGTTATTTCAGTACAAATGTTTAATCCTGTGTATGTTCAGGCCTCGTGGCTTTGGTCAACTTGTTCGAGCCAGGAACATCAAAACAGTTGGAGACTTGAGTGCCCTTACCCCTAATGAAATCAAATCACTTCCTATTCGTTCACCTAAGCTGTCCAATGTGAGGAAAGCACTTAAAACCTATCATGAACAACAGGTAATGTGTAACTTAACTTTTTGTCTCTGCCATTGTAATGAAAGATTATTCTTACACCTTATTTTTTACCACACAGAAGAAAGGGCGTTCTGATGAGCTGAAGAGTTTTGACGAAATGGAAAAAATTACATCTGAGCCTGACGAGATGGAGCTTCCTCAAAGCCACGATGAGGAGCAAACACCAGAAGAATCACCAGAGGCTCAAGGTAATATACATTTTCAACAGAGAATGGCCAGACTGGTCTGAGCTGACAGAAAAGCTACGGTAACACATTACTCCTCTTTACAATTGTAGTGAGCAGAATATCATCTCAGAATGCACAACATGTTAAAACTTTAGGCGAATGGGCTACAACAGCAGAAGACTGTGTCAGGTTCCACTTTTGTCACCCAAGGATAAAGAGCTGAGGCTGCAGTGGGCACAGGCTCACCAAAACCGGACTGTTAAAGACTGGAAAAATGTAGCCTGAATCTCGATTTCTGCATAGGCACACAGATGGTAGACGCACTGCTGCCTTGGCTTTCTGTTCTTGGCTGACAGAAGTTCATCCCAACATGGTCTTCAACTGTTGTAGCCCATCTGCCTCAATGTTTGATGTGAATTCTGAGATGCTTTCTGCTCACTACAAGAGGGGTTATCCGAGTTACCGTCAAAAAGGTTGCCGACCCCTGGTTCTAGCTGATCCCACAAAAGCTCAATGGGGTTAAGATCTATAACACTCTTTTCCAATTATGTATTTCAATGTCTGCTGCTTTGCCCACTCTAACGTTTTCTTTTTGTTTTTCTGTTTTCAAAAGTGGCTATTTCATTGCAATTCTTCCCATAAGGCCTGCACCTTGACTCTACTTTTTACTGTTGTACATGAAACTGGTGTTGAGCAGGTAGAATTCAATGAAGCTGTCAGCTGAGGATATGTGTGGCATCTATTTCTCAAACTAGAGACTGATGTACTTATTCTCTTGTTTAGTTGTGCATCTGGCCTTCCACATCTCATTGTGTCCTTGTTAGAGCCAGTTGTCCTTTGTCTTTGAATACTGTACACCTTTGGATGAACTCATTTTATTTTTGACAATTTCAAGCATTGTATAGCCTTCATTCCTCAAAACAATGATTGACTGAGTTTCTAGAGAAAGCGGTTTCTTTCTTTTTTTGCCATTTTTGACCTAATATTGACCTTAAGACATGCCAGTCTAAGGCCTGCACCAGAGTTTTCCCTTTACTGTTGTACATGAAACTGGTGTTGAGCTGGTAGAATTCAATGATGCTGTCAGCTGAAGACATGAGGTGTCTATTTCTCAAACTAGAGACTCTGACGTACTTATTCTCTTGTTTAGTTGTACATCTGGTCTTCCACATCTCTTGTCTGTCCTTGTTAGAGCCAGTTGTCCTTTGTCTTTGAAGACTGTAGTGTACACATTTGTATGAAATCTTCAGTTTTTTGGAAATTTCAAGCATGGTATAGCCTTCATTCCTCAAAACAATTATTGACTGAGTTTCTAGAGAAAGCCATTTCTTTCTTTTTTTGCCATTTTTGACCTAATATTTACCTTAAGACATGCCAGTCTATTGCATACTGTGGCAACTCAAACACTAAGACTATGTTAAGGTTCATTTAACGAACCAAATAGCTTTCAGCTGCGTTTGATATAATGGCATGTTTTTCTTGTATCGAATTGGCAATTTAGCATGATTACTCAAGGCGAAGTTGTTGGAGTGATGGCTGCTGGAAATGGGTCCTCTAAATTTAATCAAATAACTTTTTTCAAGTATTGATGATGCTGTTTTATTACATTAGTAATGTCCTGACTATATGTTGTGATCAGTTGAATGCCACTTTGGTGAATTATAGTACCAGTTTCCTACCGAAACCGCAAAATCTGTACATTATTCCAAACTTTTGGCCGCCAGTGTATATGTATATCTAGATATGTGTACACTTTAAGTCAGAAGTTTACATACACCTTAGCCAAATATATTTAAACTCAGTTTTTCATAATTCCTGACATTTAATCGTAGAAAACATTCCCTGTCAGGTCAGTTAGGATCACTACTTTATTTTAAGAATGTGAAATCTCTGAGTTGCTTGACGCCGTGTAAATGGCGAAGTCTGTGTACTTTGCTAGTTTTTAATTATTTTTATGTTATAAATTGGTGAGATTCTATACACCCTTCTACATATCTGTTCTTTGAAGTCAACATGGCAAAGAATTCAAAATTCTCTGGCTTCGGAGGCATTAAAAGACACTTACGTGCTCAAGCTGAAACCTCTGACAGGCCTGCAGACCAGTGACTCAATTTCGATGGTGCGGTGGGAGAAATTCAGCGGCAACTGGCGAGAATGTCTGTGCTGACGAAAGTTGTTGCTGACTTGGAGGATCTTGCCACAATACGTCATCAGAGGAAATTAGCTAGCGACCAAAGTAGATTTGGAACGGTGGTGAAAAATTTCGGAGTTTCATAATAGGTGAAACAACATCCAAAATGTTGGAATTCTGGAGCATGAAGAATGCAGAAATATGATAAAATTCCTAGATGAGCTCCTCCAGAGTCTGCTCGACATAACAGGCCACAAGCTGGAAATCAAGCGAGCTCGCAGATCAATTCCTGCCAAATTTCTGGAGATCATCTGATAAATTGGGCAATGAGAAAAGGAAAGATTTCTTAGAAGATTCACAGCATTTTCTTGTTCCCAGACTTTGCGAAATCGACGAGAGAAACATGATCGATTCAAGGGATGAAAGAAACTTTTACATCAGCAGAGCTTTATCAGCAGATTCCAAAGTGTCCAATACCTCCCACTGATTTAAAACCCATAATAAATTAATATATAAAAAAATAAATGGCAAACTAAGTGGGATCAATGCATCATGAACAAACTCCATGAAATCAGCCCTATTGTTGGCAAAAGAAGTTCCTCTGTTTTCAAATCGCTGGGACCTGTTTGTCTACACCCGCTGTCGTATTGGTCACTCCAGTTTGACAAGTTTTTAATATTAGGAGAAGGTTCACCAACATGTACCTTCTGCCAGAATCCATTATCCCTTAAACATGTTTTATTAGTCTGTGCTGGTCTTAACCCCATGAGAAACCTTTTTTTTTATTCAGGCAGCACTCTGGAAGAAATTTTTAACAGATAAATTCTGCAGATCAAACGGAACGCAATTTTATAGTTTTTAGGAAAAATATATTTTAATAACCTTTTTATGTAATTCCTTACACATTTCTTGCCATGGAAATAGCCAAAGAAGCTGGCATGGCATTAAAAACAATGATGTTCTGATGCACTGATGTTCCCAGCCAAGCTGAGAATGGATACCAAGGATGGCCGCAAAAAAAATAATTCCCACAGCAAGCATTGTCTTTCATAGAGACAATGGGGTGAGTAAACATTTGGTGATATTTTTTTTATATGGCCCCCAAGTGAATACTGTGTCTGAGGAAGCTGGGTGCCTTTTTGTTTATTTTTGTGTTAGTCCCTGCCGCTAGGCGGAACCATGTTTCTTTGGCTAGATATATAAAGCGGAGAGTATCTTTTTCTTCCATTCCCTGTGAAATATTTTCCACGGCCATTGATATTAATAATGCTTTTAAAGAATTCTATCTTGATATTTATAGTTCCACATCTTCGTCTACCGATGAAGATATTAGAAACTTTGTGGAAAATTAGAACTTCATAAACTGACGACTGAGCTTGATTCTGAGATAACCTTGGAGGAGCATAATGAGTTAATTAAGGCCCTGGCTCCAGGCAACACACTGGGTCCAGATGGCTTTGCTGCTGAATTTTTTTTTTTTAGAGCTTATGCTACAGAACTTGCTCCACTTTTGTTAGAAGTATATATGGAATCAATAAAGAATGGAAAGCTACTGCCAACCATGACGCAAGCCCGGATTAGTCTGATTCTTAAAAGGACAAAGATCCAATCAAGTGTAAGAGTTACCGTCCAATTTCCCTGATCCAGCTAGATGTTAAAATGGTAAAATTCTGGCTAACCGATTAAGTTATGACATCTCTTATACATATAGATCAGGTGGGGTTAATTCAGCTTTTGCTTTACGCAGATTATATTTTATTATTCCTCTATGACCCCATGAGATCTATGTCTTGTCTCCACTGATGATACACACCAGTCCCTCCTGCAGCAAAACACCCCCACGTTTCACTGTTGGGATGGTGTTCTTTGGCTTGCAAGCCTCACCCTTTATCCTCCAAACATAATGATAGTCATTATGGCCAAACAGTAAAAAAAAATTTTCATTAGAATAGAGGACATTTCTCCAAAAAGTAAGATCTTTCTCCCAATGTGCACTTGCAAATTGTAGTCTGGCTTTTTTATGGTGGTTTTGGAGCAGTGGTTCTTCCTTGCTGAGCAGCCTTTCAGGTAATATCGATATAGGACTCGTTTTTTTCTATGGATATAGATACTTCTTTACCCGTTTCTTCCAGCATCTTTGCACTTTTTGCACCAAACTACATTCAAGTCAAGTCAAGTCAAGTCAATTTTATTTGTATAGCGCCTTTCACAACACACATCGTTTCAAAGCAGCTTTACAGAAGTTCAGCATTAACAGACGATAAAAATGTAATGTCTATAAAGTCGATAAATCATCATCCTTGTGCAGGGCTCCAAACTGCGACTAAAAATGGTCGCATTTGTGACCAAATAAATTTATTTGTGAGTGTAATTTCTGTCAAGGTCGCCATTGGTGACAGTAAAAGTTTACTCCCTTTTGATTTTAAAATTTGCTTTACATTTCCCGAGATACATAACAAAAGTTCATCTCAAGGAGACAGAATGCATCTTCCTAGGTGGTGTGATGGCTGTGTGGTCTCGTGGTTTTTTTTACTTGCTTATTATTGTTTGTACAGATGAACGTGGTACCTTCAGGCGTTTGGATAATTTTTCCAAGGATGAACCAGACTTGTGGAGGTCCACAATTTTTGTTTCTGAGGTCTTTGCTGATTTCTTTTTATTTTCCAATTTTATCAAGCAAAGAGGCACTGAGTTTGATGGTAGGCCTTAAAATACATCCACAGGTACACCTCCAATTCAGTACACCCCCTATCAGAAGCTAACTGGCTAATAGTCTAAAGGCTTGATGTCATTTCCTGGAATTTTCCAAGCTGCTTAAAGGCACCATTAACTTGGTGTATATAAACTTCTGACCCACTGGAATTGTAATTGTATTTTATTTGTAGTCACAAAATTTGGCATAGTGAGGATGTCTTCAATAATAATGCCATAAATAGTTTTCATTTATCAGTTAACGTCATACAAAGTCCAGTAAACATTAAGCTAATCAATATTTATTGTGTTCACCTTTGCCTTTTTAAAATAGCCCCAATTCTCCTAGGTACACCTGGACACAGTTTTTCTTAGTTGTTAGCAGATACAATGTACCAAGCTTCTTGGAGAATTCACCACTGTTCTTCTGTTTAGGCTGTGTCAGTTGCATCTGTCTCCATGTAATCCCAGACTGACTCATTGTTCATACCATCTCTTGCAGAGTGCCTTGTTTTTTTCTATTGACACATTAAATCTGAAGAATTAAATAACCATCTTAAGACAAATGTTTTTGTGAAACATCTTAAGTACCTAGAACATTTGCCGTGCGTGCGTGCGTATCAAAGTATTGAGTACCAAAACATCTTAACTGTAGCAACTCACCCCATTCTTTTTCCCACCATCTATTTGCAGATGATAAACCATCAGAAGAGGTTGTAGATTTAGGACAGCTGGCTGATGAAAGCAAAACTAAAGATTTGCTAACAGATGTTATAGCCCTTGCCGGACGCCTTACTCCAGAGGAACTTAGTTGCTGTTCACCAAACCAGTTGTGCCTGATGCACGAGCATTTGAGTGGAATGATGAGGAGCATTGTGACCCAGCTTCAGTCCCGGCTTCTAAGTAATCCTGATGATAGCTTGCCATGAGGACATTTTCACCTACATGAGACATTTTCCTGAACTCAAGAATTAATTTTCAACTTGAAGATTAACTGTGGACTGCTCATTCCTCAAATTTTAGTTGAATTTTAAACTAGATTAAATTCTAATTATGCTCTCAGTGAATAGACTTTAATGGCCAATAGCCATTTTCCTTGCTACTTAAGTGTCAAATACAAGACCATTATGAATTTAATAGTGATTTTAAAGACAAAAATTGTCAGGATGCCACAAAACTTTTAATAAGAATAAAGCTATAGTATTAATGAAAATGTATTTCAGTTATTGTAAGAAAACAATTTGTTGCAAATATATAAAAACTATATAAAAATGTTTTCTTTTTGTTTCACTGACCACCACATTAGGGACCTTTTCAAGCAAAAGTTTTGTTGCCAATGAGAATGCAGATTTAGGTGTACTAATGCATTCAAAATCTTTAAAAGTTTAATTTGAGTGTTTTTACTGTTTTTTTTTTTTTTTTTTTTTTTATGTGGTGAAAGCTAAAACCTCAAACATGCATTTAATATTGAACTGAAATTCTCTTTAAAATGAGAATATGGGATGGTTTCATTGAAGTATTCTTTAAAACAAGATACATACACTTTCATTGTAAGGCCATATATGTTAACACTCACTTTTGCAAACTGAGGTATGCATGGTTTTGTAGACATTCTACTGGTAAAGAATTATTCTTTAAAATTGTACCACTTTTAAAATCAAATTTCTATTAAGTTCTATTAGGTCTTTTTTTTTTTTAACCACTTTGAATAAGTTGTGTAATAAAAAATGTATCATTCATTGGAGATGAATTAAAAAAAAAAAAACATTTAACCATCTAAACCACTTTAACCAAAAATCATTTTACAGATTCCATTTTAAGTGGTTTTTAAAAATTTTTTTATTGTTGGCCAAAACATGAGCACAATTTATTATACCAGTTGTGACGGAATGTCACACCCCTCCCGTCGATCATTGTCGCCCCGTGTTGACTTTTCACCATTTGGTGTAGCGTGATGGGGCTCACCTGAACCCAATGAAAGGCCTCATCACCGCTCTCTTTAAACAATGAGCGAGACTCTTCGGGAGATCGGTCTCTGCCTGCTGGCATCTTCTGAGTTCCAAAAACTGAGCGGGGATTTAGATGCACCTCGGAACACTTGTGTGGAAGGAGGGGAGCGTGTCACGGCCCACGATCACCTGGACTTTCCCGTCTTCACTACTCTTCTTTCACATAGCCCTTTTCACCACGTTGGCCCCAGATTCCCCTTTGTTTTGGACATTGTAAAATAAATGCCTCTCCGAGGCCTGACGCTACACCCACTGTCTGTCTCTTGCTCACCCCGCCACACAGTGTTGTCAGATTGTACTGCTTATTTGAAATCTGTTCTTTTATCGTAATCTTGACCAACCGATTTGGAGATTTCGATCTTTCTCCATTCAAGTAGGTAAGAGCTGCACTTTCATGACGCTTGTTTACATTGAAAAATATCTGCCCAAACTGCCCTAGAGCATTTCAAAAACGGTCACCGAGTGGACTGACTTGCCTTGAAAAATACTTTGTTGCTTTTGTTTACATTATTGAAATGATCTACAACCATCATAAAAGTAAGTTATATGACTTATATGACAGTGGTTAAATCTATACCATCAGAAGTGATATATGGTATGTGTCAATGAGAAACAGATCAATATTTAAGTCCTTTTTTGCTAGAAATTCATCCCCATGCCCAGTATGCATGAAGAATGAGAATCACCTAAAACTAAAGAAGAATGTGAAAGTGATCTGTTTCTCACCCACATCTACAGAATCATATCGCTTCTGGGGACATTGATTTAACCACTGGAGTCTTGTGTATTACTTTTGTATGATTTTTGGAGCTTTAAAGTTTTTGCCCCCATTCACTTGCATTGTATGGACCACAAGAGCTGAAAAATTATTCTAAAAATCTTCATTGGGTTAAGTAGATGGGAAAAGTCATACACATCTGGGATGGCATGAGGGTGAGCAAATGATGTGAGTGTTTTCATTTTTGGGTGAACTATCCCTTTAAGGGTTTAACTATTTAGCACCACAAACATGCTTAATTACATCTGCAGCAGATAAAGTGCACAATTTGAACAGTATAAATTTCAACACCTTTATTTTGGATACATGATGCCATTAACTGAACATTTCAGAATAACCTGTGACCCCAAATCAATGACAGGAGTTTTTTTGTAGAAGCGTGGTGTGCTTTATTAGCTACTGGTTCATGGTATACATCTTCCTCAAACTTCAGATTTCCAGAATCAAGGAAACAAAACATGCATGCGCAAATAGTGGCCAGCCTTCAGGAAGGGAGAAGGCTTGTGTTTACATTTAAAATGTTTTCACTTTAGAGGAAGTGATGGTGCTTCCTTAAGATTTGCAAGTTAGAATTTTTTGTTTTGCTTTTTGATTTGGCAGCTTATTGCTTCTGTCTTTTCAGTTTCTATAAAATACACTGAATCTCTGAAGGTATTCCTTTTCAAATAGAAAGTGAACTATTAGCCCATCTCTTTTGCCAAAATTATATTCTGAAACTAGATGACCTTCCAAAAACATGTTGAGTTTTGAATGGTGTGTGATTACAAATGTACAAAAATAATGGGCTCCAGTTACTTAACTGATGTACTAGACTTGGAACAAAAAGATAAATAGAATTGTCTTTGAATTAAATAGGTATGTTTCTCATGCAGCAACCACAATAGATTTAGTTCAATGGGCACATATGAAATTTCATTTCAGTTTACTGACATTAGGTACACAGTCTTTTTCTGTCTGAATGTTTTAAGCCCAGTGGCTATCAAACCCCCCTCCATTCCACAGGGAGTTTGAGATGGCAGTGGTTGTACTTAGATGGCATTCATGTAGTTGGCAGGAAGTATACCAGTTTTTCCAGTACACTGCACAGTGCCATATATCCATCCTTCATCAATGGACCACATTCACGATGACATCACCATCCTTAAAGGACACATCATTGTCAGCAGAGTGTAGTCGTACATGGTTCGGACAGTTTTCTGTTTAGGGAAAGGGATGAGGATGTTAAAAGACTTTGGTGGTATCATTTCTCCCGTCATTTAAATTCCCAACCTTATTATTAAATAGAGTGAAATTGTCGGTTTTATTTTTGTGCCTCTACCTGAATTCGATTCATGAATTTTGATGAATATTTATGAACATTACAATGAAGTTGACACACTACATTCTTCCAATACTTACTCCAGTGGTAGAAGGATGTGAGGGTACAGAAGAAACTGTGGTCTGATGTGTTGCCACAGAAGAGGACCTCTGCTGAACCTCAACAGTCTTAGCCTGCTGTTAGCCTGTAACAACATTGAATAGTTCACACATCTATTAAGTTAGATGTTCAAATTCTGGGTTTTTCACGTTCAAATTCTGGGTTTTTCGTAATGCCCCTGAAACTATTTCCAAATGGCTACAGTAATATACAGATGGTTGGCCATAATAATAATAATTTTTAAAAATAAGGTTTAAATAAGGTAGGATTGGCTAGCACTTGTAAGATTACCAGGGCTGAGCTTTTCTCACTGAAGTGAATGAGAATGCACTGAACAGTTTGAGACATGTATCATAGCAAGCTGTTACAGAGGTTGTTTGGTCCTGGATATTGAAGGAATATTACAACTTCAGCTCTCTCAACTGCATGATCTCAGTTCAATTATCACATATTTTAATTAATTTTACAAACCGTGGGACAAGCAAAAATCATTTTTCCCTAGTAATCAAGATCATCTGTGGCATGAAGTTTGCAGATCTTAAGTTGTACTTGACCTACAATATTTCTTTAATATATATCTTATCTACTCCTGGAAATCCATTCCAATCCAGTAGAACCGAAGGACAAGACACATCGGGCACTTTAAAACATTTACTTAAAGACACACTAAAGCCATTGCTGTAGAGGGATGCATGGTGGTCTACATTCTCAGACACCTCTGACTTCTCATCGCCCACCCCACTCATTGCACTGGTAGAGTGGGAGTGCTCCTTGCTGCGGCATTGTGCTTGAACTAAAACATTGGACAAATAGGTCAACATTACATTCCCTCTTCATTCAGTGACTTCAATCGAGGAAGGTGTCAGATAAATACTGTACATCAGCAGTTTGTATTGCAGTCACAGCAGATGAATTGTCTACCTGACATCATGTGAAGACTTCTGGAATAGATGTTGTCCTCAGCAGGTTCATAGACACAGGTCTGTGAGAAATAGCAAACCAGTTTAGTGAAAATTATTTGGGCAACATCAAAATTGCCATAGTTTACAAGTTTTTATATGTTAATAACAAATTTATGTGTAAACAACGCTGAATATCTTTGTATTCATTGGGTGCAATGTTGCCAGCACAATGGTGTGTCACTTAAAACACAGGTTTTAGCATTTTCCTTGGTTAGTAGTTGTTTTTCTAGTGATGTACACAACAAACACCAACCTGTCCAGCCCGTACAACTGCCACAACTATGGGTAATTAACTTTTTACAGAGGGTTTGGACCAAGATAGAAGTTTGCTTGTGTCATATGTCTAGACTCAGGTGTCTCATAGGTTTACATTTACATTTATGCATTTGGCAGACGCTTTTATCCAAAGCGACTTACAGAGCCCTTATTACAGGGACAATCCCCCCGAAACAACCTGAAGTTAAGTGCCTTGCTCAAGGACACAATGGTGGTGGCTTGTGGGGATCAAACCAGCGACCTTCTAATTACCAGATTACCAGTTATGTGCTTTAGACCACTACACCACCACCACTCCATTAGGTGTGTACCGGTGTATGTGTAAAACCGACCTGTGATCATGTTCCTCTGCACGTATTCTCTCCATCTCCACCACACGTCTCTGGATGACACGGGAGCTGATGTCACTGAAGTCCTGGGTGTTCCTCTTTACACACTCAGTTATGGGGTCACTGATGGTGGGAGTGAAGCTGCCCTTACTCTTTTCAAAGTTCTGGTGGTATCTGACTGGGCATGTCCAGCAGACAGCAAAACATGAGTATTCAAAGAACCTCTGACTGGTAGAGCAACAATCAGTTTAAACTAAACAAATGCATTAGATTTTTAAAATGCTTTCACTGAACAAATACTATAAACCCCTAATGCTAACCCTAAGCATTACCCTAAATTAAATCCACAATTCAACTGTGTTGAATAATCTTACAAGTTTGAACTCACAGCAGAGAGGGGACCAAACTAGGGTAGAATATGGTATGGTTAATTACATTAGATGAAATGAGGTTTAAGAAAGAATTTTAATAACTGTAATTTGTTTTTGCATCAATGATGGGTTTATAAGAGTAGAAATGAAAGGAAAAGGATGATGAAAGATCAGAGTTTATAGGGGAATAGAGCCATTCTCAAGTAAACATTCATTATTACACCATCAGGGCAGAGTGCCACTTCATCGTTTTGCTATCAGTAAGGTTGGGTGCATCACAAGTTTCTGTGGGGGCCTCAAGGCAAATCTAGGGGGCAATACCCCCCTAGCCCCCCATAGAAT
The DNA here is from genome assembly GCA_032164185.1 of Moxostoma hubbsi. Taxonomy (NCBI): domain Eukaryota; kingdom Metazoa; phylum Chordata; class Actinopteri; order Cypriniformes; family Catostomidae; genus Moxostoma; species Moxostoma hubbsi. The sequence goes on along the minus strand of JAVLUX010000011.1, from coordinate 22,602,161 downwards.
TTTGCCCAACCTCTTTTGTGTTCACATTTCATTTTTAGGTGAACTATCGCTTTAATGTATATGTAATAACTGTTAATGGTTTGGTCCTTGATTATTTACAGTACATAAAAGAATCATAAAAGTATTGCCGAGAAATTGAGGATAGAGGATTTTGTCTCATGAGCTATATGAGAGTACCAAAACTGTTATATTAATGGATTTGATGCAGTAACATGTTGTAAGGGACGACAACTAGAATTAAACAGGTTTTCTCAGAAGATGGCAAGACGAAAAGCGTGGAATGCTTTATGGTTTGGGATAGAAGGTCACACTGCAGTGTACCATGCTAATAATTTGCTGATTGCATCTGACTCTCTCCATCTCAGGGGTTTCTGATATGGCTGTTCCTCTTCCCAAATCTTCTTTGTATTGGACCTTTGAACACGTATAGGCAATGATGCAAATATATTCTTCAATCATATATCAATATGTAAAAAAATAAGTGAAACATACAGAACATGCATGAATGTTGCAATGCAAAAAAAGAACATGGATCTCTACCAGAAAATAGGTGGTAGGGATAATGTGGTTATCAGTGATGCATTTATAAAGAAAAAAAATCATAACATTTTTTAAGAGAACGTTAGATTTATCTAGGGATGTTTATCTTGATTCGAAGGAGGAGTGGAATGAGACTTTAAAGGATGGTGAAGAATGAATTGTTTAAATAAAAAATCTTCCTCATAGTCAGAAAAAAACACTACCAAGCTAATGTTCTTCTGAGTCTCCCACACACGCTTCACTCCAGTAAGGTTGGGTATAGAAATGCCTTGACCAAGAGAATCCCTGTATTTAATCTAATACATATTGCAGATCATTCAAGAGCATGAAAATATCAACAAGGTAAAAACAGCATTGAGCTTCAGAGACCTAAGCTACTGTAAAATAAGTATGGAAATGGGAAGCATTTTAAAAGAGGGAAACAAATGAGAGAAGTCCAGTTGTTTTATCAACGCTAACACAAGTCTATTATTGGGACCAGTGTCATTATGCAGATGGATAAATGTATGGACCATATTATGGACGTTATATGATGTTGTATGAATTGATGTGAGTCCTGGCTATTCATTTCTCATTAAAAACAAAAGAAGCATTAAAAATCTTGATATTAGATAATCTATATTAAAATTAATTTCAGTATGACATAAAATGTATTAGGATGCTGAGAAAAAGACGCATTATCTGGGGTTTTTGGGGCACTCCTATGAGAAGCATGGTGAATGGTAGGGTCACACTACAGATTGTACTTTAATCTCTCCATCTAAGGGGTTTCTGATATGGCCATTCCTTGCGCCAGCTCCTCCTTATACTGGATCTTTAGGGTTGTACAAGCATAAGGAGGCATTAACATTTAATGTGGAATGAAGTTTTCATTTGTTTTGTCTGGGTATGCTTCTGAATGTACACTCAAATCATGGAACAGACTAAACATTTAAGAAATAATGGTTAAACAAACAACATTTCAAACACATCTATAAAGACAGACACAAACCAGTAAATTACAATATGTAAATATGATAATCTTGTAAACTGGTTAGCTCTGTTTAGAAAGGACAAGTTCAACAACATCAAAGTGATGACCTTAGGATTTGCCTTAGATGTTTTCAAGTTAATGACAACATCTAAGGTCTGTTTAGGCCATCTATATCTACACTTTATAAAAGTCCTGCATGTCAAGAATTGTTATCTAGTGGTTGCAAAAAAAAAAAAAGGAAAAGGTCATTTCTAAAGCAAGAAATGGGAATATAAAATGACACAAATATAGAAATGTGTGGTTAGCATGTATGAAAAAATATATATATACTCATTAAGCAGTAAGTACCGAGCTGAAATTCTTTGTATTTTCTTTAACACGAAGCATTTCATGGATGTCCTTTACTGCTGAAACTTTGCCCTTACTGATTTTAAGGTTATTCTGGTATTGAAGCTAAAAAGAAAAGGGCAGTTAAACATTATATAAAAACCAAATAGGAAAAAACTGTGCAACCAAAAATCATTCAGGAGAATGTACTTAACTATTGTATGCCACATTACAAAAGCATGAGAAATGTGTAATCTTTTAACATAGAATCTACCTAATCTTAATATTTCTTTTTAATTCTCACATGACAAATACATCATACATGAAAGACAGAGACCAAGGACAACAACGGATAAAAAAGACCACATTCAAGGTTACAGGAGCATAAAACATACTCCTTAGTACTACAGCAAGACAAAGAAATGCAACAAACAACAAACTGTGTTTTGGTAATTTGAACCAGAGATATGAAGTTCAGGTCATGGTGATTCAAAAACTGTCATGATTGTTGTCAAAATTGTCATGCCAGAAAATAAAATAAAATCAATAAATAAAACAACTGCAAAAAACTGATGGAGTGCTGGGCTTTAAGATATATAATATGCTTAGCAACAAGGCAAAAGCTTGCAAGACAAACTAAAAGATTGAGAAAAACAAAGCAAAAGTCAAATAGACACAAAAACCAAATGGTAGGGATATAAAATAAGTGGGCAAGAAACATAGAAAATAAATGAGGATGTCACACTTCTCGTCGAGTGTGCTCGAACCCAAAAGGGGATGGGAATGGCCTGGGTCTGATAGGCCAAAACGATGGCATCAACGACCCAGTGGGCTCAAAGCAAACAAAGAGCTGCTCAGAAAATCTAAAGCTCTGCGTGCGTTCTACATAGTTACGCAAAGCACGCACCAGACACAGCAACGAAAAGGCTGGGTCTACCTCCTCCGGTACAGCGCTTGCAGGTTCACTACCTGGTCCCTGAAGAGGGTCGTCAGAACCTTGGGCATGTAGCCCAGTTGAGGTTTTAGGATGACATGGGCGTCTGCCGGACCAAACTTCAGGCAAGTGTCGCTGACAGAGAAAGCTTGCAGGTCCCCAACCCTCTTGATGGAAGCGAGTGCAATCAGGAGGGCCGTCTTCAAGGAGAGGGTTCTGAGCTCGAATGATTCTAGCGGCTCAAAGGGGGGTCTCTGGAGGCCTGAAAGGACCAAAGAGAGATCCCATGAGGGGAAGAGGCATGGCCTGGGAGGGTTTAGCCTCCGGGCCCCTCTACGGAACCTGATGATCAGGTTGTGCTTCCCTAAGGACTTACCGTCCACTGCGTCGTGGTGAGCTGATATAACGGCTACATAAACCTGCAAGGTGGAGGGGGACAGCCTCCCCTCCAGTCTCTCCTGCAGAAATGAGAGCACTGACCCGACTGTGAATCTCTGTGGGTCTTCAAATCGGGAAGTACACCAATTCGCAAACAAACGCCACTTCAAGGTGTAAAGCTGCCTGGTAGTGGGAGCTCTGGCTTGGTTGATCTTGTCTACGACAGCAGGTGGTAGGCCACTGAGATCTTCGCATCCCGTCACGGAGCCAGATGTGGAGGTTCCAGAGGTCTGTGCACGGATGTCAGAGGGTACCCCATCCCTGAGAAAGAGGGTCCTTCCTATGGGGAATTCGCCAGGGAGGGGCTCTCGAGAGGATCATAAGATCCGAGAACCAAGTCCACGTGGGCCAATAGGGGGCCACTATAGAGACTTGTTCCTCATCCTCCCTGACCTTGCACAGCACCTGTGCAAGTAGGCTCACTGGGGGAAATGCATACTTGCACAGCGATGTGACCTTCGTGGCCCGGAGGGTGAGGTCAGTCGCAGAGCGCAGTTCCTGCAGCACATCAGGGTCAATACTCAAGTGCAGATCTTTAAGTGCCTTGGCCTAGTGGACTTGCAGGAGGGCCATGGCATGCAGGGCGGTAGCTGCCTGTCCGGTGATGCTGTAGGCTTTGGCAGTCAGAGACAACGTCATCCAACAGGCCTTGGAGGGGAGTACCGGGCGATCCCGCCAGGTTGCATCGTTTTCCGGACACAGGTGGATCGCAACCGCTCTGTCCACCTGGGAGACCTCCAAGTACCCGTGGATCGCCCTGCCATCAAGGGTAGTGAGAGCAGACGTGCAAGGAGGTCGGATATGGGCAGTGAAAGGTGCCCTCCACGACCTCGTCTGCTCATCATGCATCTCCTGCAGGGAGGATTTAGGGTTCCAGTCCAACACCACGCTCACGGTGACCTGGGCAAGCATGTCGGCCATCTTCTGCCAACTCAAAGGCGGCAGCCCAGTCGAGTCTTCCACATCAGATGGCAGGACACTCTCCGATGCAGCGGCAAATTCCTCATCCAGCTCGGCGGGTCCGAAGGAGTAGTCAGACTGGCAAGCTGCTCTCACCTCAAGCCTGGAGTTAACCAGCTCAAAGGTCTCCTTGTAGCGCAACTGGAGAGAAAGTTTGCAGAATGTCAATGCTCTATGGCTGATATGCATCAGGCTGGTAGTGGATGGATGGATGGTAGTGTCTCTGTCAACACATTCTCACACCCAACTCATCACATATTGACGGTTTTGCCAGGACCCCTTGGCGTCACATTTCAGTGCCCTGGGTATACATTTGGCGTCATTTTTCAACGCGTTGGGTAGTCCGATAGACTTCTAAAGAGGATTTTAAAAATAAAAATATAAAAAAACTTTGATTAATTGAACACAATTTTAAAAATAAAAATATAAAAAACTTTGATTAATTGAACACAATCGTAGCATATTATATATATTTATTAACATCAACAAACCTCCGATAAAAATACGTTTTCCAGCATGCTCTAGTTACCAGTACCTAAGAAAACGCTTAAACTGCTTACTTGCACACGCCGTGGAGCGTTGTTAAACTCACCTTTGAATGCCGTTTTGGTTAAGACTACCCAACGCGTTGAAAAATGATGCCAAAGGTATACCCAGGGCGTTAAAATGTGACGCCAAGGGGTCCTGGCAAAAGTGTCAATATGTGACAAGTTGGGTGTGAGAATGTGTTGTCTCTGTGCTTCATCTTCTCATTCCTTGTACTTTTTCTAAAGATTAAAGTAGTGACGAATTACAGGCATGTCTGCATACAGATATGTTAATCAGTGCTAAAAGAAAGCTCAATATTGTGAAATGCACAAATTACCTCACTGTACACAACTTTCATTTACCGGGCATGATCCAAGAGTGGAGTATATATAATTTGGTGAAATCTCTCCTGATCTTTTAACAGTTAATCAAACTTTCCACTGTTGACATAATCTGTATAGTGAGAAAGATAACAGTGCTTTACTTTGTTGGTCAGTTTCTGGGCCCATTTGGCTCTTTGAATCTCCAGACAATCCACAGTGTTTGTGGATTTTGTCTTTTCCTTAAGACCATCAGTGCAGTATACCAGCTGTGGATAGAAACAGCCACTCACATCACTGATGTGGGTCTCAAGCTCACACGCTTGTACTCTGGTGTGTCCAGGACTACACTGAAGTTGGCAAAGTTCTTCTTGGCATCAATGTCATATGATTGCTACCAAAGAGATGCCAACAAAAATTCTGATTAGCACCAAAAAGTTCTATATTCATAATAAGTGGGCGGCACGGTGGTGCAGCGGTTAGCACTGTCACCTCACAGCAAGAAGGTTGTGGGTTCAAACCCCGGTTGCCCCGGCCATTCTGTGCATGTTCTCCCCGTGTCTGCGTGGGTTCTCTCCGGGTGCTCCGGCTTCCTCCCACCATCCAAAGACATGCAGGATAGGTTAATTGATGTCTCCCAAAAATTGCCCTAGGTGTGGATGTGAGTGTGAGTGGTTGTTTGTATATGTGTGGCCCTGCGATGGACTGGCGACCTGTCCAGGGTGTACCCCGCCTTTCGCCCAATGTTAGCTGGGATAGGCTCCAGCCCCCTGTGACCCTGTACAGGATAAGCGGTTGACGATGGATGGATGGAATTCATAATATTACATTCATAATAGTGCTATTTAAAATTGAGTTTTTTACCCTATACTTGGTGATCTCATGGATTCGGACCATCTCTGGGGAGTCCACCATGAAGCAGCCAATGCCTTTCAGCCACTGCAGATCCTCTTTATATTTCAGCCACAGAAGAATCAAACAAAGTTACAACAAATTTTACATTCTACATTATTATTCTACATTCTAGATTATTATCATGATCTAGATTATTATCATGCCCTGGCAGAAAAAGCATAATGTGCATCAGTTGCAGTATGTAATGTGTAACAGTATTTTTAAGTGCACATATGAGGGGTTACAAAGGGGTTTAAGTTAACAATTATGTCTTCAAATTGGACCTCCTATACAACTGTTACATAACTCACATCCAGTATGAGTTTTCCAGCTTTGATTCATCTTGCAGTAGTTGGGTCATCCGCAAGACACTTAGACAGGCTGTACAGGGTCTTGAACTTCTCATAATCTTCCTTGTATTTAACCTACACAAACAAAAGGAGGTTTAGAACAATGTATAGGACAATTATACAAATTGTCTTTATTGAGGCATTAGTAAGCACTGGAAAAGTGAATTCAGTAAGGACTCACATTGCTCAGGATGACCTTCTTCTTTTTGGCATGGACTAAGGCATGGGAGTCATGAGGGATGTGGTAGCTTTTGGCTTTGATCTTGTCCCAAGCGGCAGAATACACTTTCTGAATGCATACAAAGAATATTCAATGACAGGCTGAGGAACAGTACACAAAATATCTTATAGAAAGTTCCGTAATCTTTTCACTCAGGCTTAAGGTGCTATATATCTGCTTCAGATTGAAGCATCTTGCATAGTCATATGTATCAAGAACAGTGGTGTAAATGTGCTTCTCCTTATGGTATGCCTCTCTGTAGTTCAACTGTGGATATAAAATAAAACAAAATAAGTGTTTGGTATAGTTTAAAACTGCAACTTAAATTCTCCAGAGAAAACTGAAGGACTTGAATGAATTAATTCACAGGTGTTGAACTGTACAAACCTCACTGGCCCAAGTGTGGCCCAAGATAGCAGTCACATATACAGGGGTGTCTGTCATGATGAAGCAGTTATTCCATTCCTTCTTCCCTTCGGCTTTGTACTTGATCTGTGCAGAAAAAATAAAAACATAAAGACAGGTAGAATTATAACTTCTGTTAAACTGTATCTTTGTAACAAGATCATCTTAGAATTGGTACTCACCTCACTTTGTAGCTCATATGACTTCTTGGCTCGCACAATCTCAGGAGTGTCCCAGACATAACAGCCAACACCTTTCCTCCAGTTAAGGTAATCTTTGTAAAATACCTGGCAGGGGATTATTTGTCAAATATAGCTTTCTAAAAGGCCTGATAAAGCAAAAAGAAAAATGTTGGTTTAACATCAGTGAGTGAAACTGAGGTAACCTACATCGCTCAAGATCTCATTAGCCTTGTGGGCATGGATGACATCATTCTGTTCAGGATGGCATGTCCACTGGTGCAGGAGTGTACGGTATTGCACCTCATTCAGGATGTCCTGGCATTGCTTAGCAACCACATGGCTAAGCAATGCACAAACGGCTGTCACGTGACAAAAGAGCGAACGACTCGGACAAGAAGGCTCCAGAGAACTAATAATTTATCCATCCATCCATCCATCCATCCATCTTCAACTGCTTATCCGAAGTCGGGTCGCGGGGGGCAGCAGCTCCAGCAGGGGGCCCCAAACTTCCCTATCCCGAGCCACATTAACCAGCCCTGACTGGAGGACCCCGAGGTGTTCCCAGGCCAGTGTGGAGATGTAATCTCTCCACCTAGTCCTGGGTCTTCCCCGAGGCCTCCTCCCAGCTGGACATGCCTGAAACACCTCCCTAGGGAGGCGCCCAGGGGGTATCCTTACCAGATGCCCAAACCACCTCAACTGACTCCTTTCCACTAATAATTTATGTTTCTTATAATTTGTCCTTGGCTGCGTTATCAATTTTTCCTTATTGGGACTATAATCAAATGATGCAATCTATTTTGTGAAGTGCACTAGTCCCTCCTGCGGCAAAGCACCTCCACAACATGATGATGACCCAATGCTTCATGGTTGGGATGGTGTTCTTCCGCTTGCAAGCCTCACCATTTTTCATCCTAACATAACAATTGTCATTAAGGCCGAAAAGTTAATTTTTTTGTTTCATCAGACCAGAGGAAATTTCTCAAAACTATATTTGTCTCCATGTGACTTGCAAACTGTAGTCTGGCTTTTTTTTTATGATGGTTTTGAAGCATTGGCTTCTTCCTTGCTGAGCTGCCTTTCATGTAATGATGAATTTGTTTTACTGTGGATACAGATACTTTTTCCTCCAGCATCTTCACAAGGTACTTTGCTGTTGTTCTGGGATTGATTTGCACTTTTCACACCAAACAATTTTCACCTCTAGGAGATTGAATGCGTCTCCTACCTGAGCGGTATTGGCTGCGTGGTTGCATGTTATTGAGATATTCCGAAAAACACTTTTAAAGCTACAAATTTAAAATATATCAGAAACTCTCTCTCTCTCTCTGCAAAATGTGTATGTTGATCACACATGTAGCCAATCTTGATGTAGCCATCAAGAATAATAATAAAAAAATCAAACTGATTTTATACTGGACTCTAAACAAACTTTAATGTTTGTGGATCTTATTTGGAGACTTGTTGTATAAATAACTTCCATTGTATAAATTTGTCTTGTAATGAATTGTATGTTACAAGTTTATGCTATGGCAGTTTATAAGAAGATATTGCATTTGTAACTTTACTTAAAGCCTTTTGATTGTTTACACTATACAGCACATACAATTAAATTTCTTAGCTTCTCCTGCTTTAAAATTGGATGTTGCTTGTGTTATAATGCACTTAATAATATAATGCATTATAATGTTATAATGCAATTAAGTATAACTATGAATAGAGGAAGTCTTGTAATCTATGTGTTACAGATAAAGGATTGGCAAGGAGGCGAGAACCAGCTGAAAAGTCAACATAAATTTTAATGATATAAATGAACTTAACACAAACATCAACAAACACAGACACACATGTAACACGGTCACGTGCATCTCTCTCTCTCTCTCGAAATGGCGTCTCCAGCTGCCCCTTATCTCACTGATCAGCTGATTCAGCACCAGCCATGCTCCATCACGGCCACGCTACACAATCCTCCTCATCACAGTTTTATAAATGTAGTTATAATTATTTATGAAAAGTTATAACTTGTTATAAGGTGTATTATGAGACATTGTGAATGCAGTATAAAGCACGTACTGTATAATGCCTTTACAATGCATTTTAAATATCATAGAAAGTGTTATCAAAAAAATCAATTCTAAAGTAAATCTTATGAACTGATGAAAAAAAATGTGTAGTCCCTACCAGATGGATTTAGAAGCCAAGATTTTTACACATCCTCTGAATTGTCAACATTGCTTTAAAGGGTCTACATACTTTTGCATCACTATGATCAAGGACTGGATCCATTAAAATATTGAAGTCTCAACTCAAAACCATATCATGAAGGATTCCAATGGCTTGTAGCTTCCCCTCAAGGTCTATAAAAAGTTCTGCTCATCAGCGTTGGGTGCATAAATATTAGCCAAATTAAGGTTTTACCCCTGTAATTCAGCTAAAATAATATTGACTCTTCCTAAATTATCTTTGATCTGTTTGAGACAATTTGAATTGTAAATGCTTATCAATGTGATGACTCCCCTGCTCTTACTCGAACCAGCACTTCAAAACACATACCCACCCCATGCCCTACCAAGTTTTTCAGCTTCCTTTAAAGAAAGGTGCGTTTCTTGATGGAACACTATATCATATTTTTTACACTTAAGGAAAGATAAAACCTTCCTTCTTTTTATAGGGTGCCCCAGCCCATTAACATTCCATGTGGAGAAACATGTTTTACCTACATTTAAGAGTGACATATTGACATGTAAAGATAAATTGTGTACCCAAGGCAAAATTATAAAGACCACTTTCCAACACTGATGTAACAATCAAATCCTTTGAATGAATCCTGAAAAACAAAAATGTTTTTTAACATAAACCGTGCCATTAAATTGCTCAAAAATATATTATGTATGATGTATAGCCCCAGTAAATAATCACATCAAACCCACAAAATAATCAAATGAACTCAACAATAAGTCAATAAAGGGGAAAAAAAAAAGAAAAAGTGTAGAGCGATAGGCGGTGGGCAGCCAACAGAATAACATACCTTCTCAGTATAGTATGTATTGTTGACCGAGTGCAGGCAAAATTACCCACTCACACCATTGATTTAATGAAGGCTATAGCTTGTTGTGGGCATTAAAAGGTCTTCCGACCACCCATGCCGGCAATTCTAAGCTTATCAGGAAAAAGCAGTGCAAAATCCACCATCTGTTGATGAAGCAATCTTTTACACTCTTTGCAACCATCGCACTTCGCTTGAGTCGATATAGCAAAGTCTGGAAACACCATGATGTTGTGGTCCTCCCAGCACAACATGCCTTTACCCTTGCCGTTTGTAGAACAAAGTCTCTGTCAGCCGACCGCAACAATCTTGCCAGGATAGGTTGGGGTCTGTTACCCGCCATGGAAAGCTGACCGGTGGTCCACTGTGTCGATCAAATTCAGGATAAGCCTGTCCAAAAACTTTAACATATCTTGACCTTTTTTCCAGCTGGGATTCCAACAAAACGAACATTATTATGCCTGCTCCAATTTTCCACATCGTCTAGTTTTCCCACACACAGTCAACATCAGCCTTGGTAGCAGGTGGGTTAGCCTGTAGCTCTTTCGGCCGACTCCAGAAACTCAACATCGTCCATTCTTGTGATCAGGTTAGAAAGATTCGCCTCCAGATGTGACCACTCAACGTATTTCTGCTAGGCCCTTTCTGCTAGTTTTTATATTGATGTCCTCAAGCCATTACTACTCAGAGGTCAAAGGTCTGTGGTTCTCCACATCTCTTTGGTGAGGCAATGTTACAGGATTGAGTGACAGAGGCAGCTGCAACAGTGTCATCTCAGTGTTTCCCACTATCTGTTCTCATTCAGAATGCTTTATTATCAGCACTCTGAAAAGCGATGTAAAGTTTAATGCTAATCTCAGGCTGCAGGATTTAGCACTGACAGTGAAGTGATGAATGCCAAATTGCAGTAAGTTCTTTTACATTACATCAACATACATATTTTACAAATTACAGGGTGTCCCATGGTTAATCATTTATATTTTCACATTCAAAACTGTTTTTATGTACTTAATTATTCACATTGTCAAACATAAAAACCTGTATTACAAGGTGCAAGGTGGCATAACAGGATTAAAAGGTAGACAGTGGAAGTAATACCAACATTTTGTTTTAAGCTCTGTACTTGTGAATGAATGACAGGTATTTGCATATATATGGAAACACATATAGGGTGGAAACTAACAGGGTGGAAATATGAAGGCTAAATTAGTTGCAAGTCATAACTTTCAAGTCAATTCAATGTCTACTATAAGACACATTTTACAGTTTTAATATTTAACTGATTTTCCATGTAATATTGCCTAACAGGGTGGAAACTATGAGAAGGTTAAACATAAAAAAGATCAGAAATCAAGAGTTGTATTAAGACTTATTTTCAAGAATGCTTTCTATTTGAATTACTCTCATTATGTGGTCACATCAGGAAAATTATGTCATATTTTGTTGGGTTGAAGATGTACCATTATTACACACAGAGTGGAAAGTTGTATGCAGGCAGAAACCATAGTCTACTGACGATAATGTATAATAAAGATTTCAAGATTTTGGCTTAAAATCCCCAAAACACTACCTCTGTTTAAGTAATAATTAAATAGTGTTAAATATTCAATTATTTAGTATTTTATTTATTTATATTATTGTGCTTAAATATACAACTTAAAAAAAAAAGTTTGGAGAGCCATTTCAAACAATGAATTTTAAATTAAATGATTTTCTTGAGTGAAAGACAGCAAAGTGACTGGCCCTCTTCATGACATTCATAGCAAAATGTCAACATTAATGTATTACCAAAGTTCATTAATGTGCTATTAACTTTAAATATTTTCACATTTAAATGCTTTTAATAGAGCTACTGATATTTCCAAATGACAGCCTATAAGCTTATGACAAGCAAAATTCTTCAGTAAAGTGACCCTAGCAGAGCAACACTGGTCATGGAGTGTCGCAAAACTTAGTCAATTGTATAAATGAGTAGCTGACATAAGGGGGATCTTAGCTGAAGATGGGTATTAACACACCTTGAATGACACCCTGTTTAAATAAAAAAATTCTGGAAAACATCAATAACATTGGTCATGGACTAAACAAAGATGCTGTGGCAGACAGCCTGTTGTGTTTACAATAGCGCATAGAATGAAAAGTAACTGTCTGCACAATCAATACTATCACACAGGTAAAAAAAGGGGTAAATGTTTGTGTAGGAATAGCTTTCAGGCTCTGAAGTGTTGTTGAAATGGTAGTGGAATTTTCAGAAAAGTGCAAGGTACTTGTGCTTTTATACACACTATAAGAACTTATGAGTATTACCAAAACAGTGCTGTCCCATCTTCCAATGTATCCTCATCAATAGGAACTGAAGTTACTTGAGGTCATCATTTGGTGAGTCTCCCAGAGGAATTGCCTCTGCTGAGGACAAGAAGCTCCACATTACCAATTTGATTGGCTGATTAAATTAAATTACAAGTTGAGCACATTAGCAGCATCAAATGTAATAGAATTTTTTTTCCTAGTCAATTCTCCTCTAAACTTCACACTACATATTTTGTTAAATATTAGTTGAGAAAATGACTGAAATCAGGTGAAATTGGAGAAAATAGCATGAATTTTTTATAATCCACATTTAGCAATACAGTTGTCTCTGCATATTAAACTGGGAAAGGACAAATTATCTTTACAAAGAAAATTGCACAATTCACCTTATTAAATGTAAACATATATATATATATATATATATATATATATATATATATATATATATATATATATATATATATATATATATATATACATACACTCACCTAAAGGATTATTAGGAACACCTGTTCAATTTCTCATTAATGCAATTATCTAATCAACCAATCACATGGCAGTTGCTTCAATGCATTTAGGGGTGTGGTCCTGGTCAAGACAATCTCCTGAACTCCAAACTGAATGTCAGAATGGGAAAGAAAGGTGATTTAAGCAATTTTGAGCGTGGCATGGTTGTTGGTGCCAGATGGGCTGGTCTGAGTATTTCACAATCTTCTCAGTTACTGGGATTTTCACGCACAACCATTTCTAGGGTTTACAAAGAATGGTGTGAAAAGGGAAAAACATCCAGTATGCGGCAGTCCTGTGGGCGAAAATGCCTTGTTGATGCTAGAGGTCAGAGGAGAATGGGCCGACTGATTCAAGCTGATAGAAGAGCAACTTTGACTGAAATAACCACTCGTTACAACCGAGGTATGCAGCAAAGCATTTGTGAAGCCACAACACGCACAACCTTGAGGCGGATGGGCTACAACAGCAGAAGACCCCACCAGGTACCACTCATCTGCACTACAAATAGGAAAAAGAGGCTACAATTTGCAAGAGCTCACCAAAATTGGACAGTTGAAGACTGGAAAAATGTTGCCTGGTCTGATGAGTCTCGATTTCTGTTGAGACATTCAGATGGTAGAGTCAGAATTTGGCATAAACAGAATGAGAACATGGATCCATCATGCCTTGTTACCACTGTGCAGGCTGGTGGTGGTGGTGTAATGGTGTGGGGGATGTTTTCTTGGCACACTTTAGGCCTCTTAGTGCCAATTGGGCATCGTTTAAATGCCACGGCCTACCTGAGCATTGTTTCTGACCATGTCCATCCCTTTATGGCCACCATGTACCCATCCTCTGATGGCTACTTCCAGCAGGATAATGCACCATGTCACAAAGCTCGAATCATTTCAAATTGGTTTCTTGAACATGACAATGAGTTCACTGTACTAAAATGGCCCCCCCAGTCACCAGATCTCAACCCAATAGAGCATCTTTGGGATGTGGTGGAACGGGAGCTTCATGCCCTGGATGTGCATCCCACAAATCTCCATCAACTGCAAGATGCTATCCTATCAATATGGGCCAACATTTCTAAAGAATGCTTTCAGCACCTTGTTGAATCAATGCCACGTAGAATTAAGGCAGTTCTGAAGGCGAAAGGGGGTCAAACACAGTATTAGTATGGTGTTCCTAATAATCCTTTAGGTGAGTGTATACACACACACACAGGCGGCCAGTTTGAAACAATGTACAGATTTTGCTCTTACGGAAAGAACTTGGTACTTTTATTCACCAGTGGCATTCAAATGATCACAATGTATAGTCAGGACATTAATAACATGAGATTACTCTTACAATTAAAAAAAAAAAAAAAAAATCAGAACTACTTAATTTCTCATAAAAAAATCCTCCATGTGCAGTAATGACAGCTTTGTAGATCCTTGATATTCTGTCAAGTTTGTTCAGATACTCAGGAGACATTTCACCCCACACTTCCTGTAGCACTTGCCATAGATGTGGCTGTCTTGTCGGGCACTTCTCATGCACCTTACAGTCTAGCTGATCCCACAAATGCTCAATGGGTTTAAGATCCATAACACTCTTTTCCAATTGTTTGTTGTCTGATGTCTTGTTTCTTTGCCAAATCTAACCTTTTCCTTTTGTTTTTCGGTTTCAAAAGTGGCTTCTTCTTCCCATAAGGCTTGTACCCCTGAGTCTTCCCTTTACTGTTGTACATGAAACTGGTGTTGAGCAGGTAGAATTCAATGAAGCTGTCAGCTGAGGACATGTGAGTTGTCTATTTCTCAAACTAGACACTCTGATGTACTTATCCTCTTGTTTAGTTGTGCATCTGACCTTCCACATCTCTTTCTGTCCTTATTAGAGACAGTTGTCCTTTGTCTTTGAATACTGTACACCTTTGGATAAACTCTTCATTTTATTTTTGACAATTTCAAGCATTGTATAGCCTTCATTCCTCAAAACAATGATTGACTGATGAGTTTCTAGAGAAAGCGGTTTCTTTTTTTTTTGTTGCCATTTTTGACCTTAAGACATGCCAATCTATTGCATACTGTGGCAACTCAAAAACAAACACAAAGACAATGTTGTTTTTCATTTAACAATCCAAATAGCTTTCAACCGTGTTTGATATAATGGCAAGTGATTTTCTAGTAGCAAATCAGCAATTTATCATGATTACTCAAGGATAAGTTGTTGGAGTGATAGCTTCTGAAATGGGGCCTGTCTAGATTTGATAAAAAATGACTTTCAAATAGTCATGGTGCAGTTTTTTACATCAGTAATGTCCTGACTATACTTTCAAATAAATTACACTTTGGTGAATTAAAGTACCAATTTCCTTCTGAAACAGCAACATCTTTACATTATTCCAAACTTTTGGATGCCAGTGTGTGTGTGTGTGTGTGTAATTGCAAGTATGTAGAGTATATACTTTATCTAGCAGATAAAGTATATACTCTACATACTTGCAACCGCTTTTCAAAATTAAGCAGGTCTGATGTCAAAATTCTGTGATATTGACATGTGGATGATCTGTGATATGTATTGTATAAATGTCCAGATTAATTTTAGTCTAACCCTACTCTGAAGTGAGTCCTGGTTGCTTAAACTCTTCATGACACATCTTAGCTAACAGGTTAAACTGATTTTAGAAGTTGTCCATGTAAAACATGTGTAGCCCCCTAGAGGTAGTACACAAAGATGTGAAATGTAACCAAACAGTTTAACATTGTGAATTTTGGCTGCCAACTCTTTAAATTCATAACAAGCTATAATAAACTGTAATAAGAAAATATGCAGAGAATAAAAGTCTGAAACCTCTGTCATAACAGATAAAAACACTATTTATTTGTATTTTACATGAGTGCAGCCTCCCCTTGCATGGCATCTTGTCTCGTCAGCCAAGGGGAGACAGAAAGTCAGGTGCAGGCACAAGGTTAATGAAAATACTGGACTGTACACACTGGGTAACACCATGTCAGGTAGTTGGGCAAAGCAGCAAGGCCACTCCAGACAGGGATCCACTCAGCTAGAGACAAGTCCTCTTAGACCAAGGTCTGTACCACCCTAAAAAACTCTTAACATCTATCCGTGCAGAAAAACACAGTTTATGCTTGTAGGTCTTGCAAGTCCTGACAAATTTTAGTAAGTTAGATGCAGATTGTTTGTTCACAGTTCTCAATGATCTGTAATAAATTAAAGAAACAAGTTCTGGTGACGTCACTGGGTAACCTTCACAGTGAGCGACAACCGGCCTCCACGCACGGTGGGAGAGAGAGAGCACACTGCTTTCTGAGGTCAGAGGTCATCTTACTCGTAGCCGTGACATCATCCATTCTAGTCCCTGGCAGAGCCTATGGACAGGAAAAAAAAACATTCAAAGCTGGAAGTTAACAATGAGTCCCTTTTCTGGCTCTCTGAATTAGACAAAGAAACACATTTGTGCTCTGTCTGTTAGTCAGAAAGACCCTTTTGAAGTAATGACCTGGAGCTGAAAATAAAGTCATGCATCTTGATTCCAATTCTGTCCTAATTTACTCACTATTCCAAACCTGTATGACAGAATGTTAGGTTTCAGTCACCATTCACTATCATTGTATGAAAAAAAGTCAATGGTGGCTGAAAATGTCAATCTGCAACACTGCCCAATATCTCCTTTTGTGTTTCATGGAAAAAAGTAAATCCTTCAGGTGTGCAACATCCTAAGGGTGAGCAAATATTTAAGCTCTGTCTGTTTAATGGCTGAACATTCCATAGGCTATTTGAACAACATTATGGCTTATAACACATTTTAAATACTAGTACCTGGTCAAAAGGTGCAAAGAAGTGCATTTAGGAATCTGAATGCATACATAGCAAAAGCAGAAATGTACATTTTGAAAGGTCTGTTTGCAGATTTGTAAGTTGCTTTATTGATACATTTTGCTAACACCCTAAGACAATGGTACTGCTCAGTACTGTACTGCTCAATGCCTCCAAAAATATAAAATATTCCTTAATAATAAAGACCAGTGAGGACTGAAAACACAAGGATGGCTCTGCATTTGACTTTCAGCAACTGGTGTCTATTTAAAGGAATATTCCTTGTTCAATACAAGTTAAGCTCAATCGACAGTATTTGTAGCATAATGTTGATTACCACAAAAATGTATTTCGACCCTCCTTTTCTTCAAAAAACACTAAAATCAAGGTTCCAATGAGGCACTTATAATGAAAGAGAGTGGTCATTTTTTTTGAGGGTTTAAAGACAGAAATGTGAAGCTTATAATTTTATGAAAGCACTTACTTTAATTATTTTGTTAAAACGCATGTATTGTTTGAATGTACAGTTGTTTCAATAGTCGTTTTTAGGGTTTGTTGACATTACATTGTCATGTAAGTTGTAAAATTGGCTAACTTTACACAGAAGTTTAGTAAGTGATTTTATCACACTAAAATCATGTTAACAAGCAAATTGTTTACACCTTGTGGGTACACTTTTGAAACATTGAGTAAACAGCGTTTACAGATTGGCCCCCACTCACTTCTGTTGTAAGTGCTTCACTGTAACCCAGATTTTGGCCTTTTTTCTTTTTTAAAAGGAGGGACAAGTCAAAATGTATTTTTGTAGTAATCACGGACTACGTTTACATGGACATAAGCAGCTTATTGTGAGAAAACTGCGTTCCCATTTACATTCACTGTATAAACTGTGTCCCCTTTACTCAAGTATACATGTGAGCAGTAAGCAGCTTTCTCCACAGCAATGTAATTTTCCCGCATTGCTTCTGTAATTAACACACATGGCATCCGAGAAAGACTTAACTATTTTACTCAGTTGATTCACTTTATTTCTAGATATTCCAGAGCTGTTGCTGTGTTTGTTTCCTTAACATTCTATTGCGACCTGCAGCTGAATTGCGATGCAGTACTAGGGATTCCCGCTTACATAAAACTCTGGGATTTCCCCAATGTACAAGTGCATATACACGGACATGAGGTACAGTCTATATTTTACAACTGTGTGTATGAATGGGTTTAGTTTATATTGTATGTGATTTTCCAACTGTACTCACAGAAATGTTGAATTCTTTCCACTTGTTGTTGGGCTATGACGTTTGTTATTAGGTCTGTTTCACGCACATGCACTCTTCAAGCACTCATTAGAACACCGCTTATGCGTTTACATGGCCACAATAAGCCGCGTTGTCTGAGAAACCTAGGTGTGTTAAACTGATTTATTTTAATCCCTTAACCTGTTGATATGCACACCCTTGAAGAATGATGACGAAGGGTAATTCTTTCAGGCGAGATCTCATGAAAAGAATGGAGAATATATCAATATTTCTCAGATTTATCACTTTTATGGCCAAAAAGTGCTATTGGATGTTTTTCAATGAACGCTTGTCATGGACAATTGACCCAAGTGTGGTGAACTGGATTCAGCTGGCGATCGCGTTTTCATAACAAAAGTATGAAGTTCCGTTTTGATATTGCATGTTTTCATTTGTACTCCTGGCACAAATAACTAAATTGCAGTTTCTGGAGCATGGCGAAACTTTGGCCCATATGCTGTCTGTAGGTTGGTTAAATTGGTCTTACCCCTCCCCAGTTAGGGCACAACAGGCCTGGATGTGCCACTGATGGTCTTTGATGGAGGTAAGCTGTAGACTCTGGGAAATCTCAGCAACAGTCATACAACCTTTCACATCTTGCTTGTTGGCAAAAATCAACAAACCAGCTTTTTTCAGATCCTAAAAAAGGAAAAGGGAAATGAGCAGTATAATAATAAAAAGAAGAAGAGAAAACCAGACATCATCACCACTTCTAAGCATAAACCCTTTAGAGTATTTGTACGTAAACTCAAAAGCATGTACTCACATACATATACTCACCTCATGGGCTAACATCCTGTAGAGCTCCTCTCTGGTCACTGAGATTCTCTCTCTGTCTGTGCTGTCTACCACAACGATAACAAACTGCACAGAGAAAACTATAATAATGAGACACATTCCCTTTGCCTTTCCATACTTTTTAATCTTTATGCAGTACATCTTTAATTTATAATAGGAACTAGCACCAGTACCAGAGCAAGCACAAAAGTTTAACTGATTTTGAATTTCAATAACAACTATACACATACGTGTTGAAACGGAACCTCATTTGAATGATTTACATATGCAGAATGCAAACAACTGGGCAGAGCGCTAATTAATGGAACAGAAATGATCTTAAATGTATTTAAAACAAGTACATGCAATGTGTGTGGCAGTGGCATATAATCACTCTTGTTCCAGTTGATAACATTTTATCCGTTAATATTATATTTTTACACTCGATTCTTTCTAAATCACCCCTCAGACTGTGTACATGATAATACTTTGTCTACTTAATGGGCAGATGAACTGAAATAGTTTTGAAAGTCTCTCGAATGTTTTCTTTCTTGTTGAGAAAATCAACAACAAACTTGTCATTGCTGCTACAGCTGGAAGATAAATTATTTTCTATTATCGATCTGCCCGCAAGAGAACTCATTTGTATGTTTTGCAAACTTGTCAAGTGGTTCTTCTTCTCATCTGTGATGGGCGAAGGGCAGACCAGCTCAAAAGGTGCGTTGAGCCACCTATCATACCGAAGTAAAATTGCATGTTGATTAGTGCCACCTATTGACAAATGCCATCCTCGGCCCATCCTTTAATACCGGCTAATCTGTTTCACTTTCAAACTTGCTCTAAAATACATAGCACCTGTCGTATGGCTCGTACCAGAGCTGCTCTGTTTTCTCTGTAGCATATTACACATACTCTGAAACACACAAGGCTCATTAAGTGTTTTCCACCAAAATGAAGGCCTAAGAGCATAGCAATGTTGCTTAAGGAAAAGTTAAGAAAATATTAATGTTTATTTATTGTAAATAATAATAATAAAGTATTATATAAGTTAAAATTTTCTTTAAAATGTTTAAATACAGTGATATAATGTTCTAAAATAAGTGCAAAACATCTGAAGTGTAAAAATAAATAAATAAATGTACTCAAATGACATAATAGTAATTAATAATCTATTATTTTGAGTAAAACAATTGTGATTATCATTTTAACCTTTATCGCGCAGCCCTAACAGAGCCTATAATGATGAATATGCGACATGCCAAGCAAACAGCAAGCCAAGCGCTAAAGAAGATAAAATGACCAAAATGCCCATCCCTAGTTTTAATTAAATTCATTGGATTGTAGGTCAGATTAAATTTATATTCCACACTACATGGTACATTTAAGAAAAAGATAAAGAAACACACATAGAAGAGGCAGAGAGATAGAGATCTTAGCAATCCTACCTCTGTATTAGTGTAGTAAGTGTTCCAAGAGGAACGCAGTGATTCTTGTCCTCCGATGTCCCACATAAGGAAATGTGTGTTATTGACCACAATCTCTTCCACATTGCTTCCTATAGTTGGTGAAGTGTGGACCACCTCATTCATAGAGCTGAAGATTAGAACAACATAAACCAAACTCTGCATTCTGAATGGAAGTATTTAGAGTGCCTGCACGTCAAGACTGCATTTATTCTATTACAAATTATATAATCTAATGTCAAGTATCATACATTTATGTATTTTGAGCATATTCAAGAATTAACTGCCTTTCACAAGCAAGCACAATACTTACAACTGATAAAGTATGGTGGTCTTTCCTGCATTGTCCAGCCCAACAATAATGACTTTGTGCTCTGGGAAAAACAAAACAGGAATACAGTTAAATGCTGTGGTAAACATTGTACATCAAGTGCAGAGTAGGAAAATCATTACACAAATAAATGTTGTAATATATTTTGCTATATTTTAGATACCTGCAACCAATGCAGCCATTCACCTGGTGATTAGAACCTGTCTATTTCTATCCTGAACATATTTTAATATATTCATATTATGGAAATATTCTAAATTCAAAACAATCAGCTTGGCATGCTGCTTTATCTTTTCAATGCACATACAATAATAATATTATTATTATTATTATTATTATATATCATTCTCTCCACAATCAAAGGAGTAGACTCACATCAAATCTATGCACGTTTTTTTAAAATTCCGATTTATAACAATAATTACAAAATATGCCATTGGCATACCCTGGCAAGGTTTCTGATGTGGTAAAACATCTGGGAGAGAAAGGAGGTTACTCAACAAACACTAGTGCAGAAATACACACTACAACCAAAGATAGGCCCTACTTTAAGATGGAACTGCTAAACACCCTTCGGGCATGAGTGTTTGCACCTGCAAAAATGTCAAAGGTATTAGAGACTAGGTGATGTGGTAACACCCATTAGGCTGTCAATGTGGCCAAATAGTTCCCAGAAAAATAGAAAATACCCGTAACAGGACTTCACCTGCTCCAGTGTATCAAGTATGACAACACACAAAAAGGAAATGTACAGGTAATGCAAATATCTGATGCCAATTTTACTGACTGCCACATGCAAAAGAGATTTTTTTCCCTTGTCCACAAAATAGGCCCAGCAGAACATAGGATTTATATAATATAAATATTAGTCACTTCATTTAGGTATTTGTCAAACAGTAAAGTGATCATGAAAGTCACCGACCTAGAAATTGTCTGCGTGTTCATTTCCAGCTCTGTGATGTGTTTAGATTTTAAATAAAACCACGAAAAAGGAAATTAAATCTAGCTTTTCTGTAGTCCATAGTTTAAACAGGATGTGAGGAAACATATTTTGTCTTTCTGTGATTCACATTTGGTAAAAATCGACCATGAAGTTCAATCGACAGCATTTGTGGCATAATAATGATTACCTTACAAATGTATTTTTAAATTGCCCCTCCCCTTCTTTAAAAATAAGCAAAAATCTGGATTACAAAGAGGCACTTACAATGGAAGTTAGGGTTACAACGGTATGAGATTTTCACGGTATGATAACCGTCTCAGCAAATATCACGGTTTCATGGTATACGTTATTACACAATTTCTATTATCAGTGATAACAGAAGGGTTATTTTTAAGGAAACACTATTATAATTGAAACCATTTATTTTATTGAAGTATGTGTAAAAAAAAGTCTCACTTTTGAAAACAAAATAAAATAGAATAAGAAAGCTAACAGATTTATATCGAATTATAAACATGATAAAAAAATAGCAAGTAACTATAACATGTTATATAACTAAAGCATGTTAGTTTTGTTAAATGAACTACTAAATGAAAAATAACTTCAGCTGTGTGAGCTTTTAAAGTAATATCCTATGATTATTAACAATTAACATATACTGTAGGTGCCCAACAGCACAGCCCGACTGCTCCTGTCTGTACCTTTAACTCAGTGCTTTAACTGGTTTTGCTTCAGGACAGATTTTACATTAGAAATCAAGTGGCGACACACCACAGTAAAAACATAACCTGTGTTTAATGTATCCTGGGTTGCCTTTCCTTTTATGTTGCATAGTTCATGGTTTTCCAGTACAAGGACATGCATCAAATTACATTATTTTTGTTGTTGATGTCAAAGTTTGACTTTCAGCACACAACTGAATATCACCAGCTGCATGACTATGATAAATGATTACTGCAAGAGTTAGATTAACATACAGGCGCAAAGGTCTTCAACATTTCTCAATTGCACAAATAAAAAATACATATACATATTGGCTTGCTTTTACTCACATGTCAATGATGCCGAGATCTACTTTTATATTTAATTTAATCACTGAGAAGGTTTACCTGCAAAATTAGAGGCACCAAACATCACAAGCAGCCTCAAGAATGGACACAGAGTGACCATATAACACTTTTCCTTGAGCAGAATATTGCACTACAGATCGTTAAGTTTGTTCAAAGGGGAAAGCGAGAGACAGAAAGATTGCACTCACGTGCATTGTTGCCAGATTGCACAAAATAAGTATAACATTAGGCGGAATATTTCCAATTTGCGCAAGTACAAATCTCAAACTGGGGGTGTTGTGTCTCTTATCTGGCAACCCTGATCATGTTAAACACTTGTGGAGATACGTTAGGTCCCAATGCAAGTTAACTGAAATATCCAGTATGGCCGCGGGCCACATTAAACCATGTGGAGGGCCTGATCCGGACCGCGGGCCGTATGTCCACATGTCTGTTTTAGCTGTTTGCGAGATTATCATTAAATCTGCCTCGGCAGTCCTAAATAGTAGATCACTTGGTCGGCCGCCGAAATATCTTCAATGGGAGAACCATGGCATTGTTCTTTCCCTGTTGTCCGCGACCCAGTCCGAATAGACCAGTTGAGAAACACTGCTTTAACTCACACACTCATGTCAGATTCCCTCGCCTCTCATTTTCTCCGCTGCGCGCGTGTGTGTCGCAATTTAACGAGTCAGGCAGACAGGGAGGAAAGGAGATGCAAGTTTAATTTTTTCCTCAATACCGTAGATAAGTAAATGTAGATGGTATGATAACCGTCAATTTTCAAACCGTGGTATACCGTGAAACCGGTATACCGCTGCAATCCTAATGGAAGTGAATGGGGACCAATTTTTTAACATTAATGGTGCTTTCACAGTAATGACGTCAAAGTTTGGTTACTTTGGGTGGTATGAAGGCTGTTTTCCGAACTCAGATACACACCCACAAACTGCACCAGATTCCACTTAAAAAGGTGGTCTGGGGTAGCACGTATATTTCACGCCTTTTCAGGCTCCCGATCCCAATTACTATGGTTTAATGAATTTCTCATACCTGCTTGTGTCCAAATAAATCACCTTCGGAAAGCTGCTCATATTCTTTGCATCTCTTGCAATGCATCGGTGGGCTTGTGTCAGACAAACACTAATATTCTTCACATTATTGCACATTCAATGCATCCATGGCAGACAAACATAACGGTCATTTTGTGCATTAAAATTTAGGTGGTAAGTCCACAGAGATTAATATTTTAATAACACAGCGAAGCTGATGTCTTCTTGAGTTGCCTAGTTACAGTGGTAATCAGCTGTTGATCAAGTGGTAATCAACCCATGTTGATGACGTAATCGGATCAAGGTTAGGACCCAAAAAACATGATGTAAACAGAGACAAGTGGTGGCAGGGGGGGAGAAAATTAACTCTGGTTCGGTCCAATCAATCAATCGAGCCAAGTGTGAATGTACCCTCTAATACTCACTGTTTCAAAAGTATAGCCACAAGACATAAACAATATGCATTTTAACGTGATATTTAAATCTCTTACTAACCATTACTATGTAAAGTTATAGACAATTTTGCAGCTTAATTGCCATGACAATGTAATGTTTAGCATTCTCTTTTTTTTAGGTAATAAATTACTCTATAAGAAGCCTAACTGGACCTATACAGTTCATGGACAATGAAAAGCCTTTTGTGGTGAGGGGAAAGAAAAAAAAAGAAAAAGCAAAACCTCTACACATCTGAGAAAACACCCCGAATAGGCATACAACCCAACAGAACTTGTGTATACACAAAGGACTTCTTAACTGCACTCAGTCACTGCCTGTGTGTCTACTGTGTCTTTACCTGTATCAAGTATTCAAGGAAACATTCAAACACACCCATTTAGATAGCGTTAAAAAATTAGGCACAAGTATGCACACTAAACAGACCATTAAACACCGTGCTTGTTCATGAGGACACAAGACTTATTTAGACTCATAAAATCATTGAGTAGATTTTATGTAAGCCATATTCTTGAGATATATATATATATATATATATATATATATATATATATATATATATATATAAAAGAGCTTTGTTGAATCCACAAGAACTGCTCAATACCCTGTTTTGCAAAAGAAATAGGCCAGGTTGACATTGTATTTAAAAACACTTTATCATGGGGCTAACTGGGAATAACATAAGGTGTATCACATTCAAATTTAATGCTCTGTTGACATTCAGATTTAAAAAGGTGGTTTGAGACACTTGGTTCCGGATCTGATTCCTACAGCAAAGTCTGCACTCTCAATCATCTGTACTTTAGATACACATAAAGAGCTTTCAAAGGGACACAAGAACATCCAAGTACATCTAGCAATGCAAGAAGCGTTGACTACAAAGGGAAAATATAAAACAAAAAGCTAAACTTGCTTGTTTATTTCTCTTACAATTGAAGCATGATAAACATTTCCAATAATTTTTTACTTTCATATTCTCGTTCCTATAATGCAAGATCCTCTTTACCTGTACAAGAATTAATATGTAACTAACAAAGTGATTTGGTCATATTACTTTTCAAATAAACTGGCTTGAAATATAATTTAAGCAGTTGTGTCTTCCAAGTGTCCACTAAACAGGGGCAAGAGCAACATTGTAAAACAAAAAGGAGCAAACCTGTGAAACTAATTTTAATGTGTACTTGGAGGGTAAAACCAAGAACTATCATTAAGAAACTCTGAGTTTTTTTAAATAATTTTTTGTACCTCATCTTAAAAAAAAAAAAATAAATAAATAAATACTATTAGTGCATCATCTATTTGCAAGAAACAGTGTTAAAGGGATAGTTCACCCAGAAATGAAAATTATCTCATTATTTATTCATTATTTACATGATATCCCAGGTGTGTAACACATTTGAAGAGAAATATCGTAGCTCAGTAGGTCCTTAAAATGCAAGTGAACGGTGATTTTTTGAAGCTCCAAATCACAGATATCAGCATAAACATCATCGGTACGACTCCAGTGGTTAAACGGCTTAATAAAGGATCACTTTTGATGCGAAAAGATAAATATTTAACTACTTTTTTAAACTGTTAATCATGCTTCCGGTCAGCAGCGGTAAGCATGTGACGTAATCACATTGGCATTTGAAACACGCGAGAACTGGCGCACGTGCGTCACAGCCAGAAGAGCAGCGCTGTTTACAAGTGAGGAGGAGGAACGGCTACAAAAGCTTTGTTGGTTTTGGTTTAGATCTGTATTTTTATTGTGTTTACCTCGCTTTTTGTTCTCTCTTATTTACTTATGTATTCTCCTTTTTTTTCTTTTCCCTTAATATGTCTGTCATTGTAGCACATTTCTTGTTTGACTCTCTGTAGCACATTTCTTGTTTGACTCTCTGTATGTATAAATGCAATATAAAAATAAATATATAAATAATTTAAAAAAAGAGATCTGTATTTATCCGTTTCTTTACCAACACTGGTGCATTTGTGTGCTCATCCTGAATGTCTCAACCGAGTGGAGAATGAGATGACATCTGTATCATGGCAACAAGAATAGTCATTCGAGAGACCACTTGGACTCCACCCTCTCGTGAAGCTTACCGGAAGCGATGATTTAGACTTTAAAAAGTAATTAAATATTTATCTTTTCCACACCAAAAGCAATCATAGCGCTATAGAAGACATTAATTTAACTGCTGGAGTTGTATTGATGTCATTTATGCTGATTGTCTGTGATTTTTGGAGCTTCAAAATAGAAATCGCCATTCACTTGCATTTTAAGGGCCTACTGAGCCAAGATATTTTTATTTTCTTTTTTCAAATGTGTTCGGGTGAAGAAGAAATAGTCACACACCTGGGATATAATATCGAGGGTGAGTAAATAATAAGGAATTTTCATTTTTGGGTGAACTATCCCTTTAACTCATGTTACAAGGCTAACCCATATCACAATGATCTGTTCAGCTAATGAGTAAGGTGAGAACTGAAGAGAAATGTTCCACTGGGTTATGTTGCAATTTGCACAGGCTCAAGACACCCGAAACTATGCACTGAAAATGGGTTTACTGAAAGAAATCTAGAAAAAAAAAAAGCTCCATTTGCGATCCCTCAAACAGATTTGCAAGTGTTCAAACAAGATTTAGCTTAATGGATATGGGCAGTCGTGCAACAACCATTAGCACCACTATTATTATAAACGCACAGCATGTATAATAAATGAGAGACCACTAGCTATCACATGGACGACCAATCAATGCTAACACAAAGTCCACAGCTGACCACAATGCTTGTATAATGCCCTCGCTGCACCATCACAGAGGAAAAGAGACAAACAATGTGTTAGAAAAGAAAAAAAGTGGTGTAATGGCTTTTCCACATTTTGATATGTATCTACTGCTAAATCATGTCAATACATTCTCAATTCTGTTCAATGCCTTTCACATTCACTTGTGTGTAGTCAGTGGTAAATTACGGCACATTAAATAAAAACAAGACAACTGAACATATAGTACTACCCACATTGAAGGACTACTTGTGATAGGGATGTATTGTGATAGGGATGTATCGCATAAGCGTGTCACTTGGACTTAAACGCTGTACAATAATGATCTATTAGTGGAAATAATGATTTCAGGGCTGAAGCCTCCCTAAGCAGATACTGTGTACTTTACATGACAGCAGTCCAACATCTGTCACCCAGTGCGGATCTCAGCCAGGATTATTGACGTTTTATCGACTATTTAATGTAAGCACATTGCGTGACAGGACGCCTTTGCACTGAAGAATGTATATTAAGCGCATTTCCAGTTAACTCATTTGTATATAAACATCAGCATCGGTGTTTTAAATAGATGCTGGCAGGTTAGCAGACACTTGCTAGCTAATAATTCAACAGCCATACAGTGGTTCATATTTTAAAACAACATGACGACCGTTTGATATTTTCACATGTAATATTCGACGTACCTTGGTGGTTAAAAAGCCTCCATAACTTTGTGAAAATGATTCCCATCTCTGGTGTACGGCCACGGGCAATGAGCACCCAGGAGCAGACTAAAAACCGATGTGCTAGCCAGGTAAGCTAACGATCCACTCCAATTCAGTCGAAAACAAGAGCTCGCGGTAACAGCTTTTCACTAATGTAATATTCTTCTGTGAACGGTATCCATGTTTCT
This sequence comes from Moxostoma hubbsi, assembly GCA_032164185.1. Taxonomy (NCBI): domain Eukaryota; kingdom Metazoa; phylum Chordata; class Actinopteri; order Cypriniformes; family Catostomidae; genus Moxostoma; species Moxostoma hubbsi. The sequence goes on along the minus strand of JAVLUX010000011.1, from coordinate 22,574,398 downwards.
TGAGGATGGGGTTTCGAAATACTGCATTATTTCGGCGATGTCATCTCTGGAAAGTGAAACGAGGGCGTTCATTTGGCTCGTCTTATCGTCTTGTGTCTGCGGCAGTAAGAAAAGCGTCTATCCGCATTCGCAACCACCTAAAGCTCTCTAGCAAGTCAGTCCACTGTCGGCCATCTTTGGAACGCTCTCGGGGTGCTATTTCCAATCGTGCCAGTGCAGCTCATATCCACTTAAATGGAGAAAGACCAAAATCACAAAAACGGTTGGTCAATATTACGATCAAAGGACATATTTTAAATAAAAAATACAATCTGACAATACTGGTATCATTAATAGTGATTCTTTACCTAACATTATTCCAAAAAATGCAATTTACCCGGCTTGTATAGCTAATGCGCATGCGCGTTCTAGTGTTGATTGACAGGTGATGTCTGTATCTAAAAGATGATTGGCTTTTTAACTGTAAGGCTGGACCTCCTTTCTACATCCGTTGAACGTTGGCTGCTCAGAGCGCCTTGGTTTAGCGTTCCAATTTCTCCCATTCATTTTAATGGAAGTGGCCCATCTCTGCTAAATATTCTCTGAACCATTGAACTCAATCAAAGCCACGCAACACTCTCCGGAAGTCACTTTCACGATTAGTCTCTAGGGATTGGCGGAACGATCCTAAAAGTATTAAAAACTTTTATCGAAAATATCGATCCTCGCACAAAAATATCGATTCTATATATATATATATATATATATATATAAGGGGTTGTATTATTTGGTTATCACCGAACAATTATCATAAGCTTCAAAGTGAAATAAAATGGATTAGGCATTATTAGCAAATACTTGTACAGGATGTGAACATCTTAACATTCATAAATTCTGAGACAAAAGCAGACTAGCGCTTGTGTCGTCACAAGACTCGTTCAAATAAGAGGGATCAGCGCCTTGTAGAGGTAATGAAAGAAAATCAGAGAAACAGCTTCTGGTGTGTAGCCTGGGGTATATATATATATATATATATATATATATACACGTCGTAAGCCATCCTATCTGTTTTAGGGTTTTGCTTATGCTCACATGAAATAACTGATGATACGTGTGGCAGCCAGAACAACAAGCTTTTGACCTGGAACTTTTTTTCAATCTAATAACGCGATGCCGCAGCACCGTTGAGTGAATTGTGTTTAATTGTTTTTTATTTTTTACAGAGGTTCTCTCTAAACGTGCACGGAAATGCACTGGACTAAGCTGATCCACCAATCAGAACGTTAATTTCAGACGCGATTGGATGATTGCCAACCAATCATATTTTCCGTTTCAGTAAGGGGCGGAACATTTCCAGCGTCTGACACAAGCGTCCCTGGAAAAACTATAATTTGCACTGCATATTTATTTCAATGCTAAACGTAAATATATGTATACACATTTAAATGTAACTTATGCGATTCAAATTTGTGAAAATACTACATGTTATTGCACCCCTGATGAAAAAATAATATTTTTTTTGCACTTTACTGCTGTGCGTGGTGCATTTTTCTCGTGATATCAAATAATTTATATTTCTAAGTAGGAAAACAATTTCACTATACATAGAAAAGCACATAATATTACACAAATAAATAAAAAACATACATGTAGGCTATATATGTAATACGTAAAGTGTTAACGTGAACAATAACACTCATATTAATGCGTAATGCTTAGTTTATTAGTTAGAATAATAATCAAGTATTTACGGAAGCTCAAAGAGGCCTTGCGTTATAATTTTTTTTCTGTCTCGTTTTCTCGTGATCTCGACATTAGGTTGTTTTCTCGTGATCACGACTTAATTTTCTCGTGATCTCGACATAACAAAAAGTTGTTTTCTCGTGATCTCGACATAACAAAAAGTTGTTTTCTCGTGATCATGACTTAATTTTTGTCGAGATCTCGACAAAACAAAAAGTTGTTTTCAATAAGGATATCTGGTTGTCATTGACAACTTCCAGATTAGTTTCAGACACCTTAGAAGAAGACTATCACGTCTACAACTTTGTCGTAGACAATAAAGTGACCCTGCACGTTTGGTCAATTTCATTGCAAGCCAACTTGATGAACAGGTGTTGTGCCGAAAATGGAATCCCTGCCAGAATCTGAGTGCCCCTCGCGTGCACGCGCTTGACGTCAGTTAACGAGACAGTGGTGCAGCGAGTTTAAAACTCTTTCGTCTACAAAGCGTTTATAATCAATCTTTTTCACACAATTAACCCAAAGGCGACGTAGGAATTAGTTATTTAAATGCATTAAAGTATGCATTAAAAAATATTATGTAAATTCATTTTGATGAAGTAACAAAACTGAAACAAAGCAGAGGCTTCGGCCGTGCATTAAATACACCATATGTTGCTAGCGTTGCAGTTGTGAATAATCCGTTTGTGTAAAGTGCATTGATATATGTTTATTATGTCAAATGTGTACATTATGAAAAATAGTGCAATATGTATATGATGTGTAAGAGGACTGCACATTGGTGGAACAAGCATTCAAGGAATCTCACTCCTTTCACAAACAAAGTTGAACTGATTTGACATGCTATTCATGTAGGTTATGGTGTTATTCTAGTCATTTTATATGTAATATTGAATATATGAACTCTTATCCTTGAACCTAAATATGAACATCATACAAATTTATATTAATTAATTAATCTGAATCAGTATGGTTTAAACATACAATTTCAATAAAAATACTAAAGAAAATTGATTAAATGTGTGTTTATACAACAAGACCGTAAATAAGAGAATCAGTAACATATTGTTAGATAGTAAGGCACACAGACAAATCTGACAATGGAAGTGAATATATGAGGGTGTTAAATAAGTGAGCCACTATGTTTGTGGATGTCATACTCACATTTCCAGAAAAGGGGAAAGGTAGATCCCAAAATTGCTAAAGAATTTAACTATTTTACTTTGTAATACACTTAAATGTTTATTCCCACAGTGCAAGTATTTATTTGCTCATGTACTGCAACAAGCAAATTTCTGCTTATTTTTGTATAAAGATTAATCTTATCTTTAATAATATCCTTTTGCTATAGCATATCAATTGTAATATCCGTTATCCATAACAACATGAGTTTACCTGTGGACAGAATCATTTCAACAATCTCATCTGAACACCTGCTAAAATTATATTGCTCTCCCTCACCTCAGCATTTTGAGGTCACATCACATTTATGCTGGTGACATATCTTCCTATGAAGGCTGTGTGCTCAAAAGCATTTTGACTGTAGCTTTAATAAAATGGGTTTAACTGGGGGGATTGTCATTTTGGCAATGTTATCATTACACCTGCCGAAATTGGAGTGCCCTCCCAATCTCAGGATTAATACTTCACAGAGACGTCACATTTACAGTGGGGACATATCTTCATATGAGGGCTGTGTCCTAAATACCATTTGACTGTAGCTTTAACAAAATGGGGTTACCTGGGGGGATTATCATTTTGGCAATGCTTTTATTACAGCTGCCAAAATTGGAGTGCTTTCCCAATCTCAGGTTTAAAAGTTCACAGAGACATCACATTTACACTGGGGACATATCTTCCTATGGATGGTGTGTCCTCATAACCATTTGACGGTAGCTTTAATAAAATGGGTTTACCTGGGGGGATTATCATTTTGGCAATGCTATTATTACACCTGCCAAAATTGGAGTGCCCTCCCAATCTCAGGATTAAAAGTTCACAGAGACATCACATTTTTACTGGTAACATATCTCCCTATGGAGGCCTTGTCCTCAATACCATTTGACTGTAGCTTTAATAAAATGGGTTTACTTGGTGGGATAATCATTTTGGCAATGTTATTATTACACCTGCCAAAATTGGAGTGCCCTACCAATCTCAGGATTACAGTGTCACAGAGACATCACATTTACACTGGGGACATATCTTCCTATGGATGGTGTGTCCTCAATACCATTTGACTGTAGCTTTAATAAAATGGGTTTACCTGAGGGGATTATCATTTTGGCAATGCTATTATTACACCTGCCGAAATTGGAGTGCCCTCTCAATCTCAGGATTACAATGTCACAGAGACATCACATTTACACTGGGGACATATCTTCCTATGGAGGCTAGATGCAAATCTAGATGCCAAACGCAGGTTAGGATGTGTTTCTGCGTGAGCATTTTGAACAGGAGTTTATGCAAAGCTTGGTTGAAAACTTGCAAGTCCAAGATCGGTTGTAAGCCGCCATCTTTCTTGTGTACGATGAATTAAGGACTGTAGAAACCCTTCTTCATCTCGGTTGGAGGGACAGGGTCTATCGCATCTTCGAGTAAGAGAGTAGCGATTTCCGCACGCAGGGATTTGGCTTGTTCGCCGTGTACTGCGGAGAAGCGGACGCCCATGTAGGGGGGGCAAACTGAATTGCGTAACCGAGTCGGATGGTCCGGGCCAGCCAGCGAGACGGGTTGGGAGGTGAAAGCCATGCATCCAAACTCCGTGCTAGAAGCACCAAGGGGACAGTTATTTTTGACATACCCGGCGGGGCTTGCAGCGGGGCGGAGCAGGTAGTACCGTATCGGGAGGCGAAGATGCGTCCCGAGGCTCTAGTGCTGAGAAAAGTATCAAAGCACTTACCTTGCTCCGCACACCCATTAGGGGGTGGGTTAGCGACTGAGGAGGAGGTCCAACGTAGGCGTCCTCTAGACTCGTCTGAACCGGCCGGCCGGGGAACAGTCGTGGTGCTGAAGGCAGGAGGTTCACGTCCAGCGTGCTGGGACAGTTTAAATCTGCCGGCAGGTTGCCGTGAGAACGGCATTTGCGGGCCAGTTGACCCAGAGACAAAGGAAATAGCTCTGTTATTGAGCATGTGAAAATAAATTCAACAAAAGATTCTCCTCCCGGCCCTCCACCGGGAGACGGAGTGGTCTTACCAGCTCCGGAGCTAATGTTTCGGGCTCTGGGTCAAGCGTCTCAGGAGCACCTGGGAGCCTTCTGGATCCTCAAGGGGGTCCATGAGACGGGGGGCGTCTGCTTCCTGCAGGTTGCTCAACGCTGGGGCTGAGAGCTGGGCCCGTTTTATTGAGGCGGAGCAGGGTGTTTCATAGCCGCAGGAGGACGCCCTCGGCGAGGAGATGGGGCATGCCGCTGCTTCACCGCTGAGGACTGCTGGGCGGAGTCATCAACGGCGCCACCAAATGGATGGAGCTTGGAGATGGGGGAGTTCGAGAAGGCGTGCCTTGTCTACCTCCCGCATTTCGACCAGGTCAAGTCCATATATTGCGTTTTTGGACCACACGGATGGCCATCGCCCTTTCGAGTGCCGGCGCTTCTGACCTTCGTGGCCCGGGGGGCGCAGTTGGTCATTGAGCGCAGTTCCTGCAGCACATCAAGAACAGGACTACCCAAGTACAAGTTTTGAAGTGCCTTGGCCTGGCTTTGGTTGCAGGAAGGGCCATGGCATGCAGGGCAGACCCCTCCACTGTCGAGGGTAGTGAGAGCGGAGGAGCGAGGAAGCCACTGCTTACACAACTCGTCATGCACGTCCAGGAAGAAAGGAATTGGGGGGGGGGGGGGCTGTGAGTGGCGCACATGTCCGCGGGACCAATCAAGTAGCCGAGAGGGGGGGACGGGGTTTACCGGTCCAGCCTCGTGCTCGCGGTAGCCCGGAAAAGCATAGCGGACCTCTGTGCGTCAGGGTCAGACTGGGCAAGCAGACCCGAAGGTGGCGGCCCAGGCGAGTCATCAGCATCAGATGCCGCTGTACTGCTCTCCGATGCAGCGGTGATGTCATCCAATTCTGGGAGCTCAAGCGACCGGCCGGCCGGCCGTGAAGCGGGCCGCACTCATCCCGAGCTCGGGTTTTGAAGCAAGCAAGCGTGCCGGGGAGGCAGGTTGTTCGAGGGGGTTTACCCGGCGAAACGCAACCCGTCATTATCCCCAAATCGCCTTCACCGCTGTGGCGCCTGCCCCAATCCCGTAGGAAGGAGGCGAGGTGCGGGGGGCGGCTGAAGTTGCTTTCTCTCATGACAAAAGAAAGCTGCAACCGCATTGTTGCCATGGCTGTGTTCTAGCACTGAGAACATGAACCATTCATAAAACGCTGCCTGCGTGTGATCGCAGCCCAGGCACGCGAGAAATCACCGCATCCAGAAATTACACAGGGGCGGAATGGCATCTTTATAAAGACGCGTCCTGAAAAGGACATTCAACATCACTTTGTATTGCTCTTTTAAAAGAAATATCACTCTTTTAATATGCTCTTGCATTGTCACAGTGCCCAGGGGCAGATTGCACTGCTGTGCAAGGAAGAAGAAAGCCGCTGTAGTGCGCCGTAGAAAGCCAACAGCAGAAAGCAGGAACAGGAACGGGTGTGTGACTCGCAGCTCGCTGCAGTACAACTATCGGCTCCGAAGAAAATTTCTGAATGAACTCTATGTATTGCCCCACTTTTATACCCGTATGTCTGGGACGGGGTATGCAAATACTGTCTGCCAACTTCTCATTGGCCTTTTTTCATAGATCAGAGGCATATTCGGCGCTCAAGAGAGACCCCTAGTGTCGCTTCTTCGACACGACGTCGAAGTGAGCGACAGATGGGGAACAACACAATATTTTCAGTGAACACCCTTAAAATTCATATATTTCTTCAAACTTTTGAGCACATTTATTATTTAATTGCATAATTTAACAGATTAAAAAGAAATTAAAACTGTATATATGTGGCAGATGAAAAGTTTGGAAACCCTTTCAGTCAGTACTTAGTAACACCACCTTTTACAGAAACCACAGCTTCCAAATGTTTTATGTAGCCTGCTAACAGTCTTTCTATTCTTCCTTTAGGAATTCCCCCTCACTTTTCCTTACAGAATGCAATATTCTTAGAGTGTCTGCATGCACTGCATGTTTTAGATCTATCCATATATTTCAGTAGATTTCATATGTGCGTATGTTAGCAAATACATTACAAAAAAATGTGCACATCAGTTTCCAGAAATATGTCTAGTTTAAGTGTGCCCACTGAAAAGATTGTATGGTCTTTTTCTTACTTGGAAAATCAACAAATCATGTAATTTGGCTAGAGTTATCCACATTTTTGCATACGACTGTATGTAAGTAGAAACTGTAAAAAGTTATTGTTGTTTTAAATACACTTTTGTCATACTATAACATAACACTACATTTACTGTAATACTATAACATCATTTTATTCTAGATGACCTGAAAGACCTGTGTTACTTCTGTGGTGAAAAAGATAATGGAACTGACTGGGTAATTATTAAATTTTAACATTGATTGTTTTTGGTTGTTTTCAAACATAATTTATTTCAAGACTTAATGAGAAAATATGTTTATATGAATGATTTAATAGTTAAGTCTGCTTATCGAAACCCAAATAACTGTATGCATCAATATGTTAAGATTTGCTGTGACGTGTGCCTGCGGTGGTTCCACTGTGATTGCATCAATATATCAGCGAAGGTGACAAGCTTCATCTGCTTGGCTTGTAAAAACTGAAGAGAAAAATCTGTGTCTGACTGTATTATAGTTTGTTAATTTGAGTATTACTGAGTTCTTGAGGTAATCAGTTTAATTTTCTGTTCATATGTTTTAAATTTTATCAAGTGTTGTTCTCTACATATGTTCTCTTTGTTAATTCTCTGTTTGCTGAATACTAGAGTGTGATTTTTTTACCTTAAAAAGTTGTTGTCTGCTTGTTTAGACCACAAAATAAAAGGCAGCCACCTGCTGAACAGTTTCCAATAATAATTGTATTGAAAGTTTAATAGAACTGAAAATCTACAGAATCTAAAAGTTAAAGGAAAGGTTAACAGAAAATTCATACACATGGAAATTATAATAAATTATGATTTTCAATTTGTTTTAGTGGGTCAATGACATTTAATGTGAACAAGAACATTTAAATAACAATACACCAGATTGAACTATGGGACGTCATTTATTTATAGATTATCTTTCATGTAAAGATTACAAAGAAGATGTGAACAAATTTGTTTAAGTGCTTACTTCACAGGTTATTGTATAGACATTACCACTTCATTTATCTTTATAATATTTAGGAATTTGCACATTCCATACACACATTTGTCTTTGTGTGTATGGAATCACATTACTGACATACACAAATGACGATTAAAAGCAAGAATCAAAACATTGATTAACAGCAAGAAAATTTAATTAAAATATTCTAGCATAAATGTACATGCTGTACAAGTGAAGAAATGAAGCAATACAAATAATTATACAGAATGTGGCCATAAGCAGAATTTTCATTCTAGTGAAAGATAAGGCTTGGGCAAAGAAATTGAAAAGGTGGGAATCGTTCATCCTTCTTGGTGCTCTCAGTTTTGTTCTCAGATCATATGGAAGTCGACTGACTAAGATGTGGCTAAAGGATGCAAAGTGATATGCATTTACAATGTATTTTTCAAAGATACAGACGGGTGACAAATTAAAGGAAAACCCTGAATAAAGTGAGGGGATCCGGTTGATCTGTTATGCTCTGGGAGGAATTTTCCTGGCATGGTTTATGTCCACTTGGCCCCTAAAAGGGAAGTGTCAATCCCTTCCAATCACTGCCTTTTCAGTTCAATGTTCAGCAACTCAATACAAAGTTGTTCTGAATGATCACCTTTCTCCTATGATGACTTGTACAATAAATGCCAAGGGTCATTGAAGCTGTTCTGTTGGCACGTGATGGCCCAACACCTTAATAAGACACTTTATATTAGTTTTTCCTTTAATTTGTCACCTGTCTGTTTGTGAGTGAAAGGATCTTGAAGACAATGTTCATACTCGCACACTGATACAGATGTCAGCAGCAGAAATATAGTGTAAATCCTCACTGAAAACCGAATAAACTGCTTTTTTCTCCCCAATTTGGAATGACCAATTTATTAATGCACTCTAAATCCTTGTGGTGGAGTAAAGACTCACCTCAATCTGGGTTGCGGAGGACAAATATCAGTTGCCTTCATGTCTGAGACCTTCAGACCATGCATATTTTCTCGTGGCTTATTGAGCATTACTGCTGAGATGTAGTGCATGTGGAGGCTTCACGCTATTCACCACAGCATCCTCAAACAACTCACCACACTGAGATCGAACCATATTACAGCAACAACGAGGAGGCTACCCCATGTGACTCTACCCCGCCTAGCAACCGGACCAATTTGGTTGCTTATTTGGTTGCTTAGGAGACCAGGCTACAGTCACTCAGCATGACATGGATTTGAACTCATGACTTCAGGGCTGGTAGCCAGCGTCTTTACTTGCTGAGCTACACAGGCCCTCTGAATAACCTGCTTTTGAGGACACAGCCTCCATAGGAAGTTATGTCCCCAGCATAAATGTGATGTATCTGTGATATTTTAATCCTGAGATTGGGAGGGCACTCCAATTTCTGCATGTGTAATGATAACATTGCCAAAGTGATAATCCCCCAGGTAAACCCATTTTGTTAAAGCTACAGTCAAATGGTATTGAGGACAAAGCCTCCATAGGAAGATATGTCCCCAGTATAAATGTGATGTCTCTGTGACACTGTAATCCTGAGATTGGGAGGGCACTCCAATTTTGGCAGGTGTAATAATAGCATTGCCAAAATGATAATCCCCCCAGGTAAACCCATTTTGTTAAAGCTACAGTCAAATGGTATTGAGGACAAAGCCTCCATAGGGAGATATGTTACCAGTAAAAATGTGATGTCTGTGAACTTTTAATCCTGAGATTGGGAGGGCACTCCAATTTTGGCAGGTGTAATAATAGCATTGCCAAAATGATTATCCCCCCTGGTAAACATATTTTATTTAAGCTACAGTAAAATGGTTTTGAGGACACACCATCCATAGGAAGGTATGTCCCCAGTGTAAATGTGATGTCTCTGTGACACTGTAATCCTGAGATTGGGAGGGCACTCCAATTTCGGCAGGTGTAATAATAGCATTGCCAAAATGATAATCCCCTCAGGTAAACCCATTTTATTAAAGCTACAGTCAAAATGCTTTTGAGCACACAGCCTTCATAGGAAGATATGTCACCAGCATAAATGTGATGTGACCTCAAAATGCTGAGGTGAGGGAGAGCAATATAATTTTAGCAGGTGTTCAGATGAGATTGTTGAAATGATTCTGTCCACAGGTAAACTCATGTTGTTATGGATAACGGATATTACAATTGATATGCTATAGCAAAAGGATATTATTAAAGATAAGATTAATCTTTATACAAAAATAAGCAGAAATTTGCTTGTTGCAGTACATGAGCAAATAAATACTTGCACTGTGGGAATAAACATTTAAGTGTATTACAAAGTAAAATAGTTAAATTCTTTAGCAATTTTGGGATCTACCTTTCCCCTTTTCTGGAAATGTGAGTATGACATCCACAAACATAGTGGCTCACTTATTTAACACCCTCATATATTCACTTCCATTGTCAGATTTGTCTGTGTGCCTTACTATCTAACAATATGTTACTGATTCTCTTATTTACGGTCTTGTTGTATAAACACACATTTAATCAATTTTCTTTAGTATTTTTATTGAAATTGTATGTTTAAACCATACTGATTCAGATTAATTAATTAATATAAATTTGTATGATGTTCATATTTAGGTTCAAGGATAAGAGTTCATATATTCAATATTACATATAAAATGACTAGAATAACACCATAACCTACATGAATAGCATGTCAAATCAGTTCAACTTTGTTTGTGAAAGGAGTGAGATTCCTTGAATGCTTGTTCCACCAATGTGCAGTCCTCTTACACATCATATACATATTGCACTATTTTTCATAATGTACACATTTGACATAATAAACATATATCAATGCACTTTACACAAACGGATTATTCACAACTGCAACGCTAGCAACATATGGTGTATTTAATGCACGGCCGAAGCCTCTGCTTTGTTTCAGTTTTGTTACTTCATCAAAATGAATTTACATAATATTTTTTAATGCATACTTTAATGCATTTAAATAACTAATTCCTACGTCGCCTTTGGGTTAATTGTGTGAAAAAGATTGATTATAAACGCTTTGTAGACGAAAGAGTTTTAAACTCGCTGCACCACTGTCTCGTTAACTGACGTCAAGCGCGTGCACGCGAGGGGCACTCAGATTCTGGCAGGGATTCCATTTTCGGCACAACACCTGTTCATCAAGTTGGCTTGCAATGAAATTGACCAAACGTGCAGGGTCACTTTATTGTCTACGACAAAGTTGTAGACGTGATAGTCTTCTTCTAAGGTGTCTGAAACTAATCTGGAAGTTGTCAATGACAACCAGATATCCTTATTGAAAACAACTTTTTGTTTTGTCGAGATCTCGACAAAAATTAAGTCATGATCACGAGAAAACAACTTTTTGTTATGTCGAGATCACGAGAAAACAACTTTTTGTTATGTCGAGATCACGAGAAAATTAAGTCGTGATCACGAGAAAACAACCTTAGTTATGTCGAGATCACGAGAAAACGAGACAGGAAAAAAATAATAATAACGCAAGGCCTCTTTGAGCTTCCGTAAGTATTAACAATTTTCATAGCATAATAAAAGGAACAATAATGACACCTATTAATTTAAATACATATTTAACATGAAGTTAATATACCACTGAACCCTTTGATTTACTACAGTAATATTGTAGTAGTAACATGGTTAATTGTGTGGTAACTATGGTTTAACTAAATACCATGGTTAAACTATACTGTATTAGTGAAATGGTTCATTTTTGTACGGGTAAACAAAACAGAAGTCTAATCATTTTCAGTTTAAGCAAAAAAATAAATAATAATAATGATTTGAATAATGATTAAAAATATTATTTTAAATTACTCATTTTATCCAATGTAATCGCCAAAAAATACATTTAACAGAAGTATCGTATCGGTATCGCCGATATTGGACTTTAAAATATTGTTATCGGAACGAAAAGAAAATAAGTGGTATCGCCCATCCCTATTCGTCTCAAAACTTAGTGCGCTACCTACCTAGGCATATTGATGGATAACAGAGATAACACAAATGATGCCATATTATACCCAAAATGCTGTGTAGATTGGCAGCTCACTCGGTTTTGATGAAGACACAACCTCACTCTCTCTGACTGTATAGTCGACTGCAAGAAATAGTATTTCTGCATGCTTATACTGCATAATAAATGCAAACCCAGAAGTGTCTAGACTCTAGATAGTAGATCTGTGTGAAAAGAAGGCAATATGAGAAAAAAAATGCAGCAATACGTTTTGACTGATGTTTTAAAATAGAGAACACTGTTTGTATTGTAAATTATAGACACTTATTGAGAAATACGTTTAAAATTTTAATAGTGAAGCGGTTTAGGCCTACACTTTCATAAGATGTTTTGCAGCTCTGATAATGGGGGAAGAACGCCACTCATGCCAAGGGGACGGGGTCCAGGGAGTGAATTTAGAGGGGTGATGCGCTGACAAGCTCCCTTTAAACATTTAAACATCAGTTCCAATGCATTTACCTTCTCCTGTGGTGCAACTGAATGCGTGTTGGGTCAGGAGCATCACAGGCCTGAGTTCTTGAACTGTATTGAAATCCTACTTTGCTTGTAAGCATCGAGGAATAAATTTTTTATTTTTTTTGCTATTCGTTTGTAGATGAATTAGGAGTGGAAAGCGATTGCAAATAAGGCAAAAGGGTGATTGAGAATGAAAGGATGAAAAAATATGTATTAATTAGGCAGAGAAGGCTTTGCTGGCCCTAAGAAATCACCACTGGTCAATGTGTATATTGTGCATGTTGAGATTAATTTGGGTCAGATCAAAGCTTTCTGAGTGGTGTCCGCACACCAGTGTGAACAGAAGCATTTCCAGAGACAACACTATTGCTTTCTTGCCCTTCATGTTGTACTCTGGAGGGCAGTACTTGTTTCCAATGTACAAGTTTGCATTACTAAAGACTATTTTCTTTGGATCCATTACCATGCAAAAATTATTTGGTGTTAGTTGATTCACAGTGGTTCTCATTCTTCAAAAGCAACCTCTCTGGAAGTTGATATCAAGAAAACATCAGTGTAACATTGTGTCTTAACCACACGCGTGTGATCACAAATAATTTGTCTGTCTCCATGAATGTTAAAATATTTTGAAATGCACATTTTTTTGTACTTGTGCCAACCAGAACAATTTTGTGTAATACATCTTTTTTTGTATGTTTAACACCTTGCAAAGCAGGATTTTGGAACAATGATAAACCATGTGGGTGGGCACTGGGGCTACCCAGCGCAACACCACAGAAATAGAAACTATGCAGCCAACAAAATGCCCTGTTGCTTATTGTTTGTTGGAAGAGAGGATTTATTGTCAAAAAAATATTTTTAAGTCCTAAACAACAGCATTGAGGATACCATAGAATGCCTCATAGGCAGATTTTCTTAGGAGGTCCCCAGTCACCACACCCATAGTCAATAGGTTTGACCTCCAGGGTGTCTGTGTTCAGTAGTTTTTCTTGTTTGATGTCTCCATGGTGAACTCCACATCCACAACATATCTTTGAAGCTAGCATTGCCTGTGGCATGACAAGCCTAGCTAACATCTTGTCGATGGTGCTTCAGTGGTGCTCCACAAAATCCACACTAGGTTAAGGATGCTCCAGGACCATTATGTACTGATCTCACTACTCTTGTCAGTCCAGATCTCAGATACTCCGGCCCCTTCAAGGCAAGGATCGTAAGCGCTACCTCTAGAGGAAGTCCAGGCTTGGAGAAAGCCAAGTTTTATGATAGTTAGAAGGTGGTTTCCCAAATAAGGATTTAGCTCAGTCTAGGATGAGTTGTTGTGAATGGCAGTTTGTCTAATGAAAAACCACTTGTGGTCTGTGATTACCATTTATATATGATGTCTGAAATTGAAAACAGTGATTTAAAGGAGAAAACATAGAGAGTGCAGCTTACGTACAATGTTGATGTAATAATCCTTGTTGGTCCTGACAAATTATAAAAATGACAAATTTGATCAATAATAAAATGACATCTTAAGGTGATCCTTTAAATTCGTCATCAGCACAGACTTGCGGCTTGACCGAGCGCCGCCTAGATTTTTTGGACTCACTCACAAAGTCCCCGGCTTTGCCCGTCGTCTGCGCATGCGTTGACCATTGACCATACTAAAAGAGTTGTGCCCTTCAAGTGGAGTCGGAAATATCATAATTATGAGTTCAGAGCACATGAATGACCCTGCGAAGCCGTATTAACGAGTGGAAAACTCGGATTTCTACAGGAGTTTCCGAGTTGGCGCGTTGGAAGGGGCGTGTCAACATGAAAGATGATAGGAAGTAATATATATATCTAAAAACATTTTTTATAAGGCTGTCAACTAATGACTCACCCTTCACGGTTTGTTTTAAGCAAAATCATTATTAATATTTTAGATACCATTATAAGTGGTGCAGGGTTATTCACTAATGTTTATTCACTGGTACAACAGAATAAATTGCATTTGCCGTCATGCATTTCATAATTGATTAAGTTTGGCTTCTTCCGTGTAAATTTCCCCTACTTGAATTCGTAACATGTCATTGTAACAAATGCCCAACTTGGAGGTAGGAGCTTCCCAGGTGCACTTGAAAGGAAGCAAGTGTCAAAAAGCAGTTGTAGTATGCACGCATTGAACAGGTTCATTCGCTCGTGGACAGAAAAGTCTTCTCTGAGACCCTCTACTCTTCCCTGTGGAACATGGAAGCTTGATCTCTGACCCACTTTCTGTAGATCTGAATTTTTGTGGTTTGAATTTTATATATTGAATTTGGTGTTCTGAATTTCTTCTTCATCTTGAAAACTTGAAGCTGTATTTTTTAAACTGAATATTTACAGTGTAAGAATTCAGAACCAAAAATTTGCTGTTTGAAAATACATATTTATAAAATTGTGTGATAAAATAAAACAATTTAATTTGGTTAAAGAAATGTCCAGGATTGGAGTTTAAAAAATTCAAATTCAAACCTATTTAAAATATAACGTTTGGCAAAATCACACTTATTATTCAAATTCAAAAGTCTATAATTCAAATTTACACAATTCAAATTCAAATTGTTTTGTCATAATCCTGGCTCCATATCTTTACTATTGGAGTTAGCCACGTGATTTAGGCTACTACAGATTACTCGGATTCTAGAGTTAGGATGTTTCTGTGTGATTAGGCCATTAAATTCTCAGTTAGTTCTGAATCACAGTGTGGAGTTACTGTTGACATTTTTACAGACGGCCAGTAGATGGCCTTTGTAACGCGAACTTGCATGAAGAGGGCTTGGTCTAGAAGGTAACCCTACATAATCCAATGTCTCGCGAGATTCTCATTCGCTGTTACTTGGGTTAGGGTTAGAATTACATTTAGGGGTATTTAGATATTAAGGAGGTTTAGGGGTAGGTGCAGGTTTTTTTATTTTGACCCCAAATAAACAGTATGTGAATGTCAAACACGTCTCTCGCGAGACCTGTTGCAATCGTAGAGTTACCTTATAGTCATCATTACGTTATTATAATGCGACGGATATTGGTGGAAGGACTGATGTCCACGCTGATTACTCACAAATTCTGCAGCAGCGAGTTACCATAAAGAGCAACGGCGCACAAATCTAACACCTTTGACAATGTCTGTGACCGAAATGTTTAGCTACATCCAAGGCTTTTTAAGTGCTGACCAAGATATTCGAGAGGTAAATTGGCTTTTTAAACCGTAAACACACACAATGCAAATACACAAAATAAATTGTTTTTAAAAATCGGCATGCAATCTTGTTGTTTGAAACGTCACGTACTGCTGCTATCGCAAAACTTCAGCTTTCAGTAATGGAAAACATTAGACATTTCCAACGATAACAGCAGAGAACATAGGAATATTGAATTCTATGCAACTGAATGTTGCACGCATAATGTGCAACCGATTCCACAGTCTTGATAGAAACTTCTCATCTTTCTTTCTTGCTTTTTTCTAAATCATATGGGTTCTTGGCTGATTCAAATTTGTGTTATTTTAGGACATAAGAAAAGTAGTCCAGGTCCTGGAGCAGACGGCGAGAGAGATCCTAACTGTTCTTCAAAGTGTCCATCAACCTACTGGATTCAAAGACAGTAAGACAAGTTGCAATACTTGCCCTGTGTTACTGATCTACAAGATGTGTATGTCTTTATAATGATATCTTATTCACTTTTTCAGTTCCTAGCAAGTGTCTGAAGGCCAGAGAACTGTTCTGCACTGTTAGAACTCACACTGGAGAGCTGAAAACAAAGTTCCCTGTGGAACAGTACTATCGGTTAGTGCACATATCACATGAGATATTTTATTTATTTATTGTATTTTTCCCAATGATGTTGTGTTTCTAGCCCCCAAAATTGGCCTGTTTCCTTTCATCTTTCCTTAGGTATCATGAGCATTGGAGATTTGTTCTTCAGCGTCTTGCCTTTCTTGCAGCATTTGTGGTATATTTAGAGAGCGAGTCCTTGGTCACGCGCGAGGAAGTGGCGAACATACTTGCCAGTAATATATTGTGCATATCTGAAGTGTAAATTTATACATTTTATACATTGTGTGAAACCATCATAGATTAATATTACCCCCTTATTTTGCAGTTGAAGTTGACAGAGAAAAAGGCTTTCATTTGGATGTTGAAGACTACCTAGCAGGAGTTCTTATTTTGGCCAGTGAGCTGGTAAGAGTTTTGCACTGCGTTTCAATTTATCTTTGCTCAAAATAATTCAGACTGTTGCACACTTTTGTGATATTTTCGCAAATTTGCAGATGTGTATTTACACATTTCCCTGTTCAGGTCTCTCCAATCTTCTCCTGAAATTAATCGTCCAGATTAAATTGTATTTCTGTGAACAATATCAGCATTCCTCAAAAAAGATGCAGTTTGCAAAATGCCATAGCATTTAATACATAATGTCGATTTTTATGTGGATTTTATTTAGGTCTGTTTCGTTTTAAATGAATAGTTCCCCCCAAAATGGAAATTGTCATTATTTACCTATCCTTATAACATTCCAAACCCATATGACTTTCTTTTATATATGGAACAAACAGATGTTTTAATGAATGTCCCAGATCCATCTTCTCAATACAATGAAAAGTTGATATTTTCTTCTATCCTACCGTAATATGTTGGTGGGACAATTATAAGGTAGCCATTCATAGGTTAATTTTCTCAAACTTTAAACACCGTCTCTGTGGCGCTATAAAATTCCTCTTTTTGAGTGGCAATCCAGCCCGATTGCAGGAACAATTGAAAATTCTCTCATAATTTACTCACCTTCATGCCATCCTTGATGTGTATGACTTTCTTTCATCTGCTAAACACAAAGATATTTAGAAGAATATCAGCTCTTTAGTTCATACAATTCAAGTGAATGGGTGCCAACATTTTTATGCTCCAAAATCCACATAATGGCAACATAAAAATACTCCAGATGACTCCAGTGGTTAAATCCATATCTTTGTGATATGAAAGGTGTGGGTGAGAAGATGATCAATATGCAAGTTTGTTTTTTGTTATTATTACTATAAATTCTCCTCCCTGCTCAGTCAATCTCCCCTTCAGTTTCACTTTCCCATTCTTATGTTTTTGGTGATTCACATTATTCACGCATATTACTGGGCAGAGAGGAGAATTTGACAAAAATGAATTAAATATTGATCTGTTTCACACCCACACCTATCATATCATGTCTGAACACATATTTAACTATTTCAAAATTTTGGCACCCATTCACTTGCATTGTGAGGACCTACAGAGATGAAATATTCTTTTAAAAATCTTAAATTGTGTTCTGCAGAAGAAAGTCATTCACATCTGGGATAGCATGAGTGTGAGTAAATCATGAGACAATAACATTTTTTGGGTGACCTACCCTTTAAAAAAAAAAAAAAAATCATACATTGTTGTTTTTTTCTTTTTTTAGTCCAGGTTGGCAGTAAACAGTGTGACAGCAGGGGACTATGGACGGCCGCTTCGTATCTCAAACTTCATCAATGAACTGGACGCTGGCTTTCGGCTGCTCAACTTAAAGAATGACCCTCTCCGCAAGCGCTACGATGGCCTCAAGTATGATGTGAAAAAGATAGAGGAGGTGGTGTATGACCTTTCCATCCGAGGCCTTGCCAAGGAGCAGGAGACTGGAGGTGATAAATAGAGCCAGTAGGGGAACGCAAGAGGCCACAGGGTGCTACCCTGAATGGGATTCTCCATGACTGGAAGAGTAAATAAACCTGTCAGCGGGCAGGTGATCAGAGGAGGAGGGTAGGAAATAGAGGTTTTGAAGCCCCAGGAGCCTTGAACAGTGGCTTGCCTTTTAAGCCACTTGTTCACTATGAAGGAAAGCCATTCAGGTCTGTTATAGTGGGGAGATGTTCAATTTCTTACCGTTGTTAAGAGACGCTGGCTTACAGATGCATTCTGTTTGACCTGTTCTGTATACTTGGATATGCTTTTTTTTCTTTATTATTATTAATATTGTCTATATCATCACTCTTGTGAATCATTGTACAGTCAAACAAGACAGTTGTTATTGTTTTAGGTTGGGGAGCTGTCACTTGAATACAGTAGTTTTGATGAGACAAATTGTTCTTTTTTTTTTTTTTTTTTTAACTACTTTCAGACCAATAAAGACATCAAGACACATGTTTTCACAATGTTAAGCTACAGAATTGCCCTTCACTTCAGATGACTAATTCATTTGATGGGTGTTCCACATACATAGCACTTTTCTAAAATATAACCATGACTGAAACATGTGTTAATGTATCTCGCACAGGCCTATTTGAAGATAAAATTTATAAACTTGTGGCAAAATTCCTAAGCCTAAATGTTTACTTTCTTACTTTAAATGAAGACATTGATATTTGAATTTGTAATGTAAATGATGTTAAAAATCAAGAGACCTTTTTAATACACTTGTTATCTTGCTGTGCGTGTTTGATTATTTGTCAGTTTGTATGTTCTCTGCCCTGTTGTTTCTGCTTTTACAATGTAGCATGATGCACACAACTGGCAGAACTAAAATCTTCCAAGTTTCAAGCAAATGTTTTGAAGACAACTGTCAGTGCATCTGTTTTACTTTTCAAGACTTAATGGATGCTGTTGTGTCTTTGTGGGTGCATGTGTTTGTTTGTTTGGGTATTACTAAAAAACTATTTCAAGTAATTGTTAGCTGTAATGCTTTGTATTCTTTGTTTTTCCCAACTAAGATTTCCTAGTTCGACTTTGAAATGTTTGAATTTTACAAAGTATTATTACATTTTCTGTTTGGAATGCCTTTATTGATTAGGTACTTCCAGGTTTCGACCCTCATCGGAGAAACGTTGATTAATAATGTTATGTAATGTAAATGTAATTTCACTGGGGAAAAATGCTTTCAGAAAAGCAAAAGCAAGTCAGTGAAGAGAGAAACTGATGCTTTGTTTTTATTGTAATTCACAATATTTTACACAAGAATATTAAATTAGATTTTATAAGAACGGAAACAGTATTTTACAGCTTGATTGGTCTCAGTTAATAATTTCAGAACAAAGATCTCTTGCAGGTGAAATTCCTCTTTCTGTTGTGTAATGTGGATGCTAGATTTATAACAGTATTGATGCCATTCGATAAACAGTAAATGTTCATGTTGAAACCTAAATCCAAAAAGTGTAATTTATTAGTGGCTATTTTAAACATACAATGAGGTCGGAATTGCAGGGTGAATGAGGTTGATAGCTATTGCTAAAGTCAACTGTGGTTCATATTTCTCTTAAAGTTCAATCTTTAAAACAAAATACAGTAAAGCTTTTTAAACTGCAGAACAGTTTTACTCCAGTTTTCCTCACTCCAGTTTCAGGACCTTAATATTAAAGTGCATCAAACAAAATCATTTAGCGAGTTGTCATAAAGCATGGGTTGTACATCAGTGGGACAGTTGAAACTTAGCACTTACTGAAAAGGAATAGTTTTTCAATATCCTGACTTAAGGCCTGATTTGAGGGCAAAGAAGAGGGGAAACAGAGTAGTATAAGTGTCTCATTCAGTATCAAATAAAAACAAAGGCACATATTTCCTCCCCCTCATATTACAAAGGAAAGCTACATCTTAATCATAAATTACATCATTTTGGGGGGGTTCAAAAACCTTCACATCAACATTTTGTAAATTGTGGTTTATGGTTTACTAATGTATGGCTACAGATTGTTTCAGCACAACCATTAATGTGGCTTGATGCTTAGACTGATACTACATTTTCATTGATGGAGAAACAGCACAAACTGTTTTGTTACATCACTGATCCCACAAGAACCTGTGAATAAAAACATAGCGTTACCGTCGCTACAAGGTACAATGAAGATTATTGCTGCTTTGTAGGCCAGCACAGTGATAAATATACAAAAACAAAACTGCCTCTGGATCTTTTGTAGCAATGGGAGTAAATTAATACAGAAAAGAGAGGAAGAGGTAAGTAAATTTCCAAGGTCAGAAAAAAAACATTGAGCTCTACCTTGGTCTTCACACCAAACACAAGATTCCATTCTGTTGTGCATTGTAACTTTAGAGTTCATTTGAAAATCCACTTGATCACATTTCATTTTATGCTTATCATAGAATCTGTTTCACAACCGAAAACATTTATGAAAATTTCTTCTCAGTAGCAAACTGGTTGTACAATCAGTGTTATACAAGTGCAGCAGTGAGGCACCTAGCAAGGCCCTCATTTTGGTATGCCAAAGGGCATTCATTTTTGCATGACAGCTGTCACCCCCCCCCCCCCCCCCCCCCCTTTTTATCAAATGTCATTTATTTGCTTTCCAGCTATACAAAGTGCCCCCTTGCAGTCTATATTAATATTCCATTCATCTTTTAAATCAGAGTAAATCTTTGCGATGTAAAAGTCCATTAGTGGAGAAACATCTAATTAGATCTGATTTCTCAACACAAATACTGTACGTTCATCAAAATATTAATTTTGTTATTTACATCAGAGTAATGCTGGGATAGGTTTAGATGTTGCTAAATAGTCTGTCTCAAGACCGACTTTGGGTCGTGCTAATCATAATATTAGGGAGAGCGTTGCGTCTTTTTCTCCAACATCCCAGATCACAAGCATATCTCTTGATCTGACAAAACCACTGCTGAGTGCGAAGTTTGTCCGAGGCACGGAAAACGAAGGCCTCGCGTCGAATGTCAAGCACTTCAAAAGCATCATCACAGTCAGGGTCGGCAGATATCACACAGTTAGCTAAATGGATCGGCTCGCGTAACACAGTGAATTTCCCACTACTTTTGTCTTTGATGAGCACCAGTACACCATCCTGCACCATCTCCAAGGTCTCCAACTGCTCTACTCTGAAAGACCCATCAGCTGAAGTCACCACCTCTGCTGTGCGCAGTTTGCGTACCATGAGTAAACTTTGAACATTTTGGAATTTTAGAGATTTACTCCCCTTCTTAAGCCACTGGCCATCAGCAGGTTGGGCCAGCTGGAGAGGCCCCTCCATGATGAAGCGTGTGCTCTCCCGAGTCCAGCCGACAGTCTTTATGGACAGCTCTCGCATCTCAATGTTGAACACCTCACGGTTCTTGCGGCTGTCTCGCCGGAAAGAGCGCAAGGACCACGTGGTGATGCCCTCCTGTTTGGTCTTCATGTTGATGTGCTCGAGATGGGACTCCACACGGCTCTTGGCTTCCTTTAAATGTGAGTAATCCGGGTGACACTCGTTGGTGGCTTTGCTGATACGACTCAACAGCAGCGGGTACTTGGTCACACGTTGAAGAGGTGCCATGAGGAAGGAGCGTAGATTCATCCGCCTAAGCGCTGTGTTGTCATTCTGGGACACGTCAAGGAATATCCTGAGGGACAATAAAGGAGAAAAGCATACTTTAAACTTCTTAGACTCAAGAGACCTTAGATTCATGTGTATATATTATATAAACAAGTTTGGTATTATTTACCTTTTAAAGTAGAGTTGAATGAATTAAGACTTTCTTTCTAATCCAATAGGAGTTTGCAATGTAATGTTCTACATATCAGGGCCCAGATTCACAAAGATTTGATCTTACCACTAGGAGTTCTTGAAAGAGTTCCTTTTTTTTTTTTTTTTTCCTCCAGTTGAGCTACAGGAACACTACAAAGAAAATCTTAAGGTAAGAGTAAGTCGAATTTTACCATGTTGCAATGGATGAGGTCATATTCAATAAACAAGCTCTCTTAAATATCCCAAAGTGATTGGTAGACAGGGAACTGCTATTTGTTGGTAAATTCTTTGTAGACAGATAGTGAGAAGTGTTATTATCTTTATACATAAACCAGCTTTAAAAAAGACTTCAAGCATAAAATACCATTGGATAATACAGAACCCGCACCAAAGAAAAGGCAAAGGAAGGTTGTGGTTTCTAGCTCGAATTACAGTAGATGAAAACACATAATTAAAGGGAAATTTGGAAGCTGCATCATCATTAACGTGAAAAAGAAAGCATGGGGGACAAAAATTTCACATCAAAGTGCCATTTCCTTTGAATTTGCAAAATATCAAAGAGTGTGAGAAAATGTGGAACTCTCTTCAATCTCAGTCAAACGCAGAGATTGCGGACTTTAAACATCTGCCACACATAATTGGTTCATTCGTTCTGTGTAACTGTAATCATACACAATTTTTTTGTGCCATCATTCAATCTAGCCTATTCATATAAAATAAAGTTAGCTTTATCTCACAATGCTTCACCCCAAACAGTAGACTACTGATTCTAATAATATATCATTCAAAATCTTTATCTCTAGTGTAATAGGGTTGAATTGGCTCCTGGGGAGGTAATTGCATACCTATCTAAGTTTACTGTAATGAAAACACTTTTACGATTTTTAAAAGGTCAATGGCATTGTTAATGACATAATTATATATAATTATATATGCATGTAATATATTGTAATACTGACTCAACTGCGACATGGCCTGACAACAGCAGACATGCTCTGGATCATTTGCAAAAAACTCCTATGGATTTAGGAGTCCTCAGAACGACTTCTAAATTGTCTTGGATTTTAGGAACTACTTTTAGCATTAAAATGCTCAATGAGTTACTCTTCGATGAAAAATATACCTAAAATAATGAGTGGCAAGCCCATCATTTTTAAGAGTTGCTCTTAAATATCTGATTTAGTTGGTACTTTTCGCCTTAAGTTTTTATTTGTGAATATGGGCCCTGATTGTCACTGCAATCAGTGTCTGCATAAAATATTTAAAATACATACATCCTATATGCTGTTATTTTTTTCTGAGGATCACAAAGAAAGAACTTTGAAGAATCTTTCTGCAGCTTCATATTGTGGATTGCATATATGCTTTTTTGTCATTTTAGGTGCTTGACAGCATGTGGTCACTATGAATTGTCAAAGTATGAAAAAAGCTGTGTGAAGATTCTTCTAAATTTGCATTTTGTGTTTCACTGAGAACACAAATCAAGTGCAGGGTCAGTTCAGGCAGGTCACGTTAGTCAGCTGATCATGATGTCTACAAATACAATTCAGACTCCAATCAAAACGGTCCTTTATAAGTCCTACCATCATTCATTCTCTCAGCTAATTTTCCATCGCATGGATGGAAGCTGTACTTAACACCCTCCTCTATCCCCAGCTCCACATCTTGTATGAAAGCTTTTTAGTTTTAGTTGTTCTGTGCTCTCAGACTACAGTCGATTGCCAGTTTGGAATTCATATTTTCAGTGTATATTGCACCTTGTTCTTGAAGATACAGTATTTTAAGTTTAAGTGTCCATTTAATCTATTATGCAAATGAACAAGTGTACCATGTTGTTCTATCAGAAATGTTTTATATTCTTGTAAAAAGTCTCCTGAATCTGTTCTGTTACCACTGGGGGGTTTTATTCGCAGCTCTTTCTGCTCCATCCATGCATGGCTGCATTGGCGGGGGAGTTTGCCCTGAACAGAATCATACCGCCAACACCAACGGATGCTTAAATCGTGTCCAAATCAATAAAGTATTCATCCAAGTATTCAAGTTAGTATTAATTTAGTATTAACAGAAGTGGTCCTGACTGAACAGCACACAGATTTGGAATGACATGGGGGTGAGTAAATAATAACACACCATTTCCTTTACTTTTACATTAACAGTTTTTACAATCTTTATAAGTGATACTGAATTGAAATTGGAAATATTCAAACAAAACCCTAACAGTGATTAATGTGTGTAATAGTGTTTCTTAGTACCTAAGAAGCTCCTTTTCTTTCTCAAGTGTGTTGAGCATATTCACAGATGTGGACTGCTGCATGCAGTAGGTTTGAAAGGCTGGAAGCATGCTGACAAACTCCAGGAAGATTTCTCCAATGCACACAGCCTGCAGATCCTCATCACCCTGTACGGAAGCAGTCAGCATTCATTTAAATTTGCCTGGCTTGTATATTTGGACTGTATAAACACTCAATTCAGAGCAAAGCATGCATTTTACAAAAAACTGATTGCTGAATGTTTTTAAAAATGTCTAAACTTAATGATAATTTTGACATCCATTATAATGAATTAAAAACATTTTAAGTCATGGAAGTGATTGACCAATGTGGGTATTTCAATGGTAATATCTATTGAGATTGCAAATGTAATTAATCCTGATAAATGATGATGATCTGCATTATCCATTAAAAAGGTTGTCTGTCAGTTTTGGAACTGGCACAAGAGAGAATAAACACGTATTTAATTGCACAGATATATGAGTAAACAGCAATCATTTTTAAAATGGCTAAATGTTTGGTTACTAATTGGCCAGGCCAAATCAGTCTGTCAGTTGTGCTCCTTACCTGATCAAAAGCCTGATCAATGCTGTCCTGCAGGTGCTCTGTGAACCTGTCATTCACATCAATGAGCTCTTGAACATTGCTGAACACCACAGCCAGCTGCTCCGTTGTAAGCAGCCCTGCGCTCTGCATGGGGCAGTAGAACTCTTCCTTGATAATACGCAGGTCCTCTCCATAACTCGACTCAGTGCTGAGAAACTCCAAAATGGCCTCTTTGCGCTCAGTGCGGAGCTTAGAGCAGCGCTCGCACATGCCTTCCCCGTGCGCCCCCTCTTTATGACTGCAGTCTGGGCAGGGCTGCTGAACCTCCCAAGTCCTGAGAGATGGTGAGGGTCTCCTCCAGCCCCGAGACAAACCAGGACCGATGCCACTGTCCACGCGTTCTACTTCGGCTCCAGCACTGTGACGGGTACGCCGGGGCACTTCCTCTTCTTCGCGTTCATCGCTCAATCCGACCACACCACTGTCTGCACTCAAGCTGCTGACTGTACTCCAGCGGTGCTGTGCTGTCCGTGTCACACCCAGGCTCCTGCTTCTCTCCTCCCCTCTGGGCTCCGAGCAGCCCCTGGTTGTGCTCGGCACTGATGAGAGAAAACAAACAGTGGAGGTACAAGGTTACGTTCTTGTTTTGTTTTTAGTATGTACAGGTATGTTCTTGTTTTTTGTTGTTAGTTTTTATATATATATATATACATATATATATATATATATATATATTTTTTTTTTTATTGTAATATTTTGTGATATTATTAATGATACAGTATGTTTCTTTTTTTGTTGTATGTGCAATATGACAGTAACAAAAAAAACAGTAGATGTATGAGGGAGGATTTAAATGATGTGTGTAGTTTCTGTGCCTCTAGGGACACCAAAAAGAATTGCAAAAATCAATAATAAAAATAGGTCAGCAAATAATTGAACATGTTTCCCAATCATGTTCCCCTTGTCATCCATTGGTCAGAATAAAAATAAACAAAGAATGGACACCGAGTACGGGTGCTATGATGTGGAAAGATAAAAGCAGTGAGTCCTTAAGGTAGAGGTCATGCATGTGATAAAATAAGAGCCACCTAAGGGCGGCTTTAAGTAAAAGCATCGTCTCAGTAATGTATCTAAAGAGATCCCCTTGGGTTGCAGGCAAGTCTGAGGATTGTTTTGTGAGTACAAAACTAAGAGGTGAGCTCTAAAGTGCAGTTGGGAATTTTGTAAAGGTTTTACGCAGTGTTTGTCTTACCACTGTCCCTCTCTCTACGGTGAATGTGCAAACGTGCTGCTGCTGCAATCTTCATCTCAAGCTGCTTGCGCTTGGCAGCATCCGCAGGCATAGGGTCGCTGTAGTGGGGCCTCAGACGGCACTCACGCTGGGCCCTCACTGACTCGGCCAGCTCATAGGCCATGTCTGAGCTGGAGCGTCTGCAGCCCACTCCAGATACCTGCCGATAGGACGGAGATCTGTCAATCATCCATGACCATCTTACAAACCATTCCTGTGTTTCAGTAATAAGAGAGTTAAACCATATACAACCTCAATGAAGACACATTTGATCATCTTTAAACACAACAGAATAAATGGAACCACTAACTAACTGTTTCTGACATCTATCAGTGTGACTGCTTTAAAAGTGCATCCAAAGGGGGCGTTACATTATCATGGCTTTTAACAAATTGTTGTAGTAAATGGATAAATAATATTTATACATCTGCTAGTGGGTTTTCATGCAGAGGTTATTGGCAGCCTCCATTCAAAAATTGCATATTGAGCAGAAACATAAAATCAGAATTTACACTATTAATAAGTATTTTATAAATACACATTTCTGTGTATATGTATTATTGTAAATGATTCATAGGTACAATTTCCTTTATGGCTTATGTCAGCAAGCTCTCCCCTCCAACCACCTGACATATCGAGACTACTTTCACGGTCCAAACAATTCCGGTTGGAAAAAGTCCTGTCTTATATATTTTTCTCAGTAAATATCCTGTTTTACAAAGAAATGTGTCACATTACGGAAGTCAACTGGGTTGCGAACACTGTTTCATGTTTACTTTAAAGGTAAACTCAGTAATTTTTCAAAGCAACTTAGATTGACTTACAGTTACAACTAGTGGCCTGGATGCTGCATCATTCAAACACAGTAGTTTTCATTTTTTACCAATGCCATTGTGGAAATTCACTATGCACAGTAAACCAAGATTAATTTAATCCATGAATGAAAGTGTCCAATAATAGTGACATTAGTGCGATTAAGCAAGTAGTATTCCGCTGGTCATGTGATCCGAACATGGTTATGTGATCCTATGATTGTGCCCATGCCCCATGTAGAATAAAACAGCTTTTATAAGGTTAATGATATGACTGAATTCTTCATCTTGTATGAGTGGTCATAATTTTATACATATGTTTCAATATTACTATTTATTTCTTTAGAAGTAAATCTTTTTGAATGAGGAAAAAAATACTGAGTGAACCTTTAAGGCCACGTCTACACATATCCATTTTCAGATCAGAAGGAATACATTTTGGAGTGCTGTTTCCTGGAGGGACCTCGAGGAGTAATATCCCAGAAGGTGCTCTTTGGTTAAGTTTTAATTATGGAAATTAGAAGAAAAGTCCAGGCACTTCTTCAAGTACAAAAGTCACATTACATCATTTCATTACATTATTATTGTGCAGTAACTGCTTTAAAAAAAAAAAATTGTGGTCCTAACGTGATCAGTCAAACAACAATAAAAGATTTGTAACTTTTGTACTAGAAGTGAATTGGATTTTTTTTCTAATTTCCACTAATCCATTTTCACTTGAAAACTGTGTTTTCTGTAATGGAAAGCATTTTTGAAATGCTCCGTTCCAGTGTGGATGAAAGGCTTAAATGTATCAAAATCTACGTGATTTTCTAGATATTTCTACATCTTAGGTTGGACGTGGCCTAAATGTATTAAAACTGACAAGATCTGTGTCAGCCTAACTCTCACCGACACAGTTCTGACAGAACTGATGACCTTTCATATTTTACACCTCTAAAACAGTAGAAGACCATTTTATACAGCCTTTTTCGGTTGCATTCGATAAAAACACACATCTTTGTTAAAAAAACAATTGGTCAACAGCATTAGGTTCTCAAGTGCTATCAAAGCACAAGAAAAAAGACACCTTGGGTTCAAACAACATTCAGAATAATTAATATGGCAGCTGTTGTCTTAATTAACAACAGGCAACGTGATATGCTCAACAGTAAGCCGATGAATCATAGACACATTGCACATATATGTCATCTTTACCAGGCTAATGTAAATCACAACCTCCAACAGCCAGATGATCCAACCAGCATTACCTTTAAAGGTAGGTCACACAAAAATGAAAATTAATCATTCTGCCAAACATCTCCTTTTTTTTATGCATCACAGGAAATATAAAATCATATGGCCTTGGAACTATATGAGAGTGAGTAAATACTGACAACATTTCCATTTCTGAGCATCCAGCCAGTCTTATGGCATGAATGAAAGCGGCACAATGAAGATCTGGCCAGCATTTCAAGCAGTAAGGGCAGTAAATAGTGAGCCAAGCATTCACATATAACCTGACATAAAGAAGGTATGAAAAGCAGTTACTACCATGAAACCTTGCTTTAATCCTCCCTGCGTGCCGCTCTTAGCCGTGGCTCTGCGTGCTTCGCTGCATGGCTGCAGTTGTCTCTACTGTGCAGATTCTCCTGCAACCATCCACACACCCTGATAATGCTCCCGTGCATGCACACACGAGTCCCTGTTGTCCTTGTTCACAGGTGAAAATCAGAGGCAAAAGGTGTGTGTGCTTGTGTAGTGCGAGTGTGAATGTGAGAGACAGGAGCATTCCTTACGCATTCTGTTGGCGCTTGTCCTGTGGGCTCGAAGCAAGCCTCCTCTCCGCAGGCCGACGTTGTCATGGCAACCTGGGCAGACTGATGTTTGGGCTGGGGAGTGGTGATGTCAGTGATGTCATTCCGCTCACGCGACAGTCGGACGGGAGTCTCGGCTGCAATCTCTGCACTGCAGCTGGGGGAGGAAGAGAGAGAGAGGGAACATGATAGAGACTGAAGGAAAACGGACTGTTAAACTTGAATTGCAATTTTCTTGCAATTATATTATATGTGGTGTATGGTCAACACTGCAAAAACATATTTTCTTAATCAATATTTTTGTTTTGTTTTCCAGTTAAAACATCAATACATTCTTAAAACAAGATAAATTTACTTAAAAATGGATTAACTTGTTTTCAGATAATATTGTAAATTGAATTAAGTGTATTTTTCTTACCCTATTTGGAAATTGTTTTTTTCTTGTTGTAGGCATAAATCTAAAAAAAATTTTTTTTAAAGGTTTATGCTTAAAACAAGAAATTGAAAATAAATATTCTCTGAAAACATGTCTTATTATTTAACACAAATTTGCTTATTAGGTAAATGTATGTTGCTTTACATTTTTTTTTAGATATTTGTACTGGAAAACAAGACAAAAATTGTGATTTAGAAAGTGGTTGTTTGCAGTGAATCCCTATCCCCTAGGGAGGGTTGGTGCCCAGACCAGAGGGGATTAAGGAGGACAGCAATTAGACGCATCAATTCACTTTAACACCTGAACTGCTCAGTGCAGGGGTCTGAATCTGAACACACTTAATCAATCTTTTAGATTCCTTTGTGAGTGCAGGTACTAGAAAAATAACTTATGTATCCATGGCTGGTGGAGCAACTGCAGACTGAATGAATTTATAATGGCACATCTGTCTCTCGTGAGCAGTGGTGATTTCTCAGGGCCAGCAAAGCCTTCTCTGCTGGCGTAACATGCCTAATATAAATAAATACATTTTCATCCTTTCATTCTCATTGACTTTTTTGCCTGTGTATTTGCCTATATGAAGCGATCTAATCAGTTTTGGGTGATGACAGACCAAAATGTAACTCCTTTTTCACAGTAAACCTTGACATCAGCAGTGCCCTTTGTGATCCTGATTTCAAGCTTGATTACACTTCCTAGCGTCATCTAGCCATCCGTGTATGCGCCAAGCTCTAGGAAGTGTAATCAAGATTGAAATCAATTGTATCTAGAGAGAGCAATGGCAAGATGGACAGAGAAAAAGGAGTTATATTTTGGTCTGTTCTAACTCAAAATAGATTTGATCGCTTCAGAAGATCTAGATTTAACCACCGAAGTCGGATGGATTAGAGCTAGGCAGCATCCTTTATGTGCTTTCTGGAGTGTCAAAGAATCAAATCAACATTCACTTGCATTGTATGGACCTACAAAGCTGAGATATTCTTTCTAAAACAAATCTTAATTTGTGTTCAATGTCATACACATTTGGGATGCACAATGGTGAGTTATGAGAGTGAACTACTCATTTAATGCCAGGTGTAAAGGGGCCAGGGTCAGAAATTAATGTGGGCTCTGGGCAAAAAGTGCCACTGAAATTGACAAAAATGCCCCTGTAATTTAAAACGTTGGGTAAAAAAGTCTATGTATCTATTTGTATCTAATATAGGTCTTAATTTTCTATTTTAGGCCTATTTACTGTACTATATGCATTCTTTCTTTGTTAATGTTAATGAACTAGGTAAAATTAAGTATTTAATCTAAACTTATGACAAAAAACAATTGCACTTATAAAGGTAAAAAATGCCCCTGAGAATCAAATGCAGTGGACAAATATTGCCATGTAATGTAAAGTTATTTCTGACATTGAAAGTGGCCAATATTTAACAATTAACACTTAAATAAAAGTTAAATAAACATGTTAAACACATTAGTCAGGTGTTTGCCCCTCTCCTACAATTCTTTATATGCTCTTGTGTCTAAAATGTAAAGGTCAGGTGTTTTGATAGATTTTTTTATGAGCTCTATCTTAATTGGCTCTCCCACATCTTTTGTATCTACTTTGATGCCTCAATACCTGATAATGCTGTTACTCTCATTATTTGCATAGATCTGATCTGAGAATAAGAGAATGGTGCAGACAGCAACTATAAGCACTAATGAATAGAATTCAATGAAGACACACACACACACACACACACACACACACACACACACACACACACACACACACAAAGAACTCTTGACATCTCACAAGGAAAAGAAAAAAAAAATTCACAGAATGTGGATGTTAATGGCCGGTGTGTGTCTAATGGAAAGAGTATCTCTTCTAACCTCTACAAACCTGTAGCCATGGACTGACAGCAATTAATATTCTTAAATGGCACTAAAACAAATGTCTTTCACACATGAATGAAATTGTCATTAAAGTGTTTCAGACCTGTCATATCAACACTGGGTTCAATGTATTATGACTGTGTGGAGACACATATTCCAGCATACAGTCATTGGACCTATACCGTATCAGCCAAACACAATTCAGTGCGGTTGATCCCTCACTATAGCTGCTACCACATGCTTATAACACAAACCTGTTTGCTGTATTAACAAGTTGACATATTTTGATATCCATAGCATTTCATTTTGTCTTAAATAGCCAATTTTACATTTGAAAAGCTGCACAACTTGATGAAACACTGAAAACACCCATACTTAATGCTGAATAATCTAGAGGTTGATTTCATTTTTTGTTATATTCTAACTATACTTGATTGTTTAACATTTATTTAATGAAAAGGTGATGTCTTGCCATTTATTTAAAGATAAGGTATGGAATTGTTGTTCATGAATATGTACACATGTATAAGAATTTAATGAACAGAATGATAAAAATAAGGTCTAGGATTAGTCATATATCAGCACATGAACCTCCACTGAAATGTATTAAAATTTGCTGGCCAAAGAGAAAAAGATGCTAAGCTTAAATGCAAAAATTTAGTTATGACTTGATAATAATATTCATGTTCTTCTTTCTCCTATTAGGGAGACATAAAATGAAAATAACAGCATAAAGTCTCATAAAATGGATCTGGATGCCCTAGGCTGCTCTGCTGTAAATGAATACCCACACTTGGGGCACTATGGTACAGCCAGGATATTGGATGTTATATTCAGACTGTAAGCAGCCTGGACTCCTGCCCTGGAGGTACATAACAAAAGAGAAAGGGTTGTGTTGAAATGACTCACATTCACTAGCAGTTAAGCTCTGTACTATGTCTGGGGCAAAAGCAGATGAAGGAAAATCTATACAGATTTATGCATGCATGAAAAATTTGAGAAGACTGCCAGGGGCAGAATTATTTGCTGTTATGTTAACCAAATTCCTGTCAACTTCACATATTTAATGCTTGTGTGAGATTCTGTGTAAAGCGTCCATATGACAGATACTGTTGAGGATGGGGGTGAACCAGACAACCAGCACTACAAAACTCAACCTCTGCAGAATCCTCACAATGGAATTACTGCCTTACTGAATCAATGGAGAATATACTGCACAACATTTGCAATACAAAAAAAAAAAAAAAAAAAAATTGTCTTATTTTGCTGTAAAAAAAATATCTAAACAGAGAAGAACAAAAAAAAAACTAAGAAGCAAATATCTTTTCACTGTTTTTAAGCTTTGTTTGATCTAAATTTAATATGATTTATGCACAAGTACAACAATCTACTAATGAAACAAGACAAAATATTTAACTTACAATCTCTGAAAAGTTTAAATATCTTATTTTGCTTCATTTGGAAAATCTTGCTGTGTTTGTTTAGGTAATTTATTTACTGAAAATCAATACAAAGATACTGATTATGAATATGATTTTTTTTTTCAGTGTTCGCATAACATACTGTTTGTTAGCCATGTTCTCATTTTCCTAATATTGCTGAATCTTCTAATCACCACACACTACAACATCTGCTAAGATGCTTGAATGAAGGTACGGAAATGAGGTATCACATCAATAATGATGATAAATTCACACTGTCTCACTGTATATAGCTGTTAAGATATGCTGGAGTAAATCAATACTACAAACACAAATATTGATGCAACCACTACTGAAGCCTGCTATGGGATCCAATTTCACAGTTAACTCACAATACTGATAACCCTAAAATACAGTGTTCCAGGTGATGTCTATTTTTACCCAACATGTCATTTTTCCCATCCAAACAAGTTATACAGAAATGCATACGCATATTTTACAGAAATGCTGACTTAAAAAGAAGTTTGATAACAGTCTTACTGTCTTTTTCAAACTGACCAATTGATGACATAATTAAAATTTTAACATTTGACAAAAAGCCAGAATGTAGAATAAATACAAATTTAACTTAAAGGAATATTCCGGGTTCGATACAAGTTAATCTCAATCGACAGCATTTGTAGCAAAATATTGATTACCACAAAAATTAATTTTGACTTGTCCCTCCTTTTCTTAAAAAAGAAGAAACAAAAAGTTCCTTACAAGTTCCAAGCACTTACAATGGAATAGAACGGGAGCCAATTTTTGATCGTTAAAATACTCACTTTTTCAAAAGTATAGCAAGACATAAACAATATGTGTGTAAACATGATTTTAGTGTGATAAAATCATTTACTAACCTTTTTTGTGTAAAGTTACAGCCAATTTTACAACTTTGTTGCCATGACGATGTAATGTCAACAAACCATAAAACCCTTTAGATGACTGTAAAAATTACGATTTAAACACTTTTACAGCTCAAATAATACATGAGTTTTAAATGAAGAACTAATATAAGTGCTTTTATAAAATGTTAAGCCTCAAATTCTGCCTTAAACCCCCCCCCAAAATTGACCCCATTCACTTCCATTGTAAGTGCCTTACTGTAACTTCGATTTTTTTTCTTTTTTTAAAAGAAAAGGAGGGACAAGACAAAATGTATTTTTGTGGAAATCAACATTATGCAAAAAATGCTGTTGATTGAGCTTAACCCTCTGGGGTCGACGGACATGCCGGCGCGTCCTGCTGGATTTTTTTGTGATAACAGCGGAAACAACATAAAATTCTCTGTCATTTTGGGGCATACAGATAAGTGTAAGACATCATTAGAGACTATAAAGGGTCTACTTTTATTTGTGTACACTCACAATAACAACAAAACCTTGTGCTTTTGTAAAATAAAGAAAATAAAAAGGGTGAGCTCTCAGCAGTCTCTGGGTTCACGAGCATATATCTGAAACACGTATAATTGATATATCTGAAACACGTCACAAAAATTAACTGAAACTCTGCGAATACTTATCACACAAACATGAAACATATGTCTAAAGAAAGCTTAAAAAAATATCTACTTTTAAATAAAACAATTCAAATTTAAAACAAATATTCTCCTACAATGTAATCTGTATGAAACAAAGCGATGTACAGTTTCTCCTGGCTCAGCAAATTATCAGTAATGTGATCACACCCACGGGCAGATGGCGCTATTCATATAGTAATGTGCTGAGATGATCAAATAAAATGGTAAACGCCCGACTGTGTCTTAAAAACAACAAGTTAATTCACTTTTCTGTGTGTTTGAAAGACAGCACGATACAAGTGAGAAAATTTCTGGATAGTGACGAAGAGTTACAAAATTCCTCAGAAGAAGAGCAGGACTCAGATGAACGTTTGTGTTTTGAAGAGAGACTTGATCCAGCCTAGGATACAATTTTGGATGAGTAAGTAATTTAGCTTTCATTAGTTGACATGCTATTTTATATAAACATGTACATATTTTACTAGTGGGACTGTTTCCAGACATGCCAGCCAGGATTCAGAGTATTGAAATTTGAAATATGTCCTAATAAGCAAGTTTTAGTTACATTTAAATGCTGTTTCAACTAAATCCTGTATTTAAATTGTATGCTGTATGATATACATTATATATATATATATATATATATATATTAGTATGTAATATGATATAAAAATAATATAATGTTTAGATTATATTTTAACTAGTGTTTATGCTGCCTCATTTTCATCAACAAAGCTTGTGCTTGCAAATATGTGTTCAGGTGTAAATGAGTAAAATGCATTTTAAATATGCCCATATTAGAAAATCAGCATTATTATGATTTCTGAAGGATCATGTGACACTGAAGACTGCAGTAATGATGCTTAAAAATTCAGCTTTGATCACAAATTGCATTTTACAATATATTAAAATAGAAAACTGTTCTTTTAAATTGTAAAAAGAGTTCAGAATATCAATATTGTTTCTGTATTTTGAATCAAATAAATACAGCCTTGGTGAGCAGAAGAGACTTCTTTTAAATGGTAGTGTAGGTCTAAAATGAAGTAAAGTCGTTATGTAAACAAAATGTATAGTCAGATTACTTCTTTTAACTTAAAACTTGATTTTGATCATTAAGTCTCCTCACATTCATTCTCTTTCTGTCACATTCCTCATTGACAGGCCCAAGGGAGGGGTCTTTTGTCTCCTCAGGTGTGAATTACAATCAATATTTATTATAGTTCACGCCTCCTCGCATATGACCTTTATAACACTAAAAGTGTATTACAAAAGTTCAATTACTATATTGTTTTGTATGAATGAGTGATCAGTATGGTTTTCACATCATTTTGTAGCAAAAACTCTAGGCTACAAGATCCAGTTCTCAAAAGGCTAAAATGTTATATGTGTTATATGGCCTTATTTCATGACTTAAAAATTTTGTTTTTTCAAAAATACAAACATGTACACACATGTTGCACACAAGTATGTTATATGCACAAGTATTGATATAACACAAGTATGTTATATGCACAAGTAATGTTAAAGCATGTACTAGTAGTAGGGTTCAACACTAATGTCCCTGGGCCAGTGTACGAAAGTTTCATAATACAGTAGCCAAAAAAAAAAAAAAAAAAGAAAGAAAGAAAGGAAGCAAAACCTAATATATTAATTGCTGTAAATGTTTTATTTATTTTTTTTTTGTAAAAAAAATTAAGGGCATACTTCACACAAAAATTACTACTTTACATTTACTCACCCTCATGCCATCCCTGATTTGTATGAGTTTCTTTTTTTCCGCAGAAGACATCTAAAGATTTACAGAAGAATATCTAAGCTTCATTGGTCCTCACAATGCAGGTAAATGGTGACCAGAACTCCAAAGGTCCAAAAAAGACATAAATTCAGCATAAAAGTAATCCATAAGTCTCCAGCACTTAAATCCATATCTATAGAAGTGATATGATAGGTGTGGGTGAGAAACAGATCACTATTTATGTCTTTTACTATAAATCTCCCCCTTTGACCAGACCCAACCAGTAGGTAGCTGAATGTGATAGTCACATACACAAAGTGTGGATTTACAGTAAAAA
Organism: Moxostoma hubbsi; assembly: GCA_032164185.1. Lineage (NCBI taxonomy): Eukaryota > Metazoa > Chordata > Actinopteri > Cypriniformes > Catostomidae > Moxostoma > Moxostoma hubbsi. The sequence continues at coordinate 22,538,340 of JAVLUX010000011.1, read as the reverse complement.
AAGGACTTAAATATTGATTGGTTTCTCACCCACACCTATCATATCGCTTCAGAAGATATGGATTGACACAAAAGTCTTATGGATTGCTTTTATGCTGATGTCCTTTTTGGACCTTCTGAGATCCGATCACCATTCATTTGCATTGAATGAACCAACAGAGTTTAAATATTCATCTTAAAATCTTTGTTTGTGTTCAGCAGAAGAAAGTCATACACATCTGGGATGGAATGAGGGATAATAAGAGTTAATGTTGAGAGAATTACAATTTTTGGGTGAACTATTCCCCTAGTATACATTTTAAGACAAATATATATATATATATATATATATATATATATATATATATATATATATATATATATATATATATATATATATATATAAACAAAATATGTTACTTAAAATACAATTTATATAATTTTTGTGGTATGACCACCAGCAAAAAAACATATTGTTGAGCCTTGAATAAAACAATAGCTGCTTCATCCACTCACCTTTTTTTAATGATGTCCAGGGCAGAGCCCAGTAAGCCATCCCTCATTTTGTAGATTTTGGCTCCATAGCTTGAAAGGTCTGTGCCATCCAGAAGGATTGCAGGGCAGCAGCTGGATGATCCATCTCCACTCTCCCTGCAGAACGGGAAAGGAAGAGGAACTGCATCTGTGGCCCCGGGGCCTGCTGGGCCCTTTGTCTCCTCCATTTTTCCTGTTGCAGCTTGAGGGTGTAATGGAGAGAGGGCCACTGGGCCTGTGCAGATGGGTCCACGTGGGACGTCTGCAGTTGAACCGGGCTCAGACATGTCTGCTTTGCTGTGTTTACAAGAAAGCTTTGAATCCTCAGCAGTTCTATTATTTTGGCTGACTTTAGTATCAATCCTTTCCTCACTCTGTGTTTCCTCTGTCTGCAATATCTGCTCTCCATTAACCTCTTTATACATGTTATTACTCTCAATTTCCACAGTAGATTTGAGAGTTTTTGAGGGACTCAAAAGGGATTCTGAGGAATTCTGACTGTTCTCCCTCTGTCTCATTCTCTTAAACTCCTCAAATGTAGGAATGTGCAGGTGGCCCATGGAAGGTCTTTTCCTTTCAGGGGTTGACTGGGTAGAGTTGGTGCAGATAAGCTCTGAGGTGTGAGCTTTACTGATGCTTCTAGACTCTTGTCTGCAGTTCAGCGACAGGTTAGGGGTGCTTCTCTGCCTCCGAAGCTGCAATCGACGCAGAGCCTCTTGTTTGATCTCCTCAGGACTAGTGATGCGACGAGCACAAAGCTCTTGCTGTCCACTTTTTTGTACCAAAGAGGATGGCGAACCCAGGCGAACTGCTATTTCCTGAACACATGGATAGATTGGAGATGGTGAATTACCAAGCACAGGTTGAGGTCGCAAGGGCTTGAGAGGCTCTGTCACACGTGTGCTCTGGAGTCGAAGTTTGTCTCTAAGGCCCTTTCGACCATTTCCATAAATGCCCCAGTCTTCAACTGCAGGAAATAGCCACTGAGGGAAAAGAGGTATATCCTTTCTAACTACTCCTCGCTGGCTGTAGAACGCTATACTTTCAGGGGATGGCATTGCACCATATACCTGCGACCTCTGAGGAGATCCGCCATACCAATGATTGCTTGAGGCGCAGTTAAGAATAAACTCACTGTCCAGACTCCTATAAGGATATGTGCTGGGGTCAGACACTGCAGCCCAATGCAGGTTTTCCAGGCTGCGGTAAAGCCGGGTGCTGCTTGTATTCACACAGCCCTGAGGAAAACACATCACTCCAAATGCAGAGTGAGCATCAGGCTGTTTCAGGGGATGCATACTGCTGGTGGAGCAGTAGAGCCCCAGGTTGCTAAGCAGGGTATTGTTGTTGTTGTTTCCCAGAGGACAGTGGTCCAGCGTGATGTCTTGGGCAGGAAAGGGGGACACACCATGATGGGGGAAAGCAGAAAGCGGGGAGCTGAGGATGGACAGGTTCACAGACAAGTCCATGCTGCAGCCTGCAGGAGAGCCTGCTGGGGAGTACTCACATGGTGGAGCTTTCACATCCGGCATTGCCACAGAAAGAGCTGCAGTCTATCAGAGATGAGCACCGGCACCACAGCCCTGCAGAAATCAGAATGCACTAGCATCACGACAGTGTAATCACATGCTGAAAACAGAAATGCATCTAAAAATCTATTATTCATCAATAGCGAATGGTTAAAAAAAATTATCCATAATTCCCTACTATAGAGTATGCCAAAAACAGTACACCAATGGACTAGTATATCCGCATCCTCAGTATTCATCAAACAGTAAGTGACCTGCTATGTCCTCTGAGATTCTGAAATGAGAATTAACTGGACACTTTAAGACACCATAATCCCTTGAGAGCTAAGGCGACATCATGCTCAAAATGCTGGATTTAAAAGAATGGTGGTGAACTGCGTGTCAGGCAACTCTTTTCAACTGTGAGTGATATACTTACAAATAAAGTTGTTCCTTGTGCTTACAGTAAATGGCACTTGGTAAACAAAACCAAAGAAGATCAATTTCGCAGTTGTTGTTCTTACGTCAAATATTCGGGTTACGAGTCAATACCCACAAATCCCGAAATCTATTCCTATTACTTGAATGCATACCTAAAAGAACATATTATTTTACTGACCGAGAATTACGTCCTTAATCAAATACAGTACATTCTTTCACAGTACACGGTTTCTGATGCAGATTTAGTTTTTAAAATCAACATGATGCGCACCACAATTTACTTTCGTAATGTGATGTACTTCTGGATAAAACAAGATATTCATGTAGGGTGGGACTTGATTTTATCCATTAAAATGTTATTGTATTGTGAAGTGTTCTTATTATTAGTGGTTTTCAACCTTTTTTTAATTATTTTCTTGGAAAATGGGCCTTGGAGTCAAAAAAGTTTAGGACCACAGCTCTATATGACAGGTGGTTGGACAGGAGGGGTTGAACATTTGGAGTACTTGGTGATATCCGCCAAAAGGGAAAGTAATTTCAGAAGTTATTACGTTTTGATGAAAGATTATGAAAACAAATGTTTTTTTTCCTTTGGAATAAATTAGTTTTTCTTTTGGATTTTTTAATAATTCATTAAAAATAAGACCAGTATGTATGAATGTCTATTAAGAAAGTAAATATATTTACGCTATAGACAATATTTCTCTCATGTTGAAAAAGGCTCTTGTATGCAATACTGACAATGTTCCTCTTGCCCCTAGAAATGCCTATGCAGTCATCTAATCTGAATGGAATGATCCTACCCAAGAGAAAACCATGTAATTATAATGCTCATCATGTGAACTCCTATATGACTTGTATAATCAAATTCATATTCTAAAAATGGCTCATTCTTTTGTATGAATCAAATGGGGTGTGGGTTAGTGGGGTTATACCTATGGCCTTAAAAAATGAAAAATGAGAGGAAAGAAAATCAAAAGAGACAGTAATGAAGAGAGCCACAACAGTCATCTGGGACTCTTATTCTACTAATCAGATGAAAACTGTGGATTAGCAAAGAGAACGCTTCTCTCTCAGAAATTTGAACAAATTGCCTGGCTGTGGGCCATACTAAAATCAAATTGTAATCTTAAACAGGTATCAGGGTCAAGCCAGGAGTTACAAAAGAATATGTTGGAATTATTCCGGCCACTCCTACAGTAGGAACAAATTCATTTAGATTAATATCTATAATTTTCCATGGCCTGTCAGAGAACAACAATGGCATTGCGATTAGATTGAAAAAGGCAGGAAACCATCATAGCGCTTTTGAATAGCAAATAGTGGGGGAAGCTCAGAATGTTCAGGCGTTCAATCAACATTTGGGCCAATTTAATTAAAATTGAGCAATTGAAATATCACTGGTATTATCAGGCTAATTTCAACACTCCATTTGGGAGATAAGCAAGGTTAAAAAAAATTTGTGTATTTCTGTGAATTGTACAGTGGATCACTAGAAAGAAATTGTCTTTGTGGGCAAGTAGACTCACTCATTGTCTTAAAAGCTGCCAGTGTTTTTATTCACTTGTGCTTGAAAACTGCTGACGTGTGAATAAACAGTCAATTTGCATAAGGAGCTTGTTTAATGTGGCTCTGGATCAGTTCACGTCAGGCCCACCATGTCCTCTCTGTATGTGACAGACAGGCAGATGCTAGATTTCCTATTTGAGCTGAATTATTATAGACACAAGAGAGAATTAGCAGACGGTGTCTCGCTGAGATACAGCATGGTTTTACAAGAGCTCCATGCTAAGTCAAAATACTGGATAATAATAATCATAAAAAAAAACTACTAAGAAAAAATATAATACTCTGTCGCCCAAAAAGTACTTCGACATTTAAGCAACACTATTATACAAATTATATACAGTGAGGAAAATAAGTATTTGAACACCCTGCTATTTTGCAAGTTCTCCCACTTAGAAATCATGGAGGGGTCTGAAATTGTCATCGTAGGTGCATGTCCACAGTGAGAGACATAATCTAAAAAAAAAAATCCAGAAATCACAATGTATGATTTTTTAACTATTTATTTGTATGATACAGCTGCAAATAAGTATTTGAACACCTGAGAAAATCAATGTTAATATTTGGTACAGTAGCCTTTGTTTGCAATTACAGAGGTCAAACGTTTCCTGTAGTTTTTCACCAGGTTTGCACACACTGCAGGAGGGATTTTGGCCCACTCCTTCACACAGATCTTCTCTAGATCAGTCAGGTTTCTGGGCTGTCGCTGAGAAACACAGAGTTTGAGCTCCCTCCAAAGATTCTCTATTGGGTTTAGGTCTGGAGACTGGCTAGGCCACGCCAGAACCTTGACATGCTTCTTACAGAGCCACTCCTTGGTTATCCTGGCTGTGTGCTTCGGGTCATTGTCATGTTGGAAGACCCAGCCTCGACCCATCTTCAATGCTCTAACTGAGGGAAGGAGGTTGTTCCCCAAACTCTCGCAATACATGGCCCCGGTCATCCTCTCCATAATACAGTGAAGTTGCCCTGTCCCATGTGCAGAAAAACACCCCCAACCCTTGATGCTACCACCCCCATGCTTCACAGTAGGGATGGTGTTCTTGGGATGGTACTCATCATTCTTCTTCCTCCAAACACGGTTAGTGGAATTATGACCAAAAAGTTCTATTTTGGTCTCATCTGACCACATGACTTTCTCCCATGACTCCTCTGGATCATCCAAATGGTCATTGGCAAACTTAAGACGGGCCTTGACATGTGCTGGTTTAAGCAGGGGAACCTTCCGTGCCATGCATGATTTCAAACCATGACGTCTTAGTGTATTACCAACAGTAACCTTGGAAACGGTGGTCCCAGCTCTTTTCAGGTCATTGACCAGCTCCTCCCGTGTAGTTCTGGGCTGATTTCTCACCTTTCTTAGGATCATTGAGACCCCACGAGGTGAGATCTTGCATTGAGCCCCAGTCCGAGGGAGACTGACAGTCATGTTTAGCTTCTTCCATTTTCTAATGATTGCTCCAACAGTGGACCTTTTTTCACCAAGCTGCTTGGCAATTTCCCCGTAGCCCTTTCCAGCCTTGTGGAGGTGTACAATTTTGTCTCTAGTGTCTTTGGACAGCTCTTTGGTCTTGGCCATGTTAGTAGTTGGATTCTTACTGATTGTATGGGGTGGACCGGTGTCTTTATGCAGCTAAAGACCTCAAACAGGTGCATCTAATTTAGGATAATAAATGGAGTGGAGGTGGACATTTTAAAGGCAGACTAACAGGTCTTTGAGGGTCAGAATTCTAGCTGATAGACAGGTGTTCAAATACTTATTTGCAGCTGTATCATACAAATAAATAGTTAAAAAATCATATATTGTGATTTCTGGATTTTTTTTTTTAGATTATGTCTCTCACTGTGGACATGCACCTACGATGACAATTTCAGACCCCTCCATGATTTCCAAGTGGGAGAACTTGCAAAATAGCAGGGTGTTCAAATACTTATTTTCCTCACTGTATATCTATGCATTTTAAAACAAAAAATATATAGGCCTAGCCAAGTGACACTTTATTATTGTTTAAATTATAGAATAATAGATATATTGTTAAGAAAATAATAGACATACCATTAAAAAAATAAGTATTTGGGCACTTTCTGAACACCGAACATGGAACGTCAATAGTCAATGTGATGAGCTACACTTGTGTTTATTCTGCTAAACCAATTTTGTAAATTTGAGAGTAAACATCCAAAAAATTTACTTAAAACCAGTAAATTGAAGTTTTTGAAAAAAAAACTTTAGCATCATTTGTATGAAGATGCCACTTGGTTTGAAATCGTTTTATCTAATGCAATGACATTCATAAATTTAGAAGTGTGACCAGGGCTGGACTGGTAATCTGGCATACCGGACATTTTCACGGGTCGGCCGTAAAATGGGTGGAATGGGCCACGATAAGCTAAAATGAGCCGTGCATTATAAAGAACTGACCACAAAACAGTGCTGCGATATACAGAAAAAGACAGCGAACACCCCCCGCTCAACTTTTGGGCCAGTTGCTATGTAAAATCCCGGGATGATTTTTATTCTCAGTCCAGCCATTTGTGTGACTTAAAGTGATGTTCCAGGTTCAACACAAGTTAAGCTCAATCGACAGCATTTGTGGCATAATATTGATCACAAAAAATTAATTTAGACTCGTTCCTCCTTGTCTTTAAAAAAGCAAAAATCAAGGTTACAGTGAGGCACTTAAAATGGAAGTCAATGGGACCAATTTTTGGAGGGTTTAAAGGCAGAAATCTCACCCTTTTTTTTATAAAAAGCACTTAATTCTACTGTTAAAACTCAATGTAATATTTGAGCTGTAAAGTTGTTTAAATTGTCATTATTTTCAGTCATTTTAGGGTTTGTTAACATTACATCATCATGGCAACGAAGTTGTAAAATTTACTATAACTTTACACAGAACAGGCTAGAATGCGATTTTATCACACTAAAATCATGTTAACACATATTTTGTTTATGTCTAGTGGCTATACTTTAAAAAAAAGGGAGTATTTTAACATAAAAAATTGGCCCCCATTCACTTGCATTGTAAGTGCCTCACTGAATCCCAGAATGGCCAGTCAAAATAAATTTTTCTGCTAATAAATATTATGCCACAAATGCTGTTGACTGAGATTAACTTGTATTGAACTCGGAACATTCCTATAAGTGCTCAAAAACTTTTTGTCACCTTTGTATATCATTTAAGTATAATAGCTTGGAATGTCACCTGTAGCAAAAAGACAAGATTTTTCACATTTTGCCTTGAAACTGCTCAGGTAGCATGATTGATTTTATTTTGTTTACTTCATATATTTGTACAGTAGGGCCATATATGTATTTGCAGGCTACTTGGCTAACTTGGTGTGTTAGAGAAGCCCTTGAGGACTGCAGTATGTCTGTAATATAGCTTTTAGTTCTACAAACTTACCCCATTTTTTATCAATGTGTGTGCACCTTCACTCTGCTTGCTTTAGGCTCTCATTGACTGACTCAGAGCCAACAGATTGTTTTTCTTTTGGTTTGTCCTTAGAGGTATACACACCATCCACATTTCCAGACTGCTGAGACCCCAGGCAACTACAAACAAGAGGAAAAACATAAATACAAGCATCCAAAAATAATACTGACCAACTTCTGTCACGAACAATGTGACTGAAGTATTTATAAGCATCTTGTATTACTGTACTTTTCAGAGAGAAAACATCTGATTGAATTGAGTTCATTTTTTAATTGAACATAAAAGAGAAGCCTTACATCATTGGAGTTTCCCAACACTGCCAAATTTTTTATCTCTCTCTCTCTCTCTCCAGCCAGCCAGCCAGCCAGCCAGTCGAATGCTACTATTTATATTAATATTAAAATAACCAGAAAACAGCACTTCCTCATTTTATCAAAGTATTTGTGGTATATGTGTGTTTGTTTGTGTGTACATGTTTTGTAGCTTTCTCCATATGGTACATCCAATTGTGTGTGACAAAAAGAAGAGTGTGCTACAAGTGATAGCTGAGCAGGAAACACACTGACACACTTCCTGAGCAGCATATAAAGATGTGATAATATCCTCATAATCATTTCATTTTAGCACCTCTATTAGTTCCTCCTATAAATCCCAGGAGTGAAAAATCATGAAGGAAAAAAAAGAAGAGAAAAAAAAAATCAATATAATCCTCTCTGCAGGTGTTGCTTACTTACTCCACCTGCAGATGTGAACTATTTATCACATTCACTGTACTGCTGCTGTGGTGAGGTAACATATTGATCTATGCAAGCTGATCCATGGGGAATCAAAGACTAAAGGCCACATATTGGTTATATTTGTAGTCTATGTGATAGCATAGCAGGGGTGCTTTCTAGGTTTAGGGAGGTGAAAAACATGGAATATGATTAAGCTGCAGTGTGAAGAGTGATCCCATAACTGTCCGTCCTCTCAATATAGAAAAAAATACTTTTGCCTCTAAAGTGTAGTTGCTATTTCTTATAATATTGCAACGGAGGCAGTAAAATATATCCAACCTGTTTCTAACCTCTGGATTGTGTGTTCCCATCAAAAAGATTTAAAGCTGTTACAGGAGCAATATCAGTGGAAGAGAGCCATATGAGCATGTTGGAGGGAGAGTATCATTGACAGAAGATAGATATGAGATAAAGGCCAGAGAGCTTTATGGTGGAATTGCTGAAATGTGCATATCTGTACAGACTCAACTCTCCCCTTACTAGCATAATGTTTGTAGTTCGTTTGCCACTTGGTTTAAAATAGTTTTATCTAATGCAATGGCATTCATTAATTTATTAGTGTGACTGAAGTGCTTAAACACTTTTTGGCACGACTGTATATTACTAAGTATAATGGCTTAAAATGTAACCTGTAGCAACATTAACAACATAATTCTTAAAATTCTCTATTTTTTCCATGAAACTGCTGAGGTTTGATTTTCATGATTGATTTTACAGTGTATACTTTATGTATTTGTACAGTAAGGCCAAATATGTATCTGTAGGCTACTCTGCCAATTCAGTGGATTACTTAGTGATGGTTTACCTAGTGAATGTGGGTAATACGTGTTAGGGTTAAGTAGCCATTCTTGGATTAGTACCCGTTGACATTTTTGCCTAATCACCAAGATTCCATCTGTTCCTGGAGAAAGCCAATATATGGAAAGACTCTGGAAGGTCCAGCCAATTATTGATCCTTGGCTGCTTATCTCCAATATCTTGCCGTAAGTGGACTATGGGCAATCTTTATGGTTACATTATCTGTATTAGAGTTTTGCTGTAAATCCCTAAGAAAGTAAATCTTTCATAGCTTTAAATGTCATTAGGACCATTGCATTCCTAATCAAAGGTGTCATGCCCATTCAAGCGTGCCCCCTCAAATTTACGATTGCACAATTTTGCACAAAAATTTTTATATTTCTATTTTTGGTCAGTCCCCAGATCATTTGCTTTAAATGGAAAATTCTGTCATCATCTGCCCACCCAACATTAATATGTCTTTTTCCATGTGGAACACAAAAGGGGATGATATTAAAATGTTGAAGCTTTTCTCTTTTTTTTCATAAAATGAAAATCTCAAGTTCAGTTTTTAAAAACATTTATAAACAAGTTGCTAAATAATACACTGTATTTCTAAATCTGAACTTGTTTAGCCCAGCAACTTTTCTGGGCTCCGCTCTTACATGTTTTGTCCTCTAACTTCCAGTTTGCATTGAAGCTGAGAAGAGTTGATCAAAATCAAATTGGTGTGAGGCTACAAAACCCTCTTCAATGTGAAAATGCAAGCAGGGTGTTTTGCTGTCACTGTAAATGTCTCTAAAGATAAATTGGTAAATTGGACCTTGCAGATCACATTCGAAAAGCTATGACACTTTGCACTTTTTCCATGTTAAAAACAAGTTATAATGTGGAAATCTGTTTTATATTTTTTTTAGATTTAATCATTGTGAATACCGTTAATTTGTGTTTTGAAATTTCAAACATCCAATTTCATCATGACATTAAAGAAAAAGAACATTTGCATTTTTTAAAATTAATTTGTAAACAATGAGCCCATTAGTGGAGTTGAATTCAACTAGTCATGACGTGATTCCACTCCCCCCAAAATTTCAAGAAGCTTGCGCACTAGTTTCTCTTGCACACAAGTTCAATAAATGCCCTAATACAGTATCTTGCAATCATATCCAAATGTAAAAAGCTCCAATTTATCAGTCAACTGACAAAGAATGTCTTCAAAACAAAAAGATTTTGAAAGCTGGAATGATCATTCATTGCAATTTGCTTACACCCATCACAGAGGCGGGTGAAGAAGTTACGGTGAGATAGTTACAGACAGAGAGAGATCTGCATAATCAGATGCAAACCTCCTATTACTGAACTGAAGAGCTTCTCTATTACCTGTCAGCAGTGCACCATACTCATTCTGACAAGAGCAGCGGAGATGGAGCTGCGTTACAGTTCTTCAAAGCTTCAAAACATAGTGTGAGACTCAGCAAAGGTGAAGACTCAAGTACAAGCTGTTTTTGTGAAGCAATGATCTCGGTTAATGAGGATTCAAGCCTGCCATGAGTTCATAGCCTTCAACAGTGCACTGAATAAAGTGTACTGCTGCAATATCTTCAACATCTCGGTCAATTAAAAAACACAAGCTTATTGTCACACAGGTCTACATAGTAATCACAAGTATCTTGGTGTCCAAGGTGAACAGAGGTTCCATGCATCAAGCACATAAAAAAAAAAAACCATGACAGATAAAATACAGGGTGCGTCTTCTCCTGTAGCTCAAGGTGGTTTTGTAAATATTTTATGTTTTTGCAGTGTTAACTGAGCTGATGAATAATGCACTAGGTAGATTAGGTGAGAGAACCATTGTTAGCTCAAAGGTATTTCCATAAACACATTAGTCTCCCTACTATTCTTAGGTGAGCATTTATGGCAGGCCTTTGATAAAGGTGACTAGCAATTTGTACACACTGCAAGGCTGTACTGAAGTTTTCTATTAATAATTGGTGCAAACTAGTGTTTCCTGCACTGCCGCTACTGAATCTGAAAAATAAAATGTAACACAGTTCAAGTTCACGGGCAAGGAAGAGGCGAGAAACCGGCTTGACATATAAACTACAAGGTTTAATGGTGAACTCAAAAGACAAACACATAAGATGACGGACATGTCCGTGAACGATCTCTCTCTCTCCCATCACCGTCGGCGAGTGGCCTTTATCCCTCTTGACGGCTTAATTAGCCTAATACGGGACCGGGCGTGCGTAATCACGCCCCAGTCCCGCCCTCCACCGTGCCACATAAAAAAATAAAGTTGTGAGCTTGCATTCTGAATGTGATGGTAGCATATAAAATTAGCGCATGTTGCAAAATACAGCAAAAACAACATGCCTTTTTATTGCATTGTAAGGCTGAACAAAAAAATGAAATCAAGACCGCAAAGGGCTGTGATGTGATTTAATCAAACAGCCTGCATGCTCTGTTCGGAGCACAAGTGAGGCTCCACAAACCTCGTGCACAGAATAACAGACGCGTTTCGTTGGTTTCCGTTTGGTAACGTGTGCTGACCGTATTATATGTACAGTGTTCCAAATTCACATTAATTGTTCACTACAAGTTCCTATATAAATCTTAAACAACCCTATGACACCAGGTTTTTGTGGACAGAAGAGGAGGTGAGATCATATCGAAGGTTTAACCAGATCCCATAGCAATGTTGCGTACAAGTTTATTAATTAGAGAAATATAACTTGGGTATAATAATAATATAGTTATTATTAGTTTTAAATAATACAATTGTAGGCCTAATATAATTCTGTAATTTCTTAATATAGTAATAATAACTATTATTATAATTATTATTATCAGATTCAGGGCATGAAATTCATAGTGGATGCAGGTGTTGCACACAAATTTAAAAAAGCCTGTTCCATGTTCCGGAAAATAGTCTGAATTTCCGGACTATTTTATTCTTTTTTTTTCTCCCCAATTTGGAATGCCCAATTCCCAATGTGCTCCAAGTCCTCATGGTGCCATAGTGACGTGCCTCAATCAGGGTGGCGGAGGACGAATCTCATTTGCCTCTGCGTCTGAGACGTCAATCCACGCATCTTATCACGTGTTGTGTGCGTTACCACAGAGACGCGGTGTGTGGAGGCTTCAAGCTATTCTCCTTGGCATCCACGCACAACTCACCACGTGCCCCACTGAGAGCAAGAAGCACATTATCGGGACCATGAGGAGGTTACCCCAATGTGCTCTACCCTCCCTAGCAACCAGGCCAATTTGGTTGCTTAGGAGACCTGGCTGGAGTCACTCAGCACGCCCTGGATTCGAACTCGGAACTCCAGGGGTGGTAGTCAGCATCTTTCCTCGCTGAGCTACCCAGGACCCCCTATTTTATTCATTTTAACATGTAGCAGAGAACAGGTCAACCAATCCATTCAGATGACGAAATCAAATCAATAATTTTGTCTTTGAATCAAACTGTAATTCCACATCTGCGCAAATAAATCATCTATTCCGTGCCTCTCTCTCCCTTGTACAGCTTTCAACTGCTCATTAAAGGTGCCATACGGTAATTCTAATCCAATACACCTTTTGTCAAATTTTGCAAATATCTCCTCACAGTCTGCTAGCTGTCTGTTATGTGGGTGGGCTGAAAAAAAATCTAGTATTTGTAAGCAGCCCTGGCTCTGTAAATGGGACAAAAACAAAGTGGATCGGATCAATCCACACAACACTACTCCAGCCAATCAGCAACAGGGGGTGGTTCCTGCGCATGCACAGGTTGGGGGGTGGGGGCAGAGCGTGACGGCCAAATCTGGCTGATGCAAACTTTCTAAACTCCGAGGAGGTCAAACGGCTCAAAAACAGACCAGAGAAAATGTCAGACGAATATAAACAAAAAAATAAAGATTATGATAAGTCGAGGACTAGAAGCTGGGTCAACATCGGCAAGACTTTTCATCGATACATTAGGATCGATCTGCCCATCCCTAGTGTGAGCTTGCGCAGTGAGGATGCCCATATTTAATGAATTAAGATGTTATAGATCTATAAACCTGTTAATTCGACATGCGAATGGTGTTGTACTGCGTCTCTGTAAGCGAGCGATGCATTAAAACTATCACTCTTATTTATAATTAAACAAAGCTGTCAAAATTGCAAGTGTGCGATGTTTGAGCAATCTAATTTTTCTGCCTTTCATACCGTGGCACTCCATCATAAAATTACAGCACCAAGAAAGGCAGAAAAAGCAAAAAATAAAATAAACAAATAAATAAAAATGCCTTGTGTGCAACCAGAACTGCTCAGCTGCAGGGTGAAAAGAAACACTTAAACAGCTATTAGGCTACATCTCATCTGACCAAATATGCAATATACATAAACAACATTAATACTAGAATATTAATAATACATCAAATTAAATTGTTATTATCAATCTATTTTAATATATAAGCAAGGTTCTCTCAGGATTTAAATAGTTAAAATATTTTTTTATGTAACTGTTGAGTATTGACCTAACTCTTAAAGTGATAGTTCACTAAAAAAATAATAATAATAATTACGTAATCACCTACTCACCTTTGTGTATGCAAACCTGTCTGAATTTCTTTCTTCCATGGAACTTAAAAGGAGATGTAAGGGAGAATGTTAGTTTCAGTCACCATTCACTTTTATTGTATGGAAAGTAAGATGCAGGTACAGTGAATGGTGACTGAGACTTACTGCCTAACATCTCCTTTTGTGTTCCACGAAAGAGGCAAATTCATACAGATTTGAGGCTGAATAATTTCATTTTTGGGTGAACTGCCCTTTAACTACAGTTAAAGAATTTGTTTATGGAATTTGGGTTGGTGGAGCATTTCCCCCCGCAGCAAGAGCTGAATTCTGTAGGAAACACTGCTGCACACCATTTGCAGATGTAACGATCTGGCAGGGAATCATTATGTATCTGGCCAAGTTTAGAAGTTGTCTCAAATAACAAGCACAGATACACTCGGTGTCGTGACATTTCAGCCAGCAACAATAGATTGTGCTAAGGTGATTTACAGAGCTTGCTTTTCCAAGAAACACACGCCAATATGGCAATGGAACAATGTCCACTGGTCCTCTTGTTGGTGGATATGTGTAATTAATGGCCACACTGCCACTTGTAATATCATTAGTGCAGGTTATTACCCAGAAAATAGGAGTGCGATCCAAATAGCATTAATTCTACCACCATACTAAATTGGTTAATTTGTAAATTTGCACCAATCGCACATAATCACATCAGAGATTAACCCCAGGAAGCATAGGCCAAGACTTCCCTCATGAAAAGCCTAAGGAGGCTTGCTGATTTTAGCTGGTTTAACCTGGTTTATCTGGTCTTCCAGTCTGGCCAAGCTGATGCTTGGCTGGTTAAGCTGTTTAGTCCAGCTGATCTCCCAGGCTGACCAGTTTTTTCCAAAACCCCTCTAAAACCATCAAACCAGACCAGCCCAAGTATCCTGGTGCCCAGTTAATACCAGCAAACCACCTTAGGCAGGTTTATGTTGCTTTTTTTTCCACTAGGGTTTTAAGACTCAAAATGCTTAATTAGAGAAAAAATAGTATTCATTTCACACATTTATGAGCGAGTTTATCCTCAGTTTATTACGACAGACCACAGCTTACATAATGCATAGAGATAAATGGAAAAAGATCAAAATCTTTCCATGAAATGAATATGCATTGAACCCCTATGTGATGTAACCCTGTCATTAGCTGATTTTAGCCTTGTGAAGCAGAGGGGAATAAAGCATGATGATAATTGCCTTTTAGACAGATAAATCAATGAGCAGCTCCACACAAGGCTATGTTTCCTCTTCCCAAATTAGAGAAGTCACATGAACATGACACCACGGATTTCAAAGATAAAGCTGGTCTTGGAGCTATTTAAGGACATAATGTCAACAGAGAGAGAGAGAGAGAGAGAGAGAGAGAGAGAGAGAGAGAGAGAGAGAGAGAGCTCTTATCTACTGCTGCTAAATCAGACAAAGTGGAGTAGCATTGGAAACATGTCAATTCACAACTCAATGTGCTGTCAATATCAATTTATTATACAATTTTTTATGTATATATACAGTATGAATAGAATTTCCTGTCCAATCGAATAATGCCTTTTTTTATTTAGCTAATAAAAGGTACCATGTTACTTCTACATATTTTTGGCCATGGTGGTAACATGAAGGTATTCTTTGAGGTACCTTCTCAGATGTATCATGGTTTTTTGAAAATGTAAATATCCTGGTGCGTAAATATGTCATTCAGTACTATGATATATACCAAAGTATTGTGATTTTAAGATCTGATACCATCACTGTACTATGGTACCACCACAGTGCTTTTGGAAAGGGTTCCTTGAATAGTAGGAATAAACTATAAAAAAAACAAAAAAAAAAACCAAGTGGATAATAATGATAAAATGCAGTATTGGACCCTTTACCAATAATTTCCACATTTCTAAAGGCTATGAACGCTGCATAATAAATACAACACAGCTCTCTGGAATACTTGATTCTGATTGGCCAAGCAAAGCAAATATTTTCGCGTAATGAATGCAAAACTGTAGGATATAACTGACCGTTGTCAAGATATCAACATCCTCCATAGTTGTTCTTGTCATTTCTTCCATCGGTTGTCTCTTTCTTGTAATAAACTAAAATAATTTCAACTGAATTCATATTGCATATACATTTTTTATCTTTATTTTGGCGAGTAGCCATGTAATGAGGATAATCTACATTCTGCCAGTCATTTCTGCAAAATAAACCCGTTCTGGACTCACCTTATCAAGTTTTATTTTGTGATAGTGACTGGCTGGGTACTCACTTAGGTAAGGATACTTAATTGTGAAACACTTTAGCATAACCCTCTAACCACAAAACATACTCTAATATTGCTTACAGGAGAACTATAATATAGGCTTTTATACTTAAAGGAGAGTAAATAAATGCAGCAGATAGACAAATAGAGGTTATATAAGTCATCTATAGGCAGCTCAGGGCTCTCTCTTGATTACTCCTCAGTGTGTCTCTGTTTTTGTTTTCATTGGGTGGATTATGACACCAGCAGCTCTAGCAACAGTAACAATAACAACAACAACCCACAGCCCTGAGGTAGATATTAGAGATTTCACAGTTATTAATCTCCAGAGAGAAGGAAAGAGAGCTTTGGATCCAGTGTGAAATATGGCAAGGATAACACAGAGAAAAACTTGCCAAGGACAGAAAGGTATGGAATAGAACAGAAAAGAGTGATTGACAGGTGAGAGCCATAAACTGGATAAGAGGGTTAGGTGTGGAGAGCAGGAGATGTGAGCGATGAGAGGTAGAGTGAGGAGAGCAAACATGATAGAGAAGAGGAAAATCCAAGATTTCCAGTGATAAACAACAGAAATGTAATGCAGATGTATAACTGTAAGAAGCAGATGGCCTCGTGACTCACTTAGAGTTGGATTAAACAGACAAAAGCCCCTTTCACACTTGCAACCTGGTAAATTTCAGTAAAATTTGTTAGATTGCCTTTACTGGTAAATGTGCCACATTGGCTATTCACACATGCAACAGTTTCTGTCTTTTTTCCATTTCGCTTCCATTCACACATCAGCACCAAAATGCCATTAAACTCTGAGATGTAGTTAGTTATATTCTCAGTTATTTTAATCAAACATTTCTTCATCCACTCTGCACTTTTAGGCTGGATTACTCTACACAACTTCTAAAATGTGAACATATTCTAAAATTACTAGGTTTTACACACTTACCGACTATGTTAATGTGGGTGCGATCTTGGGTGGTAAGACGGAGACAGTGACGCAAGTTGGAGGCGAGTGCCGTTAAAAGTTTTCTCCACTGTTTGTCATCTCCATTTCTTCATTGTCTAGTGGTGTGGCGGCACATGGTTGATTTAATTTGGTTTCACGCCATATAACTTCAGATTTGAGTCATGGAGCATCATACACTATGAGATTTACTCTACAGTCGGCTATAAAATATCAAATATTTTTATATCCTCCAGCTAAATGGAATAATTTTTACTATCTGTCCAATTTGATGACATTTTTTTTGACTCCAGAGTAACTGAATCATCTCCGTCTTACATCATCACGTCCTGATCTCATACATGTTCAAACTGTTTAACTTACAACTCTATTCACAAAAAGCTTCAAATCACACATGACCTCTAAACTGAAAATTGCATTTCATTTTCTGGAAAAGGCTGTATGAAAGCGACTTAAGATATTTCACATCATAATGGAATTACAGACATCAATATTTTTTCCTTCATTACGGTCTGTACTGGACCTCACAATCCTGGATTAATGCTCTGATCAGTCCAGAAACTCCTATGAGAAAAATCTACCAGTGTCTGATGATGAACTCACACCTGGAGGGAGCTGCCCCTGTGCTTAAAGAAAGACCAGTTCTCCTAGTCACTATATGCTTTTGTTGTAAGGTAAAGCAGAGAGAACATTTCCAAACTTTTTTCTTTTGTGCTCCTTGAAAGAAAGTCATAAAGGCTTGGAAAAACATGAGGGTGAGTAAATGATGACAAAGTTCATCCAAAACTGAATATTATCTATTCAGTTTAATTAACAAATATTCACAAGGCAAGTGAGAACATCTCAACAACAACACCACGTTACAAAGAGCCGATATGCCAATATAGTGCATAATGAGCTAGGGCATTACACAGATTATACAGTTGAATGCTTTATGCATTTCTCTCAGAGTAGAGACTTTCCGATGTCCTCAGGAGCTGCCTTTGGTTGTCAGGTTTCAACAGCTCCATGTGAGCCCTAATAACTGTCCATTGGGAGAGCATCATAAGACCCACACAACCCGATCCTAAGGGGCCCTCCCACACACACACACACACACACACACACACACACAAGCTCCTTTGTTGTTCTTCATGAAAGAAGACGGGATCAAAGCAGCGGATCTCTACGTGAAGGAGCCCCAGTCTCCGTCGGAAACCAGTTAGCCAGTAATGGGCTTTCATCGGGGGGTGATGAGGTGAGAGCAAAAGAGAACAGATTAGGGAAAAAGGGGGGGATTAGGAATTTGGAGTGGCAGAGGAAGGGGACCGCAATTGATCAGCTGTCATCTCTGCTTACTGTAGGCTGGTGCACCTTTCACAGAAAACTGTTCAGTCCAAATGGGTAATATGCAGGCTGGGCATGATTATCTCCATTTCAAAGTGTCTCCATTTGAATGCAAAATCCAGCCTACAAATGCAGCAACAGGATACAACTCGCAAAACACAGTGATTACAATAGCTTCCTTTCAGAAAACCCAAAATGAATAAAAAAAATATTTTTAAAATGATGATTTGACAAAAAAATTATATTGAATTATAACAGATCCTAGATTCTGATTTGTCAATACAGCATTCTAGCCATGATAAAATCAACAAAATGATGCAAAATACCCGTTCATCTTCGCAGCACCCATACCAGATCATTATTTTTTTCATTATATTTTCAATTATGTCACAGACTTAATACTCTAGTCTAGTGGAAGTTCGCTGGAATATATGTAGTCATGGCTGCACTTCATGCCTCTCAACACCCTTTAGCCATGGCTATGTTCACAAAATATCATGGTCTCTTTACCTTGTAGCTTAAATATAAAAACTGCTCTGAACATTTGACATGATAACAACACTTTTAAAATATAGAATTAAAATAAAATCACCATAAAAACAGTTAAAGGGATAGTTCACCCCAAAATGAAAATTCTCTCACCATTTACTCACCCTCATGCCATCCCAGATGTGCATGATTTTCTCTCTTCAGCAGAACACAAACAAAGAGTTTTATAAGAATATTTCAGCTCTGCAAGTGAATGATGGCCAGACCTTTGTAGCTCAAAATAAATCACAAAGGAAACATAAAAGTAATCCATAAGACTCCAGTGGTTAAATCTATATATTCAGAAGCAATATAATAGGTGTGGGAATACATGTCCTTTATTTAATCAAAATCTCCACTTTCAGTTTCACTTTTCCATCTGAAAGTCACATGTGGAGCCGGTTTAGTATCACTTTCACATATGAAAGTGAATATGAAAGTGGAGATTTAGAGTAGAAAATGGCAAAAAATGTATATGTTTCACACCTATTACTGGAGTCATGTGGAGTGGTGGTGGCGTAGTGGCTAGAGCACAGGGCTGCTAATCAGAAGGTCGCTGGTTCGAACCTCATGGCCACCACCATTGTGCCCTTGAGCAAGGCAGGTTGCTCCCGGGGGGATTGTCCCTGTAAAAAGTGCACTGTAAGTCGCTTTGGATAAAAGCGTCTGCCAAATGCATAAATGTAATATGGATTTATGAAATTATTGGTGAATTATCACTTTAAGTAAAAATTTTATTCAATTCAATTTCAAATAGGAGATGAGAAACTGTGTCTTTCCTACAGTTGTCTGATGCTTTTCAGTGTCATTACTCCAAGCATTCATCATGCATGAACAATGGCAGTTCAATGCCAATGCCCCAAATATTTAGCAACATAACAGAAACAATGACAGTCCACATACCAAACTCCTTTTGTTTCTCCATAAACATGCTGAAGATTCAGTTGATGGCACTGACCTGACAGAAATTGCAAAAATGCAAGATTTTACAAATGTCTGCACTCTTAAAAATCTTATTTAGATATATAACTCTACATAAATAATTTACAGTCAGCCTATAAATGGAGAATATTTCACCGAGCAAGACAAGCCAAATGATTTACAGGGGTTCTTTTTAATTACAAGGCATACTTGTGAGAAGCCGTTTATTTAGAAAGGGCCATTTTTGACACTATTAAATGCCCACCCACCCCTGCTGCTCCATCCACTCCCACAGCAAAGGCGTTATCCCCAGACAGCTATGTCCGGGGATAACGCAGGTTTTATATATATATATATATATATATTGCAGGTTATGCAAACCTGCAATATATTGTCACTTCAATTTATTTTCCTATTTCCTTTGTGCTGAGATACTCTGTCCTTCCCTATCATTTTCAACTGGATGAAAGATTGAGGCCTCTCTGTTCAAGAAGGAAGTGGCCCATTTTCACCCCATGTGCAACAGACACTCCCGTGATTGTCTCTGAGTAAAAGCATTAAGCCTGTTCACATCTAAGACCCAGTTTTGTGCCCACACAAACCATTTCCCCCCCATTTCATTAGGGCAGAAGGCTGGGTCTCCAGCAATTACGTGCCCTGTGCATTCCTTTGTAAAGCGATAGTTCACCCAAACATGAAAATTCTGTTCTTTCTTTTCTTTCAAAGAAAATTCTTTCTTTTTTGTATGGAACACAATAGATGTTAGGTACTATGTTGGTCTCAATCGCCTTACACTGCATCTTTTTTCCATACACTGAAAGTGAATGATGACATATCGTCTTGTGTTCCACAGTAGAAAGAAATTTGTACAGGTTTGTGGGTCATTGACAAATAAGGTTGTCCAAGGTGATAAAAATAAAGGTGGGAGGGGGGTGTGGACACCAACAATGTGGCTTCATGTTAGGAGTGGGGTCAAGTGGCCTGGGAGGAGGGTCAGTGTAGGGTGCAGGATCCGGCAGCCTGGGAGGAGGCTTCAGTTAGGATGCGGGGTCAGGCAGCCTGAGAGGAGGGTCCAAGAAGGGGGTGGGGTCTGGTGGCCTGGGAGGAGGATCCAAATAGGGTGCGGGGTCCAGCTGTCTGAGAGGAGGGTCCAGGAAGGGGGTGGGTTCGGTAGCCTGGGAGGAGGCTTGAGGACAGGGATGAGGTCAGGCAGGGCGGCAGCCACTGGGCAGAGGTCAGGCAGGTCATTGTGGGCACTGGGAAATGTTGTAAGGTCCGTCGATGGCCTCAGGGAACTGGACAGACCTGTCGACAACCTCAGGGAACTGGACAGCCATAGGGAACTGAACAGGCTCGTCGACGGCCACAGGGAACTGAACAGGTTTCATTAATGGCTACAGGGAACTGAACTCCAGGACGGGAGTGAGGACAGACGGCTCCAGGACAGTGGTGTAATCAAAAAGGGAAATGAACACTTGCAGCAGCAGTAGAACGGCCTCCATGGCCGTGGACACTGGCAGCAGTGGAGGAATGACCGCTGCCTCCTGGACGTCAGCAGCGGGCCCCTCCGCCTCCTGACGGTCAGCAACAGGCCCCTCCTCCTCCTGGCGGTCAGCAGCGGGCCCCTCCGCATACTCGTAGTCAGCAGCGGGCTCAGGCTAGGGGGGTGCAGCTGAGCCTTTCTTCCTTCTCCTCATCCACCTAGGGTCATCCTCATCCGCATTATAGAGGGGGCAACGGTGGAACTGTCACTACTTGGGGGCTGTCTGTAAAACAGATGTGACCCAAAGAACCCAATGGGACAGGCAACTAACAAACCCCTCGAATGACAAGACCAGCGTCTTTGTAGTTCTGTTCTGAGGAACTCGCCGGCAAAAACCCTCAAGACCGCCTTCCCCTGACGGAGGGAACGAAGTTGGTTGAGCTGGGCTGAGGGGGGGGTGTGGGAGATGGAAAAAGATGCCCATCGCTTCTGCAGAGTCCAAAAATGGCCAGTTCATTCTGTCAGGTTTAGTAGAGCAAATGGTAGGACTCAAATGCAGAGTAGCAATTAGTGCTTTTATCTATCAAAAATTATAACAAAAACAAAAGAAACTACCCCGAAGAGGAAAAAACACAGTCCAGGGTGACAAACAAGATGACAGGTTGGGCTGGACAGAACACGTCCACAATGAACTGGCACATGACAAAAACAAAATGGGGTTAAAAAGGGAAGAAAACAAGGAGATAACGGGGAGGGCAGGTGGAACAATCAACTAACAATCAGACAGGTAAAAAGGCAAACGAGAGGGCGGGGTTATCACTGAAGACAGACACAAATGCACAAGGCACAAGACAAAAGTTCCTGAATTCAGCCAAAGAGTGTCCTTGGCACAGTTTTGTCTGTGTTAAGAGTAAATAAATCAAACCAACCGAAGTGGCTGAATCCAGACACAAGACATAAAACAAATGTACATGTCTGGGCTCTGCCTCAAAGGGAAAAAACCCAAAAGTAACTTGACATCTTGCACCATGAATACATGAACTTCATCATTAATGTAAAAAAAGTTTAAAAATATATGTGAAAGGTGAAAAAACTTTTTTTTTTACAAATATCATGAATTTTTAAGGCAAGGCTGTCAAGACGTTTTCTCATGGTTACACCAAATGACCTGAACCAAACGTGCCTTTTCATTAAAATCTCAAAATATTGATATTTAATAGGACAAAATTATGATTTGTTTTTATATCTTCACACACACACACAGTCTTCTGGGTCTAAAGATATCTTCTCTATTGTATGATTTTAGTCACATGACAACACATTTTCTACCTACATGTTGGTTGGGCCACATGACTGATTTGGTTGACAAATGTTTTTCAAATAATAATCACATTTTAAAGAAAATTGTTTCACTGCATTTTTTTAAAGAAATAATAATAATAAAAGATTATTCAGCACAGTTCATGCCAACATTTATTTTTTCAAGAATGTCAGCTTTTAATGAGACTTTAAACCCCAGAAAAATATGAAAATTTATTTGAACTCAGTATTTGAAAACATTTACACTTGTAATGTATTTTTGAATTATTAATAAGATGCAGACAAAAAAAGGAGAGTCACGTAATTGACCCTTGTAATAACATGAGGGTGAGTAAATGATGGCAGTATTTAGATCCGGGTTTTAAAAAAACTAAAAAAACTAAAATACTGGTGTTGTTACAGCAAAACAGCCTAACCCCTCACCTTCCATCGTCACAACGACACGTCAGAGGTTCAGCGAGGCATGACAACTCACAACAGAAGGATCGTGTAACAGTGCAGTGTGTATAATTGTATTTCTCTTTTCTATATCCCTTTCCCTCTAGAGACTATGAGAGGTCTGTCCTCCGCTTCAGATCTGTCATGAGCAGAAGTATGCAAATCATATTCACACTGTTCCCTTGAACAGTTCTACTGAAAATCTACTCAGCAAAATGCAAGCTGAAGATTTCATCAAGTGGCATTTTGCTCAAAAACATATGAAGCATGGCAAACATGAGTTTACTTAGTTTTAAACTAATAAAACTGAGTTTTATTAGTTTTATTGCATTTTTGCATTTTGTCAGGTACCCTAAAAATATGCTTTATGTTGAAACATCTAAATTGTTTTTATTCAAGTAAATTTTTTTTAATAAGAATAGTCTAAATAAACCTGAATACATTAGGTTACACCAACAAAAATCATTTTTAAAGGGTTAGATCAAGAATAAATTGCACCTTAAATTAACTATGACATGTAACCACTTTTTACAGTGTGGATAGATTGGATAACATCCAGACAAAATCAACATTACATACCATATGTCCATTCATTCCAACACAAAGCATCAAAGTCAGCAAGCAAAAAATATGAGCAATTTCAAAACCATAAACCAGCACCAAAATTACTATCTTGTCATAATCCAAAATATCTGTCTAGGTGTCATACCTCTCTCGGATGCAGAAAAGACAGGTAGGGCACGCAGAGGTCTGTTCCACTTTGATGTGATATCAGCGTGTGAGCTCATTTAGCTCTCGTAGCTATTGTTACAGCAGCCAGCTCCTCACTGAGCATGCTCCAAACACCGCTCCACTCACAGTTGTCATAGGAACCACTCAAGCACAGACATTGAAGAGGACCTCCCAAATGCACACTCTCTTTCCCCCACCTGTCCTCTCAAGAGGGAGGGGGGATTCTTGTTTTTGTGTCTGTAACCCTGTGAACCAAAGTAAAGCCACACAGATGATAATAAATGAATGCACAGCTTCCAATCATTAAAGAGATATATCACCCAAAAATGAAAATTCTCACCCTCATGTTGTTCCAGGAACACTAAGGGTCCTATTTTAAGAGCCCTAGCACAACGTTATGCTTTAAGACATTTGCACAAAGTCAATGGGCATGGCCATGGCATTTTGGTATTTTCGAGCAAGCATACACTAGGTGCAAACGGGCTTGGTGAAATGGGTTGTGTCAAGTGCAATTTAATCGGGAGGTTCTTCTTCGGTTAATACACTGTCTGTGTCGTATATAGTCACATTTCCTCATACACCAGTGATGTAGGCAAAGACAGCACATTCATAAGATGTTGGTAGTGTAAATAGACTTTATTAATTATAAGAATAGAAATATGGACTTATGTTCTTTTGTGCATTAACTGCATTCTTGTTGAATGCTGGGCATATTTCAATGACATTGACATGCTCCTTTTATACACATGGAAAATATGGTTCAGGATTTAGAATGGATTTAGCCTCTGTTAAATTATAGAGAATGTAAGGATTATTAATCCATGTGCATCAGCAGCCATGTCACCCTGAAGCTCAAGACTGGTTGCCCACTGAAGCCTAGCAGGGTTGTGCCTAGTCAGTACCTGGATGGGAGACCTCCTGGGTAAAACTAAGGTTGCTGCTGGAAGAGGTATTGGGAGGTCAGCAGGGGGTGCAATATAATGATGGGAACACTATATTTAAAAAATACAAACACTGTAACAACTTTTTCTCCATTGTTTTTAATCTTCATTAATTGCAATGTCATTCTCTTTAAACCACTGTGACAGACAGTGATGTAACAACTAGCCTACTCTATTAAAATTGAGTTACACAACACAATCAAAACTTAGAAAAAACAAAAACAAAGAGCACGTTTAGAATTACCATAATGAAATTACTGTCATCGCGTTTCAAAAGCAAAACAAGAGAGCCGCTGTCATTAATGGAACATAGTGCGGGATTATGCAGCATTCCTAAGACTTCCCATGAGAGAGCTTTTAGAGCGTATTGACTGCATTGTAATTACAGTATGTTGCACGTGGTTATCGTGGCAGAGCCATATGGAGAGAGCTAATCCTCTCTGCTACCACACATGCTCCTCAGAGCATGTGTGGTCAGCGATCAGGGCGCTAAACAGACATCAGCTTAGCTTGTCAAGGCCTGTCAGTTTGCCGTAACCTCATCCACTGGATCTCTAGGGTTCAGTGATAGAGCAGGTCAAGGGATTTTCTATTTGTTTCTGCCGAACCTTTGTGATCCCTTGGGATCAAATGCAGTAGGTCATCAGCTGATGCATTATCAGCATTTGATACCAAGCTTCTGGGAGGGACTCAAATTTACTATAAGCTTTTGTTTCAGAGCTTCTAGCTATACATGAGCCAAGGCCTAGACAAAAAGGTCACATTTAAAAAAAAAAAAAAAAAATTATTGGGTAACCTAAATATGCATAATGTCAAATCAATTATCTGTTTTTATTGAAGTCAAAAATATAATTTCAAATGACTGATTTCACATGACTACTTTAGGTTACACCAACCAAAGGGATTTAATTTTTTTTAGAAATAGCTCCTTGTGTACATTTTGGAAGCTAAATTACTTTCTCTTTATCCAAATTTAATACACAAAGACATCTATAAGTTAGTCATTGGTAGATTGCTTTCAATGAAAAGTGTAAACACTGTGGCACTATCAAAACATGACCAGGCCCACATCGCAACAATTGCTCAACCAATGGCGTGGATTTGAGATGGGACAATCTGTTTGTCCAACCCATGGAAAATGAGCAGAGTATACAGGACTTTTAGCCTACACCTAAACTGAACTTCGGATGACATAAAAATATGCGCACTTCCAGTGCACAAATTAATGGTAGTATAGCATGGGCAATTGACTGAAAAGCAATTGACTGAAAAGGAGGAAACACTAGATGCTTTGTGTCATTGGTTTCCTGTTCTTGATAGATAATAATGATCAAACTGATGTCTTGCTGTAGCAATCATTAGCTCGGGCTTCAGCAAATTTGATGGGCACATACATGACATGCTTCATAAACCTCAAAGTCTTAATGAATCACTTGTTTTGAATCAAAGCTTCTGAGCGTGTTTCACACTGGCCAAATCATGTGAGTTCAGGTGTCACCAGTGAGTGCCGATTCATGAATCTCAACATATCGAATAATTTACCAAGAAGTTGATTCATTTATTATATTCAAAGCGCAGCATCACTTCATGAAGTCCTTCACTATTTTAAACAGTATCACTTTAAATCAAAGAAACAATAATCTCACCCAGCGTAACTAAAAAATGTACCATTTCATAATATAAAATGGCATAATTAACATTAAATGGAACTTAAAACATAACTAGAACCCCCAACAGATTTGAAATGTTCATTAATAACACCCCCAGTCCCCAAAACCTGCACAGATGTACATCATTAATTTATGCAATGACATCAGCCAATAGCAAGTCTTCAAGCATTAACAAAAACAGACGTTAAAGTATATTCCTGGTAAGGAATACTATTCGGTGTAATTTTAGCATCTGATATTCATTTAAAAAGGTAAACGTTCCATTTTGCCCTTTGCACCAAGAAAAGTGAAAAAACATAAAACATAAATGCAGACGTCTGATTGATCCATCTAACCACTGATCTACAAAAGCCTGAATAAAAAAAGCCAAAAATGAATGAAAGTTGATGAGGGTGCGTTGCTACCTGTCACTGCCATTCTATGGCCCTGTCCTATTACCCACACTTGCGGTCTTGAACACTTGAGTGCACAGGCGCGTAACAGGAAGTGTTCAAGACTGTCCCATGTCTAAAACATGCCAAAGATCAGTGCACTTAACCCACACTAAATTCACAATAGTGTGAATACTGCTTCCGAGCGGTATTTCAGGCTAAGTGTATCCTAGAGTTCATCACGATCAGGAGCCTCACACAGCCTACCCAAGCAATCATTGTATTTTCACCACAATGACGTCAAGGGAAGCTTTTTAACACAAGTTATTTATTATAATCAGATAGTGAAGAGTAAGTGAAGCATATATTTATTTTAGTATAAATGACCTCTTTGTTATCCTTCCCGCCCAGTAATCACTATATATATTTTTTGTTCTTGCCTAATACTGCTGGTCATTTTGGTCATTTATCAGCAAGTGTGGCACACATTATGCAGTCTAGTAAATGTTGTTTTTAAATAAAAAACGTATTAACTACTACCATGGTTTCTCATTTTTATGTATTTAAAATATACGTTTGAATGCTTTTTATTTGTTGTATGAAACCATATACTGATAAGCTGTGTAAAGCAGTCTTTGGTTGTCTTAAAATGTAAATAGCTTGTATTAGTAGCTATTAATGGCTCAAACAGGTTTGTAGAATAACATTTTTATTTTATTTTTAGTACGTTTTATAACCAAAAAAAAATCTCTTTCCGGCGCCAGTGATAACATGACTGTGATAATCACTCAGTTTGCTTGTCATAGTGTCATTTATTGTAATTACTTTGTCCTGATTTGCTGAAGGTCTTTAATAGCTAACCAAAGTTGTGGTAGGATCAAAATCACAGGTCCCTGTGGTTCATTTGGGGTTGGTTTAATACAGTCAGTAAATTCTTCATCCATTAGCTTGAATGCTTCTCCAGAGGACTGGATTTATACATCCCATTTATGAGCAGTGCTACACAGTGCACATAAAAGAAATATGGTAAGCGAGGGCTCACAAATATCATCTGACTCGCACTGAAACTTGATCATATGATTTTACACAGAAAACGACGGGGTGAATGGCACAGCAAACATATTTGTAATCCATTAACTCACAATTTTACAGTGAAAACAAGCATCTATTTAATTGACAAATACAGAGAACAGATCGATTTCCTCATTATTACACAGTGTTTCATGCCATGGAAAGGAAAGGGAAACCATTATAGGGATTGACAAGCCTCAGCGGGCTTAGACAGTGTGTCATTTCCCATGACACTCAAGACACATAGTAGCCACAGATTCACAGCCATCACCCTGCTCAAAGACTTGACTATTTTTTCTCATTTATAAGGCCTCTACCACAGCCTCAATAATTCATAAACACAGCTCCTCACAGTGATCACTGAAGCACGGAGTGCCTTTCACACATGACCAAAAAAAGAAAAGGATTGCCACTCCATTATGAGATTTTTTTTTTTTTTTTGCCACAGCAACTATATTTGGGACTGTATGTGAATCAGCATCTGATGCAGAAATTGCTGAAAGAAGAGAAGGGTGATACATCATTGACAAAAAGGACACTACATTAAGTGAACTGTTATTTGTCACAATGTCAGACTAAAAATATGGGGTTTAATGTAATA
Organism: Moxostoma hubbsi; assembly: GCA_032164185.1. Taxonomy (NCBI): domain Eukaryota; kingdom Metazoa; phylum Chordata; class Actinopteri; order Cypriniformes; family Catostomidae; genus Moxostoma; species Moxostoma hubbsi. Next base: position 22,510,129 of record JAVLUX010000011.1, on the reverse strand, counting down.
CTCGAATGCATTATGAGCTGAAATAAAGTGACTAGAATGACTGCATATCTGTTCTTTACTCAGATTGCTTCCAGAGGTGCCATCTACACAAACGTGATTATCATACAGTATGTATGTGACAATAAGTAAAACATCCAATCATATTCAGAATGTGACATTATGCTTATTAGTGTATTCCCTCCAAAAATGCATTGTATGTGACAGCCTGATAGGACTATCGAAGTGTAGGTTATTTTTAAAATGTATTCGTTTATTATGCTCAAGGGCTCCATATCCTATATTTGGCACCATATACAGCATGGCTGGATGGACAATCGATTGCACCACTGGCACAATGCTAACACAACACACTGACACAAATACAGAGAGAGGGCAGCGAATTCCAACACACTGACAATCATACTGAATACATTGGTCCATGTGAAGATTTCAAACTAATAGCAGCTAAACAAAGAAACTGTTCTGTATGGGATATGCATTTACGGTCTCAGATGTGGGTCAATGCTAGTCTATGTGGCTCCTCCACTGCATGCGTTGCTCATATAGATGCATACATTAAACGTGTCGTACTGCGGTAGAGGCTGGTTCTGGCATCACTTCCTGTGCTGCTCTGAGTCTGGGAAATAGCATGGGAACTGTCCCACATTTCTCAGATGAGTCACGAGTGGGGATTGCAATCATGTACAGTTGGAATATGTCATCATTAGTGCATGGAACCAGGAGAACCCCCCCCCCCCCCGTCAACAACTTCGGGGGAGTTCTCATTTAGAATCACATACCCCTGTTGAAACGGGTATTGCCCTGGGCGCCAAACAAGCTACAACCGCTACTGCGCCCATTAACAAGTTGACATACTAAAGGCATGTCAATATTTATATAACCATAACCAACCCACATTCTCACAGTAAGAATCTTATGGCGTTCCCTATTAGTTAATAGGTCTAATGAAATGTTCTGTACACAGAGAAGGTAAAAACTCAAACTCATGAACAGTATTGAATCTTGGTTTCTCCTAATTATAATATAAAATCACATGTGCTCACATGATCATTTAATGCAATGTTTCCCTTCAAAGCACACACTTAAAATAAGGGTATCCTTTGCAGCTTAAGTGGCACTACTGCAGAGGTCTGCAGAGAATATTTTTAACAAAAATTGGAATGTGCACTGCTGCACAAAATGAGGGATTGCGACGCCAATGCGCACTTCCTCCAACACCGAAATGATGTCATTTTATATACGCATGCAAACTCGCAAAAAAACGGCTTCGTTGAGTATAAACCAGGCTTTAGTCATGCTTGCTAAGGTCTTGTAAGCACCACTATTACTATTGTGATAATAGCATCACCTGCTGAAAACGGGTGAAAAAAAAATCCCATAGATTTACTTTGATGAAGGTACCGGAGCCTCATGAAGGCACAAAAATGTCATAAAGACTTGGGAGGAGGGGGGGGAGGCACTAACTAACCATCTGAAAATCATAGAGATTACCCTAGTAACAACATAGCCATGCCATCAAAACCACAAAAAAATAAATACATAAAAAAAAATAACATTTGCAACAGCATAGCAACTTGCCAAAAAACACACTGAACTCTGTAGTTAGCGCATAGAGATGCCCTGGCAAACACCCCAAAAGTGGCGGTATAAGTTTCTAAAATAAAATTGAGTACTTTTTCAGAAATTTTTTAAGACCTAAACAAATAAAATGAATACCGTATTCCCATATCAAAACAAACCATCACAATCTCAAAATAAAACAAGCAGGGGCACACATTCAATGTGGCATTAGCATTGCTTATCAGTAAAACAGGGTAGGCTATATGCAAGTTTAAAATACTCAAGACATGTTTTCCACATACTGTATATATCACAATAAAATTGGTTTATGTACCATTATATGAATAAATACAAATAAGCGGCCAACCAATATTGGATTTCGCTGATATGACAGCGTTTACATTAATGCCTCACCAAGACGGGCATTGGCGCATTAGCACTCAAACATTACCCACCTGTCAATCAAACAACTTGCAGCGACAGACGTCAGGAAATAAAGTCAATTTTTTATATTTCATCTAGTTCAACCAACCAGTGGTGCTCTTGCTATCATAATCATGGTACTGAACACCCCTGTTCTAGATGTAAAACATAGGCTAAATATAGAAAACTACTTAAAAATTGATCAAGGACATCTCTCTTTTTTCCAATAAACATCTACATCATTTTATTGCCCAGCCCTATTGATAATGTTTCATTAATCTCTCACAGCAGCCCAATAATCTCAGTGATAGTGTGTTAAGTCACAGGCTACGTTATAGACACCCAGAATCTAGTAAACAGAAATATTAAATTTACCTCTATATGTTTCTTCAAATTAGAGGCAGGATTAATCTTGATATCTGGCTTGAGCAAGTTAAAGTCACATGACATCATGCAACTGGCCTTTTTCCCTCAGGACAGGGAAGTAGCGAACACAGACGGTGGGAAAATAGCACAGTAAAAGTACAAAGTAAAAGTATAAAAATTTTAAACTACTTAAAAAATACAATTCTTGGAAAAAAGTAGTTAATTACAGTAATGTGAGTATTTGTAATTCGTTACTTTACACCCCTGCAAATAACCTAGAAAAAAAAAGATTTGATTCATAGCACGCAACTATGAAATACACAGAGGACTCTTATTTTGAAATGTATGCGCTTCACTGCTTGTTTAAACATATAAGGGAAATAAAATGTATACTCCTACAATACTCTACAATGTATTACAATATAAACAATTAAAAGTAAAAATTTTTCACCAACGCTACATCATCATCAACAGCTGATCATTAGTGATCGCTTGCCATACATTTCCGATATGGCCTTATGATTGCGAACTGCTCAGCAACAGCTTGAAACACTCACAAGCCCCCATGTGCAAGGAGAAAATACAACAGTCATGTTTTCACTTTGAAGGATGCAGCGAATGCATTTATTTCATTAGATCGTATTCTTTTGAAGTTTTATAATCACATTAGGTCATATCAGGATTCCTGTCTTTCCACCTCTAAATTTAAGACATCTTTAAGTGATAATTAAGACTTTTGTTGTATCATTTAAGATATTTAAGACTTTTTATTACCTTAAATTTTGTAAAACTGAATCTAAGACATTTTAAGGATCCGCAGCAACCCTGAAGGGACTAGTATAGGGTGGTAAATTTAAGCTCTTCAATAGAAACCCCAAAGATATAACATAATTGACTTACTGAATACTCATTTGTTTAGAGTCTTGCTTAAATTGCTCCCTCCATCATCAGGAAGTAAACGGTATCTGGAAGTGGACCATATTTGGTCAGAGTGGTCCTAATCAATGTCATGTTTGAGAGCAAGCAAAACAAAGAGTGAAATAGGCCATGTGTCGATATACAAAGTCAACAATATAAAAAAGGAAGAAGAGCTAAACTCGTCATTGGCATAAGTATTTACACAACAAAAGAGAGCTAATAAGCCCTTTCCCCAAATATCAAACACTGGTGATATTATGATGCAGAACATTCAAAGCATTTGCTGAGAGCTATGCAGATGAGGGACAGCAACAGGGATGATTTTGCAACCAACAAAGTGTCAATTAAATCCCTAGAAATTGTTTTTATTTTCATCCACCAGCCTTGATGTAGAGAGAATTCAAAACTGCACATTGAATGCATTACCAACCCATTGATGGCCTTTAGTTAATCAAAGCACCCATGGAATAAACACAGCCTAGATTCAAGTGAGCCAGCTGATAGTGATAATTTAAAGTGAATAACCAAAAGAACCTGTATTCTTTATCCCACTGCCTGACTGAGTGCAGAGTATTGCATCAGAGTGGATGGCAATTCAACATTTGATTGATGCCTCTGCTAAACCAGTAAACCCTGGATAATTGAGAGTTCCATTTTAGATACTTCTAAAACCTTAAGAGAATGGAGACAGATTTCATAGTATTATATTTTGCAGAAACCCTGCAGGAATCATGAAATAATCTGAATATGAAAGCCATAAGAAAGATATACAGTGCATGTACATTCTCTCAATTTCCTAATTCAGTCACTCTCACTCGAGACCTAAAACATGATTATTCACAGTCATGCTGAATATAGGGACTTTTCGCTTTGGGAACCAACTATTTTTTTTTATCAGGGAATGACCGAGGAATTAAAGTATACTTAAACACATGAAATATGAGTTGGGGTAAATAGATGTACAATTTGCTGATATATGGAAAAAAGGTCAGGAGCTGGATTCAAAAATCCATGAAAGTGAATGCAATATGGTTGGAGACATTTTCACTATAAAAAAAATGCATTTTTTTTTTTCAGTGTTGTGAAGAACCTTGAATGCAATAAAGGACACAAGCTAATTATGCTGGGGAACAACTGGGACTTCATGGCCAGTGTCCTCTGTGAAATGATAGAGCTGTAGTCTGGAACAACTCTGCCTGCAGGGCCTGTCCTGTGCCTTGATGGCCACCCCACAGACATGGTGAACTGCTCTTACCTCGCCCCATTTCAGCCATAGCTACTATATGTATACACACATGATTGGAAAGACAGCTTGGATGATGATAGGGACTGTTTAGTAAACTGTATGTGATCACTTCCATTATTAAGATATTAATGCATTATTATATTCTAAACCTTGATGATTTATGGATGTAGATTTAAACAGGGAAATCTTTGTGTTAACAATGTAATAGCTAAGAGCATGGTGGATACATTTGTAAAGGTTTGTTTTTGCAAGCACACTTACATTGATCGATCACAAATAGTTGTTCAAGTCTTCTAAACTAATTTGTTCAGAAAGGAAGTCACAGATTGGCAAAAAACATAACAATAGATGCCATTGGGCTACAGATGATGGAAATTGCAACACTCATTTATACAAAAGGGCATCACAACTGAATGTTGTGGGACATGACATAATGGGTAGCATGCTTGTATGTTTTTGAATTTGATTTATTTCAAACAAGCTGGCTTGGTAGCAGATGTGCAAATACCTAAACAAGAAAATGCACTTCACACTTATACACAAATTTACAATTAATTCCTAATGGAACAATACAAACACAGCATCATAGAGCCACACAATCAGATCTGTAGTGTCATGGCTATATGGGCTGCTTGCTAACAGCATAAAAAGTATATCAAAGGTTAGCACATATACGTCCATTTTGTTCTTTGCTTCATAGCAAACCTGATCCATCTGTCAAGTCATTTCTCTATATGAGCGTCAGATTATAATTTAAAAACTGCCCTGAAGCTGATGATTTCATTTAGGCAATTGCTTTTTTCTTCCCACTGTCCCATCAAAGGAATTATCATCATGCTTTGGTGATGTTTCTTTAATTTACTCTGTATAAAATTAATGGTTTTAAGATGACAATGTAATGTGTGTCTAGTTTTAGTAATGCTGCTGATTATTCTGATGCTTGAGATAAAGTGACATTCCTTATATAACAGACAAAGGCAGTCTGAACCTTCCAGAGAAGTCCCTTCACTTTAGGCAAAACAAGCAGTGGCAATAAAACATGATTTGCATATTAGCCAAGTTAAATTGTAGAACATTAAACGTTTATTGACATAAAACACCCAATGTGGCACAGGTAGTATGAAATCTACCCATCATATTCAAATGTGCAATGAGTGACACATACCAAAGAGTTTTGAGCTCATCTCCCTTTACAGCTCACATATAATTTCTTCTGCTCTAGTGACAACGATGCATGTCTTGGCTATTTGATGTTTTTTAGCTAATCTTGTTTGTCAGTGGAAGTTAGTAAGATAGCAAGTTAACAGATAACAGTCTAATAGTTTACTAAATTTTACATATTCAAATAAATAAAAGGTGCATTTGCAACATCTTGCTTAGATCATTAGTGCCTCTTTTTGCAGGATTTTTTTGTTTGTTGCCAAAAGATACAAAATTATGTAACTGGACATTTAAAACTGCACTATGTAAGATTTTTTGGCTAAAAATGTCAAATTGCCATTATTGATTGAGTACATACAATCAATGTTCAAAACAATGCCCTTAGCCCGATTCACTACGGTAAGCCTATAAAACATTATATGTATATGAGCTGTCGGGTTCCATTTGGTGTGAAATTGCTGGCTTATGACGTCATATCCGCACACACAGGAAAGAAGTACCGACAGTCTCATGTTCAGTTCAGTCAGTAACATTCATACAGTTCAGCACAGCATCGCTGCAGTCTAGATGGATGTTTATCTGTTATCTGTTTGGCGATGTTGCTTACCTGCTATAATGCTTAAATATGTTTTGTGGTAGGGCTGTTGAAGCTAATATTGCTTGTCATGAAATACAAATGTCTTCTATTGAACTCGTATCAGCCATATCACGAGTTTAACCTCTTAAAATGAAAATTGTAGTACATTTCATAGTAGATAAAACACTTGAATAAACACATTATGATCAGCTGGTGGTGGCTGAGGAGAGACCCTTGTTTTGAGTGTAGAGTCAGTAAAGAGATTTAAGTGTAAAATTCATTCAAATAAGTATAAACAAGAGTGTTGTTTATCTTAATCAAATTTTAGAATCAAATGTTTAATCGTATAACATAATATCAACATGAAAATAGAATGTTTTGACTCACACACAGGCCGTGTCCAGTTGAGCTCAAATTGAGAGATTCATCCGCCAGAAGAGCAAGTGCCAGAACACGACTGACATATTCTTCTGGAAATTGCTTGCCATTTTATGTTTCAACCGCAGATGATGCTAGAGAGCAAAACGTTACATTGTGCAGCTTTAAACAACGTTTAAATCCTATTTTTGCTAAAAAAAGCTTTTTTTTTTTCTCTTACACAGTATGTCTGAGAACAGCTGTCAGCTCTGATTAATGATAATTTGAGTTGTCCAGTAAGCAACTGAGGAAAGAACTGCAATCCCTTAATGACTCTGCTGACTTGAGTATTGGAATCCTGATCTCAGCTAATCATTTAATGGAGAATGAACATGATCCATCTTCCATTGCTATCTGATTAAAATACGACTCTGGCTTACGTACCTGTGAGTATCACCTGGCCGCCACATTAAGTAGAGTCAAAAAGTCTGAGATCCCTAGTGAATTATTTGTAACAATTTAGCATTTTTCTAATTCAAAAGGTGCACTCAGTAATTTTTTACCCATTAAAAAACATTTTACTCCTAAAGAAATAAATTGTAATTTTGAAACAAATGTATAAAATCATGACCACTAACATAAGATAAGGACCAGCTGAATACAACTCGCTTAATCTCAGTAACCATCTTGTTATTGGACACTTTCACTCTTGGACTAAATTAATCATGGCTGATTGTGAATAGTGAATTTCTACAGTGGCATCTTTAACTGAAAACTATTGATTTTTTAATGATGCTGCATCCACACAACTAGGTGTCACTGTAAGTCCAAGATGACACAATCAAAAAGTTACTGAGTGAACCTTTAATACTGATTTTACTGAAAATTATATTTTCAACATAATAATTTTGAGGGAAAGTTAAATTGAAATGCACATGAATTTCTTAAAGGGGTCATGACACAAGTAATCAAATTTGTCTTGATCTTTTAACATATAAGAGGTCATTGTACTATAAAAAGTCTTAAAGGAGAGATAGCCAAAACCGAACTTTTCTGACAGAGGATCATAAGGTGGTTGGAAAATTATCCTGTTTTTTTTTTTTTTTGCGCGCGTTTTTTTTTTTCGTCCAAAAAACATGACTAATATTATGAGTGAACTTCAAAGAACATATTAAAATAATAATACAAGGCATGTCACGACCCCTTTAAAGAGAATCTTGTTTTCTTCAGTGGAAGCAAGGAAACTGGCACAAAGAGGTTTTGATTAGTGACCTACAAACAGTGCAGGATATTCAACATTTAATTTTCCTTTTATGTCATTACATTTATTTGTTTTCAGTACTAGTAATACGTTGCTTATTTACAGGCTTACCTGGGGAAGGAAATCCCAGATTTTGAATGTGGTCTCAGACTTTTGGACCCCACTGTGTATAGATATATAAAATGCATAGAGCAGAACGGGCTGTGTCCTCCATGAGAAAGACTGTGAAAGCTAAGATGAATCTAATGGAAAGATAACCTCAAGGGTGCCCGACAGGAGGGGGAAGATGAGCACCCCAGTCATATGGACACAATGGCATTAGACCCATGCAACGAACAAACGACTATGAGTAAGCAGTGTGCATGTGGTAACGTCAGCAAGAAAGAGCATGGAGAAGAGAAGAAAGGCATCAAAACACCATACTCGAAGAATCAAAGAGCGGTGAGGAACCATAACATCAGGCAGGAGAAAGCACTGAAGTTCCAGAACAAGGAGGCAGGAGAAGAGAAATGCATTGGCTTGGCCTAGGTGATGAGCATCCATGAAAGAAGATCAGGGTCCTCCGCCGGGCAGAGTGGCATCGGAGGCTGTGTCGTGAAAGGGCCCGAAAGCATGCTGCCTTCATCGCAACCCCTTCAAGTTCACGAAGGAATTGCTGGGGCAGAAGCGCAGTAAGAAACAGAAATGTTTGCAAGATAACATACAAAAAATCTGAAGAAGACATACAGTAACACCGAAATAGAGCAGGAATTAGGAGAGCGTATAAACCCCTAATAAACCCCCCTGAACCGGATGTCCAGTTCAACATGTCAGAGCTACAGCTAAAGGAAGTCATAGAGGTCAACTGCAATGCAAGGGCAAGCTCGGCTCCAGGACCAAGCAACACCTTGTACAATGTGTACAAGAACTGTCCAAAAATCCTGCTCCATCTGTGGAAGAACTTGCAAGTCTTCTACAGAAGATCTCAGAACAGTGGAGAGTTGCTGAAGGGGTGTGATCCCGAAGGAGGAGAACTCCATCCAGACCAGTTCCGCATCATCTCCCTTCTGAGTGTTGAGGCGAAGGTCTTCTTTAGTGCCGTTTCCTATCGGCTGTGCAACTACCTGGCAAAGAACACCTATATCGACACATCAGTCCAGAAGGGTGACATTTCAGGGATACCAGACTATCTGGAGAACACCAGTATGTGACACAGCTCATCGGGGAGGCCAGAGAGAACAAGGGCAACCTGTCAGTTTTGTGGCTTGACCTGGAAAATGCATATGGCTGCATTCCGCACAAGCTGGTGCAGCTCACACTGACCAAGTACCACATCCCCAGCAGAATCAGAGACACCATCGCTGGTTACTACAGCAACTTCAGGATGAGGGTAATCTTCAAGAGCAAAGACATCAAGCTGGCACAAGTTGGAGATCGGCATCATCACAGGAAAAAAAATTAACTTAATTAAAAAGTTATTTTCAAATGAAATCACTTTATTGTCACACTACTATGTACACAAGTGGAACAGTAGGTGAAAGTCTTGTGTGCAGTTCCGAGCAACATAGCAGTCATGACAGTGACGGGACATATACCAATAACAGTAAACAACAATTTACATATCAAATGTACACATAATTACACAACACAATAATAATAATATACAATGTACAGTAAACAATACACACACTATAGAATACACATACAATAAAAATAAAGAGCATATATATATATATATATATATATATATACACACACTGTAGTTGTATTGTGGAGAATATATTTGACAGTCCAGTGTGAGATATAAGATTAAGATAATATAAAGTGCAGTGCTGATTATTGATCGTGAGAGATCAAGTGTTCAAAAGTCTGATTGCTTGGGGGAAGAAGCTGTCATGTAGTCGACTGGTGCAGGTCCTGATGCTACGATACCGCCTGCCTGATGGAAGCAGTGAGAGCAGACCATGACTCGGGTGGCTGGAGTCTCTGATGATCCTCCGAGCTTTTTTCACACACTGCCTGTTATAGATGTCCTGGAGCGAGGGAAGCTCACCTCCGATTATGTATCCGGTTGTGGGCGATGCTATTGCCGTACCATCTCAGGACGAAGTGGCGCTGGTGAGCCTTCTTCACAACGGCCTCAGTGTGGACGGACCATGTGAGTTCCTCAGTAATGTGGACACCGAGGATCTTGAAGCTGCTGACTCTCTCCACCGGTGCTCCATTAATGGTGATGGGGCTGTGTTCTCTGTCTGTCTTTCTTCCTGAAGTCTACTACAAGCTTCTTGGTTTTACTGACGTTGAGGGAAAGGTTGTGCTCCTGACACCAGCGATTCAGAGTGTGCACCTCCTCTCTGTTTCCAACATTCTTTTGTAGCCTATGTCGATGTAGTAAAATAAAATATTTGATGCCATGAGTGTACATTCATTTATTATTAGCCTACTATTATTTTGAGTGGTCATGTAGAATTAAGCCATGTGATAACAATTTTACCTGGTCGGAAAAAGTAGTCCGTTAATTTACCTGATGAACTTTCACCTGTTGCTGACCCTTTTTGCTTTGCAGAGAAAATGTGTGCCTCTAAATAACGTGCACATTTATTTACAACTGACACATAAGTGCCAGCTTTACACTACATTCTACTTCCCACGGATCTCATCCTGGACGAAAACATGCGAATATTTTGTGCAAATCCTCTGTAAATTTGCGCTTTCAGTATGGCAATGTTTCCACAGCTGTCATTTGCTGCTACTTTCAAGCAATTGTGTGCTGACGAACAGCGCTTCGAGCGTTTGCGGCGAGATTGACAGGCAGGAATTTGGCCAATAGTTGCTGCAAGCCTCTTATAATCGACCAATTGGTGTGCAAGAAGGCGGGACTTACAAAGGAGAGTTAAAGCAATCCAAATATGCGCGCACACACAATGAAGTTTTAGAGCAGATGCACAACATAATGCAACTAAAGCCGAATCCCGGACATTTTTGCTAAATTTAGAAATCCCGTCAGGATGCTTTTTTAAGGTCAGTAAAGAGAACGTCCACTTTTAACAGTTGGCTTCCATGGCTGCAGCACGCTAGTTTGCCCGCTAACCTGTTTCAAATCTGGCAACCCGGGTGTCGGCAAATGGGCAGAGGGCGGGATCAAACAGGCCACTGCGTCCCAATTCGCATACTATCCGTCCTAAATAGTATTCGAAAATAGAATTAGTACGTCCCAAATCGTAGTATGTTGAAATGAGTGTTCCAAAGATACCCGGATGGTCTACTATTTCCGGTCAGAATCCGAAGTGCAGATCGATGCACACTCTAACGGCTAATATTGCCCACAACCCATTGCGTGCGGGAGGGAGGAGCTTTGAGATGATGCAAACATGGCGGCCGGATGCGGCAGCGGAGATGCACCCTCAGTTTTTAAGTGTAAGAACTTAAACGTTTAGCGCTAATTAAAGTTATATTTTATTGTCACATAATATTAATGGATTTGTGTTGTGCAAAAAAAGTACCGTGTTTATCTTGTAGGGTCCGATGAAGACACTGAGCGCCTCATTAACTGGCGCATTGCCAACGACGATGTTTGTTTAACTGTTGCAGTGTGCGTAACTAGGCAACCACGTTCTCTTCCATTGCATGACGTCTTCGTAGTATGTCCCAGAACGTGCATACTCTTTTGCTACACACTCAAAAGTATTTACTTTTTCTTCAAAAAAAGAGTACATACTTTTAGGTCGTAGTATAAGTAGGCGAATTGGGACGCAGTAAATTCCGGTGTTTTGTGACGAATCCCTGCCAGAATCTGAGTGCCTCTCGCGTCTCGCGCATGACGTCAGTTGACGAGACAGTGGTGCAGCGAGTTTAAAACTCTTCCGCCCAAATGTGTACATAAATTGTGCAGTATGTAGGAGGACTGCACTTTGGTGGAACAAGCATTCAAAGAATTTCACTCGTTTCACAGATATAACAAAGTAGAATTGAACTGCATTCACATATTAATGTAGGTTATGGTGTTATTCTAGATATTTTATATGTAATATTGACGATATTAACTTATCATTGGACCTAAATATGAAGATCATAAAAATGTATATTAATGAATCTGTATCATTATGGTTTACACATAAAATTTCAATAAACATACTAAAGTATATTGATGAAATGTGTGTATATACAACGAGACCGTAAATCAGAAAATAAGTAACATATTGTTAGATAGTAAGGCATACAACAGGATTGCCAGATTGGGCGGTTTCCCGCACAATTGGGCGGTTTTGCAATGTAATTTGCGGGCAAAAATGGGTTTGGGCGGGTGGATAAAAATTGGGCTGATTTCGGATTTTTGTAGCCGAAACACCGGCACTTCAGATCCTTCTTTCTGCGACCCTGTTCAGCAGGCAGCAGTCTCACTCACTCACGCGCACACACACACACACACACACACACACACACACACACACACACACACACTACAGTTCTGGCTGACGTGCAAGTGCCCCCTAAACTCACAACAGACACTCCCTCCCACTACCTTCAGCTCACGTCACTCACGCCGGCACCGCCCTCCCCTAGTTCGTGGGGTTTTCAAACTTGACTGCCAGTGCCAATATGCCAAAGTGGGCAAAATATAGAAAAAGTTACAGGAAAGAGTGGGAAAGACACTGATTTAGAAAACACAAGTTTATTAATAAAACAATTAAAATGCCTCGTATTTTTTCAGACACATTTATTATTATTAGTCTATAAATCACCTAAACCCTAAATCACCTCTCTGTATGGTTCCAGAGGCTCTTCTCATTCAGCACTGGGGGAAAAATATAATTTCCGGGTTTGGCCTTAGAAAACCAGTAAAATCGACATTTTTTTGTGAATATTTTAAAATGTTTAATAAAGGGACAAAAAGGTCATAAACAAGTCATAAACAAAAATCGGAAAATACGTCAATATTATTATTATTATTATTATTATTATTATTATTTATTTTGCGCAGCATTTAGTGTAGGCTATAACGTACAGTTCAAATTACAATTTTGGTGTTCACCTTTGCGTTTTAAAAATACAACAACCGTTCATTTCTCATTTTTCAATTACGGGTTAAAAAAGGAAAAACGAATGGACGCAAAAGTACACGGACCAATGGGTAATTTTAAAGATTAATGATTATGTGTTTAAACGAGAAATAAGCCAAAAAAAAAAAAAAAAAAAAGCCCAAACAATTTTGGGCAGTTTTTTGTGCATTCTCGCTGTTTTTGACTAGGTTTTGGGCTGGAAAACCTTGCTGGCATCTGGCAATCCTGCATACAGACAAATCTGACAATGGAAGTGAATATATGAGGGTAAGTTAAATAAGTGAGCCAGTATGTTTGTGGATAGCATACTCACATTTTCACCAAAGGGGAATGGTAGATCCCAAAATTGCTAAAGGATTTAAAGATTTTACTTTGTAATATAATTAAACATTTATTCCCACAGTGCAAGTATTTATTTGCTCACGTACTGCAACAAGCAAATTTCTGCTTATTTTTGTATAAAGATTAATCTGATGTGTAATAACATCCTTTGGCTATAGCATATCAATTGTAGTATCCGTTATCCATAACAACATGGGTTTACCTGTGGGCAGAATAATTTCGACAATCTCATCTGAACACCTGCTAAAATTATATTATTCTCCCTCAACTCAGCATTTTGAGGTCACATCACATTTATGTTGGTGACATATCTTCCTATGGAGGCTGTGTCATCAAAATCATTTGACTGTAGCTTTATTAAAAAAGGGTTTACCAGGGGGGATTATCATTTTGGCAATGTTATTATTACACCTGCCAAAACTCTAGTGCCCTCCCACTCTCAGGATTAAAAGATCACAGAGACATCACATTTACACTGGGGATATATCTTCCTATGGATGCTGTGTCCTAAAAAACATTTGACTGTAGCTTGAATAAAATGGGATTACCTGGGGGATTATCATTTCGGCAATGCTATCATAAAACCTGCCAAAATTGGAGTGCCCTTGCAATCTCAGGATTAAAAGTTCACAGTTACATCACATTATGCAAGGAAGATGGTGGCACGGTAGCAAGCAGCGGCCACTCCGGATCCAAAATGATGCTATTTTTGTCACTTAGCCCGACTTTTACGGCACATGGACATCAGAGAAACTGGTGTTCGTGTCTACCATCGCCAGACACTGCTAAAATATAATATTCATGCAACAACCAAGCTGCATGATGATCTGCAGGAGAAGCTACGCAAACTCGGCTTGCTGCTGAGACCAGGCCTCCAGTCCTCGGCGTCGCCTGATGCCGGTAGACGGGGGAGGGGACGTTGTAAGTGGTTTGCGAGGAAGCGAAAGTGCAGCAAGAGGGCGGGGGGTCCATGCTAGGCTAAAAACAAACTTTAGCCGGCCGGCTCCTCTGTCTATCCTGCTCTCAAATGTTTGCTCCCTGGACAATAAACTGGACTACATCCGACTCCAGCAGACTACGCAGCGTGAGCTTAAATACTGCTGTGTCTTTGTTTTCATGGAGACGTAGCTCAGCGACAGAGTTCCGGATGCCGCCATTCAGCTAGATGGGCTCACCTCGTTTCATGCCGACAGAAATGCAGCTCTGTGCGGTAAGATTTGTGGTGGTGGCTTGTGTGTTTACATCAACACGGAATGGTGCAATAACTTTATGCTAGTCTCTAGTTACTGCTCATCGCTAGAGGAGCTTGTGACTGTTAGATACAGACCTTTTTATTAACCACAGGAATTCCCCACTGTTATTATAAACGGAGTTTACATTCCCCCTAGCTCTAATGCTAAGGAAGCGCTCTGTGAAATGTATGGGGCTATTAGTGAACTGCAGAATGCTCACCGTGACGGACTGTTTATTGTTGCCGGAGATTTCAACCATACAAATCTCAAGACAGTGCTCCCTAAATTCCATCAGTATGTGGACTTTGCAACGAGAGGGGCGGACACGCTTGATCTTGTTTTCACATACCAGGCAGAGCCCCACCCCCACCTCGGCTATTCGGACCATATCTCTGTTATGCTAATTCCAGCATACAGACCGCTCGTCAGATGCACAAAACCACTCCAGAAGCAGATGAAAACCTGACCAGCCATCTCTGCTCTTCAGGACTGTTTTGATTGCACATGTTCAGGGAGGTTGCAACATATGGTGATTCTACCAATTTGGAGGAATACACAGCATCAGTAGTGCATTGATGATGTCACCTTCTCCATGTCCATCACCACACACTCCAACCAGAAGCCGTGGATGACTGTGGAGGTGCATGCGCTGCTGATGACTCCGCCTTCAGAGCAGGCGACAAGGCTGCCCTAAGAACAGCGAGGGCCAAACTGTCCCAGGCCATAAGAGAGGCAAAGCGTGCACACGCCGAGAGAATCCACAGTCACTTCCAGGACAGCGGCGACACGCGGTGCATGTGGCAGGGCATCCAGGCCATCATCAACTACAGGACAACATCAGTTGCCTGTGACAAAGATGCCTCCCTTCCAGATGCGCTCAATGACTTCTACGCTAGGTTTGAAGCACAAAACCACGTTGTGTCAAGGAAGACCACCCCTCCTCTCAAGACCAGGTGCTCTGTCTTAATATGACTGATGTGAGGAAACCTCTACGTAGAGTCAACCCACGGAAGGCTGCTGGACCAGACACATTCCTGGCAGGGTGCTCAGAGGATGTGCAGACGAGCTGGCAGATGTTCTTACCAACATCTTCAACATCTCTCTGAGCAGCAATGTAGTTCCAACTTGCTTCAAGGCCACCACCATCATCCCCATGCCAAAGAAGTCTTCAGTGTCCTGCCTCAACAACTACCGTCCTGTTACACTCACACCCATCATCATGAAGTGCTTCGAAAGGCTTATCTTGAGGCACATTAAGACCCAGCTGCACCCCTCACTAGACCCACTGCAGTTTGTGACTCCATCACCACCATCCTCCATCTGGCCCTCACCCACCTAGATAAAAAGGACTCATTCGTTCGAATGCTGTTCATAGACTTCAGCTCAGCATTCAACACAATCATTCCTTAGCATCTGATTGGAAAGCTGAACCTGCTGGGCCTGGACACCTCCTTCTGCAACTGGATCCTGGACTTCCTGACTGGGAGACCTCAGTCAGTCTGGATCGGGAACATCATCTTCACCACCACCACACTGAGCACTGGGGTCCCCCAGGGCTGTGTACTCAGTCCACTGCTGCTCACTCTGCTGACTGACAACTGTGCAGCAATGCACAGCTCAAACCACATCATTAAGTTCGCCGATGACATGACCGTGGTGGGTCTCATCAGCAAGAAATACGAGTCAGCATACAGAAAGGAGGTGCAGTGGCTAATGGACTGGTGTAGAGCCAACAAACTGTCTCTGAATGTGGACAAAACAAAATAGATGGTTGTTGACTTTAGGAGAGCACAGAGTGAACACTCTCCGCTGAATATCGACGGCTCCTCTGTGGAGATCGTCAAGAGCACCAAATTCCTTGGTGTTCACCTGGTGGAGAACCTCACCTGGTCTCTCAACATCAGTTCTATTGCCAAGAAAGCCCAGCAGCATCTCTACTTTCTTTGAAGGCTGAGGAAAGCACATCTCCCACTCCCATCCTCACTACATTCTATAGATGGACTATTGAGAGCATCTTGAGCAGATTCATCACTGCCTGGTTTGGGACTTGCTGGTTTTGGACTTTGTCGGGCCATTAGAGTGGACAGCATGTGGACATCACTTTGTATTAGTCCTAGTGGACTATGCAACGCGATATCTGGAAGCAGTGCCTCTGAGCAACATATCAGCACGTAGTGTTGCGGAGGCACTCTTCAAAATAATCTCCCGGGTGGGGATTCCGAAAGAAATTCTCACCGATCAGGGCACAACTTTTATGTCACGAACACTACACATGCTCTATCAACTATAAGGTATTAAATTGATTCGCACCAGCGTTTACCATCTGCAGACAGATGGCCTTGTGGAACAATTTAATAAAACCCTCAAAAATATGATTTGTAAGTTTGTGCGCGAGGATGCTAGAAATTGGGATAAATGGCTCGACCCCATGTTATTGGCAGTATGAGGTCCCGCAAGCCTCTACCGGCTTTTTCCCGTTCAAGCTGATGTATGGGCGGCGCCCGGGCAGGGTGCTTGACGTCATCCGCGAAGCTTGGGAGGAGGGACCTTCAGAGAGCAAGAATTAAATTCAGTACGTTCTTGATCTTAGAGCAAAACTCCACACCTTGGGGCAACTAACACAGGAGAATTTGCTCCAAGCTCAAGATCGGCAGAGCCGACTGTATAACAGGGGAACTTGACTATGGGAATTTGCACCGGGAGATAAGGTACTCGTATTTTTCCACACATCGAGCTCTAATTACTCGCCAAGTGGCAAGGATCCTTTGAGGTCACACGACGAGTGGGGGAACTCGATTATGAGGTAAAGCGAACCGATAGAGGGGGTGCACGTCAAATATATCACCTCAACCTCCTGAAATTATGGAGGGAGGTGGTCCCTGTGACGTTGGCTATGGTAGTTCCGGAGAGGGCGGAGCTCGGCCTGGAGGTAAACACAAAACTTATATAACCCTGGTCACTTGTGGAGACCACCTCTCACCGTATCAGCTCGCAGGAGTGGTCAAGTTGCAACAAGAGTTTGCAGACGTGTTCTCCCCTCTACCAGGTCGTGCAAACCTCATCCAGCACCACATCGAGACTGAGCCGTGAGTGGTGCTACGTAGCCGTCCCTATCGCTTACCCGAACACAAAAAGAAAATGGTTCAGGAAGAATTGGATGCGATGCTTGATATGGGTTAATAGAGGAATCCCACAGCGATTGGTCCAGTCTGTACGGTTCTGTGTGGATTATAGAAAAGTCAACACAGTGTCTAAATTTGATGCGTACCCGATGCCCCGTGTTGATGAGTTGCTCGATCGGTTAGGTACTGCTCGATTTTATTTGACATTGGATTTTATAAAGGGTTATTGGCAGATCTCCATGACACCAATTTCCCGTGAAAAAAGCAGCCTTCTCCATGCTGTTTGGATTGCACCAATTTGTGACACTTCTATGTTTCAGCGTCTCATGGAATGAATCCTCATACAGTTTATGCCGCTGCCAATTTAGATGATATTATCATTTATAGCAATGATTGGCAGCGGCAAATGCAGCCTGAGGGCTGAGGGCTGTCCTGAGATCGCTGCCATGGGTGGGGCTCACAGCAAACCCCAAGAAGTGCACTATTGGGTGGGTGGAGGTACAGTATCTGGGGTTCCACTTGGGTCATGGGCAGTTGCATCCCCAAATTGACAAGACTGCAGAGATTACGACCTGCCTGAGACCCAAGACCAAAAAGGGGGTGAGACAGATACTGGGGCTGGTTGGCTATTACAGAAAGTTTGTACCTAATTATTCGGATGTCACCAGCCCACTGACTGATCTCATTGAAAAGCGGGCTCCAGACCCGGTCCAGTGGACGGAGCAGTGCCAACAGGCGTTCACACAGGTTAAAGCAGCACTTTGTGGGGGGGCCACTTTTGCATACGCCTAATTTCTCTCTCCCTTTTCTATTAAAGATAGATGCTTCAGACAGGTGGTGGAGGGGGAGGAGCGCCCGGTGCTGTACATCAACCATAAGCTCTCCCTGAGGGAAACGAAATACAGCACTGTGAAGAATGAGTGTCTGGCCATCAAGTGGGTGGTCCTCACCCTCTGGAACTACCTGCTGGGGTGGGCCTTCACCCTCTGCTCGGATCACGCCCCAGTTCAACGGCTTCACCACATGAAGTATACCAACGCGCGGATCACCCGGTGGTGTCTGGCTCTCCAGCCCTTTAAATTCGAGTTGGTCCACAAACCGTGGCCGCAGATGGCTGCCGCCGACCTCCTCTCCAGAAGGGGGGGTAGACAGGCAGGATGGCCCACAGCCTCAGTCAGGCAGTGGGGGTATGTGGCAGCCGGGGCATGGTCAAGTGCTCGTCTAGAGAGAGAGAAAGCAGTAAGGGCACTTACACCTGAGCTAAATTATGTCTAACACCTGTCTCTAATTCCAATGAGCACGGGGAGAGCAGATAAATCCACCCACGCCACCAGCAGTGGGAAGCTCAACCTCCATAGGAAGATATGTCCCCAACGTAAATGTGATTTCTCTGTTATCTTTAAATCCTAAAATTGGGAGGGCATTACAATTTCGACAGGTATAATGATATCATTGCCAAAATTATAATTCTCTGATAAACCCATTTTATTAAAACTACAGTCAAATGCTTTTGAGGACACAACCTCCATAGGAAGATATGTCCCCAGTGTAAATGTGATGTCTCTGTGAACTTTTATTCCTGAGATTGGGAGGGCACTCCAATTTCGGCAGGTGTAATAATAACATTGCCAAAATGATAATCCCCCCTGGTAAACCCTTTTTTAATAAAGCTACAGTCAAATGATTTTGATGACACAG
Source organism: Moxostoma hubbsi (assembly GCA_032164185.1). NCBI lineage: Eukaryota > Metazoa > Chordata > Actinopteri > Cypriniformes > Catostomidae > Moxostoma > Moxostoma hubbsi. Next base: position 22,490,827 of record JAVLUX010000011.1, on the reverse strand, counting down.
CCTCCATAGGAAGATATGTCACCAGCATAAATGTGATATGACCTCAAAATGCTGAGTTGAGGGAGAATAATATAATTTTAGCAGGTGTTCAGATGAGATTGTTGAAATGATTCTGTCCACAGGTAAACTCATGTTGTTATGGATAACGGATATTACAATTGATATGCTATAGCCAAAGGATATTATTAAAGATAAGATTAATCTTTATACAAAAATAAGCAGAAATTTGCTTGTCGCAGTACGTGAGCAAATAAATACTTGCACTGTGGGAATAAACATTTAAGTGTATTACAAAGTAAAATAGTTTAATTCTTTAGCAATTTTGGGAAAATGTGAGTATGCTATCCACAAACATACTGGCTCATTTAACTTACCCTCATATTCACTTCCATTGTCAGATTTGTCATGCCTTACTATCTAACAATATGTTACTTATTCTCTTATTTATGATCTCGTTGTATATACACACATTTCATCAATGTACTTTAGTATGTTTATTGAAATTTTATGTGTAAACCATAATGATACAGATTAATTCATATAAATTTTTATGATGTTCATATTTAGGTCCAATGATAAGAGTACATTCAATAGTACATATAAAATGACTAGAATAACACCATAACCTACATGAATAGCATGTGATTGCAGTTCAATTTTACATTGTTTTATCTATGAAAGCAGTGAAATTCCTTGAAGGCTTCTGCCACCAATGTGCAGTCCTCTTACACATCATATACATATTACACTATTTTGCATAATGTACACATTTGACATAAACATATATCAATGCACATTACACAAACAGATTATTCACAACTGCAACGCTAGCAACATATGGTGTAATGCTTGCACTGTCGAAGCCTCTGCTCAGTTTCAGAATAACAAAGCGTATAGGCTACATTTCCCGTTGTTACTTAATAAAAATGAATTTACTTCATGTTTTTTTAATTCACACTTTCATGCATTTAAATAATAAATTACTACATTGCCTTTGGGTTAATTGTGTGAAAAAGATTGATTATAAACGCTTTGCAGACGGAAGAGTTTTAAACTCGCTGCAACACTGTCTCGTCAACTGACGTTATGCGCGTGCACGCGAGGGGCACTCAGATTCTGGCAGGGATTCCAATTTCGGCCCAACACGTGCCCAGAACGGACATTTCAAAGTAGAATTTACTGTCTGTAGCATTGTTGTAGGAGAAGCAAGTATTTCAATTTAGCACGTTTCCTAAATCTCTGATAACATATTGTGATAATTGTATGCTTTAGTACAGTAAATATATTACGTATTGCACCTTTAAGCAACTTACACTTGCAGAAACAGTCTCCATGTAACTGATGTTACAAACACATACTTAAAGGTTTTATTTGACTGATTAACATTAACACCTGGAGCAAACTTCTCTAATCAGATAAAACACATCGATACTTTCACTTTCCATTCTCCGTTCCCGTTTTTCTATTATAAAAATAAGGTTTTATTTAGGGAACACTAGAGGGCACCCGTGCGGTTTTGGTACTTCCGCCTGACGTTGCGTCTAAGTTGATTGACAGTTTTACCAACTAATTATAGTGAAGAAGAGTCGTAACCAAGTCGACATACGCAGCCAGTCACAGCCAATGAAGTGCAAGCAACGAGTCGAGAAGTGAGGTGCCTTTTTCTGCCGTAGATGGTATCTAACCAAGAAGAAAGTTGAAAACTGGCGATATATGATCGATAATTGTGATTAGAATGAATGGAACAGCATATTCAAACTTTGACAATCAAGAGCATGTTCTCAAACTAGGCGAAACCTTTGAGAAACAACCTAAAAGTGCTTTCCACACTGTACGATGTAAGTGCCATCTTTTACATTAATATGTGTATGTTAGATTTTTTTGATCTAAACACCGCAACAAAGATCATATTTTGAAAATAAAAGCCGTTTCTGACGTTGCTAGTGAAGCCATAAGTTGCTTTCAAACGACACGCACAGTCATTTGAGAAGACCGCTATGTGTTCTCTCACTCTGCTGGCTAACTCAGTTTTGGAGCGTTGAATGAACAAAAATATCCCAAATCTTTGTATATAATTTATAAACCTTCCTCCATGCTGAGCCCACAAGCAACTCCAGGACACGTTATTTAAAAATTATGTCATAAAATAAATTTAAATCATTTGGAATTTGTGCTCTTCCATTACAATAGGGATTATACGCCATCTGTTGGTTCGCTTTGACACTACACTACTTTTGTTGTGTTTTTATTTTTATTTTTTATGTTTCGCTTAATACAAGAATCAATACAAAAAGAGCTGTTCATTCAGATGGAAGAATAAACAAAAGTAAAACGAAGCACAGCAGTGACTCAACCTGATCATTATGAAACGCACCCATTAATGTCTACTTTTTGGCCTTAGATGATTTCAAACCAGCCTCCATAGACACTACATGTGAGGGCGAGCTTGAAGTGGGAAAAGGAGAGCAAGTTACGATTACACTGCCTAACTTGGAGGTTGGCTCAGTCACCTTATTCTACTCCTCCTCTTCTTTTTGGTAGCACTGGCAAATCAGCAGAATCTTAAATTGTTTCTCTCTTCCTCTCAATGTTTCCCAGGGATCCACAGCTCCTGTTACGGTTTTTAAAGGGTCCAAAAGGCCATATATGAAAGAATGTATTCTCATAGTTAACCATGACACAGGAGAGTATCGTCTGGAGAAACTCAGCAGTAACATAGCAGTCAAGAAGACCAGGTTGGTATTAACTAAAACAACAACTGTGATTTTACATTATTAACCCTTAAATGCATACATCATGTCTTTAGTTACCCAGGACCTCATTCCACCCCCTGTACCTCATCCATTTTTTGGAGTATTGCCAACACCTCTTTAGCATTGCTCAGTCTTTCTCTTATAAATAGTGTTACACAAAAAAAATTTACAAAATTGCAAAAACATTTGTATTTACAGCTTGGAAAATAATTAAGAGTCCACTGCAAAATGATCAGTTTATCTGGGTTTACTATGTATAGGTATATGTTTGAGTAAAATGAACATTTATGTTTTATTCTATAAAGTACTGACAACATTTCTCCCAAATTCCAAATAAAAATATTGTAATTTAGAGCATTAATTTGCAGAAAATGACAACTGGTCAAAATAATATATATTCAGTATCTCACAAAAGTGAGTACACCCTTCACATTTTTGTAAATATTTGATTATATCTTTCCATGTGACAGCACTGAAGAAATTACACTTTGCTACAATGTAAAATAGTGAGTGTACAGCTTGTATAACAGTGTAAATTTGCTGTCCCCTCAAAATAACTCAACACAAGCCATTAATGTCTAAACCACTGGCAACTAAAGTGAGTACACCCCTCACAGCCAATTTTCTTCCAGGATAACTTTGTACATGGCTTGATTCATGTGTCCTTAACAAAGACGAATTCCAGCCTTGCTGAAGCACCCCCAGATCATCACCAAAATCCTTCACCTGGTTGTCTAAAGGTTAGATGGAGACCTGGAGAGGCCTTCAAGCCACAGGGTCTAGCACCCACAGAGAGAGTGTGAGAGAGTGTGAGAGAGTGAGAGAGTGAGAGAGTGAGAGTGTGAGAGTGTGAGAGTGTGAGTTTGACAGCCAGTTGCGTCTCATGAAAATTCAGTGAGAAAGTGATGAATCTTTTCTAGATTTGTTTTATCACTTTGATATATGAAAAATAAAACATAAAAATATATTTTATTTTATTATTTTCTAATTGTCTTGAAAATAAAATTGAATACAATTGACATTTTTGCACTGTCTGGGCATTCTGTAGATCCATTTGTGATAGATTTACATGCCGGGTGTCTAAAGCCCCAAATATGTAAGAGTGTTTGGTGAAGTTCCCATGTATTTTAAGGGTTAATCACAATTAGTTGTTTTGAACAGTCAAGAGCTTGATTGTTGTTTGATCATGTTGAGTAAATAGATTGTCCTGTTCCCTTTTGCTTACAGGGCTGAGGGAAGCAGTAAGATTCAGTCACGCCTGGAGCAGCAAACTAGCCGGCTTAGTCAACAGATGAAGACTGGTAGTGGCAACAGGGCTCCATCCAGCACCAAGAACTCTCCTCCTAAGGAGAAAATGTCTCCATCGTCCCCCATGGATGATATTGAGCGAGGTAGGTCTAGCCAAAATCTGAGACTGAACAGCAAACAAGGTTTCTGATCATTTCAACCAGTGCATCCAGTTGATTTCAGCATGTGTGTTTTATAATGTGTTTGTGCAGAGCTCATGGCAGAGGCACGTGTCATGGATCAGATGAGCAGTGGAGACAGCTCCTCCGATTCCCACAGTTCTTCATCCAGCAGTGAGGGCAGCTCCAGCAGCAGCGACTCGGAGGATGAGGGTCGACCTCCGCTCAGTGGAGCCCTAGCCCCCCCTCATAGCACATCAGCACTTGCTACATCTCAAAGTCGTGTGGAGGAGAGCAGTGGGCATTTAATGAACACACTTAGTGAGTTCCAGAAATATTGGGGTGGTTTGGGCTAATATGACACTCTCTTGTGTATATAATAAACTAATGTTTTATTTCAGAGAATGATCTCCAACTGAGTGAGTCTGGGAGTGAAAGTGATGATGACTGACCACACTGATGATGTATTGGACAACCTTCTCGACTTAGATTAGGTACCGAAAAGGTCCAGGAGGTCTGGCTTTATCTGTTCATAAGTTAAATCTTCATGTGGTTCTTAAATCAAATTCCCTATCAACTTTTCAGTTATTAAACATTTTCTTTCTGCCAGTTTCATAATTGGTAATATTTGCATCAGCACAAGCTATGCTGTGTGATTGGATACAAAGCAGGAGGATTTACTGTATTAGTAAATTAAGATGAAGTATTTATTTAGTTGAGAATGCTACTAAGTTTTTCAGGGATATCCTATAGTTGCTTCCTCAGAGTTCTAGTAATATATGTTTAGAAAGAGCATCCTCTCAGTTAAGAGATGGCATATGATCATCATGAAATGTCTTGTTTTTTGAGGCTCTGCATGGTTAAGTCCAATGATTCCAATGAAGGAGTCTCAAGGAGGACCAGTGCATTACCGAAATGGATCTTAGTGCTAGAAAGGTGCCAAGCTGAACTCCCTAAGATATTTACACATTACCCAAACTGCAATACTTGAATTTTTTTGTGCTTCGTTTAGGTGGTCTATTTTAATCATCCTTCACATTCTCATAAACACAGTAGTAATAAATGGGGTTTCTCATGCATTTAATTATACCCATTTTTTTTTTTTAGATTGGATTCCTTAAGGTGTTATCTGCACTTAGTGGTAGAAGCCTATGTGTTGTTTATCTCTTACTGTATACCTCCGGCAGGCCAAAGAGCAACACACACACTTAAAGGATGTCAGCAAACTCTTCATGAGCACTAATTGCAAAATATTACATGCCATGTTTTATAGCAGGGTTAACAGATTTGGGAAATGTAGTCAAATGTAAGGTGTTTGAACATTAAAATTGTATGGAGCTCAATAAAGATGTTTTGTGAAATAATATATAATAATTATATCACCTACTTCGGCAGTCTACATTTGTATGGCCAAATATGTTAACTTGGTTTATACGCATTTTATAATTCACTTGAGCAAGTCCAGCATTTAATCATTAGATATTAGTAATCACTCACATTGTTGGAGGTCTAAGTCATTGAGGGCTTCTAATCTTTTTTTAACAATGTGCAAGGGCTAATGGCAAATGTAAAACTTGCACTCTTGTTTGATGATGACCTTTCCATATATTTATTTAGAGGCACAATACATTTATGCATTTGGCAGACGCTTTTATCCAAAGCGACTTACAGTGCACTTATTACAGGGGCAATCCCCCCAGAGCAACCTGGAGTTAAGTGCCTTGCTCAAGGACACAATGGTTGTGGCTGTGGGGATCAAACCAGCGACCTTCTGATTAACAGTTATGTGCTTTAGCCCACTACGCCACCACCACTCCATCAATACATTTTAAGTGCAATTTTAAGAAGACAATGCACCATAAAAAGTGTTCCACCTAATACTGTACCTAGATACCTAAAATACTTTAAGTTATCACTTTTTAAGTTGGCTCTGGCACAGGCTGGTTGCCATTACAGGTAGTGATGGGTGATCCCACTTATTTTCTTTTCGATCTGATACCAATCATTTCCATGATCGTCGATACGATACTTCTATTAAACAGATTTTTTTTGTGTGATTTCTTAGAATAAAATGGGTAATTAAAAAAAAAAAAATAATTATATATATATTATTATTATAAATATATATATATATATATATATATATATATATATATATATAATTAGTCATTATTATTATTAAATTTTTGTGAGCCTTAACAGAACATTGTTAGACTTCTGTTTCGTTTACCCTTGCAAAAATTAAACATCTACAAAACTCCAATTCCTCTTGATTGAACGAGCTTTGTGACGGCGCAAGTGCTTGTCTCCTTTTTGTCTTTCAGCTTGTTAAAACGAGAGGAAGAAGAAATAGTTACCATCATGCAAAAGTATGTGCTAATGTAGCCTAATCCATTTAATTTTAAAATCGATATTTCTGTGTGAGGATCGTTACGTTAACATCAGTATCGGAAGTATCGATAATTTAGGATCTATCCGCCCATCCCTGATTACAGGGACAGTACTTTGTTGTTGCAGAACTAGATAGACTGTGCTGCTTACTACTTGATTAAATATGGTTTCCAATTCATTACTGAGAAGTGGAATATATTTATGCAAGCAAGAAAACAGTGGGATAAAATACCTGACATCGGTATTCCTCAAAGCTGGCAATAGGTCACATAGTACATTGGTAGGAGGTGAGAAACAGAAAACGATGGACGACTTGGATGGCCCTAACCTTCTGACATCATTATACTGGCTTTTTGGAAAAGGTTATTTTAAAACGACACATCAAATGCAGGTAAGCAGTTTCGTATATTGTCATATGCACGATCTGTGTGGGTGCAGTGTTTGGTGCATTAAACTCCAAAGTCATCCGCTATATAGATAGCTTGTGTTGCTTAATTCAACTGGGGTCTCTGTTTCGTCGATGTTTTCCATTGTTCATTACGTAATGTCAAGCAATGAGACGACTACCCTACATTTAATTACCGGAATGTGTCCCACAATCCACGCATAAACCATGTCCAGTGAATGACAGAGAGCTTCTATCAGTTTGTGTTCTACTGCCAGTTTAACACAAAAACCACGGCGGTGTTATTACCGTTAAAACGACGTGGCTTTAACAGCATCTTCCTGAAATGTAATTTTTGTCCACTATAGAAGACACATTCTGTTGTTTGTCGATGTCTCTTGAGTTCGTCCATGCCATTGATCATCTGTGAAACCAAATGTTTGGGGTTGTGGTCAATAAAATATTTGTATATAATGGACTATTACTAAAACATGTTTAAACAGAACATGTGCCAAATAGCTTAATACAATTCTAAATGCCAGAATGTTTATATGCTGTGTCTCAGGAGGTTACAAGTCATGTTTTAATGTTTCTTCTATTTAAACTAATATTTGGGATTCAAACAGATTGAGCACAGCAAAATCTATGGCCCACTTTGGAAGTCGAAATATGGACCACTGGTTGTTGTCAATGTGGCCAATGCAGATCTTATAGAACAGGTGCTTCGGCAAGAGGGTCGCCACCCGATCCGCACTGACATGCCACACTGGAGAAGCTACCGGGAGCTCCGGAATCAAGCCTATGGACCCCTCACAGAGTAAGTAACCAACTTGAGACTCCAGTATTATGGCCCGATTGTCTCTAACTTAAAAAATGATGGAAAGCAATGCATAACAGGTTAAAAAAAAAAAAAAAAAAATCTGCGCCTGGTAACTGCAGCTATCTCAAAAAATACATTTACTCTGTCTTCACTTCCTCATCTGGCCTTTTAATTGGTGTCTTGCCAAAAAAAGAAGACATTTTTGAAAGTGGTCCAGTTATGATATTCCCATTTGATTTTTACATTCATCTATTCAACTTAGAATTAATCAAGGATGAGAGAACAAGAAAAAAAGAATTAAAAACAAATTCACAGGGCCAAGGGCATACAAAATTATGGGTGGCCCAATAGGGACATCAATTCCCTATGGTTTGCAGATCAGTGCTGTGTACAAGTTACAACAGTAATGAGATGTGGCAGTTGAAGTTGCTCTACTTAATGAAAACATTGACTGAGAAGTCAGCACACATAATATGCATGGAACAATAAATACTAATTAAATAAACTTGTTCACTGGGAGTAAATATGGAATTATTTTGAAGATATTAAAATGAACAATGAGTAAGTGTTTTGAGTTGATCCGTTGAAGGAGGGGAGTGACCGAAGCAGTCAAGAAATGTAAGTGCAAATGGGAAAACCAGTTTTAGTTTCAAGGTCTTTATAACAAAGTCCAAATCTAAGTCTAGGTGGTCTAGGCTGCTCTTTTTGTGTCCAGTGATCAACCACAGATTAAACGGATTAAGAACATTATTTGTTCTTCATACATTTTATTAGTGTCTCCTAATAATTCATGATTTGAACTGATTTCTATCTATGATTGCTAGTAAAATTTCACACGAAATAATTATTTTCTGGGTGTGACAGCCATTCAACATGTACAGTATCGGTATTCATAGCTCCCCAGATTTCCTAAATTAATGTATTTATTTTTTCATATGTCACAAGTCCGACATTCTGTTGCAGAATGGGAGTAGAGTGGCAGCGCATCAGAAGTGTACTGAACCCTCGAATGCTGAAGCCCAAACATGTGTCCACTTACACCTGTGCCATTAATGACGTAGTGAGTGACTTTATTGAGAAGGTGGCTTGGCTTAGGACAACAAAAGGCAATGGCGTTATGGTGTACGACCTGGCAGGAGAATTGTACAAGTTTGCCTTTGAGGGTATGACATATTGTAATTTAAAGGTCAAGATAATTGATGGGACTATGCTATATTATGTGGATATGCAGTATATTTTGTATTTTTAAAATGACTTGCTGTTTAACAGGAGTGAATAACGTGTATATCAGTTATGAGTCTACTATGCACCAGAATGCTGGCAAACCATTATCATATCTGTGTACAGTGCATCCGGAAAGTATTCACAGCGTTTCACTTTTTCCACATTTTGTTATGATATAGCCTTTTTCCAAAATTCTACAATCAATACCCCATAATGACAACATGAAAGAAGTTTGTTTGAAATCTTTGAAAATGTATTATAAATATTTTTTTATTTTTTTTTAAATCACATGTACATAATGTATTCACAGCCTTTGCCATGACACTAAAAAATTGAGCTCAGGTGCATCCTGTTTCCACTGATCATCCTTGAGAACTTGACTGGAGTCCACCTGTGGTAAATTCAGTTGATTGGACATGATTTGGAAAGGCACACACCTGCCTATATAAGGTCCCACAGTTTACAGTGCATGTCGGGGCACAAACCAAGCCATGAAGTCCAAGGAAGTGCCTGTAGACCTCCGTGATAGGATTATATCGAGGCATAGATCTGGGGAAGTGTACTGAAAAAATTCTGCAGCATTGAAGGTCCCAATGAGCACAGTGACCTCCATCAGCTGTAAATGGAAGAAGTTTGGAACCACCAGGACCCTTACTAGAGCTGGCCGCCCAGCCAAACTGAGAGAAGGGCCTTAGTCAGGGAGGTGACCAAGTTCTGACAGCTCCAGTGTTTCTTTGTGGAGAGAGGAGAACATTCCAGAAGAACAACCATCTCTGCAGCACTCCACCAATCAGGCCTGTATTGTAGAGTGGCCAGACGGAAGCCACTCCTCAGTAAAAGGTACATGACAGCCCACATGGAGTTTGCCAAAAGGCACCTGAAGGACTCTCAGACCATGAGAAACAAAATCTGAACCCTTTGGCCTGAATGGCAAGCGTCATGTCTGAAGGAAACCAGGCACCACTCATCACCTGACCAATACCATCCCTTCAGTGGAGCATGGTGGTGGCAGCATCATGCTGCGGCGAAATTTGTATTTTTTTTATTTTTTTCTTCTCTCTCAGTGGCAGGAACTGGGAGACTAGTCAGGATTGAGGGAAAGATGAATGCAGCAATGTACAGAGACATCCTTGATGAAAACCTGCTCCAGAGTGCTCTGGACCTCAGACTGGGGTGAAGGTTCATCTTCCAACAGGACAACGACCCTAAGCATTCAGCCAAAATAACAAAGGAGTGGCTACGAGACAACTCTGTGAATGTCCTTGAGTGGCCCAGCCAGAGCCCAGACTTGAACCCGATTGAGCATCTCTGGAGAGATTTGAAAATGGCTGTGCATCAACTTTCTCCATCCAACCTCATGGAGCTTGAGAGGTCCTGCAAAGAAGAATGGGAGAAACTGCCCAAAAATAGGTGTGCCTATAGCTTGTAGCATCATACACAAAAAGACTTGAACCAAAGGTGCTTCAACAAAGTATTGAGCAAAGGCTGTAATACGTGAGAGAGTGAGAGAGTGAGAGAGAGAGAGAGAGAGAGAGAGAGAGAGAGAGAGAGAGAGAGAGAGAGAGAGAGAGAGAGAGAGAGAGGGGTTTTTTTGTTTTATATATATATATATATATATATATATATATATATATATATATATATATATAAATATATAAATTTGCAAAGATTTCAAACAAACATCTTTCACATTGTCATTATGATGTAGTGTTTGTAGAATTTTGACTAAAATAATGATTTTAATCCATTTTGGAGTAAGGCTGTAACATAACAAAATGTGGAAAAGTGAAGCGCTGTGAATACTTTCTGGATGCACTGTACATCGAGGTATATGGTAATGCATAATGTAGATGAGTTCAAAGGAACCCCACACACACTTATGAAATGACGTACTTCCTAAATCAAGGACAAAGGATTTATACCAATTTAACAATTTAGATAACACAGGCAACTACTGGTAATCCTATAAATAACACTGACCTTGATAAATTGATAGCTACTGCAACTCACTTTAGCCTTTATTACTCAACCTTTTTAAAGAGATCAGTGTCAACACCTGTAAAACAATTATGCCCAAATACATCTTGATAAAATCAATAAAATGGATAGAACAGTAGGACTGTAACTGATGTTAAACAAAATTGTCATTTTTGGAGTGAACTTTTCTGTAAATGGTCATGGCGTCCATAACACAGACTTTGTTTTTGTCTCTCTTTTATTAGGAATTTGCTCAGTGTTGTTTGAGACTCGGTTGGGCTGTCTGAATGAAGTTCTACCTGAAGAAACACAGAAGTTTATCTTCTCAGTTGGAGAAATGTTCCGTCTCTCCCCCATCATAATCCTGTTCCCCAAATCTGTCTGGCCCTACATGCCTTTTTGGAATCATTTTGTGGCTGTTTGGGACCATTTGTTTGAAATTGGTGAGTACTTGTTTTCGAATCAAGAATAAGATGGTTCCTTTCGAATGGACAATATTGTCATGCTGCTTGGATTTGAAAAGTCAACAGTTTTCAGAGGCATGGCTCATAGCTGGAATTCAGCCCACAAGCGACTAACACATAGGTTTAAGTATTAAGGTTTAAGTAGTGCTCTCAATAAAGATTTTCCATGCATTCTCAAAACTGCATTCTGAATTATTGTATGTTTCTGATTTAAATTTAGCCAAATCAAATCCATTTTTATTATATTATATATAGACAGCATGCATATACTGTATCACCATAACAGTAATCATTAAAAATTTATTTTTTTTGAACAGCGGATAAACTGGTGCGCAAGAAGATGTCAGAGATTGAGGAAATGGTGAAAAAAGGGCACCCAGTGGAGGGAGAGTATCTCACACACCTCCTGGTCAGTGAACAGATGTCTGTCAATGAGGTTTTGGGAAGCGTTACTGAGCTATTACTGGCTGGAGTCGACACAGTAAGCATTTTCTATAATTTATTATTATGTTGAGGTAGTTTTTTTTGTTGTTGTATTTGTAGTAGTTTCATTTTAAGAATAATTTCACCATTTGCAACATTTGATTTGAATCAATTAGTCATGTTATGAATTTGCTTCATGGGCATGATTTTACAGTAAAAGGAAAGTTAGTACTCTTCCAACAGTTCTCAATATGCTCTCATTCTAGACATCAAACACTATTTCCTGGGCGCTGTATCAATTGGCACGGGAGCCAGAGATCCAACAGAAGCTGCATGAGGAGGTGGTCAGTGTTTGCCCTGGTGGCAAAGTGCCCTGCAGTGATGACATCACAAGGATGCCATTTCTGAAGGCCATTGTTAGAGAGACTCTCCGGTACAGCATACTGTATCTCCCTTCCATACTGTGTTATATACATGCAATAAGATGTCAGTCATGTCAGAGTGAAAATTGTTGTATAAGGAAACTTACACACAGAAGACCTGTCATTGCATTATTTTTTCTTTTTTTGGTCTATGTACACACATCAGAAGAATGTCTTTGGTTGTTGCATCGGGTCTTACTGTTTTTTTCTCTCCATGATGGGTGAAGTTTTAAAGGAGTAGTTCACCCAAAAAGGAAAATTCTCACATTATATACTTACCCTTATGCCATCCCAGATGTGTATGACTTTCTATCATCTGCTGGACTCAAATTGAGATTTTTAGAAGAATTTATTTTGGTCCATACAATGCAAGTGAATGGGTGCCAAAATTTTGATGCTCTAAATCACACAAGTCAGCATAAACAAAAGACTCCAGTGGTTAAATTAGAAGCAATATGATAGGGGTGAGAAACAGATCACTTTTATATTCTTCTTCCTGTGTTGTTGGTGATTCACAATCTTCATTTTCAAGCAAAAAATCACTTAAATATTTATCTGTTTCTCACCCACACCTATAATATCACTTCTGAAGATATGGATTAAAACACTGGAGTCATATGGATTAATTTTATGCTGCCTTTATGTGCTTTGTTGAGTGTCAAATTGAGTGTCATTTTGGCACTTGCATTGCATGGACCTACACTGCTGAAATATTCTTCTAAAAATCATAATTTGTGTTCTGCAGAAGAAAGAATGTCATACACATCTAGGATGCAATGAGGGCGAGTAAATGATTAAAGAATTTTCATTTTTGGGAGAACTATCCCTTTAAGATGCTTTGTCAAGTTAAAGTAGTTAAACTTTTAAAAATACACCTTGGTTCTGTTTTTTAACGCAAGAGTGCATCAAGTCATCATTTTTATTTGTATAGCGCCTTTCACAGCACACATTGTTTTTTCATCTGTAATTTCGGTGAGGTCTATCCTAAATCCAAGGTTCAGGCAATGGCATATGAAGTATCTCATGTCTTACAGTTGAAGTTGGCATCAGTACCTCCTCTGAGGTCCATAATAGACTGAAGTGATGTCTAGCTGGCACAGGCTGCATTTCGACGTCATAACTCAGAGACACGTAGAAGTAGAGTCCAATACCAAGCAGGAATTGAGCTGGATCCAGACAGTTCTGGTGACCTCGGGATAAGAGTCCCGACGTTGAGACATGGAAACAAATATTATAATATTAGCGTAGATGACATTCAATTGTTTGCAGAGTTATAGATCATGATTTCAGGTTCCGGCAGACCTGACAAAAGCAACCTAATTGTGTGGTGAAGAATAAATGGATGAGTGTTACTCAGTGAGTGTGTCTGCGTCCTGAACAGTGTTAGGGAGGCTATTCCATACTTTAGGACCCAAATAGGAAAAGGATCTACCTCCTTTTGTGGATTTGGATATTCTAGGAACTATTAACTATCAAGAGTTTTGCGATCGTAATGAACGTGATGGAATATAGCATGGTAGAAGGTCACTTAAGTACTGCGGCGCTAGACCATTCAAAGCTTTGTATGTAGTTTATAGAATTGTAAAATTAATACGAAATTTAACAGGTAGCCAATGTAACGATGATAAAATGGGGCTAATATGATCATATTTCTTGTTTCTAGTCAGCACTCTGGATGCTGCATTTTGAATCAATTGGAGTTTATTTATTGAACTTGTTGGACATCATCCCAGTAATGCATTACAATAATCTAGTCTTGAGGTCATGAACGCATGAATTTGTTTTTCGTCATCAGCAACAAAGAGCATGTGTTGTAACTTAGCAATATTTCTTAGGTGTAAGAATGCTGTTCTACAAACATTGGAAATGTGATTTTTCAAATTACATTGGTTTTAAATATAATACCTAAGTTCTTTGCTGTTGAAGATGATCTAACAGTACATCCATTGTGAGTCAAATTATATTTTAACAGCTTATTTGTATAGGTTTTTGGTCCAATAACTAGTACCCCTGTTTTGTTGGAATTGAGTAAAAGGACATTTCTGGCCATCCAATCTTGGAGACCTGGCTGGAGTCACTCATCACACCCTGTATTTGAACTTGCGACTCCAGGTGTGGTAGTCAGCATCAATACTCGTTGAATTACCGAGGCCCCCCGAGCTGCTCACTTGAGAGCATGAGTGTGATCATTGTATCCTGGTGCGGGGCTTTTTTCTTTGGGGGGGGGGGGGGGGGGGGTGGGCTTACAGTTATTTACTGTAGCAAGGGTAAAAGACCTAGATCTAGTTCAAAAGATATCCTGTCCTCTGAGTAACTCCAAAAACTTCACTGTAAATTATAGCAACACCTCCTCCTCGACCCTTCAGACGAGGGTCATATTTATAATAATAACCTGGTGGGGTAGATTCATTTAAACTAATATATTCGTCCGGTTTAAGCCAGGATTCACTGAAACAGAGCACATCCAAACTATGATCTGTATTAATTTAATTTATGATTAGTGCTTTAGCTGAAAGAGATTTTAAGTTTAGTAGCCCTATCTTTATATGTTTTTCTTCATTTTAATTTAATTTTTCTTCAAGTTTTTTTCTAAATGACATCCTGTGTGAACACCCCTTAAACCTGCTAAATGAATCCACATTGCATTTTCAGTTTATACCCAGTGGTTCCAGGAAATGCTCGTATTGTTGCTGAAAATGAAATAGTGGTTGGTGGCCATCTCTTCCCTAAAAACGTAAGCTGAAATACAAACTGGCATCTCATAAGCCTGATAACTTGCAACAACTTCAAACACCAAAAAGATTATTTATTCTTGCAAAATCAAACGCGAAATAGAGTAAATTGTTTAAATTATTCCAGCTGACATACATTTTGTAATAAGCATATATTCATTCTCGTTTCAAGTTTTAAAGTGACAAAGCTCTTTAGACTGATCAGATTGTGTATTCCATCTTTTCAAGACTCTGTTCCATCTCTGTCACTTTGCGGTGTCCTACGATGAGAAGGTGTTCCCCAATCCTTACGCCTTTCTCCCACAGCGATGGATTCGTGGGCAGAAGCAGTTAAACCAACACCCCTTTGGTTCTGTACCATTTGGCTTTGGCATTCGTGCTTGCCTGGGTCGCAGAGTGGCTGAACTGGAGATGTATCTCCTTTTGTCTCGAGTAAGAATGGACAAGCTTGTCCCGAACCTTTGTTTAGAACTAATTTTTAATTTCAAATGTTTTGGAACTATATATTTTACATGCAACTTTTATTGTACATTCAGAGAAAGGATATTACATCATATATATTATCTGATAATAGCCCTTTGCTATGACCAGCACTCAATGAAATGCAATGTTGTCTGTCATACATAAATAGATTATAATTCAATTTAAAATGTAAAAAAACTTGGTACAGCACTTGCTTTGGAAACTATTTTATGAATTTTTAATTCTAATCTTGTATTCACAGATGTTATAGTGAGTGTGTCACTGTTCAGCTAATAGTTATGTGTTAGCATTGGCTATTGGATATTTACAATATAATATAAAAGAAAAGAATTATATTAATTTTTGATCACGTTCCAACACATATCCACAGTAAATAGGCTGTGTAGTTTTCAGTTAGATTGATATGTTTATTTTTACCTTTTGCAGTTAATTAAACACTATGAAGTGCACCCAGACCCTTCTGGAAGGACTGTGAAACCAATCACACGAACTGTGCTGGTTCCAGCCACATCCATTGACCTTCAATTTATCGACAGGCAAAAACAGCAAGAGAAGCCAGTCAAAGCATAGGCTTCTGTGTAAATATCTCTGCACTTTTCAAAGCAATTTGCTTGTAGATGATGTTGTTTACGCATGAACCATAAATGTAACTGACTACAATGTTTAGCCTTGTGGACATAAAGCTATTACTAAACATTGTTTTACTGATGCCTTGTCCAGGGCAACCAACTATGTTTTGCTATGGAGAATTATGTTTAGAATAAACAAAGACTTATTTTATTGTAGAGCTGTAAATGAAATATCATTTTGTGGTATTACATTTGTAGGGAATTTTATAATTGGCCCTAAGTATCGAGTCAGGTCTACAGATGCTGTCTCAATCCGGATACTCACGAGGGGAGAAAGAAACGACACACACACCAGAGTATATCAGATCATTCTCCAAAGTTTATTGTCCAGCTCATCATTATATGGTCCAGCAAAAGAACATTCCACCCACCAATTAAATAGTTCTTTAACCTATATGGGGGTGACATATATTTTGAGTACAGAAATAGGAAATACATTCCTGTAGATATATCCTCTGAACAGGGAACAGCTGCAGCTACACCAACAAGAGAAGTTGTTGAGAGGCCTTTATTATTTTACAACATTGTATAAATAGTTTTGTTTTAATAGTATTGTGTATGGATTCATTTGCCAGGTCCCTAGCAAGATGTTTTTTGGTGAATTCCAATAATAAATATTTGCAATTAATATTTTTTGTATGACAGTGTAACATTTCTCATGTCAGAACAAATTGTCCTTCCTGGTAATACAAATATTTATATTCCTTTTTGACCACACGTTCCAACACATATCCACAGTTGACAGGAACTCCTGCCTCACTGCTTGAATTTCAATAAATATCTTAAGGAAAAGCAGCTCTACTGATGCCTACATGTGGTTGAGAATTGGAAATGCTATAAAAAAAAAAAAATGAAACTATCTAATGGCTTGCAGTTATAAATAATTCCAACATATTTTAAGCTGCATGTCTTTTCTGAATATAGAAAGATTACAGCAGTTTATTTATTTATTTTTTTGTCATATTCTACACCAGTTTTATCTACTAAACTGACATTTTAGACCTAAACAATGACAACAAAAATAAGCACCCTGTAGAAATGTTGTTTGCCATTTTACCACAGGGGAAGTTTTAGGTCCCATTGACCATGTTGCCATACATCTGCATGTCTAGAAATACATTTAAACAGATGTTAACATTTAAACACTACAAGTTTATTGTCTGAAAGATTACTGTATGTTTATGTCTCTGTTTACCTAACCCAAGCTTTCAGGCGAAAAACTAAATATTGCTGCTGAATTCATAACATAATTTCATGAGTTCATAAATATATTCTGATGAAATAGCATTTGAGCTTAAATATATTTCACCAATAAACGTTATTCACCAATAAAGAATATATATTGATATATGTGATTGTTATGTGTGCTTTAACAACTTTCCTTCTGTCTGTTTTCCCATTTGTTATTATTCAGCACTTATTAATAGATATATTATGAATACATTTTGTACATATTTTTCTTTATTCGTGACACATAATTTTCCAAGACTATCTTCCAGTTCCCCTTTCCCTCTAAGTTTTTCCTCTTTAAATGCCCATTTTGCACTTTGAGCTCTAGTCTTAGCATTGTGTGAGAAAAATGAGAAGAACAGGTGATTATAAATCCAGGCACTGGGGTATAATGCAGGATCAGGGTCAGAAATTAATGGGAGCTTGGGGCAAAAATGCTACCATTATAATTCCCTCTTTAACATCTGATGTTTTTCTAAAATGTTATTCTTAGCCAAAGACATATTATTAAAAATTATGAATTGATGCTGATTTAAATTGATAGGCAGCAACCTTACTGAATTATTATTATTATTATTATTTTTAATTATTATTAAACTGAATAAATTCATTTTGAAAAATGCCCTCATTAAGATAAAAAGGCTCATACAAACTATTGCCCCATAATAAAAAAAGATAATTTCTGACCCTGTGCAGAATTTAAATAAGATATATTCAATGACATAAAAATTGTCCCCACATTGCATTTAGGGATTATAACCCACCAGGGACATACACTAGCACTTCATACAGGGGAAAAAAACATTACTTGTACATTTTCTCAACCAACCTGCATATCCACTATACCCAGCAGGTTATACTGATGGATCACACAAGTTTTACAAAAGACGCTTTTACTTAATAGTTGGATCGTTTCTGAGTGCACACAATTTTGGCCTTTCAAACAGCTGTCCTCCAAATCCCAGCAGAATCTAAGAATACCACAGATAAATCTTCTACCTTCAATGGAATTTTTCCATATCAGTTTTAAAAGGGATCCACCAACAAATTAGAAACCTAAATAGAATTATAATATAATTATAAATGATAATTGAGCGTTTCACTGGAATACGATGAAAGCCAACAATGAGCCAGATAACTTACTCATGATTCTTGATATTTTATAAACTTAAATCATTCACAATATAGAAGAAAAAGAAATACAAATAGAAGAATAGAGTATCTGTTAGAATAGCTTTTAGATTATGTTGTTTGGAATGTGTCGATGGCATAATGTTAGACATGAGTTAACCATATCACATGTTTTGACCAGGTATAGTCTTCATTTATTGCCTCTTATTTTTTCATACAAAACTACCTACAATGTATATTTGTGGCATTATTTTACACTTTTTTGGTGTAGTCAGGTGTTATAGGACAGGCCTGAGATTAGCAGCACCGATCAAGTGTTAAAGTTAGTTATGTCCATAATTTGAAATATAAAAACTATTTCCAGAGTAGATTTTGTTAACGTAGCTTCCCAAAAAATTGCTCAATTTCATTGGCAGAAAATTTGAAAATTAGTGTTTTCCGTGCTTTAGGGATGGACAAGAACTGCTTTTAAAATGCAGGGGAGAATAGACTTCATCATCATTAATACTTGTCACTGTCTCAGTTCAGAGGTACATATTACAGCTGGAGATGAGTATAAATGCTAGTGAAGAGCAAAGTTTATGTCACATTTATTTCCAGTGGACCTTCATGAAAAATCCTGATCGAAAAAGGAATGCATGCAGAGGAAATGGCCTCAAGTCCTTTCTGTGTGTGTGCGCGCGTGTTTTTTAATCACATTACTATGCAGGTTTTCGCTTTGGTCTTGTCAAGACATGACACTGAGTTCAGCTCAGGCCTTCTAGGTACATGTGAGGTCCTCTTGGTGGCTCTGCTGGACTTGATGCGCTTGACATTCTTTTTGCTTTTACTGACGCAAGCCAGCGTGGCAATGTGGAAGATGTCCCTTACACTGTTCTCAGACTGCTGTGCTGAGCATTCAATGTAAGGGGCAGAGATCTGCTTGGCCATGTTTGAACCCTAAAAGAGATTAAGGAGACAAAAATATTAACTCTTGACAGCTAAATACTTTATTTCCAATAATCTGATTGAATTATTTTGTAGTACAGTCTTTAAGAACTGTGTTACAACTGTTCTTTTTCCAGTTTTGTTATTGCATTAAAGCTACTGTATTATCTCCTTTTTAAAAACCCACCTGGTCATATGATAAAGGAATATCATTGGACAGCTGCACAAACGTGGCCAGGTCTGTGCGTAGATCTGACTTGCATCCAACCAACAGAATTTTGGTATTGGGACAGAACTCCTCAATTTCCCCCTTCCACTAAAAGAAACATGGTGTTAGTACAACAAAATGCCATTACTTATAATCAATACAGAATAAATCATTATTATACAATTCTGTAAACAATACTAACACTTACTATAAATTCCATTAAAAGACAAAAATGGATTTGATTAAGTGGTAACCCTTACTTATATCAAGTAATTACATTTTTCCCTAAAACCGGATTCAGTTTATATTACACGGCTCTCTAAAATAATCCATTCTGATTGGTCAATCGCACCAATCAGTCCGGTCATCCAGGTATTGCCAGTAATCTTTCCTACTTGTATTACGTGCTCCTGTTCTCTCTGCAATCTCTACAAGTAAACTAATAAAACAATTAAACTCAAATCAATATGTCATGTCTATTACTTTATTTATTTGGCAAGTAGCCGTGTAATAAGCCGTATAATGAACAGTCACACGGTCAATAAAACAAACACCAACATGTTGTTCAGAGCTCTGATGTAAACTGGAGGATGAATTCTGTGTTTATGGAGACCCTGCTGTCTCGTTTGTCACACAATTACATAATAAAATAAAATAACCCCATTCAGTAGGTCATATAACAAAATAGGTGTCAGGGGTCACATAATCCCTTCAAGGTGATACAAGACCCCCCCTGCGATAATGACCGGTTAACTGTACATTATCTCTTACTTATTGCATAACTGAAAATGAGAAATTTGCCCCCAAAATTTATTTACAAATTGTTTGTACTGTGCAGTCTAAAAAGAGCATAAAATAGTGCACAGTTGGCACAGACCGCCTTTCTCTGTGGAAGCATCAGAGAGAGAGGGTTCCAAAAGAGAATGATGCTCCCAAAAAAAAGCATGTGTCACACTACTATCCCTCCAGAGGGCCATGCGCTCTCAATAACTCTTGTGCAGTTCCCTCCTTTGGTACCAGTTGTAGTGGCAGAGGTTACAAGATATCCTACCACACAAAGGCTCAATGATTCTAAGACGAATTATAAACTAGCTCTGTACTGGTTGCTGCTCTCCCTCTCATGTGTTAGTCAAAGGATCAAAGAACTGCCACACATTCCCTCTGTTAAGGGTAGACGTGACGGAGTCGTCGTGAGCAGATGTAAGCACTCAGGAGAGGTTGGATGAGGTTGAACAAATGGGATCTTTTTATTTATCCCAATTAAGGCCAGTGAAAGGCAAATAAAAATTTACAAGAAGGGGGAAAAAAAAAAAAAACACTAGTTAGTAAATAAAGTAAATTGACATGAGAGTCAACAAATAAAAATTTAAAATAATAAAAAAAAAAAAAACAATCAAACTTTTACAGCTGTTTAGAAATTGACCTTTACAGAAGTCACTATACATAGAGCAAAGACAGACTTATGTCCTCTCACCCCACCTCCCTAGAAAGAATGAAGATACTAGGCTTTATAGGCCTGAGGGCACCCCTGGAATTGGAACATACCAACACATGATTACAATACAGGGGTGGCTCAGATGACAAAGACATGAATGCTTAAAAACAGCCTAAATACTACCTCTATAAAACTAGAAAAATTACAGAATATTATTTCTATAGTTTCAGCTAACAATTGGCAAGCCACAAGTCATATTTAACAGCTAAAAACTAATAACTCAAACTCCGGGTCACTTCCTACTGACCCGGAAGTCATAGCGTCATATAAAACCCCACCCAAGCGGCAAATATTCCTTTACACAAACAAAACGGAGACTCCAGTAAGACTCAAAGATGGTATGTCAAAGCTATGTTTCTCTTAAACTAAATAAACAGATACATAATTAACAAAGACATGTGTTGCGTGATTATTGTAACTGGTTATGACTATAAAGTAAATGACATGGTTTAAAACAGCAAGATATATATAGATAAAAGTAGCTATAGCATATAAATCACCGTAGTATTTAGATGTTAAAAGTGTGCACACAAAAGCTACGGGATATGAGATTTTGTCGTGAATGGCTAGATTAACCGCTGATTTGAAACAATATGAAGATTAAGAGAAAACACTGACACGCTAGACAAACACATACAGGCCACATTTGCACTCAGTCTTTGTGTATTAGAATAGGTAGCGTATCACTGCCGTGACGGTAGCTATGCACCCCGTCACACCCTCCCTCATTCATTTGACCCTTTTCTCAGATGTCTGGACTTTTGTTCTCGCTACTCCAAAGACAAGACTTGTGAGAATACTAGTACATGCTACTTTCCAACCAAGCACAATTCAGGAGAGCTATAAAACATTCTAAACACTCAGCAGTGATGATCATATGTCTAAGGGCATAGGTGAAAAAGCTACTTACCTTCCTTAAAACATTGTCGAGTGTCTCTGGTCGACTGATGTCAAAACAGATGAGCACTGCATCTGCATCCGGGTAAGAGAGGGGGCGCACGTTGTCATAGTATGGCGACCCTACAATAAGCCAAAACATTAATACAATTATTATTTACATAGCAAATAATAAATCTGAACATTAAAAACTTGCGGGGGCCTGGGTAGATCAACGAGTAACTGACTACCACACCTGGAGTTGTGAGCTTGAATCCATGCATGCTGCTGGATTCGTGCTGAGTGACTCCAGCCAGGTCTCCTAAGTAACCAAATTGGAACATTTGCTAGGGAGGGTAGAGTCACATGGGGTAACCTCATGGTCGCTATAATGTGGTTCTCGCTCTCGGTGTGGCACGTGGTGAGTTGTGCGTGGATGCCGCGGAGAATAGCATGAAGCCTCCATACACGCTATGTCTCCACCACCACAAGGACTTAGAGCACATTGGGAATTCCAAATTGGGGTAAAAGGGGAAGAAAAAAAAACTTGACAATGCAATGGGAAAATTGGTCACTAGCAGGGCTGGACTGGTAATCTGGCATATCTGGCGTTTTCCCGGTGGGCTGACACCCTTAGGGGCCGATCAGGGGCGGAATGGCCATCGGAAGAACCGAGCAGGCCGGTGGGTCGACCGTGAAATGGGCCGAATGGGCTGCGATAATCTAAAATAAGCTGCTGTGTTATGCAAAACAGATCACAAAACGGCACCGCGATATGCAGAAAAGGACAGCGAACACCCCCCGTTCAACTTTTTGGCCAGTTGCTATGTAAAATCCCGAGGCGATTTTTCTTCCCAGTCCAGCCCTGGTCACTAGAAACTATTGCAGCATGTCCACACATAATGTAGACATACAACATTTATGCAGATGAAAAATTTATTGTAATAAGATTGCATATTGCTATTTAATGGAATCCATATTTAGAAATGCATGTCTCTTTCAAACTGTTACTTCTATTCACAATGTGACATTCAATACCAGATTTTCTGTATGGATGTAAACTGACAAAATACAATAAATTCATCTTTAAACTCATTTATACATTTGTTTATTTTCTACCAATTAGCAGATACAGTATTTCACCACCAACCAAAGTATTTTAACAAGAGAGCTCTATGAATCCCTCTGTCTGAGGGCCTCATTTACAAAAATGGCAGAGTATGCAGCCAATCCATTAACAACGGCTTGTGGAAATGTATACAAACACATTAACAAAGTGCAATGTGGTTTTGTGCCAGAAATGCCGCCCTCTGAATTTTAAGAGGGTAGATACCTACAACAACACATTTCTAAGTGATGACAAAACATTATATTTAATGAAGTTCTAACATGTTAACAAATGGAACGTTCACTGCACATTTCAGTTCCAGATTTTCACCTAAACTACGTGTGAGCTTTAAAACACAAATCTTTGCTCTTATGGCAAGCACTTTTTTAAAAAAAATGCATATATAAAAGCTGATGACAGATAACACAATATATTTCACAATATATCACTTTTGTCATATATTAAACCACTGGACAATTTTTTTTTAAATATTGTATAAAGTCCAAGATTTATTTCCTTTTTTAATTTTTAAGCAAAATATTGCAATAGTCTATAGTGTTACTTGGAAGAACAATCACCTTAGGACAATCATTCAAACTAGTCTGATACTTGTCTTGATTTTCTTTGGGATTCCCTGTGCAAGTCACTGTCCCTCTGAATAGGAAAACAGCACATGTGCCATGATTCAAGCACAGTAAATTAGGTTACAGTGCTATTCTGGGAGGTGAGTGTTGAATCTGATCTAGAAAGTTTGTAGGACTTGAAATGAGTTCAAAGCTCAGATCATTAGCCATTGCTGAAATATTTAAAGGTCTTATTTTAAAATGTCTGTCCAATCTGATTAAAGAGCAGCTGTCTCATGAAATTCATGATGATGGTTGAGAAGAAAATGGTAACTGGAAATTCAAATTGTATAAATATATATATATATATGAGAAAAGCACTACCTTAAGTTAACAATATTGATTCTTGATGAGTGTGATCCTGCTGTTAGTGAGTATACATCACAACTGCAGGAGATTCTGTAGGTCACTATAAGTTATTAGTCATAGTTTACCAAAAAAATAAAAAATAAAAAATGATCTCATGATTTACTCACCCTCATGCCTCCCAGAAGTGTATGTCTTTATTTCTTCTACTGAATGCAAACAAAGAGTTTTAGAATAATATCTCAGCTCTTTTGGTCTATTTAATGCGAGTGTATTGTGGCCAGAAATTTGAAGTTCCAAAAAGGACATAAAGGCAGCATAAAAACAACCCATATTACTTCAGTGGTTTAATCCATTTAATCCATGTATGTGAGTTGCCAAAAACAAAAGAAGAAGAATGTGAAAGTGGAGAGCTGTACTAAATCAAATAAATAAATATTGATCTGTTTCACACCTCTCACATCTGAAGACATGGAATTAACCACTGGAGTCATATGGATTAATTTTATGCTGCCTTTTGGACCTTCAAAGTTCTGATCACCATTCACTTGCATTGTATGGATCTACAGAGCTGATACACTAAATTCTTCTAAAAATCTTCATTTGTGTTCTGCAGATGAAAGAAAGTTATGCACATCTGGGATGGCATGAGGGCGAGTAAATTATTAGAGAAATTTCATTTGATGTGAAAGTGGCCCAACAATAATCACTTTGTATGATGCTCTGTGCAAAGACATTTTCAACCTCATTGTCACCAAATTCATTACACATTTCATTAGCCTACTGCTGTAATCATATAAATCTGACAAGATTCTCACTCTCCTCACTTTGGTCCTCTCCTAGATCCCAGTAAGTCAGAACTGGTGATTGACAAAGGACATAAATTTTAAATAACTTCATCACATACTTGCCAAAACTTTAACGCCTTAATGTGAGTTAGGACATTTTATAACCACCTAGAATTTACATTTATTGATGTAAAAAAATTAAATAAAATAACATACTTGTACATCATATAGACCATATTATGGAGTCTTAGATAAAAACCTAACTGTACACTATGTCCTCAGAGAGGTTCATCATCTCAAATAGCCCATCCTCCTCTTACCTGACGTATCCCAAAGGCTGAGCTCAACTCTCAGTGTGTCGATCTCAAAACTGGCTGTGTAGTTCTCAAACACGGTAGGAACATAGTTCTGCAAGTAAAAAAGAAACCATAAGGGGCTGTTCACATCAAACTTGTTTTTTGCGTCCAACTCTACAGAACATTCAAGCAGCTCGACTTTGTTTGATGGCTTGTTGCCCTCCACCTTCCTCTTAGGAAACTCTGGGGATTGTTTTTTCCAGCTGGACAATGCTCCACACCAAACAGCCAGGTCAATCAAGGTGTGGATGGAGGACCACCAGATCAAGACCCTGTCATGGCCAGCCCAATATCCAGACCTGAACCCCACTGAAAACACCTGGAATATTATCAAGAGGAAGATGGATGGCCACAAGCCATCAAACAAAGCTGAGCTGCTTGAATTTTTGCATCAGGAGTGGCATAATGTCACCTAACAGCAATGAGAAATACTGGTAGCAAGCATGACGAGACGCATGAAAGCTGTGATCGAAAATAAGGGTTATTCCAACAAACATTGATTTCTGAACTATACCAAAGTTAAAACATTAGTGTAATACTTAAAAATGAGTATGAACTTGTTTTCTTTGCATTATATGGGGTCTGAAAACATTGAATTGTGACTTCAATTTAAGTTTTACACCTACAACACAAATGCATTTAAATGCATTAATATTAAGAGAATCATTCGATTTTAAACGATTTTACAATTTACCATTGTAAACAGTAAAACTAACTTTTCGACAAACCTCTGGAAAGGAGTCCTTGGCAAAAACACTTAACAAAGACGTCTTCCCACACTGAGTATCCCCGACCACAACTATTTTACATTTCAAATCCATCATGGACTAACTGCACCGAAACTATTTCAACCTCATCTTCATTCAACTGTCGTTAAACATCAACCACATCCCTCGTGAGATTCTTCACTCTGTCCATGATGTTACAATATGAGAGACACATTGAAAAAGCTTCAAGATGTTCTGAGTGGTCCTGAAGAGTTGATAAAGATGAGTTATCAGCAAACCTGATGCTAGGTTGTCATGGTATGGTACACTCTAGAGAGCTCAAACTTGCAAAGACATGAGGCGCATCCTCTTTCCCCTGCGCTGAAAAATAAAACTCTTCAACCGTCTCGCTCTGGAGTCTGTAACGTTCACATACTTGTGTGATGAGCGAGGCGCGAGACCGCCCAACAGAGAGAGAGAGAGAGAGAGAGAGAGAGAGAGAGAGAGAGAGAGAGAGAGAGAGAGAGAGAGAGAGAGAGAGAGAGAGAGAGAGAGAGAGAGAGAGAGAGAGAGAGAGAGAGAGAGAGAGAGAGAGAGAGAGAGAGAGAGAGAGAGAGAGAGTGAGTGTGTGTGTGTGTGTGTGTGTGTGTGTGTGTGTGTGGCTCGGTGCAGTATTCAGGATACGTCTCCCGGTGTCAAGTGTCAACATATACGAAATATTTACGATATTCAAATGTTTTTCCTGCCTGTTTTATTAGTATTTATTTTTCATACCTTAATTATTTTAGACTTAGTTCCTATATATTGTTATTTACACAGGGAAAGTATACTATTGTATACTATACTATAAGTATATACGTATTGTATATCAATGGGGGTATAATTTATTACAGTTGACGGTGACACGAGCAAACAAGGTTTGTACATCAACCGTAACAAGATCAAATTGAAGTTCAAGGCTTTTAAATACTTTTTTAACACTTCTGTGTTCAACCCTACCCTGCTGAAGAGGATCTTTGTGTTCAGATTGAATTACAGACATATCCGATGACTGTGATGTAATACATTGAACAGCACGTAAACATTAAACAGGCTCGATTTATTTATTTGAGCTAAAACTGTTTTCATTTACATATAAGTGATATTTACATTCAGTTATTAGCTTTTATCACTCACAGAAGAAGTAGCCTATTGCAATTATTGTGAAAGAACTTATTATTAAGGTTTCCTTTTATTACTTATGAAGGTTTCTTTTTCCTAAAATTTCTAAATTCAAATATCTATAAATGTTAGGTAGGATACAACAGGGCTAAAGGCACACCTAAAAGGGGTCATGACACAAGGAATCAAATTTTCCTTGATCTTTTGACATAAAAGAGGTTTCACTGTACTATACAAACATAATGTAAGTTTCAGAACTCAAAACATCCTCTTTACGGCAAAAAGAGCCTTTGTTGAAACCAAGCCACCAAAACAACACGTTCTCTACTTCCACCACATTGTGAAGTCACACTGTGGTAGATATTTGCATCTGACAGCCTCCACAACAACACATCAACACCTACTTTACCATAACACTTCAGTAGCCCCACCCAGCAGCGGTAAGCAGTGAGATAGCAAGAGGAGAGAGCCAATCAGAACAGTGGGCGCTTAAGCCCAAAGTACACTTCGGTTTACAGTACTGTGCAAAAGTCTTAGGCATATAAGATGTTTCACAAAAACATTTATTTTAAGATAGTTATGTATATCTTCAGATTTAGTGTGTCAATAGGAAATATACATTTTAGACTCCCAAACATTACTTTTGTAATAGAATAGATTAGGATAGAAGAACAGGGAGACCTGCAACAGATGTCATGACCCCAACAGACCCACTACTGAACATTGAGTCAGTCTGGGATTAAATGAAGAGATTAGCAATTGAGACTAACTGAGCCTAACCAGATAAAACTTCTCCAAGAAGCTTGGAACATCCTATCTGCCAACAACAAAGAAAAACTGGAGAATTGGTGAATTGGTGCTGTTTTGAAGGCAAAGGTGGTCACATCAAATATTGATTTAGCATTTTTTATGTTTCTGGACTTTATTGAAAACTATTTATGGCATTATTTCTGAAGATATCTTCACTATGCAACATTTCTCACCAGTGCCTAAAACGTTTGCACAATACAGTACTTCAGTATACTTCGGTCTGAGCGTTTGTGTACAGGACGCGTGACGCAATTTTCATCATCAGTAGAGTGCTCTAGCACTGAACGCACACCGCCCAATTGTTCTTACCGCGTGTCTTTGAACTCACAGAATTTTAATAAGTGGATCCACAAGGTGGCTTTACTCACATTTGAGCCATTGTTGTCACGGAGAAATGCTAAAAGAAGACGCAATCTGCAGTAAATAACAGGAGATGAAAGTATAAACAACATTAGATATGCACGTCAAGAGCACGTGTGTGGAGGTCAGGAGATGCATTTGTATAACACGAGTCTGAAGGAATATAAAGACATCTTTATGGGTCTAAACTCCTGATGAGAAATAGGTTGGTGAAATAATAATAGCCAAACAGGGACATTTTGAACTTACAAGCTTTTAAGAAAATGTGAGAAGAATGTCTTGTGGTTGGTTTGTCCTCTTTTCTCTTCTCAGTTTCGCAATATTGCTGGCTCCACAAGCCTGAGTCTAAACACAAAAAAACGCATGAATCATGAATGTTCATTCTGTGTGTGTATGCATGATGTAAAATATCAAGTAAATTTCACCATTTATCATGATTAAGACAGTAAATCAGTAAAACAATTTTATATGAGCAGATTGCTTTGCTTTTTTATCTTTTTGTAAAATTACAAAATAATTAAATACCAAAAAAAAAAAAAAAAAAAATAGCAAATAGCAAATAGCCACATCAGATTAAAATATATTTTTTTATTATTCCTTTGAAAACATGTTTTATACATGCTTAAAATAACAGAACAGCGAACACTCTACTGTTTCTCTTTGTCAGCTGCAGTTGAAGAGCACAGCCCAGAGCAGGAATTTTGGAGGTTGGAGGACAGCCAGAAAAAGAAGCTGCTCCATGACTGAATACCACATCCTAACAGTCAACCAACAAGGACTGTTTTCTTCCTGGTTCATTTACAAATGACGGTAAATACTTGTGAAATAGCTTTTAAGTATATTGAGCACATATGGAAACATCTTAATATTTTTCCATGGAAACAAATAACAGATGTGAACACTGTAATTAGAGCAATAATACATTTTATTTTATTCAATGCAGCTCTCTAGAGGAGATTTTTGTATTTTACATGGCCATTGAACTCTATGGAAACATGGATGCTATTCACATTTGGTGTTGTTAATCACTCATAATTATTTGTATTCATGTCTCTGTCACCATCGCTGTCTACATATATATGTCATTTCTTTTGCTGTCTCTAGAAACCTTTGGCCACAGCTGGTGTAACATTGTGCTGATGGAGCAGAAAAAACACGTACTCTACACTCAACTGAAAAATTTTAGGTACCGGTCACTTTGTGTGGAAACATGTGGATTTGATAAAACTATTTTCAAAAAGGTTATTCGCAACCCCCACTGGCCCACCACCAGAATATACAATAACAAACTTTCAGAGTCTGTGGAATGTGAAAGTTAAACATATAGAATGGGCCTCTTTTGTTACAAGGCAACTCACCTGATAAAAGAACTCTCATTTTAGATTGAGCCAATGATGGGAGGAAAGGGTTGGAGACGCAAGCAATGTTCCCAATGTAGAGAAATGTGGAAAAAAATAAATAACTACACTACTTTTTGCAAGACTAGTCTTACTAGAGAGAGATGTATATTTATATTGCAGCCATTTCATGAGACTGTGGAAGTAATGAAAGTTTGAGGAAATGCTCCCAAAGCATAATAAGCCGTGGCTAAG
Source organism: Moxostoma hubbsi (assembly GCA_032164185.1). Classification (NCBI taxonomy): domain Eukaryota; kingdom Metazoa; phylum Chordata; class Actinopteri; order Cypriniformes; family Catostomidae; genus Moxostoma; species Moxostoma hubbsi. The sequence goes on along the minus strand of JAVLUX010000011.1, from coordinate 22,461,040 downwards.
TGTAACTAGGACCACAGATGTATTTATTTTCTTTCTCCAGGCGGAAAGAATGAAATCGTAATCTGAGATTTGTGGCTTTTAGTCCTTGTCTGTTAGCTTTGAAGTTATCTATATGCTAATGTACACCTAAAGGTTTACAAAATTATCTTTTAGCTAAATTTACGGTCTGTCTTTTCCATATATGGATAAAATATATTGATGACTCATTCTGCAGTCACGGGTGTGTCCAAATATTTGTCCAATAAAATGCTCTAGAATGAGAGCGTTCCTCCCTCTCATACCACAGACTTCTGACAAGTAAAGCAAATGGCATATTGTTGACATGAATTAATGTGCCCTTTGAGAAGATAAAAAAATATATCGTAATTATTTAGTATACAAGTTTCATGCACGTAAATAACCAAGAAAAGTTGAATTTACCAGTGGGAAACTCAGAATACTAGATGAAACCCGAGTTGCCGAGTTGTGAAGGTGATGAAGAAGCAAAGCACTGATTTTGTTAAGTTCAAATTCAGTGCTTTACTTCAGTAGTACTAATTTCTTATTCTGCTACATTAATTTATACTTTGTTATGTGTTAATAAATAATATAGGTAATGTTAAAGTGATGCAGGTAAATTCAGCGATGCTTATCCTCTGGTAAAACAGTCAAATTAGCTTTTACTGTTGTTTATTTTGTGTAAGTTTGCCTTCTTCCGTATTTTGTCTCCCTCTTGAATGTGTGACATGTCGTAATAGCGAATTCCCAGCTCACAGCAATAAGCCTAGTGGTTATTTAGAAACAAGTCAAGCTCTTCAACATTTAGAGGCTCTAAAAACTTTTTTTCATTTAAGCGTCAATTCATTTTTTTATTATTGTTATATTTTTTTCATTATCATTCATTATATGAGTCTCCCTCCATTGAATTCCAGTGAAGTCCAGTAGGGTACAGTAATGAATAATGTCATGCAGTCAGATATTACCGATGTTTAGAAAGTTTGTAACACAACTGTTGTTTCTTTATTCTGTTAATACGCTCATGGAACTCATTTGAATTAACCTTTGATAACCTTTGGAAATTTAGAGAATACTTTCATTTAGTAAACTCCTTAGATTGATAATATTCAGACTTAGACTTGGAGGTCATTGGTTTATAGTGGTGTCTCATGGACATGTTGTCATTCCCCAGGAATGTGTAACTGGAGTATTGGAATGCCAGGCCAATATTCAGTTGTGGGATTGCTAAACACATAGTCTACAGCAGTTAAGACAATTGCTATTTTTGTGGAAATCAGTGTACAATGCGAGCAGTAGAGAAGACACATGATGTGTCATGATGTATAAATACATTATTGAGAATCATTTTGTTTTCTGAGGCTTAGCCACATAGCCATTCAAGTCAAAACATTTTGAATTGCGACAAGCCACCACATGCTGTCAGACTCAGAGATACTGCCTGGCTTCTGTGCTCCATACATGCATTGCTTCTTGGAGCCAGAGGCACTAACCATTTACTGGAGCATGAAATATGTGCTTGTGGTGAATTTGTGATTTTTGTTGATAAGACCATATTTTTGATGTATTGCGATGATGCGCTATCTTACCAGGGATCGAAAGCTTTCATCGTTTGAGGTAAGGTTCCTGAGGACTGTGATGTATAAGGATAAGCACAAGCTGATACCATAACTAAATGAATGTACTACCAGTGCTGGTTTATACCCCCTGGCATTTGCTAGCAGTCCGAGTGCCATGTTGCTACTACAGCTAAAACAGCTAATGGTGACAGTGGAATATGGGGAAAACTGGTGGAACTGACCTCATTTTACACATTTTCAACACTTTGAAATCTGCAGTTCTTTCAAATGAGCTTGGAAGACACATACCTGAAAATACATCTTTAAAATAGCAGTTCAATTTAGGACCTTCTTTGAAATTCATAAAATAGTGTATATAGAGTACATCTATATATAAGTACGCCGATCAGCCACAACATTAAAACCACCTGCCTAATATTGTTTAGGTCTCCCTCATACCACCAAAACAGCGCCAACCCGCATCTCAGAATAGCATTTTGAGATAATATTCTTCTCACCACAATTGCACAGAGCATTATCTGAGTTACCATAGACTTTGTCTGTTTGAACCAGTCTGTTGACTTCTTTCATCAAGAATGCATTTCTGTCCACAGAACTGCCACTCACTGGATGTTTTTTTGTTTTTGGCACCATTCTAAAGTAAATTCTAGAAACTGTAGTGTGTAAAAATCCCAGGAGATCAGCAGTTACAGAAATACTCAAACCAGCCCTCTGGCACCAACAATCATGACATGGTCATATAGGGCACATATTTTCCCCATTCTGATGGTTGATGTGAACATTAACTGGAGCTCCTGACCCCTATCTGAATGATTTTATTCACTGCACTGCTGCCACATGATTGGCTGATAAGGTAATCGCATGGAAGACTGGTTGGCACTGTTTTGGTAGCACGAGGGGGACCTACACAATATTAGGCAGGTGGTTTTAATGTTGTGGCTGATCTTTGTATGTATATATATATATATATATATATATATATATAGTAACTTTACAACAACTTTACAACAAGGTTCCATTCATTAACATTAGTTAATACAGTAGGTATCATGAACAAGCAATGAACTATATAGAGTATATACTCTACCAGTCAAAAGTTTTGAAACACTTGACTGAATTGTTTCTCATGATCTTAAAAGTCTTTTGATCTGAAGGCATGTGCTTAAATGTTTGAAATAAGTTTTGTAGACAAAAATATAATTGTGCCACCATATTAATTTATTTAATTACAAAACTACAATTTTAATGAAAAAAAAAGGTTTTCATGTTAATCAGAAGGTCGCTGGTTCAATCCCCACAGCCACCACCATTGTGTCCTTAACTTCAGGTTGCTCCGGGGGTGATTGTCCCTGCAATAAGTGCACTGTAAGTCGCTTTGGATAAAAGCATCTGCCAAATGCATAAATGTAAATGTAAATGACTTGGACCAAATAATAAAGAAAAGCAGCCAATAAGTGCCCAATACAGATGGGAACTCATTCAATACTGTTTAAAAAGAATCCCAGGGTGATACCTCAAGAAGAAGAAAATGTCAAGAGTACATGTCTGCAAATTCTAGGCAAAGGGTGACTATTTTGAAGATGCTAAAATATAACACAGTATTGGATTTTGTTTTGTTTGGATTTTGGAATCTGTTGCTTACTCCATTGTAATTTTAAATCTCTAAATTGCAGTTTTTGCATGGTCTGGATATCACCCAAAATTGATAGGAAACTTTCACGCATCTGTTTTCCCTTGCAACAATACATTTACAAATGTAATACAACAAAATGTACTGAATAATTGCAACATAGTTTTATGTTTATGTTTAACTAAAATTATAGTTTAAGTTTTAGAGATATGATGCCAGAAAACTTTCAAAAGTCAACAGTATTGTTTTGAAATAAAAACTTGGACAGAGTACATACACTCTGCTAGTTTGTATTCCAATATATGCAATGCAAATAATAGAAAATGTACATAAGAAAACAACTAGATCATTGATGCTTATTTTGCTTAATGGTCTAGTTAAACTTATAAATAAACAATTCTAATTGTAGGTGAGAGCAGTAATGTTTATTATAATTATAATTATAATTTTTTTTTTTTTTTTTTTTACAAACTTTAAACAATATGCCCCCATTTGATGTGAAAACAAGATCTATGAAGAAGTTGCATGAATATTTGTCTGCAATGTTTGTGTGGTTGTCCTGACACAAGCATTTCTGCAGCACACATCTTTACACTGAAGGCATCTCAGGACATCTTAGGACATCTTTCATGTTTTTATCATAAGAAATATGGCAGCCAAATGGCTGCTAGAGTGCCACTAAAAGAACATTGTGGAGAAACCTGATTCTATTGTAATTCCATTCCATTACACCTCATTAGAGTAAGTGCACTGCTGCAGTTTTCAACTGGTGATTTTTGTTCAGGAGAAACCCTTTGGCTTGGGTGCTGCTTTTAAAAGTTAGAGTTAAAAGAGTTGCCATAATCTCATTGATAGGATTGACAAACAGTGCCTGGTAATGGAATACAGAGCTTCAGGTTGACCTGAAAGTTCTTAGAGTTTCTGAGGAGCAGATGATGCAGTGGAAACCTTAATAGGCCCTGCTCTTCTACAGAAATTAACTCTGTTGCTTTAAGAGTTTTATTTAACATTTCACTGGGGTATGACGAAATGTCAGGTTTAAAAGGATAAAAGAAAAAAGCATGCACGCACGCACGCACTCACACACACACACACACACACACACACACACACACACACACACACACACACACACACACACACACACACACACACAATGTTGGTGCACCTATCATTATGAGGACTCTCCACAGACATAATGATTTTATAAACTATAGATTATATCCCCTACCCCTAAACCTAACCCTCACAAAAAATAAATTGTACATGTTTTTTAGCATGTTTTTTAATGGATATAAGTTCAAATCAAATCAAATCACTTTATTGTCACACTACTGTGTACACGAGTGCAACAGTAGGTGAAATTCTTGTGTGCTGTTCCGAGTAACATAGCAGTCATGACAGTGACGAGACATAAACCACTTTACAATAAACAACATATTTACACAAAACAATTTACATAACAAATGTACACATACTTACACAACAATTTACATAACAAATGTACACATACTTACACAACAATTTACATAACAAATGTACACAATACACACAATGTAGAATACACATACACTAGATATGGGTATAAATATATATAAACACTAATTGAATTGGGAGAATATATTGACAGAGTGATGATTAATAAAGTGCAGTGCTGATTGTTGATCGTGAGAGATCATGTGTTCAAAAGTCTTATTGCTTGTGGGAAGAAGCTGTCATGTAGTCGGGTGGTGCGGGTCCTGATGCTGCGATACCGCCTTAATAACTTAATAATTAAGTTATTGGTATTATGCTATACATGTCCTTGTAAACTACATTTATAGCATAATACCCTTGTAATTACCAAGTTGTAAGCTAAAAAAAAGTCCTTGTAAACCTTGGAAACATTTTGGGAAGGCAATTTGGTTCTATTTCATAATTTGGCCATAATTTGGAGCATATACAGGTTGAACAGGAGTGGTGCAAGAATTGAGCCTTATGAGTCTCCACACATCATGTATGTCCTCTCAGATTCATAGTAGCCAATGTTCACATAGTAACCCCTACCTTCTAGATATGACCTAAACCAGCTGAGGATAGTCCCTGAGAGCCCTACCCAGTTTTCCAGTCTGTCTAGGAGAATGTTAAAGGCAGCACTGAGATCAGCACTGATATTTTGCCTGAATCAGTATTTAGCCGAATATTATTAACTATATGTATATACTCTGTGCTATGATGCAGTCGGAATCCAGACTGGAAATTGTCCCAGTAGCCATTCAAGATTTGTTCAGCTGATTGAAAACAACCTTTTCAATGATCTTGCCAATGAAAGGAAGATTTGAGATGGGTCTGTAGATGTTTAATATAGAATTATCCAGATTGTACTTTTTTTAGAAGGGGCATAACAGCTGCAGTTTTTGTGGGCTTCGGAAATGTGCCTGAACGGAGTGAGGCATTGACTATTTGTAACAGATCTTTTTCCAGACAGTTGAACACATTTTTGAAAAATTATGTTGGTAGTGTGTCAAGACAGCAAGTTGATGTTTTAAGATGCTGTTCTATTTCTTCCAGGATTTTGCCATCAATTGCCTCAAAGTCAGACATGGTGACTAATTTCTGAAGATTTTGAGGTGGGTGTTGTCTGACCACAGTGCAACATGAATCAATATCATTGATCTTCTTCATGAAAAATGATGTGAACCCAATGCATTTGCTGTCAGAGAGCATTTCACATGTAACCTGCATTGGGGGTTAGTTAGTCTCTCTACAGTAGCAAAAAGAGTGTGGTTGTTATTTATGTAGCTGGTTATACTGTTTGAGAAGAAGGTCTGCCTATCTGTGCTTAGTTCCTTAGTTCCATGAAGGCTGTCTTTGTAGACGTTATAATGCACTTCAACTTTTGTTTTCCGCCACATTCATTCTGCTTTCCTGCACTTGCTTTTCCTCTTTTGTACTGCTGTTGTGTTTATCCAAGGTGCTTTTCACCTGCCAATGATTGTCCAGACCTTTACTGGAGCAATGTCATCAATTGCACTTTTAACTTCTGAGTTATCGAGGAGAACATCAACACAGTCTGCAGATATACTTTGTGTGATATATATAGTCTTCATAAATTTCACACTAGTATTCTCATTTACTGTATATACCACTTTTTGACAGAGACAGATCTAACTTCAGTGGCAGGAGAAATACATTTTTCAAAGAAAATACAGAAATGGTCAGATAGCGTGACATCTTTAATAACAGTGGATGAAATGTTCAGAATCTTACAAATGAGCAGATCCAGAGTGTGTCTACAATTGTGTGTGGGTCCAATTACATGCTGTGTCAAGTCAAAAGTGTTTAAAACAGTTATGAGTTCATTGGTAGTGTTGTTTTCAAGATTATATATATGGATATTAAAATCCACTGCAATAATAAAACAGTCAAATTCAGTTGAAAATGCTGATAAAAGTTCTGTAAAATTGTCAATAAATGTGGAAGAGTATTTTGGAGGCCCATAAATAATTATAAATAGAATGCGTGGAGAACCATTCGGTACAATACTTAAATACTCAAAGTACCAGTAATCACCAAATGACAGTTGCTTGCATTGAAAGATATATTTAAAGAGAGTAGCTATTCCTCCACCTCTTCTAATAGCTCTGCAGATACTCATAAATGTATAGTTTGGAAGTTTGAAGATAGAAAACAGAACAAGATACTTTTTTTTTTTTTCATTGTTTCCAAGTCATACACAGATATATGGGATGCATGAGGGCGAGTAAATGATGAAAAAATGTTCATTTTTGGGTAAACTATCACTTTAAAGAGATGGTAAGTCTATCCCTCACAACCTAGTTATCATTCCCATTCAAAATCAAAGATGGCGCTACTGTAAATAAGGTATATAACACTTCAGATATTGGCATTATGCAACACTTTGATCTACTGACATCTAGTGGAGCTGTAATGAATTTCAGTGACATTCTTCTGTTTGTCCCGTACACGCTGCCGTTGTTACGTGATCAAAAGGTTAAACGAGACAAGCTGATAAAAAGCGAATAGCGAACATAAGTTTTAAAAACATTCAGGTAAGAACAAATACATTTTCACAGGTCTGTGTATAGTTAATGCTTACCCTCAAAGAGCGTGCCAAATGTTTCAATGTTATTAGAGTGTTTTTTAAATGTAACCTCAACTTAGTTTAGCCACTATGATATTAAGACGACAGGTGTAAATATAAACATGTCTTTGACTGTTCGTTTTTTTATTGTCAATAACTTTTAAATCGTTTTGAAGTCAGCATATTTTAGTTTTGATTATTAGTTTTATTTAATCTGTTGGAAAACGTTCTACCTCACCTTGCATGTTGCTAAAACGTTTCTAACAGCAAAATGCTTATTATTGTTCAGTCATCAGTAATAAAACATATTACGACTGATGATTTGACAAATGGTGCAGTTTCTTTGAAACTGTACTGGGCTTTTCAGTTGTTCTGTAAATATGGATGGAGCCTTGAACATAAACTATTTTCCTCTGTGTTTAGTCGTATTGGGTTTTTGTATCGGTAATAATAAAAACAACCATAACATTGTTTTGTGATAAGGCTCTGGTATGTGATAATTTCTTTTCCACCCACAGGTGGACTGTCAACAAGAGAAGCCCAACAGGATGACCAGTGTAAGTCTGCTTTAAAATGGAGCGCGCGCGCGCACACACACACACACACACACACACACACACACACACACACACACACACACACACACACACACTCACACACACGTTAGGCTTCCATGTTTTATGGGGACTTTCCGTAGACGTAATTGTTTTTATACTGTACACACTTTATATTCTATCTCCTAACCCTACCCCTAAACCTAACCCTCACAGAAAACTTTCTGCATTTTTACAATTTCAAAAAACATAATTTAGTATGATTTACAGGCTGTTTTCCTCATGGGGACTGACAAATTGTCCCAGCAATGGCAAAAATATGTGTTTTACTATCCTTATGGGGACATTTGGTCCCCACAAAGTGATAAATACACACTCGCACACACACACACATACACACACACACACACGTTGGTGCGGAACATAGATTCATGTGTACGTGGTCTGCAACAATCTTTAGGTAGTTGGTACATGTCAAAGTAACATCCACTTGAGTGCCAGGACTCAAGGCTTCCCAGCAAAACATTGCCAAGAGCATCACACTGCCTCCGTTAGCCTGCCTTCTTCCTGTAGTGCATAATGCTGCCATCTCTTCCCCTGGTAAACAACGAACATGCACTCGGCCGTACACATGATCTAAAATAAAACTTGATTCATCTAACCAGGCCACCTTCTTCCATTGCTCCATGGTCTATTTCTGATGCTCACATGCCCATTTTAGGTGCTTTCGGTGGTGGACAGGTGTCAGCATGGGCACTCTGACGGTCTTTGGCTACGCAGACCCATACGCAGCGAGCTGCGATGCGCTGTGTGTTCTGACACCTTTCTATCATGGCCAGCATTAAGTTTTTCAGCAATTTGTGCTACAGAAGCTCTTCTGTGCTCTTCATTGGACCAGACGGGCTAACCTTCGCTCCCCACCCGCATCAATGAGCCTTGGGCACCCATGACCCTGTTGCCGGTTTACTTGTTGTCCTTCCTTGGACCACTTTTGGTAGATACTAACCACTGCATACCAAGAACACCCCACAAGACCTGCCGTTTTGGAGATGCTCTGACCCAGTTGTCTATAGGGTTGCAAAGGTATGAGATTTTCATGGTATGATAACCATCTATGGTATATGGTATTACACAATTGCTATTATCAGTGAAAACAAGGTTTTTTTTTTTTTTTTTTTTTGGTTGAGTAAATGCTTTATTATAATTGAAACTTGAAAAAAACATTTTTTATTGAAGTATGTGCAAAAAAAAGTCTCCCTTTTGAAAATAAATTGAAAAAATAACAAAGCTAACAGAATTATAATAATAAACAGAATTATAAACATGATAAAAAATAGCATGTAACTATAACATGCTATATAACTAAAACATGTTAGTTTACATGTTAAATAATGACTAAATTAAAAATAACTTCAGCTGTGTGAGCTTTTAAAGTAATATCCTATGATTATTAACAATTAACATATACTGTAGGTGCCCAACAGCACAGCCCGACTGCTCCTGTCTGTACCTTTAACTCAGTGCTTTAACTGGTTTTGCTTCAGGACAGATTTTACATTAGAAATCAAGTGGCGACCCACCATAGTAAAAACATAACCTGTGTTTAATGTATCCTGGGACGCATTTCCTTTTATGTTGCATAGATTTGTTCATTGTTTTCCGGTACAAAGACATGCATCAAGTGACACAGTTTTTGTTGTTGATGTCAACAACATAAGCGACAGGGAGTTTTCTATCCCCCTTTTAAAAATTTAAGAGAATATTTACTTCTATGAGTCCATTATTATCCTGTTTGTTTCCTAATATCAAACATAATTCAAACAGAACTTAAATAATAGTAATAATAATAAAGAATTAGCATTTCTGAAAAAATAAATACTAGCTGAAACACATCTTGAAAAATGCCACTGTTGATATAAAATGAGGTCTAATAGATTCTACCTTTAGATTATTTCATATGAAACTATAACATTTTGTCAAAATATAACTAAAATATAAATCGTGTCTTTAGTCTTTAGCTGTTTGCTAGATTATCATTAAATCTGCCTCGGCAGTGCTAAATAGGCTATCACTTGGCACAGCTGACGAAATATCTTCAATGGGAGAACCATGGCATTGTTCTTTCCCTGCTGTCCTAAATAGAATAGACCTGCGACCCACCAGTTGAGAAACACTGATTTAACTCACACATACATACTTATGTCAGACCCCCTTGCCTAGCTTCTCTATGACATTTTCTCCGCTGCATGTGTGTGTGTGTGTGTGTGGCGCAAGTTGACGAGTCTGACAGGCAGACAAGGAGGAAAGGAGATGTGAGGTTCTCCGTCCGGTTGCATTTTTTTCTCAATACCGTAGATAAGCAAATGTACAGGGTATAATAATTGTCAAGTTTCATACTGTGGTGTACCGTGAAAACGGTATACAGCTGCAACGTTAGTCTTCTAGCCATCACAATTTGGCCCTTGTCAAAGCCGCTCAGATCCTTATGCTTGCTCGTTTTTCCTGCTTCCAACACATGAAATTCAATGTCCCACCCCTTGACAGGTGCCATCATAACTAGTGCCCTACCCGATTATCGGTCGGCAGATATTAACCTTTCACAGATATATCATATTGGCGTATATGTTTTCCTATATGCGCAGATATGAAAGATATTATTTTTTTCAGAACATACATTGCTGTGCAAAAGTCTTTGTTTCACCAAACATTTATCTTAAGATAGTTATATATCCTTATAACTTTAGTGTGTCAATGAGAAATATACATTTTAGACTCGCAAACATTACTTTTGTAAATAGATAGATTAGAATAGAAGAACAGGGAGCCCTACAACAGCAAAGTTTGGAATAATGTACAAATTTTTATGTTGTGGAAAGAAATCGATACATTAATTCACCAAAGTGGCATTCAGCTGATCACAAATTATAGTCAGGACATTACTGATGTAAAAAAACTGCACCATCACTATCACTATCATTTTTTATCAAATCTAGACAGGCCCCATTTCCAGCAGCTATCACTCCAACACCTTATTGAGTATTAATGCTAAATTGCTGATTTGCTACTAGAAAATCACTTGCCATTATATCAAACACGGTTGAAAGCTATTTGGTTCATTAAATGAAGCTTAACATTGTCTTTGTGTTTGTTTTTGAGTTGCCACAGTATGCAATAGACTGGCATGTCTTAAGGTCAATATTAGGTAAAAAAAAAAATTAACCGCTTTCTCTAGAAACTCATCAGTCAATCATTGTTTTGAGGAAAGAAGGCTATATAATGCTTAAAATTGCCAAAAAACTTAAGATTTCATACAAAGGTGTACAACTTGCTTGGACAAAGACAGAAAGAGATGTGGAAGGCCAGATGTAAAACTAAACAAAAGGATAAGTACATCAAGGTCTCTAGTTTGAGATATAGACACCTCGCATGTCCTCAGCTGACAGCTTCATTGAATTCTACCTGCTCAACACCATATACATGTGCAAAAATAAAGAGAAGAATCAGGTGTACAGGCCTTATGGGAAGAATTGCAAAGAAAAAGCCACTTTGGAAAAGAAAGTGTTCTGGATATTAACCCCATTGAGCTTTTGTGGTATCAGCTAGACTGTAAGGTGCATGAGAAGTGCCCGACAAGACAGCCACATATATAGCAAGTGCTACAGCAAGTGTGGGGTGAAATGTCACCTGAGTATTTGGACAAACTGACAGCTAGAATGCCAAGGATCTGCAAAGCTGTTATTGCTGCACATGGAAGTTTTTTGATGAGAACCACTTTAAATAGACGTTCTGAACATTTTTTTTCTTCTTCAAATTGTAATACTAATTTTTACATTACACAACACACTAATCATATTCATGTAAAAACTAAAAAAACTCAAAAATATGAATCTGCTTTACTCCAGATTATATATTTGGTTGCTTGTGATTTTGCCAATAGGATAGGTTTGTTTATATCCCCCTCATAAACATCACTGCTGGCTTTGACTTCTGTTCTCTCAGGTGATCTGTAACAGAGCTCGGCTGGTGATGTACCTGCCAGGGCTTCGCATTCTAGTTCATCGCGTTGTAGGGGCCAGAGCTTTCTCTGGGGTGTCTGGTTCAGATGAGCCACATCTGAACAGTGCTGCCCCTGACATTGGTAAATAAGTGCATTCCTCTGTATAATACAAAAAAAGGACCCACTTTATATTAGGTGGCCTTACCTACTACATTTGAAGTCAGAAGTTTACATACACTTAGGTTGAAGTAATAATTTTTTTTTTTTTAACCAATCCACAGATTTAATATCAGCAAACTATAGTTTTGCAAGTTCTTTAGGACATCTACTTTGTACATGACATGAGTAATTTTTCCAACAATTGTTTACAGACAGATCGTTTCAATTTTAATTGACTATATCACAATTCCAGTGGGTCAGAAGCTTACATATACTAAGTTAACTGTGCATTTAAGAAGCTTTTTACAGAAAATTCTATCAAGCCTTTAGACAATTAGACAATTAGCTTCTGATAGGGGGTTTACTGAATTGGAGGTGTACCTATGGATGTATTTTAAGGTCTACCTTCAAACTCAGTGCCTCTTTGCTTGACATCATGGGGAAATCAAAAGAAATCAGCCAAGTTGTGGACCATCACAAGTCTGGTTCATCCTTGAGAGCAATTAACATATCCCTGAAAGTACCACGTTCATCTGTACAAACAATAGTATGCAAGTATAAACAGCATGTGAGCACGCAGCCATCATACTGCTCAAAAAGGAGACACATTCTGTTACCTAGAGATTAACGTAGTTTGGTGCGAAAAGTGCAAATCTATCCCAGAATAACAGCAAAGAACCTTGTGAAGATGTTGGAGGAAACAGGTAGACAAGTATCTATATCCACAGTGAAACAATTCCTATATTGACATAACCTGAAAGGCTGCTCAGGAAGCAAGAAGCCACTGCCTCAAAACCGCCATAAAGCCAGACTACAGTTTGCAAGTGCACATGGGGACAAAGATCTTACTTTTTGGAGAAATGTCCTCATGTCTGATGAAACAAAAATTAAACTGTTTGGCCATAATGACCATTGTTATGTTTGGAGGTAAAAGGGTGAGGCTTGCAATCCGAAGAACACCATCCCAACCGTGAAGAATTGGAGTGGCACCATCATGCTGTGGAGGTGCTTTGCTGTAGGAGGGACTACAAATTGATCTTCCAAATGGACAATGACCCCAGGCATACCTCCAATGTTGTGGGAAAATGGCTTAAGGACAGCAAAGTCAAGGTACTGGAGTGGCCATCACAAAGCCCTGACCTTAATCCGATAGAACATTTCTGGGCAGAACTGAAAAAGCATGTGCGAGCAAGGAGGCCTACAAACCTGACTCAGTTACGCGAGTTCTGTCTGGAGGAATTGGACAAAATTCCAGCAACTTATTGTGAGAAACTTGTGGAAGGTAACCCACAACATTTGACCCAAGTTAAACAATATAAAGGCAATGCTACCAAATACTAACTAAGTGTATGTAAACTTCTGATCCACTGGGAATGTGATGAAAGGAATAGCTGAAATTAATAATTCTCTCTACTATGATTCTGACATTTCACATTCTTAAAATAAAGTAGTGATCCTAACTGACCTAAGAAAGGGAATGTTTTCTACGATTAAATGGGAGGAATTGTGGAAAAACTGAGTTGAAATGCATTTGAATAAGGTGTATGTAAAATTCTGACTTCAACTCTATACTTACATTGTAATTACGTTTAAAGTACTTGCACTTAATTACATTTGTAGTTACACTGTTAACTTTACACCTAACCCAACCCTTACCCCTAAACCTACCCATACCTCAACATCGGTAGCAGCAAATGTGGGCATTTTGCCATACAACATGTAGTTACACTGTAAATACATAGTCTTGTATGTATTTAATGTTAGTACATAGTAGTTAAGACCACTTAATATAAAGTGTGACCCAAATAAATAGTTATTTTCCAGTTACAAATATAGACAGGATTATTAAAGAACAGAATGCTTGACATACAAGTTAACCACTTTGTATCACACGTTGCTAGTGAAGATAACTGCATAGGCAATTTAGTAATGTACTCTGTTTTTTTGTGAAAAGTACCAAGGACGGTGTGGCCAGATGAGACCATGGGACCATTCGGACCTCAGGACAAGCGTTTCCAGTTGCCGGGCAATGTGGGTTTTGACTGTCACTTAGAGGGCACTGTGGAGCAGAGGACTGCACCAATCCATAACCTAATGCAAGATGTGCTCACTGCTCAGTCCAGCAGTGAAAGGCACAACTTCGTCCTGGCCCAGTTCATCAACGAACTGCATGTATGATGTTTCCAGACTGAATGATCTCTTTGGAATGAACTTATTTTGTGACTGTCATAGTTTTCATGAAAAATGTATTATAATCGTAAACTAATAATGACCACTTAACAATCATTTTTATAGTTTGCTCATCATGATATGTGATACAGTATAATGTCAGATCTTTTGATATTCTAATTCTTGTACCTGATGATTTTCTTCCTGTCCTCTTTTCCTTTTTTTTATTTTATTTTTTTTATAGGAAAATTATAAAACAGCTGCAGCACAGAACATCAATAAAGCAGAACACTTTTTCGATGATGCAATTGTGGAGTGCGCTGTACAGTCTTGCCCTGAACTGTTAAAGAAAGGTATGCATACTGCAGTATCCACAGTTGCTGAGTTTGTCAGATTGAACTAGTGTAATATATTATAGCTATTTTAAGAGAGAAGGGAAGGGTGTTCCAGTTGGGCTGAGCTTGGTATGGGACAATGTTGTGGGTCCACTTTATAAATCAGGTTTGTGTTAAATAGTGTCATGTAGAATATGGCCACAAGAGGGTAGCATTTCCATCATTATTATAACTGTAAATTTTCGCCATGAGTGTGTAATTACTGTGCAGAATACACCATTTCATTTTTTCTGCAGTGTAGCTTTAATGTGACATATATGTTAATTATTCTACATAAGTTTCAACTAAATGTGTTTGATGTTCATTCATGCATATGACTTGCGTACCCTTATTCATTTTGTTATACAGATTTTGAGTTAATGTTCCCTGAGGCCCCATCGACTGGCATGATGGTGGTCACTGTTACTCAGAGGACCCAGAACAACATGACAGCCTGGACTGAAAAGGTGGATCAGGAGAGAGAACAGTTGTTGGCTCAAGTGAGTTATTTATTTTACTCAACTGGAGCCTATGACAACAATAATTTTAATGATTAACGTGTCATTTCCTCCATGAGCATACATATGCTTAATAAAATTACCCACGTTGTCTGATTTAAATGTTGCATGAACTTTCTGTCACTGTACAAAACAAGAATTAGCTTTAAAATTATGTTATTGTAAAGCTTGTGTAGCATTTGAAAAAAGCTGCTGACATTTGAATAGACAGAACAAAACAAATATACAGTAGGTTGAAATCTATATTGTGTTTTCATACAGCAACAGATAATTCAGATTACACTTCTCATATTAAAGTACTCACTAATGACCACTTAGCTGTACATAGCAACATTTTATGAATGGCATAAAGTGCTTTTTAGTACCTCAAAATATTTATGCAATTTTAAGCTTTTTGATTCAAAGTTCTAACATTTTAGCACCTTTCAGTGATTTTAATTCTCAAAGGAGTAGTTCACCCAAAAATGAAAATTCTCTCATCATTTACTCACCCTCATGCCAGCCCAGATTTGAATGACTTTCTATCTTCTGCAAAACTAAAACAAAGATTTTTAGAAGAATATTTCAGCTCTGTTGTTCCTCAGCGTGAAAGTGAACGGTCATCAGAACTTAATCCATAAGACTCCAGGGGTTAAATCTCTCTCTCTCTCTCTCTCTCTCTCTCTCTCTCTCTCTCTCTCTCTCTCTCTCTCTCTCTCTCTCTATATATATATATATATATATTATTAAGCGATATGACAGGTGTGTGAACAAATCAATATTTAAGTCCTTTTTTTACTGAAAATCTACACTTTAACATTTTAGTGTGGAAGTGACATTCACTTTCACATTCAGACGCCTACTGGTTGGGGCTGGTCAAAGGTGGAGATTGATTGTAAAAAAAGTACTTAAATATTATGTATTACTTCTGAAGAAATGGGTTTAACCTCTGGAGTCATATGGATTACTTTTATGCTGCCTCTTTGTCCTTTTTGGACAAGTTCTGGTCACCATTCACTTGCATTGTGAGTACCAACAGAGCTGAGATATTCTTCTAAAAATCTTCAGTTGTCTTCTGCAGAAAAAAAATAATTCATACACATCTGTGATGGGATGAGGGTGAGTAAATGAGAGAATTTTAATTTTTGGGTGAACTATCCCTTTAAAACATGTGTATATGTGTCTTTGGGATAGGATGAGAGAGATAGTCATGTGACTCAGCAATGCATGCCTTTTGACAGAGTGTATTATGTCTGGTTCACATTGCTTGGGAGTTCATATGTAATTGGCTTGGCACCAAGCTCTAAGAATGCTGTATATTCTCATGTTATTTGTGGGCCACTGCATTTCAAAGGGAAGATTTATAACTGAGCATTTGCCAAAAAACTGTTGTAAGCAAACTCAATGCAAGCTCCATTGTTTTATAAAGATTACTGAATGGGGAGTTGCGTTGACAATTGTGTTATATGCAGTTTATTGCAGGTGCAAAGGAGATATGTTATGCTCTCAGAACAGAAGGATTTTGGGCAGATTTCATAGACCCTTCATCTGGCCTTGCAGTAAGTCATATAAACTATTACCAACCTCTAGACACATTCCAAAAGCTGCTGTTCAACTTTCAACATGTCATAATCTCTGTGTCCTTGTATTGCATTTCTCTGTCCTCAGTTTTTTGGATCATACACAAACAACACACTCTTTGAAACGGATGAAAGGTATCGTCATTTAGGTTTTCAGATCGAAGACCTGGGCTGCTGTAAAGTCATCCGGCACACGGTGTGGGGGATGCACGCATTTGTGGGCACACTTTTCACTACAGCGCCACCCAACAGCCAGATCATGAAGAAGCTACAGGGGGAACTAAAGTTAATTCATTAAAAATACCATGTTGCCATGGGAACACTGTCAGTCTCAAAACCAGAATGCAGACTGAAACAAACTTCAGGTGGTTGATCACAATCAGCAGAATCGATAACACACTTACTGTATATCTAATAGTGCACTAAAAGAAGTTGCTAAAAGGTGAAGGAAATGTGTATTTATTTTTGTAGAACAAAAGGCACTTTTGATGTAACTTTGCTTTTGGTTGCTTGTGCTACAGAGCAATGTTACTTGTCAGTAAAAAGTATGTAAGATGTCACATGTCTTTAGCAGCTTTCTCTCGGTGTTCCCTTTCATTTAATGCAGATCTCAAAGAAACTCATGTGACTGAAAGGAATTGTAAAGCTCAGTTTTTACAATTAAATTAACCTCCATAGTTAATTTCTTAAAAAAATGGTTTTGATAAGATTAATCAAAGACTAGGCGTGATCTAGGGACTTTCAACTAAATTCAGTTATTTAAGCTTTCTCTATGTGTCCATGATAGAACTATACTCAATAAATAACTAAAGGAGGATTACTGGCTGTAATTTTCAATTGTTTATATTTTATAAATTAGATCACTTGGCTTGTCTCTAACCTAAATGGTGAAGGTTTTGGCCTGATTAGCTTGAGGCGATCAAAGGTAGCAGCTGCTGGGGTCAACGTCTCATGGGGGTCATTAGAATTCATTCAGAATCACAACAGATGGACTATAATCAGTCTTCTTTAAACTCTGACACAACATTTAATTATCCAGTTCTTCACTCTCCATTACTACAGTATGTGTGTCATTACATTTTTGAACTATCAGAAAGGCCCCTGCATTTGCTCTATCCTTAAGAGGGATATAGAGGGAGCATAAAAGTAAAGCTCTGTCTAATGCCTCTAAATAATTATTCAGAAACCCATCTATAGAAGTAAGATGCAAGCAGAGATAATGGCAAGTTTTTATTATTATTATTATTATTATTACATATACATTCTTAGGCAAGATTTGATCAGATATGTCCTATTGCTTACAACTTTTCTGTCCTTCAGTCCATGAAATATGTGCATTGAATTAAAACAAGCTGCCATTTGCCAATTCTGATAACCACCTTCTGAAGCTCTCATTGAAGGTATTTACCAAAGAAGCATGCACAGCTGTCTGTGTGGTCTAGTCAAAGTGCATGTTGTTGTTAAAAGACAGGCTGTGTTTGGACAGTGAATCATGTTTTAAGGACCTCAGACATCACCCCATTCATGTTTTACAGCCAAGCTTGATTGACATAGCTATCAATTAGATATAATTGTCCTGCTAAAAGGAAGTCCCTCCCCTTTGTTAATCTGAAAGTTTCACTGAAGTTGGGGGAAATGTTCTCCTGTGGTAATATGATAACTCATTATTTATAGTTATTTTGACTATAATGTGAATTGTTCCTTTTATCACTCCAGAGGAACTTTATATGTTTGAATTTATAAATGAACTTTTTGTTGATTTACAGATGCGAGGAGGCATCTGGTTTTATGTCTAACATTTGCACATTGCTTTAAAAGCTGTACTAAAGGATATATTGAGTATTTTGTTCTGGGTTTATATAATTGGAAAAAAAAATTCACTCTTATCTGTTAAAAGATAAGTATTGACCAATTGTCCAAAAGAAATGAGGAATCCGGACACCTCAATTTGCAAAACGAAACATGAGGCTTTAAGTCCAAGATTTTTTTTCCCCTTCATGCAATGAATTGTTCTGGAGACACAATGTCTGGGAATTAATTACGTAGAGAACAGTAAATAAATAAAACAACGTTTTGTATTTTTTGTCTGATTTTTTTACTTTTTAATTTTCCCTTCCTTTATTAAAAAAACAAACAATTAAGATTGAAGCATTTTGATTGCATACCAACATTTCATCAAATGAAATTAAGAAATCTTTAACAAAATAAAATAAAAAACTTTTATCTAATTATTTTTGTTAAAAATTACACAATTAAATTGAATGGAATTTTGATGTCAAATTGTGTAAATCTTAAAAAATAAGCTAATATATATATTTGAGCATTTACCCTTACATTCCATTAAACACACACACACACACACACACACACACACACACATTAATTTGCGCATTAAAAATGATGGCACATTAAAATATAATATACATACAGTATATAGTATTTTAATGTTTTTTTTTTTTTTTTTTTTTTCCTAGACTAAAGCATTTGTAATGGTGGAATAATCCTGACCATCTGAGAAAATGTGTCATACATTTTTAATTGGGGTTAGATATCTAGGTCAGACAGCCATCTTGTTACTTTTCATGAGAAATGAATAATTCAAACACCCCCACACCCCCTAAGATTTTTTTATTTATTTCCATGAAATGACTTCAGATAGAAGTGTGTATTTGATCAATACAGTTCTTATTTAAATCCAGTGTCATTGTTTTGGAGATGTCCTTTGTAATGATTGAACCTGAGGCACACATGACAGTGATGGAATAGAGAATTCAAATGGATTCAACGTATGAAGGTATATTAGCATAAAATAAAAAAAGGAAGAAAATCAATTGGTGATCACAATGTTTTGTTGTTTGTTTTTGAGCTGGTACTTTTCTCCCTTTGAAGATCAGTGAGGAGCGAAACCAGGCCAGAAAAGAAAAGGAAAACCTGATGTCAGAGACAATGGAACATCCCACCCCCCAATAGTTATCTGCCAACACTTTCCTGTTTTTAGAAACCAGCTAAGATTTACATTGGCTTGATCATAGAAACTACCGGTTATGCGTGCTGTTTAAGGAGACATGAAGGTACATTTTCTCTGTACAAGGCAAACATTAGAAGGTATTTTACAGGGTTTAAATAAAGGACAGGATCCAGGAATCTGCTGTGATAATTTTCTATTCTGCTACAACACCCTTTAAAGTAGATTAGCATCTTTAACCTCAAGTTTCTTACGGTTCTTTTCTTTTTTCCTAGGTCAAGGTTTGTTGACATTTGCAAACTGGCAAATCTCATAATTTAACAGAATATTTAACAGCATAATCTTTTTAGGGCTTTCTCTACAGGAATTTAATTAAATCTTAGACTGTAAATTTGAGAACTTACACAGAATGAGTCAGCTCAGTTGACATACTCATTAAAATACTGGATCTTCAAAAACTACTCTATGTGTCTCAGCAGACAGTTAATGATGTACCAGATATGTTAAATGATAATTAGGCTATAACATCAGCTGAGATGCCAATGTAATATTTTACCTATAATTTGAGCAAATAATTTAGTAATTTAAAAAAATATAGATTTCCAAAGTTGCACAATATGATGTCAAATAAATGATCAAACAGTTTTCTTTTAGATCTGGCCTTTTGCTGACCATGTTTTGCTCACTTTATCACAATTACAGAATTACAGATTTTTGGTGTATCCCGAGCTTTTCCCCTCCCCCAGGGGATCAATTGTTTTATCATCATCTTGTAAATGATCAAAAAAACTGAATACAATTCTGCACGTCTCTTAGTCCACTTCTTCCTTAAGTCCTTGAAAAACACTGCAGCAGACTTCCATCCTGTCCTGTGAGATTTTCTCACTGTCTCTGTCATCCTTTGAAGAGAGTTTTCACACTTACATCATTATCTGTTGTTGTCTGCACCCTGTTACCTGAAATGATGGTGAATTCACATGATATTGGTCAGTAAAGTGTGATGTTGAGTTTGTTCTGCATGGTTGGCTTCATGCACGCACTCTGCATCGCCCTGCAGTCATCCAGGTGTTTCAGAAGCACAAATAACCTCTGCTCTCTGTCTGTTCACATTATCATTATTGTTAAACTAATGTCAGCTTCTGCATCCTAGGCAAATTCTCAAGCATTGTAACTTCACAGTAAATGGCTTGCTTAAAAACATAATCATCTACCCTACACTGTAAAATGATCTGACCCTTAAAATTAGATACCGCATCGCTGTAGAAGTAAAACTGCTGAGATTGTAAGACATTTGCTCCCTTCTATAATTAACATCTTATTGTACCATGCAATATTTTTATGTATGGCTCAAGCACACTGAATGGAGACGGTTGGCATTTTCCCACAGTAAAGAAGTTTGTTTTCATTTCATTGCTGCTCAGTCTCCCCAAAGCTCTGTAGTAGAGTAATTAAAATCTCAGCATGGCCATACTGAACAGGATGCTGCCATGCCCTCCAACAACGAGGGTCATTCTTTGGACTCTAGGCAAGGTACCTGAAACCTAGGCTGCAACAGCTCTTAATCATTAAAAACATGTTACTGCTCATCTGGAAAGTCAGCTCGAGAGAGGAAATTTGACTTTGTATCGGCAGGGAATGAGGCGAGAAACTGGATTAACAAAAGAAAGCAAGAAGCTGAAGGCAGCTTTTGTATTGTCCTGGAAAAGTTTTGGAACGAAATGGGATTTTCTTTGCCATTACAGGTGTTCAGTGATCTATAAATTGTTTTGCATCTTTTTTCAGTAACACAACAAGGTTCTATTTTTTAACATTAGGCAATACATGAATTTATTACAGCAATAACTAATGTTAACTTATTTCATTATTATTATATATATATATTTTACTTTGTTTTAACCCTGCTAAAAAGACCAGCTTGGGCCTGTATGAATTTCAAGGCTAATTTATTTGAATGGGTGCTGCTTTATCCCATGGAAAGGAAATATGGTACTCATGGGAGGATCAGGTTCATGTCCAGTTCGGCCATTTTGCCATCCCATTCTCTTCTCCCCACCCCCCTTGATTTCCTGTTTCGTTTACATTATCTATCAATAAAATCTGTTAAAAAAAAGTGATGTAAGATAATGTCACAAGAGTGAAAATATGAATACCTCCTGGTTTCTGAAGCAGTTGTCTCCACTGTCCCTGGGCAGCTGTCCTCTTATGAAGCCACCCCTATGTTACAAGTTTATTGGTGATCCAGGTTTCCACTGTCACAACAGCAAGTTAATGCCTTCATAACTGACCAAAGCTGACTTCATTTTCGATCTGCCGTCCATCTGTGACACAAGAGACCAAAAGTGTGCGGGGTGTTCACCTTTGACCTCTGAAAATAGACTTAATAGGAGTTGTGTTTCCTCTTACCTGCTACATTTCAAAGAGCCACAACTACAATATAAATCTGAAGACTAATAAAAAAAAAAGATTTAGATAAATTAAGTCTAAATAAGAGTGATATGACCCATTGGAGTCAGTACAACCACAATTATCAGCTTATTTCAGCTCTGTCCTGTCATCATTTACTCACACTCACATGTTGTTCCAAACCTGTATGGCTTTAATTTCTTTGTGGAACACTAAAAGAGATGATAGAGATACAAAATTTTAGACTCTGTCACCATTTACTTTTATAGTATGGAAAAAAAGATGCAATGATAGTGAAAGGTGACTGAGACTAACATTTATTTTGCGTTCCACAGAGAAAAGAAAGTTATATGGGTTTGAAACAATATTTTAAATGATGAAAGAATTTTCATTTTGGGGAGCTATTTCTTTAAGAACACAGATGTAGTACTTGATGAGGTCAAATTGGCCCTTAAACAAGCACTATGGGATTTTCCTGGATAGTTCCTCAGATAAGCTTACACATGCATGCCTGCATCATCCTGATCATGTTATTTAAAATGTAAGATTTTATTGTATTATTTTGCACAGTTATGGAGTGGTTAGTGTTTTTTTAGGCACAAAAGTAAAAAGTTAAAAATGGGGCAAATTTAGAAAGTTTAGATTTGACCTTTTGGGTGGAAAATCAACAATAGTGTAAGAAAACAGAACAAAACAAATATATTTTGTTTGACTCAAACAGCATATTGTATCTCCTTTGACAAGATTCATTGTAAGAACATGCACAAACTCATTTGTGTTTCTCCTTGAAACATGTTTCTCTATAATGAAGCCAAAACAAACATCACTTTCGAGATTCATTTTTATTATCAGTAAACAATACAATGGAAAATGTTCTTGATTTAAATTTGATTCATTACAACAGTAAGAAATTACCACAGACGTTACAAAATTAAACCAGGCTTGATTTAAAACATCCTCAGATTAACATTACAAAGTGTATCCAAAATTATATACACAAGAATATACAGGAATATTACAAAAAAGCATTTACAACAAGCCTTGGCACATGTTGGGATGCAGTAGTCCCACTTTTGTGAGTAGAAAAAAATCATGCAAACTTACAACAAATTATATTATTATTTTGTTATAGTTGAGATGAGAGTAAAACTGATGAAATATTTTATATACATAATCTTACAAATCTGAGCAGAGGAGAGCTGAAATTTAAATCAGCACATTCTGTGACAAGTTTTATGCAATTAACCTCAGTTAAACTTCATATAGTTTGGCTGGGTTAACTCAGGTTAAAGGTGTTCTGTTCATTAGTTATCTGGCACTGGTTGGTCCATTATTACCTGAGTAAATACAAAGTAGATTATTTAGCCCTTCTGTGATCACCATGCCCTTTATTTTTACTAAAGTGTAATAAACTGATTTCAGTGAATGCCACAATAGTTTTCATATCTCAACAGAAGACAAAGACAGGAAATAACCTCATTCACAAATGGGCAGATAGCCTAAATAAATCATAAAGTCTGAATAAAATAACACTGTAGCTGCATTTTCAACACTTTTTTGCTGACTACACTGTCAGCCAAGAATCATTATAAGGAAATGTTACAGTGCAGAACAACAGACTGGCAAATGTGATTAAGGAACATACATAATAATAAAGCCCTTCACTGCAGACTATATTGTGGAGTCTCAATACTAATGAAGAATTACTAAGTCAATAGAAATACTTAAAAAGTCACTATGCAACCACATGACAAAAATATGTACAAAAGTGCTTTAAGAATACGTGTTGCCATAAAGAACACATAAGAGTGCAAAAACTAAAACAAAATGTTCTTTTTATAGGAGTGAGGAAGCTCTTGTTTTCCATACTATTTCTAGATGAAACGCTGAGCTTGTTTCCTAGGTGGCAAGCCCTTTTCCCATGTTGACCAAAATACACTACGACAACAATTATGAGAGGAGTTACCTGGATTGGATGGAAAATTAGTTTGACTTCTACATTTATGCTCAGCCTCCTACAAAAAATGAATAAAAAAATAAATATATCTATACAAATGTAAAAAACACAAAAGACAAAATTGTGCAGTTTTGTTTCGGGTTTGCCATAAATACCCCACTTCCCACCCCAACACTGCTTTTCCCATGTCCTGTTAAAAAGGAATGTCCTGCTAAAGGAAATGGCTCCAAAAACTGAGTTGTAAAGTCAAATAAAAAAAACGGTTCAAGGAACGAAAATAAAAATAAAAAGAAGATTTTTGCTGGAACGTAACTGAAAACAGTAATGAAGTTCAATTGTTTCTGAATTTGTCATTTTTTTTTTAAATGCTGGTATATGGTTAATAACCGTATGAAACCAAATATCAAAGAGTTTAAAACAATACATTTTTGGAATGTATCCTACTAACCCACTTTTTGTTGCCTGAAAACTGGAATGAAAAAATAGTTACTTCTCAGAACAATACAAAATGAAAAACATATATAGTCCCTGTCGTGGACTATATATCTATTTTTATGGTATAAATTACTGTAGGCTAGCACTGATGCCTCACAGCAAGAAGGCCCGAGTCTCGCTCTTTCTGCTTCCTGTGTGGCGTTTGCATTTTTGCATTCTCCGGGTGTGCCGGTTTCCCCCCACAGTCCAAAAACATGCAGGTTAAGTAAACTTAAAACTGTAAATTGCCCAAAGGTGTGATTGAGAGTGTAAAAATGCTTGTCTGTTTATGTAAGCCCTGCTATGTACTGACCACCTTTCCAGGGTGTTTCTCTGTCTTTGACACAAGGTAGCTGGGATATGCTTCAGCCATCCCTGCGACCCTACATAGGATAAGCTGATATAGAATATGGATGGGTATTCGTGTGGAATCACTACATTTCTTTTCTTAATTCGAACAATTAACACTTTTATTTAAATTTTAAGAAAAGCGAAGCCCACCGCTGTCCTCAACAAGTCAGCTGTCCTCAAATGATTTACAAAGCTAATGCCATAAAGGTTTACTATGGGTGACTCTCTCAGTTAATACTGTGGAGCATCAGGCTGATGATACAGACAGAAAGCAGCAGCATATGACTCTGTGCCAGTCGTATGCTCTCATTAATGGGGGATGTGGTGGCAAAGATGGCGTCAGTCTCGTTTCGTGGGAGGGGCATGTTACAGATGTTCCCTTCACAACAGGCTGTGCACACCTGGATTGAGATAACCAAATCATAAACACAGATTAAGAAAAAGCACAAATTGATAAAACTGTCTAAATGTGCATTGCTTGCATGGTAGAAAAAGAAAGGTTATGTTATGTTGTCATGACACAAAGAACTCATCTTATTTTCTGTCGGCTGTACACAAGAGTTAACACATGATCTCACTGTGCATTGTTAAGGCCAGATCTCATGAAAATTATGTGACAGTGGCTTAATTTTTGCACAATGGTAATAAGTGGTTTCTTACTCACATCGTTGCAATTATGAGGTAAAATGTCCACTGTGTGGCGCTAAAAGAGTATTACCTTTTCCCCCAAACAGATGAGGTTTTTTAAGGTATAGTTTGCCCCAAATAATATTTAATCACATTCATGCCATCCCAGATGTGGATGACTTTTTTCTTCAGCAGAACACAAATTACATTTTTGGAAGAAAGACTCCAGTGGTCTAATTAATGTCTTCTGAACTAAATGCTTGGTGTGTGTCAGAGATCAATATTTAAAAATATTTTACTAAAAATATTTGCTTCCAGCCAGCTCATTGACAAGGGTGGAGTTCAAACTGCCTCTCGGAATTAAGTAAGCGCAAGTCGTGTGGAGTGTGGATTACTCTATCTATGATGCCTATATGTGTTTTTTGGATTTGCAAAAATTTGGCACTAATTCATTTGCATTTTATGGACCTACAGAGCTGAAATATTCTTCCAAATATCTTTGTTTGTGTTCAGCAGAAGAAAGAAAGTCATACACATCTGGAATGGCATGAGGTTAAGTAAATTATGAGAGAATTTCCATTTTTGGGTGAACCATTCCCTTAAGGTTAACCCTATCATGTTTAAAATAATGAAAATCAACCTCCCAAACATTGACCATAAACCTATACCTAACCGATTGTGTCAAAAAAGCAAATGTGAGATGAAAAGCAGATGAGGGTTTCCATGTTTAATAGCTATCGAGATGTAAATCAACAAAACATCTGACCTACACACATACCTTGAACCTAAACCTAACAGATCATGTTAGAAAAAGAAAATGTGATGAAAATGTGACATGAAAAACCCAATTGCTGAAGCAGCAAAAGCATTTTGTGGTGCTTCTAGGACTCTTTCAGCTCACGTGTCGACCTGCATGCTCTTCGACTCATACCCGGTCCTTTGCATCAATCAGTTACCACGCAATTTGATTGTGCATGAAAAAGCTTGTAAATGTAATTAGTTATGCAATGCAAATTCTAAATTGTATTGCCTAACAAGTCATGCACTACAGTTAAAGTGTTTTCAGTAGATGCATGAAGTCATTATCTTAAGTACATTGAGTTGTACATTCGGTTAACCATTCGTTATTCTACACATGCAACAGAGGTTTCAACCTGACCTGACCTGACCTCAATGAGTTTTGACAAACCGTCTGGTTTTCTGGGTATAGGGCCCGTTAGGGTGTGTTCAAACATGCTTTTGTGTGCGTCTGTGCTGTTTTTCTAAACAATGTTAACACACGCTGGTCGGACATCTTTGACTGTTGCACTGAATTTCACAGTTTTTTCTTTCAGCGTCTCATGCAGGATCTGTGCATTTTTAGACACTAATAAATTTTATAAATAATACATTTCATAAGCGCACCTTGAAACACCTGTGTTGTGTTTCATTTGTTGTGCTGCTTTCTGAAGAAGTTCAGGCTGCAAAGAGGACTTCATGTGACTGTTACACCATTAAACATGATTCCAGGATGTTATTCACCAAGGAAAGTTTCAGTGCTTTATAGTCCCTTTTACTCTTGTGTGCATATAAACGTACAAAAATTAAACAAGTTCCATGCCATTTGATTTTAAACCATTTAAAAATCAAAGGACCCAGAGGAGGCCATTTATCTACAGCAGTGCAACTCCACAAACATGACAATACTTGTGTTTGCTGCCTCACGTTAATGTTAGCCTCTCTGGGCAGAGCGCATATACATGTAGTGACAATGTGATTATTTTAGTTTGACTTTCATGTTTCTATGAATTGTGCTATTTAGGCTCATGGCTCACTGTGCAAGTTATTTGTTTCTGTTTTGTGTAGTGTTTGAGGAAATTACATTGCAATGAATGCTATTTATACCCATATCCCGATGAAAAACTGATTAACCGTTTGCGAAATCTTGCAGTTAACCAAATGTTAAAAACTGAGCACAACTCTTAATCCACACCAGTTATTGGAACATGAATAGTGAACAGTGTTTATTTAGAGTATATGTTAAATACAAATAAATTCAATTCAGACAAACACGCATAAATTTAACATTGTTTTTTAACCTAGAAATGAACCTTTCATTCTTAAATGATCCCTTCCAGTGTAACTGTGGCATCTTTATACAACATTTATCTCTCAATCTGCCCTTCCCACATCAGCCCCCTGCCCTCCACATAACTATTTTTCCTATGCTAGAGGTAAATAGTGTTCAGGCAGTGACCAAGCACACTTTTCAACAAGGATTACTGAGAAAAGTGAGCATAACTCACAACTTTATCTCATCTGCAATTAAATCAATTGAGAGGATAAATGGATGAACTAAATAGCAGAGTTTAATGACGCTGATGGAGCCATATCCTATGAGCAGCAGGGCTACATGTTTTCTTTAAGACCACTTCAAGTGGACAGTGTAAGGTGAGATGAGAATCAATGATCAACCAACCAACTGTTGATGGAATTCATTGTGGGAAGAAATATGCATAAGGATTTAAAAAAAATTCTAAATATTAATTAACACTTTACAGTGAACATCTTTTGATCAGGGCCATAAATCAATAAAATATGTATTTAAATTCATTAAATTCACAGTAAAACTTTTTGCAATCGAATTTGTCAATCTGTATGAGGTAGACTTAGGGACCATTCATTTAAGACACATTTGCTGTGTTAAATATATAATTCCCTGTCAAGCAACATCGCTATAAATGAAGACCATCCATTTCATAAGAATTTAGTAGTGTAAATGAGCTGTTTGCAATTCATTAGAAGAATAGAAATATGGACCATTCAGTAGTTTGCAAGTTAATGTTATCCTGTATTAAGGATAATGTAAACGTGTGGCTCTCTGTCCTGGGTGTAAGGCTCGAGAATCGAGACTTGACCCGAGCTTGAATATCCCCCCGGACTGGTTTAATATTGATGGAACAGATAGGAGGAGATGGGGACAAGGGGGGACGCAGAAAACTCTCGGTGCTACGTAGAGGTAAGCAGCTGTTTATATACACTTGCTCTGGATGTGTGATTGGTCGGACCAAAAGAACTTGCTCCTCCCTAACCTTGTTAACGAAACTACATTTCAGTACTTCACAAGGAAATGTAATCCTGTATTAAGGAAAGTGTAAACATGCATGGCTCGCTGTCCTGGGTGAAGTGCTTGATGCTCGAGACTTGTCCCAAGCTCGAATACCCCCAAAAAAGCAGGACAGTGAGTCTTTAGCTACGGAGCCTGTATTTTAGAAGTTTGTGAATTATACGGAATCTTTGACCCTGGAAAACTGAACCAAAAACGTACAAGATGCAGGGGTGGGGGGTAGCCTAGGTTGCCTAATTTGTGAGAGATTGGCAGAAGTGACAAAGAAGATAGAATCGAGCTGGGCCGCTAGCTGGTGCAGCCTTTTGCTAGGGTCCGTATCGTGGGATAAGAAACTGGGAGGTGTAGGACAGGAAGATTGCAGAGTGAATGCAAGTCGAAACAATGAAGAAACAGTGGCGGTATCGGCCGCAGTGGTGTGTGGTGTTCTTCAGCACTAATTGGATGTAGTGTTCGAACGGGAAGGGTGCTCAAGGTATTCGACAGTGAAGTCAACCCAGTCGCGAACAGGAGAGCCCACGATTCAAATAAACGTGAATAGCTCCCACTGCGTTTGGGTGGGAGATCCCACTGCTGATCGAACGGGAGAGCCTTGAATGGATTGTGTTGGAGGAGTCTGCAACACCCTATCACGGGGGCCTCCCCCATGATCTGGCAGGATCGGCTTGAGCGGAGGCGTGAATCCTAACCACTCGAAACCGACCTGGCTCCCCCTCCAGATGCAATGGAGGGGCCCTCACAGCATTTCAACAGGAGAACCTCCTGTTGCGATTCAAACGGGAGCATAGTCCTGGGCCCATCAAGCACTTTGAGGCTGGGGGCCCCTCGGACTGGCCAGAGAGACCCCCGAAGCATCCAAATAGTGGGGCCAGCCTGATTGAAAAGGATGAGCATGTGTCCTCGCCTCGTGGTTTGCACATGAGGGCTTGTTGTGCGCTTCTGAAATGGAGATGGTTAATATGGATGTTGTTAAGGTAAGCATCAGATGACCAACAGCCTAGAAGATATATTTGGTGCTCAGGCAGGCCTTTTTGGGCTGCTGTGGTTGTGGTGTCGATGTGGAAGGAATGGCTTAAGTATAGTTTTTCAGGGATGCCAGATTTGATCAGGATGGATTTGAGTTGTTTTTGGAACCAGAATATGGAAACTGCATGGTTTTTGTCATCCATAAATGTGGATTTAGAATGGTTCTGGTTAAGGATTTCCTGTAATGGAGTGTGCTAGCGATTGAAAGGGCAGGATGGAAGTGGGCAGGTTGAAAATGAAAATAGGATACCCTATTTTGGTCTGTTTTACAGTGTTTGATATGGTATCTGATTGTCTCTTTGTCTATGATATGGAGGTCCGAAATGGTGGGATGGTTTCTTGGGTCGAATTTTGCTGTGGTAGTGAGTTCTGAACATTGGAGGAAGCTGAAGAAGGTGTGGATGAACTGCTTTTGTGGAGTTTGGAGATATGCCTTGGTGGAGGGTATTTAGACATTGGATGAGCAGTTCGATGGAGTTTTTGCAGAAAATTACATTATAGAAGAAATGGATGCCGCTTAGGTACCCCATGATGGTTCCTGGATGGAGGTTTTTGGATTGATTGAGATGTGAGGCGAAGGAGGATATGGAGATGAAAGAAAAATCAGGAAATAACAGGTTGTAGGTTTGATGGAAATTCTGGGCTGGCTGAAAAAGGATTCTGGAATGGATTTGCTTGCTGAGGCAGCCTTGCACAAGGAACGGTTCCAGAATAGGATGGTAGGAATGAGGGAGGTAAAGTGAGGAGGGGAATGGTTTTGGGGCAGAGTTCGTCGGCAGAAGCAGCCTCACGCGGGAATCTACTCCAGTGGCCCATGAATAGGAAGAATTATATAGAATTAGTTAGCATTTGGAATGCTTGTCGATGGAGAACAAGGGAAACGGCCATGGTGGATATTTCAGAGGATGAATGGTGGGTTTGCTGCCTGTAGGAAGATAAGAGGTCTTAAACTGAGTGGAGTTTTGTTGTGGTAGCTTGGAGAGGAAGAGAAGGAGGCAGAGGGACGCATGGCTAAAAAGACGTGCCCTGGAATGGCGCATTACACTGTTTGCAGTGTAGTAGGGGTTTGTCACATGGCCCGAAGACACCACAGTTGCGGCACCTGGATGGCATGTTTGTGCTGCTTAGTGATGTATTGAGCCAATTGTAAACATGGTAACGTGGTAAACGTAGTGTCTGTGGATGCCTGAACATAACTGGTTGCTAGTTTAAATATTGGGAACATATGTTAAGCAATGTCATGAAACATGCTTGCTTATGCTTACATACAACGTCATTTAAGGTTGGTTTATAGATAAATTAGAAGGCACCTGAAACAATGTATCCAGATAAATACCTTAGTATGAAGTTTGTTTAACTTCCTAGCTTTGGTGTATTGTAGATTGTTTTCCAATGTGTGGCGAATAATTTCATAACTCGTCTCATATTAAATCATTTGGAGTTTGTGCCTGGGAGCTGGATTCAAAAGATACTATATGGGCACCATTTGCAGTAGTGAGATGAATAAAATGTCTTGTTTATATTGATGACCTGTAATAAATTCTACAGAAAAACTGAAATATTGTGAGTATGAAGCAAGGTACAAAGCCGAATCATCCAGTGTCGATTTAAACCCATTATTTTTAAACTTGTGTAGAGCGTAAAATTGACAGATTGTTGAATACTTTTAAAGTCATGAAGCAATTAGGTTCTATTGTCAAACTTGTTAAGGGTTTATAAGCCAATGATTCAAGCAAAAGTAGAGAAGACTTGTCTGTAAGAATAAAAATAATTAATGGTTTACCTGCGTGAAGCATTTAACCATCTATCCGAGGGAGGAAAGTCATGTTATTGTGTAAAGATGAGTAGAAGTTTGTCGAATCGTTTGCTTCATGGTTATCAGGCTGTGCGGTGACGTGAACTCTGTGATGCTGTGAGGAGGCGAGACATGTTTGCAAAATAATTATGAATGAGTTGTGACGCGGCACGTGGTCCAGCTCTTACGGAGCCGTAATCGGCTTGTGTCTGTTCAGACAGAAGCTGTTTATAGTGGTATTGAGCTGTAGCATGGTTGGAGTGGGATGTTCTGTGGCAGCACTAAAATGTCTGCGTTGATTTGAAAAGATGTTGTAATTAGAGAAGTGGTCATTTGGGAGGGAGTTAGCTTGTTGCATGATTGCCCCTATGTTCCGAATGGAATACATCGCACCCGAAGGGCACTTTGGAGGGAGAAACAATCGTGATAGTCATGTTGGAATTAACAAATTCACTGACTAGGGCACGCCCTAAATGAGCTGCACAGCAAGGGAATGAGGCTGACAGGAATCACCTGTGCAGAAGAACCAGATTAAAATGCTAAAACGAGGAGGTTGAAATGGTGATTGAATTAAATAGTTAATCTTGTTTCTCTCACTTTTGAATAAAGCTGTAATGGAACTCGAATGGCATGAAGCCGGAATGGCACCCGTTCATGGAGGCAGCTTGTGTGATGGAATGTTACGGGAGAAAAGTTTAGATAAGAGAATATAAGAGCAGTCATAGGGATCTGTTTTAAATGGATACAGCGGAGTGGTCGGTGTGCGGATGTGGGCTCACACAGCTGGCTGCTCCGGGTGGGAAATTTAGATAAGAGAACATATGAGCAGTTGTAGAGAGCTGTTTCACATGTATACATCGCCGAAGCAGCAAGTTTGCGGAAGCAGCTTCTCGCAATAATATGATTTGGCAAATAGAGATTAGGAAGAAAGACTAAAAGTAAAAGAAGGAGTAAAAGTAACACTTAAAGTGATGAGCTGCTGCGGCAGCTTCTGTTGAAAAATTAGATGATTTAAACGGAAGAGCTGTTATGATGATGGCGAATGCTTTGCAGCGAAGTTGGATCTGATGATCCGAGTCACTTGCATGGGTCTGTTCGTGGGCAATGGGATGAATGGTGAACACTCAGTGCCACGTAGAGGTAAGCAGCTGTTTATATACTCTTGCTCTGGCTGTGTGATTGGTTGGACTAAATGAACTTGCTCCTCCCAAACTTTGTTAATGAAACAACATTTTGTGTCTTACATTCTTTTGCACATTAACCACGTCCTTGATGAATGTCAGGCATGTATCTATGACAGTGACATTTTCCTTATATACGAATGGAAAATGTGGTGTTCTTCAGCACTAATTGGAAGTAGGCTGCGTTAAAATGTCAAGAATGTATAACTAATCTTTTGATCTACAGACACTAACAGTTATTGATAGCTCTTCTGGTGCAAATGCAGGAAATAAGTTTAGACTTTGCGACCAAGAAGAGACTCTTCTTTCTCAGACGTCTTAGCGCAATGACCCATTTCTCAGGAAAATAGCAAATTGCGATTTGTACCACTTCATTAACATACAATACAATCACAGTTTGCGTGCATACGCTCTCAAATAACTCAAACACTCCCACCTACAACCACTTGTGTTGCACTGGTACAAAAATTGCACTAAGGATTAGTGCTCTCGTGACAATTGGGTAAGATGTAGCGCATGGTCAATGGGCGTAGTTCTGCGCCTAGCGCAGTTCAAATTTTAAAAGCATGTCCCGAGACACCTACTTTCTACATTCCACCTACATTCCTCTGTGGCTCATAGCTGTTTTTGAGCACAAAGGCTCATAATATATTCCATAATGCCTGATCTCGGTAAGTGTGGTTTGGTGAGGTACATTGCCTGTAATAGCAGCTGGGGCTTCACTGATTGCAGGATTTCCAAAAATATGCTTTGCATTAATGTGGAACTTCAAGCTTGAATTGCTGTGTAAGGGAAATTCCTTATTGCAGAATTTACGTATGGGTCAAGGAGCATAAACTAGTAATTTTCACACACACAAAAAAAATATTTGCATAACACATTTTTTTAAATCAATTGTACCAAATGAATGCTTTCAATTGACAGCCCTAATTTTAATCCATTCAATACAGTGATAAATATCAGTGATGAATTTAATTTTAACTGAGCTCACCTTGTTTCCTTCATGGTCTATCTCTGTACACCCTGTTGCAAGACAGTCTTCCAGTGCCACACAACGCTTTTTCACTGTCACTGTGGTCCCATTCCAGCTCATCTTATGATGTGTGTAGCAATATCTGCTCTCTGAAAGTTACAAAAAAAATTTCATTCACTTAATTTCACCATACATACTATGCACCATGCTAACACCACCTCAGTAATCTTTAGTGGCTGCCCTTGAAATGTGACCCTTACAATAACTATATTACACAACAGCTATGAACTACATGAAAACACTTAACAATTTCTCTCTTCCGTGAAAAGATGTTAGGCAGAATGACAGCCATTGTCACCATTCAATTTCATTACATGTTTTTCTATACAATGGTGACTGAGGTTGGTGTTCCAAAGAAGAAAGAAAGTGAATTATGGATTAGGAACAACATGATCAATTGATGACACAATTTTCTTTTTTGATTGCAATATCCCTTTAACTATGTTTAAGCATTCCACAAAGTGTACAAGTTCTCTGCAATATTCCACATGACCTGCAGCAGTATGAGTGCTTACAGAAAGAATGAGGGTCTTTTAGGGCGTTAGAGCTCCTGAGTCATTAACACAGTGCTGTAAATCAGCCAAGCACAGCACAACCTTCCTTATTTGGGAGGCTATTCATGTCTAAAACACATATTTATTGAGTTATATGAAGCAAATGACTGTATTGGCACTGCAGGATCTGCAAAATACACAGCATGAACACATGCTCTTTTGCTCGGTGCATACTCCAAATTCAAGTTTGTAGGCATGAGGGTTTTAGAATAACAAAAATACTGTATGTTGGCAGTCTTTAACTACAAACTGTCATGTAAACATACAGTCATTTTGTCTGATTCAATAAATTAACTGTCTCTTGAGAGTTATTATCCCATGAACCACACTGGTGTGGTATGTTTATTTTTCCTTCAAATTCAGACCTCCAACTCACTTTTTTTTTGCTTTGGCTCTGTAGAAGTATAGCAAACACTGGTGCATACAAACAAATTTACATTTCTTGTTCCAAATAGAAAGAGGTAATGGAAATGTTGGTACCTTTTGGACAGTACAGATCTGGAGCCCAGCGATTGCACTCATAGTTGTCAGATGCATCTTCACAAGTAAAGCATTTGAATCCTCCTGGATATGGAGTTGCTGGGAAAACAGGTGACAAAACAACAATCAATGTATAAAAGAATGGGAATTATGTGTTTCCTAATTTAATGCATGCAAAACTGCTTGTCAAACCAATGTAAAACAGTTGAGATAATCATCGGAGCAAACATCCTAATCTGACATAATTTACACAGTGTTTAATATAAAATGGTAGATGATTAATAGCACTAAATATATCACACACAGGGGAATTATCTGTGTATAAATATAATTTATTAAACAATAGACACCAGCCATAGACAAACACAACCTAATAAAGTGCTATTCCTTCAGTATTTGACAATAAGTCTTTGGTGGAAAAAAAAAAAAAAAACTCTTTTAATTTACACTGATCAAGTGACCAGTGTAAATTGGCCATTCATTCATGTGGACAATCTTGAAGTGTTATAACTTCTCAGATCTTGAAATGGGCTGTACTGTATATACAAACAGAGCTCAGAACTTAATTTATGACCTTCAGTTTTCACTGATTCACTAGATCTCCAACATATTCTTCTGATGCTTTTGTTTGTGGTCATATTGCTAGTATAATAAATAATTAATACAATGATATGTCACCCTTAAAAAGGTAATTGAAAAGGGTGAGAAACCTAAAACACAACAGTAAAATATTCAATATATGCACAGTCTGACACTCATTTACAATAATTGTGTGTCTGTGTCATCATTACATTATACATTTTCCTCCTCTGTATTACATTGTGAAGTGGAGCTACAGTAGGCCTAAGTATGTTAAGTAGGTGGAGTATGTTGAGTTTTCTGATGGTCTCATGGGGTTGAAAATCCTAAATGAAAAACTAAATGAACTATGCCACAATACCAAATCATGTAACAGCTGGACATCAGCAGGTCACAAAAATCAATGTTGGGTACATAAACTATTTTGAGATCTCATGAGAATAGTTTTCACACACACACACACGCACACGCACACGCACGCACACACACACACACACATACACACACACACACAAAATCCCCACTGGGGCATTGAGCAGATTTGGATATCTCCAGCTGTACACCGGAGAGCCAGCACACAGCTAAAATGAACTTGGGAGGTCCTGCTCACTGTGCTGAAAGAGTCTGGGATTTCAAAGATTAATTCTCTCAACAGAACTGCAACTCTGAAAGTGACATTAGTGACTTCTACTGTCTCATTATGCTCAACAAATGATTGGACTTGTATATTATCTAAGGTAACCAACTGATTCTGAGTATTCTGGGGATATATTAGATATCAGAAACATGCATTGGCAATGCATGAATGCTTTTCATGAATACATCATTAAAGGGATAGTTCAACCAACATTTTAATTCTGTCATCATTTACTCACTCTCATGTCATTCTAAACCCTTGTACCCTTAGTCTGTGGTATGCAAAAGCAGGTGTTATAAAAATAATTTTAACCTCAGTCAACATTCACTTTCATTGTACAGAATTTTTCTTTAATGAAAATAAATTAAAGATTCTGCCCTACATCTGCTGTGTACCTTAGAGGAAAGAACGTCATAAGGGTTAGGAAAAATATAAGAGTGAGTAAATAAGAACATAAGAACATCCCTTTAACAAACATTGAATACTGAACAGAAATACACTCAAATATTTCTATACTGTAGCTATATGAACAAGTAGATATTATTTGAATGCACATTAACAAGTGATGCTCTTACATCCAAAGAATAAAATACAAAATACAGTGTAAAACTAAAAATAGAATTTGGAAATAAAAATAAGTTAATAAAATATTATTTGAAGTTGGAATGCTATTTCCGAGAGTTCCAGTACCCTAAGATTGGCCACATTATGCAAACACACTAACAAGTGGCATCTCCCATCAGAGATTTTGCCCAACAACACTTACCACTTTGACCACTGGGGACAGTGTTTCGAATTTTGTTAAGTCCAGACCGATTTTAGCTGAAGAAAAGTCAACCTATTCTTTCCTATTTCACTGTGAGATCATTCGGTTTTGGATGGAAGCAGGTAACGTTGCATCATTTAAATATCTCTTTTGAAAGGGCAGTTTATTAATGAGAGGATCCATTATGCAGTCAGAATCCTCTGGCATTCATACCGTGATTTAAACACACGTGGGCTACCAAGCATGACAGAACCCCCCCCCCCCCCCCCCCCCCCCCTCACATATTTACATTAAAGGCATCTGAGCTATGTAGGTTAATAGGTTAAAACAACTGTTAATTCTATCACTTTTGTTGTCACTTTTATATTGAATACATTTACATTTTTGAATACAGTTTGAATACAAATACACCCTTGCCTCCAGTAACGAGCCGTCACTGCTAAGGTATGTAGAGGCACTAGCATAAAACCATTTAAAGATAATTAAGAGGATCTACAAATCAATTCTTTAAGACACAGGTAGTCAGTGAAGGGATTTGGGAGCATTTCAAAGGTGGCTGCTGAGTAGACTGACTTGCCTTGAAATGGACTCTTGGATGAGTCAGAATTCTAGCTGATGTATTCTGAACTTTTTGCATGTGTTTGATAGAGCTCTTTGAAAAAGCAGCCAAAAAAACTATTGAAGTAATCAAGCCTAGATTTTACAAATGCATGGATAAGTTTCTCACTGTCAACAAGGGAGAGACTATCTCATACTTTAGAGCTGTTGCAAAGGTAACAACATGCTTTTTTACAGACATTGCTAAAAAGGTTTTTTTTTTTTTTTTTACTAAGATCATTGTCAAAAATGATTCCAAAATTCTTGATGTGACTATTAGCCTTCAGAGTCAAGGATTCTAGATAAGTCATATTTAATGTGCTAATGTTTGTTGAGGACTTCACAGATGTTGTTAAAAAATGCAACCAATATATCTGATGAGCATAAAAGCCATTTCTCCATAACGGGTTTTAAGAAGGAAAGCAAATATATAACGAAATAGGTCAGTATTTCAGGAAGGAAAGACCATGCCGATCCGTGGCAACGTGCATTGCCATAATCTCAATTGATTTCACCTCAGCAGGCCTAGTGGGATATCCATGATGAAGATTTTAAGGGTGGGGATCTTAACAGAGTTGGTATGCCAGCTGTGATGCTGAGTTTGGCTGCGGATATCTGGCCTGCTGTACAACCACTTATACACTTGAAGGACAACTTTTAGGTAACAGTATACAATCTAGCATATAGGGCACTACATTAGAAATAAATATCTTCAGATATAAATTATGTAAACAAAAGACTGAATATGTAAAATATGATAAGTATATCAGATTAGCCACAAACAATATCATTGGATGTTAAAAACTGTTTAATATTGCATTTAAAGAGCAGTGAAACACTTTCTTATAATGTGTTACATTCCTATGAGCAGATAGAGAAGTGTGTTTGAAGTAAGTTTGGAGCAGAAGAAATAGAAATTCTGAAAAAATTTTGCTAAGCTAAAATGTTATTTCTAGCCATTTTACATGCAGATGTTACCAGGCACGATCATATTTATTTATCAAGAAAATTCACGTTGGATCATAATTAATTTTTTTCTAGTAAGACCTTTAATAGTAGGGCAAAATAATATTCTTGATGATAATTTTTGTATTGATTTCCAGTAAAAATTTCTAAAAATCCTTAAAACAAAATCAATTTGATCTTTTATTTTGATCTCGTTTTAGAAACAACACTGCATACGATATTTAGGTTTTTCAGAAAATGTATTTTTAACATGTGCATTTTTTTTTAAGTATATGTATTTGAGTTTTTATAGTCAAAACAAGTGAAAAAATCTACCTGTGCTGAAGAAGTAATCCAAAGTAATTAGAATACATTACTGACATTGAGTAACGGAATATGTTAAAAATGACATTTTACAGCATGTATTCTGTAATCTGTAGTGGAATATGTTTAGAAAGTAACCCCCCTACACTGCACACCCTAAAAATGACCTTGGCATAGGTGTTTGCTGCAGCTGAATTCTTTAAGCATATAAATGTATGAGATAAATGAAAATGTTTATATTACCATAGCGATTTTAAGCCAAGGAACATTTAAATTATAATTGTAAATATAACATGCCAGGGTTCCTTATTATTAATTAATTTTATTAAAGGGGTATACATTTGTTCTCTAGCTAGCATTAGCATTGCTCTTCTTTGTGTACTTTAAGTACCGATACAACAGTGGTGTTAGATGATGTGGATTTGCATGATCGTCTCTGCTACACCCTCCAGCCCTGAATATCATTTGCATCTCGAAAATGTCAGTGTTTGAGGTAATTTAAAAATGTATGTAATACTACTATAATATAAATGCTTTGCCTAAAAACAAAAGTCAGAATTCAAGTGAACAGACTTCTACAGATAAGGACAGATTATTATTGTCCCTCATATCAATAATTTTTTGAGACTGTCTGTTTCTCGTTATTTCAAAGACAGTTATTACCTTTATTAGAGAACTGCTTAGTGTAAAATAAACCTTAATTATCTAGCGATACAGAATGTCATTGTAAAGGAAAGATTACAATTGTTTTTGTTTATAAATTTAGCATGTCCATGAAAACTGAATTTGGTGAACTTGTTTTGTTTCCAAGCAATCAAAGTCATGGTTTACACAAAGTCAACAACAATTGCTGTGCCAAGCTACTTTGCACTAAAGTGATATGTAGTTTCATTTATGCATTTGGCAGACGCTTTTATCCAAAGCGACTTACAGAGCCCTTATTACAGGGACAATCCCCCCGGAGCAACCTGGAGTTAAGTGTCTTACTCAAGGACACAATGGTGGTGGCCGTGGGGTTCGAACCAGTGACCTTCTGATTATCAGCCCTGTGCTCTAGCCACTACGCCACCACCACCTCTGTTTCATAGTGGTGGAGGTAGATGGGCTAGAATATATGTAGACTATAGCCATGATAACAAACAAAAGAAAATTACATGCTGCTTTCCGGTTGCGTTTGTAAACACAGCTGAAAACTGTCCATTACTAACATATGTCTTGCTTACGCAAAGCATAACCCTGCTTCCCTGACTGGAAATGAAACACTGCGTAGTAGCATTGGGACACGTGCTGAGTGTCACATGGTCAGAGGCCCTTGTACAATCAAGGAAATGTATTGGCTGGTGGTGATTAAGAGACGCCCCTAGGAAGCTTAGTCACTGGCTCCATAAAAACACTCAATTTGGTGCCATCAAGTCAGATTTTCTGCAGTAAGGCATGAGCCTATGCAGCTACTACACTCAAAAAAATATTTTAGCCTATTTTCAAGATGTATCCATTTCAATTGAATAACAAATTTCCATCTAATTGAATTGCCTAATCTTTAACGAAATAAAATGTACAAATCTTACAAAATGCAAGTTTTATTAATTAAATTTTCTTCAAGAATATTCAATTCTATTAGATGGGAATTTAAACATCTCAAATCCAGAATGGGACATAAACCGCTGTCTTTTTTCAGGACTAGAAAGTAACGTCTGTAAAAGCCACACACTATCTGATGGGGGAAATCTCCTCTATTGCCCCCTTTTCTACGAGAAAACGAATTTTCCAAATCAAAAACGGGGCTTCCCAAAACAGAAATGTCTGTCAGAATAGCCCCATTGAACAACTCATCACTATACTGACTGAAGGGCAAACAGGAGAGAAACGGATACATATATATGGTCCAATTTTGCCCGTCAAGCTCGTGTGTAGACCTATTTTTATAGTTTATTGAGTTATATTACATGATCCCAGAGACCCTTGGTCATGAAGGCAGAGGCAAAACTCAATGCATTTGGTTGGACTGCAAAACATCATGGGCAGATCCAACAGCTGACTGAAAAGAGCAACATCCATGCTGCCACTGAAAAACTGAGCAGAGATAGCAGTGCACATCTCTTGTCTCGCTAGAACGCCCACGTGGTCCATGAACGGGTAAAAGATAAAAAAATGTTTTTTATTAGTTAAAATACCTTGCATCTCCTGATAGCATCCCCAAAGAATAATGGCACCATAGAAGCGCTTACACATTGGTTCGCCATCACTCCATTGGGGAATATTCTCTTATTCCAGCCATCTCATCCTACAGCCAGGCTCACTGGCCCATGCATGATCCCCTCTTCCACAAGCAGTTCACTTCGAATGGGGAAGGGAGAGAGAGAAAGGCAGAGGCCGCTCCTCGATTGCCTTAATCATGTGCATTCTTCTAGAACAACACAGAAAAAGACAATAGGGACAAAGGGGCCAATTTGTTTCCTTAACTTTAACGATTAATTCTCTCATACAGCATTTTTAATAGCGACGGCTCAAGATGTGCATGGTAACTCTTTCACAACCTTGTTCATCAGAAAATGGCAGCCGAGCTAGGCCTCAGAGCATGTTTGGAAAAAACCTTTAAAATTACTCTGAAATTACGCTGTATAAAATGTTGCTTCTTAAATTCCATCCTGTGTTTCCACTTAAAAGGGAGAATAATAATGATCTTCGCTTCAACATGAGTTGTCGGTACAACATGGGCCAGACGAGATTGTGTACTTAAGAACAGAAAATCTTGAAGGTGCCAAAGCAAGTGCTTTTATGGAGCCCATGACGTAGCTCCCTTGGGGCGTCGCTTAAGTGCCACCAGCCAATAAATTTGAGTGATTGTACAAGGGCTTCAAACCAAGTGACACTCAGGGGGTGTCCCAATGCGAATACGCAGCTCGATTTCCTACGATAGGGAATGCTGACTACACATGTAATTATAACAACTTGTATGAGTTTTCTGTAAATTCCACTGATACTATTTTAGAGAGAGGTCTAAACAATTAATAATTTCAACATCGGCATCAATACTCAGGTTTTTCTCCGTCATCATATCTTTCCACATTGTTTATGCCGTACCGATGTTTATTATATTTTTTGGATTCTTTCTGACTTCTTACTTTGGCTTCTTATGCAGTACAGCTACTGAATCTCCCATTGTCTCTGCTTCTAAAGCATGATAATAAATATGTTCCATTGTGTTCTTTTCACTCTTCACATCACCAATCAACACTGTGCAAAGCATAGCCAAGCATATCTGCATAGGTGGCAGCAAATGAGCACAAGGATTTTCTTCTTTGATGTTTAGTGAAACACGGTAGACCATGCCATTTCAACATAGCGAAACACATTGAAGGGGGTGAGCCACACCATGTATAATAAAAACACTTTTTCTAGAACTATTATGAATACAGTCTTCATCTCTTGTGTGTACACCATTCAGATCACTCTTCACAAAAACACAATTCATCATTAATGTGTAACTTTTTAATTAGCCCCAAATTACTGAATGCACCTTTAAGGGACGGTTCACCACAAAATGCTAATTCTTTCATTATTTACACACTCTTATTTTGTTCCAAACCTGGTTGACTTACATTCTTCTGTGGAAAACAAAAAAACTGATGTTAGGCTGAATGTTCTGTGCCAGTCACCATTCACTTGCATGAAAATACATGCAAAAAAGATGCAATGAAATTGAATGGTGACTGAGACTAGCATAGTGCCTAATATCTTCTTTTGTGTTCCACTGGTTTGGAACTACATAAGGATGATTAAAGGAATTTTCATTTTCCGTTCCTTTAATAAATTCCATTTAGTCAAAATCTAAAAGAAGGTAAAAAAACATGCACTTACTTGAGGGATGAAGGAAAATAATGTCTTTTTCAGTAAAGTCTCTTGATTGAGCAGTTTTTATCCAGCCATTGATGGCAGTCAGCATTAGGCCCCAGGCCATGATAGGCCAGGGTTCCATTGCTGGAGGAAAACTCACATGTGCAGTCCAGATCCAACAAAGCACCTGTTAAAGAAAATAACTATTTATTAAAAACATAAAAGAAAAGTCACACTGTGGCAGGGCGGAGGGCAGGGCCGGGTCGTGATTATACACACCCGGTCCCGTATCAGGCTAATCAAGCCTCCGAGAGGGATAAAGTCCAACTGTGGAAGATGGTGCGGGAGAGAGAGATCGTTTACGGATATATCCGTTTATATTGTCAAGCTGGTTCTCGCCTCCTCCTTGCCCATCAAAATCCCTTTACATTGGTGCCGAAAACCGGAGGGAGGAGGGATGCCCGTCGCAGAGTCCTCGACACTGCAGTCCATCCAGGGGAGCGCTGCTGCCATCTGCCGGGTGACGGAGTAGCCCGACCGCCCCGGACGCGAGTGATGGAGCCGCTGCCGGGGGCAGAGGAGTGCCCTGCCATCCCCAGAGACGTGAAGGGGTCGAGGGAAGACCGCCGTCCACGAGGCGAGGAGGGAAGCAACTCCCCGACCGCCTGGAGCGAAAAGTGGAGGGGCGTTCTGTCCGCTGGGAGTCGGAAGTCTGACTCCGGTTCACCCGGGGAGGAGCGGCTGTCATCCACGTGAGAGTGTGGAGGAGTGTTCGAGGACCACGCGACGGTACATCAGAGAACCGGCGAGTACTTTTTTTTTTTTCATCTCTGTCTCCTCTCTCTATCTCACTGCCGCTCTGCGTTGGCCTTTTCCCTCTCTTTTAAATTTTAAAGTGTTTTTTGGGGGGTACTACACTGTTACAGGAACTACACTGTTACCCCTCCATTTTAATTATTTCTGTTTCCCTCCCCTTGTCCCCTCCCTCATCCAAGTCGACGGGGTTGACCTGCCGGCAGACGGCTAATCAAGCCTCCGAGAGGGATAAAGGCCAACTGCGGAAGATGGTGCGAGAGAGAGAGAGATCGTTTACGGACATGTCCATCGTGTGTGTTTGTGTCTTTTGTTTAAGTTTGCCATTAAAATATTATTTATATTGTCAAGCCGGTTCTCGCCTCCTCTTTGCCCATCTAAATCCCTCTACACACACTAAAACAAGT
The DNA here is from genome assembly GCA_032164185.1 of Moxostoma hubbsi. Taxonomy (NCBI): domain Eukaryota; kingdom Metazoa; phylum Chordata; class Actinopteri; order Cypriniformes; family Catostomidae; genus Moxostoma; species Moxostoma hubbsi. The sequence continues at coordinate 22,417,565 of JAVLUX010000011.1, read as the reverse complement.
CTACTATCAGGTGCATATAAATCTGACCTGTTTAACAACAGATTCAAGACACATCCGCTAAAAAAAACTACAGAGAGGAAACTACAGGATTAAAGCAGTTCAAAAGCATTTCAATTACTTTCCAAAACACTGGACACAAAGAGCCATGCTTTTTATTACAGCAAGTCCCTAATTATATCAATGACAACGTCAGCTGTCTGCCAATGTCCTGACCCTCCGGCAACAGTGACCCTATTAGGAGTTTGGTTTGGTTGTTGGCAACAGAAAACAAACAATGATCCATTGTTTTCAATTAGTGAATGCTATGGGCTCAATAGAACATCTCTGAACACCACAAAATGGACAGCAATATTTACAATACATTAAATAGCATCACATTTACTGTAGTGAAACAAAACATTCATGTGCTTTGTGAGGCATTGATAAATTCAACCAACAAAACAATGGTCACAGGCCAAACATACATTTGATTGGTTAACATTGATTATTATAAATACTAATAATAATGGAAAGAAATTAAAACACTCTTTACCTTCTAAATTTTCTGTTCAATCCATTTTCTTTTTGAAGACTTTTAAGGTTAATTTTCAACCTTAAAAAGCATTAAAAAAATGTCATTCCCTACAAATGCTGAAAATGAGAAGGATCTGTGACGCTTTTTGGTGCAATACAAAAAAAATAAAAAAATCACTCTGAAAGGCTAAAATAAGCCTGGAGAAAAGGACATGGCTTAAACACAGAGCTGTGTGGTTTACATTACTGAAACGAAAGCTGAGGCAGATTACACATTTTTCAGAAGTGCTTGACTAAACTGCTTTGTGTGCTTTCTTCAGTGAGTCAGATGGCAGGGCAGCCAGAGATTAATCTATTAATTTTGGTAAATCAATTTCTCTAACTTAAACTCCCCTTTTCAAAGTAGCTGACACATAAAATCATGGAAACACGTGTATTAAAAAGAGCATTTACAGAATATACTTAATTGACCATTAAGGATTTGACTACTAACGAGTTTAGGAATATACCTGAAATAAAATACTACCAAATAAACAAAAAAAAAAATTATAATAAAAAACACGTATAAAACACAGTATATTTATTTGATACTGCACAGAGATTGAGACACATTACTTCTTTTGCAGCATATTGGATCAAATCAGCTCCTTTTCTAGACTTGTCATCTGAAGATTATTTTCTACATTTTAGAATATTTAAAATAGTAGTAATCAAAACTACAAAACAATACAAATGGAAGTATGGAGATTGAAGTGGAAGCGGTCCAACTCACGAATGTTTAGAAACACTTGTTTTTACATTCATATTTTAGTTTTTAAAATAAATTCATAGGCACAACTTGTTTTTATTATTTTATAATTAATAACAACAATGCTATTAATGTTATAATTAATAATTTTTACAGAACTTATTTAATGTTTTCTGCTCTTCAAGATCATGAGAAACATAATTTCACTCTCCTTATATGTGTTTATATTTCTTTCATTCTAGTCTGGAAGAGGAATTCAAGAAAACATTAAAAAAAGCGTAACATGCTTTCTGAGGTCCATTAATGAGGATTAATAAGGATTAGACCTTACTCTTGGCTTAACAAGTAATGTTTCATTTGCGGACAAATCCCACTTATTTATTTCAACAGATCTGTGTGATATTTTTAACATGTCTGATACTTTCAGCCTAATATGAATGTAGATTTACATTTGTAAGAGAAAGCAAACAAACAACAAACAAACAAACAAAAATAAATTTAGTACTGTGTAAAAGTTTTAGGCACTTGTGAAAAATGCTGCATTGTAAGGATATCTTCTAAATAATGACATAAATAGTTTTAATTTATCAATTAATGTCATGCAAAGTCGAGTAAACATAAAAAAAAGCTAAATCAATATTTGATGTGACCACCTTTGCCTTCAAAACAGCACCAATTCACCAATTCACCTGGGTACTCCTGGACACGGTTTTTCTTTGTTGTTGGCAGATAGGATGTTCCAAGCTTCTTGGAGAAGTTGCCTCTGTTCTTCTATCTGGTTAAGCTCAGTTAGTCTCAATTGCTAATCTCTTCATTTAATCCCAGACTGACTCAATGTTCAGTAGTGGGTCTGTGGGGGCCATGACATCTGTTGCAGGTCTCCCTGTTCTTCTATCCTAATCTATTCTATTACAAAAGTAATGTTTGGGAGTCTAAAATGTATATTTCCTATTGACACACTAAATCTGAAGATATACATAACTATCTTCAGATAAATGTTTTTGTGAAACATCTTATATGCCTAAAACTTTTGCACAGTACTGTAAAAAAATAAAGTTTATAAAAGTCAAATTGTCGATGTCATGGAAATATTAAAAAATAATGTTGTGCAGTGTTTTAGTATGAATTGCAAACACTGATTAGAGATTTAAAGTTTCCAGATAGATTAGTGGGTTTCCTGTCTGAGGATAAAAAACAGATTTCCTCCAGCAAGACCTGCTGTCTCAGAAAAATGATTAAAGAGAGCAACACTGGGCAGGCCTGAGCTCCTGTTGCGGTGTAGCTCTTGACCCCTCAGACAATGTAGAATGGTACAGCAGAGCCATGTTAGAAAGCATTAGGTTTCCTCAGAGTGTTTCTTTTCTCCACTTAACATATTGAAAAGGAGCACAGAAGTACATATACATTTTCTGTTTTTAGCTGTTCTCACAAACTGTTTGTGGAGTGGGAATGTCAACAAATAATATAAGTACACTCAAAAAAATATTTTAGCCTATTTTTAAGATGTATCCATTTCAATTGAATAACAAATTTCCATCTAATTGAATTAAATATTCTTGAAGAAAATGTAATTAATAAAACTTGCATTTTGTAAGATTTGTACATTTTATTTTGTTAAAGATTAGGCAATTCAATTAGATGGAAATGTGCTATTCAATTGAAATGGATACATCTTAAAAATAGGCTAAAATATTTTTTGGGAGTGTAGTCACACCTTTGATTAATGTGTTGACCTCTCTAACAAGTGAACTTTGAGGGTAATAAATGAGATTTTCCCCAGGGCTATCAGCATCATCTTAGTTAGAACTTCTCTTGTTTAAATGTCTTTTATCGTGTGAATGCTGAAGAAATGCAGTGAAACCAGATGTACAGCAATAGATCTTTAAAATAAATTCATCATGTTATGTTGAATTATAAGCCATTCAATGAATGACAAAAATCACATTCTGCCTGTATTCTGCAATCACAGTTTTTCTTCTAAATATCTAGAAAAAAAAACACACAAAAAAAGAAGAAAACAAAAAAACAACTGTATTATCTGACCAAATATATATCTCACTAAGAATAAAATAAAGCCAATGGAGACAAAGATGCATGCAAATTTAAAGCATGTATGTCTTTTGTAACCCAAATACAAGAAATCACAAATTTGGTTTAAGAGATTAAAAGGATAAATTCTGTAATTATTTACTCACTCCCATGTTGTTTGAAACCGGTATGACTTTCTTTCATGAAACACAAAGAAGATGACAGACAGAATGTAAGGGACTGACAACCTCAAGTCGCATTTTACTTTCATTGCATGGGAAATAAACAGCATGAACTCTTCAAGATTTGAAGTGGAAGAAAATACTAAAGAAAATACTGGTTTAGAACAACATGTTAGGGTGAGTGAGTAATTTTTTTTTTGCATAATTGTTCTTTTAACATTTTTAACCTAGATTGGTCCACCTTCTTGGGATCAGATGTTATTGTCAGAAGAGCTTCAGGATTTAGGAATGAGCCACAAAAGCACCAGGTGAAGGGAGTAGCAAACTAATCTGAAGCTCTGATAAAAATCACCACCTGTATGAGTTTAACATGAAGGGCTGAGGGAATGAGTTAAGTAAGGAAAGCCTTGAGTAACAAAAAAAAAAAAAGACATCCTATAGATAAGAGAACATGGCTTCAGTTTCAACACAAAGGTGTCTTCAGACCAGAGGCATCTCAGCATTATCTGTTGGTGAGGTGACTAATGTCATAGTCCCTCAAACATTAGCTGCTAGGCCACAACTTTGAGAACATGTGTGATAAGAGAACTTCAGACAAATCAAAGGACTGAGATCTGATATCCGCCAGAAGATGAACACAAAAGGGAAAACTGCAAAAAAAATATTAATCAGTATTTTTGCCTTGTTTTCCAGAATAAATATTCTTATATTTACTGAATATTAATATTAAGTAATTTTATTAAAACAATAAGACTTGCTTTCAGAGAAACTAGTATACATACACTATATACTGTATACAGTATATAATATGTTTATATAATTTTGCTTCAAGTAAATTTGTAGATATTTTAACCATATAATTAGATATTTTAATACTGGAAAACAAGCCAAAAATCCTAATTAGGCAAATTATTTTTGCAGAACAAAAGATTAGTTTTCACAATATCTTAAAGCACAATGAAGTGTTTTAGGATTATATGAATGTAATGTATTTTGTGTCCTATTCCACAGCTCAGAATAGAGCCTTAAGAAAGCATCTATATTATCATGCACTGATAATAGAAGCATGCAGTCGTGTGGTATTCAAAGGATTTTGAACCGACTTAACCTTTTAATTTTTTGAAAATTAATGGCAGTGTCCTCCTCTGACAGAAGCCTGCCCCCCCCCATGTGCCCCACCACCCCCTCCCTCTTATGTAACACTCGCACAAGCCCCCACCAAGAGGAATTCTAGACTGATCACGGTAATACCCCCCAGCCCCCCCCCCGTGAAAAAATCCTGGCATGGTCCCTGCTGTTGACATGTGTCGACAATCTAATTCACAGTTGATTACAAACACAAAGTACATGCCAGTCTAGCAAGTCAAATATTTTATTTGAATATTTCTCAGTATCCATACAAGCCACATAATAATTAATCTGACATTCATGGGCAAACTTCCAAACTCAATCAGGAAGTGCCCCAGGTTAAACTTCAGTGGCCCATCTCCTTTTAAGCTTTTCCAGGTGCCTGCCATGAGCAAGACCTGTCATCAAAGCCTGCACGCCTGCGCACCATCCAGGAATGGTGGAACTGCGGTTGGCAGTTTGTTTAAGCACAGACAGTTCTGTTGTTTGGAGAGTGTTGAAGAGGATCACGGTGCATTAGAATTTAACTGCAGCACAAACATCTCATGCAGCAGAACATGAACTTGGTGCACAAGCACTACAGCATCTAACACTTGCCTGGTTGTACATCCTTATTTATCTCATGCTGTCTTTGACCCAATAAGTGCAAAACGTAATGAAGCAAGTTACTATGGAGAAATGAGAACATATCAATTTACCACTGAATGCACATTGATTTTATTTTGAAGAGAATCTTATAGTTTTATTTCCACGTTAGATATCCCGTTGAGAAACCAAGTACTTAATTTCTAGATGTAAAGCATCCGACATCTGCATTATGTATGATATTAAAACATCACATTTGTACACTAATGTATTACAACAAAGTGAAAGTGTCCAGAGCAAAAATTTAATTGCTTAGATGTTGCTTAATGGAGTTCTTAATTATCCCATTTAAGTGTCAACTTTGTCTCAGATGTTGCTCCAAGAATTTGATGAGAAATGTTTGCGTCCAAATCTCTGACTAGCAGACTTTGGTATCTTGGCAAATCTGAGCACAGATGTTTAAAAAGAACAAATTCAAATACTCTAAAAAATAACCATTAGTCACCAATTGACAACAAGTTCATCTTCATCAAAACAGATTTAAAAAAAAAGTGCTGATATTAGTTCTTAGCACCAATGCTACACACAATATAAGAAATCACTATGGACTCTCTGCAGCATTTGCTCTGAGAGCATGACTTCCTTTCTTTACGCCACGATACACCCAGTCACATTTATGTCATCTCATTACTGAAGGTCACTGGCTGACTCAGACCCAGCAGGGTGGAGGAAAGTGGCAGAAGGGGGAGGCATGTGGCTCCCTGCAGGTTAAGGGCTCTGGAGTTCCTGCCTGAGCCACTGCCAGGTGAGTAAGACTAACTCGGGTCAGAAACACGATATTCTGGGTTGTGAATTGGCCTGTGAATGGCAGTCGCTCCCATAAATGGAGGGAAAGAAATGCAAATCCTCTCTTGTGACTTCCAAAACTTGTTGGACCAGATTTTGCACAGGTTTGAGAAGGAAAAGGAAAAGGGCTGTGAGGAAGCCAGAAGCTGTCAGTAGTGGCTCTTTTCCAGTTTGTGACAGATAGACAGTTTTATGAGTAAGATGTTAGAAGCTGCAGAAAAACACAACAGACAATTATATTATTACTTCGGACAATATAACAGTCCCTTTCAATGCAATGAATAAAATAAAAATAATACAAATCAAAAAGTTTCTTGTATTTTATTTCCAAGGCTTTGTTCAGACAGGCAGCAAAAATCAGATCTGGCTCTGATCCGTTATGTTTGTAAACGCTGAACAGCAAAACAACACTTGAAATTGTAAAATTTGTGTGATTTTAAACATTTAAATCTTTTTAATTTCATTTCATTTTTAATTTCAGCTGCTTATCAATTTGCTCATTTACATGATCATTCACTATGTACTGAATAATGAGTGGCTGAGGTGTTTCTGACACAGCATGTGCATGAATGCTTAAAACACAGTAATGCCTCAAACACTTATATTCAGAACCACATCATAATGGACATGAGTTTGTGCAAACAGTTAGGGCTGGACGATAAAATTATATCAATATTTATTGTGATAAAAAAATCTCCATGATATCGACGATATGCTTTTGAGTAATTTTCAATATTTAGCCTGTGTTCTACATCTAGACATGCGTGCTGCTAAAAATGCTAGCAGTTTGGCTTTTTCTTATCGTATGCTCACTAGTGAGCAGCGAGACAAAACAACAGTGTTGGTTACATCATATCTGATCTTTCTGTGCTGTATTCTTGAATATTTTCTCTAGCACTGAAACACACTTCACTGATGCCCTGTCCCGGTCCACACCCGCTTCCTCTTTTCCCCACATGTGAGTAAACATGAGGTGCGTGTTTCCTGAGCGCCTTTAGACCATAATGTTTTTTCTTTCTAAATGTATTTTTATTAATCAGCATGTTCCAAGTCTTTAATAATAAACAAATAGATTTCTGTTCTAATTTTGTTAAATTATTCAGATTTCATCATCTCTGACAAGGATGAAAGGCAAAACAATTACTAAAATGTAGCCTTGTCTCTCTCACTTTAATGAAAATAGAAAAATGGACCATTCAGACTTTTACATTTTCAAAAGCTTCTCTCTGGAGATATCCCTGAACCCCCATACAGTGTCATTCCTCAGTCACAAGGGCTTCTATGCCCCATACTTGGATATCTGTATGTAAATATATATGAAAATAATTTTTAGGTAATATATATATATATATATATTTTACCTAAAAATTATTTTCATATAAAGACTATTTTTGTAAAGACTATTTAGAATTTTGTTTTCTCTTCTTTTTTAGAAATTCTAAAAAATGTGCAATGTGCAAATGTGATTGAATATCGTGATACATATCGATATTGAACGATATGACAAAGAATATCATGATAATATTTTTTGCCATATCGCCCAGCCCTACAAACAGTGCAGTTTTTTTTTTTTTTATAATCTCTTTCCACAATGACAGCTTCTCTCCTCTGTCTTATGTTTGACATTTTGCTGATGCTTAAAGGCCTCGATATACTTCCTGGCCAAAAATAAGGTATTTTTGCTTTCGTTTTCAGTGGTTCATAACAGCTCGCTGGGGCTAAACACCTTACTTCCATTGGTCCACGTTATCATTAGGTGTGACCTGGAGCTCCACCTACCTTGAGACGTATGACTAATTTTGTTTACGTTGTTCAGTGAGTCAAAATCAGTCAACATGCAAACATAAATGTACAGAGTTATTAGTGAGCTGGTGCAAATGTACCTACATCTGTACAATTGATCGCTTAGAGACATTTAGTCATGTGATTTTTTGTTTTTGTTTACTAAAACAATCAAAATCAAAATCAAAAATCAAATCTTCATTTGATGGCACTCATGTGCCATCTGTAGCCAAAGCCATTCACACATCTGTCAAGTAAATCAAAAAGTAATCAAAAATAATCTCTTTAATCATTGTTTTATCTAATAGTAACACTTTTATACACTCATTTTTGCAGTAGTATCAGTGTCATAATAAATAACAGAGGGTGGCTCAATCAGCTCCATAGCTCCCTATGTTGTGAATCAGTATATTGTGAACACGAATTTGGGCACTGGCAAGCGTGTTCATCCACTGAACGTTGGGACACTTATGACTCAATCACCTGTGACACGATAAGGAGCTCGTGCATCCAAGCGCAGCTGTTATTAATCAACAACATCGCTGTATAAATGACACTATCGTTCATTTTCATTGAAGATATTCAAATGTGTTATTATAACAGATAAATGACATAAACAAAGAAATAAACATATAAAGAAGTGCATTTTAAACATTCTTTTAACAACTCTAATATTTAAAAGATTGTTTTCCTTTTATTGTGGATTAGAGACAAACAACATCTGTTTTAAAGAGAAAATAAGGCTTTGATTTCATATATTTCCACTTGTGCTCATCATCTAATGACTTGAGAGACTACAGAAGACCATGGCAACATTTTAAATAAGTGAACATAGCGAGCAACGACGCTCCATGGTTTTTACGGAAAGTTTCAGTGCACTGGAACAATTTTGCGAATGAGACAGCTCTAGAAATGGCCGACTCACTGATCAGTGCCCTGACTACTGAACTAGGGAGCTGATTGAGATGCACCCAGTGTGTAACTGGAACATATTATAGCTGCATGTAGCATGTTAGCGCATTAGCGGCATGAATACATAATGTAAACAAATTAAAAATGTTCTTTAAATGATCATTGAGAGGTTAAAACAGCTTCTTTTATTGACTTCATGCAAATTCTACTCAGAATGAGGCAAAAAGCCATTGATGACACATTTTTAAGGTTTCATATGAAGCATCCTTATATTTAAATGTGCTTCTAAATGCCTCCCACAACAGTGCGGCAGATGTCTGAATGTTTGGAAACAGTATACTGTTGCTCGGCTGTTTAGAACGTCTTTTTACCCCTGAACGAAGGACGAAGAATAACTTCTATGGAAGTATATCGAGGCCTTAAGCCTTATTACTGTGGCAAGAATATTGCTATATTGTATTTCGAATGATGAAGCTGCAGTCCTCCATTCATTCCAGAGAGCACAATGCATTCTCAACAGAGCGTTCTGTTGTCAAAAGCCAAATGACAATGAACTCTGCCTCTGCCCCGCAGTGCACCCCACCAAAACCAAAGAAGTCACGATGGATCAAAATCACAGGCCAGCTAATTGAAATCCTACATGCACACACACACTAATCCGGCACTAGGCTATTCTTTTGAAGTGCTCTGGTTCAGCTGTATAATTTTTAATCCCCTCTTCAGCCTCTTGACACATTCAAAGAATCGGTCAGGTAGCTCAGTGTAACACAATGAAAAATCAGCTGCAAATGCCTCAGAAAGGAGTCTGTGTTTCAAAAACTCTGTTGGAACAATATTAACATGATACAATGTGCCATATGCTGCATACATAAATTGCTTCTGCAAGATATTTAGGGAAATACTTAATCTGTTTTGTCAAAGTTGCTGTTATAATGGTTAGTAATTTTTTTGTAAATTGAGTGTTTCTGTGCATATATTATATATGAACACATTATATAGCAGCTAATTGCAGCTGTAATCAAGAGGTCAGAACATTACTCAGTTCTCATGTTTATGTTAATTCATCTATCTTTCCAGCATCTTTTTTTTTTCACCTAATCATCTTTATCCACCATGATATACATAGAGTACAACTTGAGCCTAGTTGTAAAAATGCTTCTTGAAGACAGTTTTCTGATTTTATAAACATAAAAATTAAAAGAAAAGTTACAAATAAAAATCTGCATGAATTTGATATATCCCCATTTTGCTGAAATGGCAGCATGCACTTGCTGGCATTTCACAAGTTTATACAAAACCTGATGATCCATGTTATCCCAGCATGATTTGAGAACGACCCAAAGCCCAATTTGTTTGCTTCAGTGAATGCAAGGAAATTTGACCTTTTGTACAAAGCAGTTAACATGTCACAAATTTGCTAATTTGATAAGTGGCCTAGAAATAGTACAGAAACATTTCATTTTCAGGGCTGCCTATAAGGGGGTACAACTGGAACTTTTGTCCCGGCCCCAGGATTGAGGGGGGCCCAGCCCACAGAATGTCTGTTCCATATTGTAGAGTGCATCTAAACACGTTCAGTGGGAGATGTGGATATAAACACTGAGGCAGTGTGCAACAGCGAAAGCCGCCAGGGTAGTACACCCCCCCGATAAACCCCTTGGCTTTTAGTTTCATGAAAAAATTATCGGAAAAAAATAACCAGTTATAACCAGTTACCAACAATTGAGAATCACTTTGTTCCAGTTTTTGGTTACGTTCTGCTAAAAACTTCGTTTTCAGTTTCGTTTTCATTCCATGAATCATTTTTAGTCCATGATTCATTTTACATTTGTTGCATTTTCAAAATTCTAAAACTTGATTTATTATCTAAGATTTCAATTATATTTTGAATACAAAATTTTTAAAATTGACTATTGAACCCACTTGAAGTCATTCATCTTTTTTCCTCTTGTAGTTATAGGTTTAAGTGATTTAGCTTGATTATAATAATTTCTACATTAGTAAATCTTCTCTCCCTCTCATTTGGTGAATCCCACTTCCAGAGACGTGAGTGAGTACAGCCCTTTATAGAGTGGGACAGATGCAATAATGTCTCGGTGCTGGTGGAATCAGACAGAGGAATGATAATATATCCTTGTGGCAGCTGTAGAAAACCAAGAGGGTGGGGCATGGGGTAAGTTTTATTCCCTTGAACTTTAGACCATCAAAAACCATGGCAGGAAGAAAGGGCAATGGGGCTAATTAGGAATTTACATGAAAGTATTTACTCCCCTCTTTTTGTCTTAGGGGCTCAGATGGCAAAACCACACAGACTCCCAACACGACCTTTCCACACCATGATTATGGACAAAGTGTGTCTGAGTTTAATCAAGTTCCTCACATGGGGGAAACACACCTCTCATTCTGTGATACTATTACTGCTTTTGTGCATGCTTACAAATCAAACAGTTTTCATACATCATTAGTATATTTGGAGATCACTTGACACTGGATGAGCTTGTGATTCAGTCTAAATACTATGACAAAGAACATCATTCTTCACACAAATTGCCAAATCATAAGACCACTATGTTGTCAAGAATGACAGGAATGAGAAATCAGAAATACGGATTAACAGATGGCTGCTGTTGCTTAAAGAAAGAATAAAGGGTCTTGCCATCATTTCAATCTATGTCTTTGCCAAACAACCTATGAGTGGAAAACAAACAGAGATTCCAGACATAAAGCAAGGCATGTCAGATCATAGAGAATGAGATTTCCAAATTCATTTCCCTTTAGAAACATTAAAGGTTTGAGACAGAATACAATTAGACATGGGGCTTTAAAACTAATGTCTACAATGTCCTCTAAAAAATATGGGATGACTGGACTATTTGCAAGGAATGACTAAAAGCGCATTTGGCACAATTTATTTTCATTTATAAAACTTCAACTGTAGCATACACTTAAATTTCACCCAGACCTTCAGAATTGTATTCGGTCATTTTAAAAATTACATTTATTTAGAAAAGCATACAGAAACCAACATGGGTATTTATTGCTGCTTATAAACAAATAACATAGGCCTATGTATTTATTACAGAATTACTATTTAACTTATACACTGAATAAAAATGTTTAAAAACCTAAAAGTGTGCTTCATGTGTTAATACCTAAATTAAGTGGTTTGGTTTACAGTATGTAAAAATATAACTTCCCTGAATCAACCTGAATACATCAGGTTACACCAACAAAAATCATTTTAGGGTTAGGTTTGTTTTTGTTAGAAATAGATCCTTATGGTAACAATTGCAGGTTATCAATTTTTACAGTGTAGTTTGTATAGTAAAGTGCTTTAACCTGTTCACTTTAAGTAATTTAAGCTATTTAAGTCAAAACATGAACAAGTAAAAGCTCTTTACTTGCAGGATATGCAATGTGAATTAACAACAAGTGAAAACATTCTGTGAAAAAAAAGAACTTCAAAGGAAATGAAAAATCCTCTGGAGACATGCTAAAATATCTGGTTGCTGATGCTGAGGAGAGAAAAATGTAGTACTGCTCCAGTGAACCTTCAAGACAACATCAAGACTGACTGCATACATATGGGCTTCAAAGCGTATTAGTAAAAACACTGTAGCAGACCAGGCACATTGATGTTATGCTCATTGTTTTCTAACCACTATAAAAAAAAATTAAAGAAGCAAAATTTACTAAATATTTATCTCTATACATTGATATTGAAATGCATAGCCACTTTGAAATGGCTATGCAATCTTGTTTAAATCCTCTGGTGCACAGTGTATTAACAGACTACATATAAATCTTCATACACTGACAAAGGATGGCAGCAGCTTCACACAACAGGGCGCAAAAAGGCCCCCGTAAGACAAATCGGATACATCTGCTCAGTAAAGCATTCAAGAGGGGTGCAAGAGTAGCTAATTAGCATCAAAATCTGACAAAAGCTTCTTAACACTACATAATCTTATAAAGCCCTATATGACCATAACCTATCACTGGTGTCAAATTTGTATATACACAAGCTAAAAATACTCTGATGAAACAATTAATTAATATTAGGGCGTGATGTAACAAAATAACATGAATTATGAGTGCTGAAAGCCTGAGGCATACTTGCTCTGACCCAGTGACAGTGATCTTGCCATGGTCACTCATGCAGTTAACGCAAAACAAACTTTGCTAAATAATTCAAAAAGAGCATAAGTAATGCACAGCACTGAGGGATTCTTTTATACGCTCTGGTGCACAAGCTTGTGTTATGTACTCAGCCCAAGCAGAAGTGTCATTATCCAAAGACCATCAGCCATTGTCAAGTTCCTTGACATGGCACAGGGAAACAAAGGGGTCAGATGAAGCCATTGCTCTGCCTTCTGCCTCACCATCCCCATTGAGATGGCACTAATGGAGAGTCTGATGGCGCACATGAAGCATTGAGCCCCCTCCCCCACCACGACACGGGATGCTTTATAAGACCTGCTTTGGTAGTCATGCAATGGAGCTGACCTCATGTAAAAAGGTGGCATTTTCGCCCGACTTATATACATGCGGACTTACACCACACTTGACATTGTGTATTTCCAAGATGATTACAAAAAAAAATGCTATTCCTCACACCAGACATTTTACTAAATAGATAAAAAAGTGTTAGCACAGCGATTGATCACAGTTATCTCAGATAGATTATACCACAATAATAGACTATAATAAAAATAATAAATTATTAAAAATTAATAAAATAATAATAATAAAATATATTTAAATAATGGTGCAGTGGTTTCATGAAAGATTGTACTGAAAACAGAAAAAACACATTGGAACATGTGTAGTGAGTCTATTTATAGTACAGTACAGAAACTAAGCACAGATAATTTACAGACCCAAATGTGAAAACAATGAACTGTATAGTTCTGCTTGTTGATAGCTTGTTTACTTGCTACCAAGTGCCTAAAACCAAACTCTAATCTGGTAAAACTTTGGCAAATCCAGTGATTGGCTCTTCCTGAAAAAAATAAGCATCAACCTGGCACCTTGTAAACACCACTTTGTTTCCAACTTTGTTGTGCCCTTATACTCGGAAGTTGCGTAAAGCCACAAGAACTTACCAGATCCAGCATTTTTTATACAATATGTATCAAGCGGTCAGTGGGTGTGCCATGTGAGGCTGAGACTACATCCAGACTGACTGCAAACAAATAATATTAGCCCAAGTATTCTGCTTTAGACCCTTTTCAAAGACTGTGATGACACGTTTCTGCCATGTTTAGCTGCGCAAATTTAGCATTCTACTTTTTAATTCTGTAGTGCACATTAATAACATTATTCTTTGTTTTATATTACCCAGGTGTTCATAAAAATAAAAAAAAAGTTAAATAGTGACACTGCTGTGATCAGGTTTCAAATGCAGCTTCTAAGGGAGTGAGAGTAAATTTGACTTTTTTCCATCTTTTAAATGACGTAATCCACCTCTCTCTGTGTTTTTTTTCTCTCTTTTGGAAAGCTGTGGAAACATAATAGTGGATTTTTTTCTTTTGCTGATGGAGCGAATGGGACCACAAAAATAAGATTTACTGTAGTTTCCAATTCACTTCTATTGAAGTTTACCCCGCTATAGGTTACTTCTACATTCCAAACCCAAATGTGCAAAGGGTCCATTGGGGTTAAATGACCACAGATAAAGAGTCCTTCTGCCTGCTTCATGTGTCACATAAAAAACCTCATATTTGCCCATGATGTCTTCTAAAAATCACCCATATAACGTCCCTTAATGCTTCCACATCCTTGTCATTAGGACGTCTCAAATAACACCTTTCAGTTACTATGCTGGCCCATCTGGAAAAACACCTGCCCTGGCTCGAACGTGTTATCATAGTAGTGTTCGACAAATGTTTCTTTAGGTCCAAGGACATGTAAACATGTGACCCTTTCTGTCAGAAGTATCTATAAGGAAAAGTATCCACACAAATAGAGCAGAATTAACAAATCTGAGTTATTTAGATGTCAGGTGACGCTAATCCATCAAGCACCAACAGGATATTATATTACTCCATCACTCTTCAAAGTTGAAGCATTACTATATTAAACTACATATTACTATATTAGCACAATAATAGCACTATGTGACAGCTAATATATTACTGTAGCGATAAATAGGGACTCTGAAACAGCTGTGACATTCTGATATGACTAGGTGCTCTTTCTGGACCATATTTTTTAATGCATAAGTCTTGCTTTAAAAGAAGTAAATTAATTAGAATGCACATCATATCATTTTGGATTAAATAGTATCGATGGCATGAATCTTGAATTAACTGTATAAAACTGTATATTTGCTAAAAAAAAAAAAAACTTTAAGCATTTATTTTTCAAACTACAACTACAGAATATATATTGATAGTATTTACAGAGGTTTTTCTTTATGTCATCAAACAACTCATGATGCAAATCTCTTCAGTGTAGATGTTACAAATAATATATGAGCCTTTGTAAGAGATGTTATAGGGTTATGCCACCCCCACCCAAGAAATGTGAACCCAACAGACCCATGTGGGCACTGGGATTTTTAAAAAGTAAAACAAATGTATTCTTCACGCTGGTAAGGATCCTTTCATCTCTTTAAAATGTTCTTATTTAAATCATTGTTCTGTCCATGTTCCTTCAACTAAGACTGCTGCTCCACCACAAAATCTGACAGTCCACGGATAGGCTTAAGACACACATAACTGTATAATTCTATTATTCCTATGCAGGTTTATGGGAGACAATGCATTTCCTTTACTCTGACCATGACTGGAAGTTGATACTAGTATAGGCCTTATTTGTTCAACGGTGAAAATTGCTTAGCATATGTACGTTTTTTTTTACTGAATTTAAAGGTGAATAGAATGTTTGTTTTACTATTTTTAATTTGCATAGTCTAAAATGGTTTTTCTTACTGTGATGCAATCAGATCTTTCCCATTGGTAGTTTTCCATCTCAATGGAAATGTTTTTGTCTTAGCTCTGATATCAAAGGAAGTGCAGTGCATAAGTAACTGCAAATTGTGAATTTTTCGCAGTGTTCCTTCCCTTCATGCCCTTGGCTGCCTGTGTTGAGTCTCTCTCTTCACGCATTTTAACACAGCCTACCGATAAGATGCCTTTCAGACAAAATTTTCCCGCCAATAATTTCACTGTGGAAATGAACATGGAGTCATTTGTCTTCCACAACCCCACTCAGGTGCAGTGCAGCAAAATGTAATTAAGCATCGTCCCAATAAAGTGATCAACAACAGACTGTGCTACAAGGGGAACTTTCATAAACAAAAAGTCATTGAAATGATAAGTTGAGATGTTTTGTCAAAATTAGGCATTGACTGTGAGCTAAATAACATCTTTACATAACATGCGATAAATGAGGATTTCAGCAGCCTACACATCACATATCCAGATAAGACAATGCCTCATTAAGAGCTATAGAGTAGGCAGTGATGTGAACAGGGCACACCTATACACACTATTTTAACCAATCCTACACAACAAGCTCCGTAAAAACTAGGGATCAAAACCACCCTAAATACATAAAGCCTAGCCCATTAAAAAAATCTAAATCTAATAAGCACCGTTGTATCAATGCACCTGCTACATAATTTAATATGAAATATTATAGATACATTTTTGTGTATCACACTAGTGGATTTAAGTGCCCTTCATTGCTGATTAGTTCCATATCATACTGTGCAAATGCATAACAGTGAACATACATTCCTAGCATAGAATCAGGGTGGGCAACTGCATGTGATTCCTGACCTTTTGTCTGAACAATGAATGATGGGTCACCTCTAGCTTTTGACAGAATGTCAAAATACACACGTTTAATGTGTATGGTAAAAGAGAATGAGATAAATTAAAGCCAACTTGCTTTGCCAACACTGTGAGTACAGTATTTATGTATAGTATATTTATACACACACACACACACACACACACACACACACACACACACATTTACGCTTTTCGATCAAGTCAAACGACTCGCTGTCAAGTCACACCCGTACATCATTGAGAGAGCGCAACTGTTGGACAAGATATCCTTTGACAGTTGGATTTTTGTCTCACTTTTTCCACACCTTTTCTTGAATCAAAGTTTCAAAACATCCATCTACACCCCTAGCGACGCAACAAACTTAAACTCTCTCATTAGAATCAATAGGAGCATTGGTCGCGCGCTCATGATTTCAGTTTAATCATGATTTCAGTTTAATTGCTGTCAAAAAGTCTGTCGATGTTATTTTGTTGTCATTCTGTAATAGCCAGTTCGGATCAGATAGTGGCAATAATCGCCCTATTCAGCAACAGAATATGCGTTGAACAGTAAAAGAGTTCAAAAAAAAGAAGAAGAAGAAAAAAAAAAACCCACATTCATGCAACACACTGCACAGACTTTTTGAAGGGTGTGAATGCAATACAAGCGCAGCAGGTCAAATAAAAATGTAGGCTACTTACCGAAAACGACTCAAACGACTGTGATCAAACTTTATAACGGCATATTTATCCTTGTGTGGCAAAGATCGAAAAGGGTATTGTATGTCACTAACCTCAGATCAGTTCTTCTAATGACACGTCCGAGCAGAAAACCTCTGAACTCATAGCTTCACTAAAAGGCGGATGAGACGGTCGGCTGCGCCTATCAGATCGAGAGGAGGTGCGTCCCGGTGGACACACACACACACACACACACACACACACACACACACACACACACACACCATTGCTGAGTTTATTCACGCCACCTGGAGCATGGTTTAAGTTTCTTGGCCATATGCAGCTTTCCTTTTATTTTTACTATTTGGTAAATCTGTTAATCTGTCAGACAAGAGTCAATTGCTGAATCTCAGAGCCCAGTGAGCTGCTTATATATATATATATTCCATATCTTGATATATAAAGTAAAAGTATTATATATTATACTTATTTATAATATAATATACAATTGGAAAACTGTTTATTGAAATTGTTTATTTTGTTCTTTTCAAACAAATATAAAATATATAAGTTTTTTATATTTTTTTGTAATTCCCTTTCCTTTTTGTTAAAAAGTAATCAAAGAAACTGTCATCAAATAATTTAACAGATCATTCAAAACAATAAGACTTTATATTCAACGTAAATTCTGGTAATACTTAATTAATACTCTCATACTTTAAGTAAAATTTCCAACTACTTTTACATAAGAGCAGGTCCTCAGCACCTTAAGATATTGTCTTTGTGGCATCCAAGTTGGTAGTCACATAAATCTGTGGGGGGGATAACCCATAAACTAGGTAGTTTCAGAGACCCCCGGGTAGCTTTAAGGAGACTGTCTCTGCAATTAGTGTACTGTGAATCACGTTGATTAAAAGCATCAACCCCCCACATTACTATATGTATTCTCGCAGTAAATATGCCTTGCTAAACTTGTAATTATCTAATTGTCTGCTAACTCTCTGACTATTTTATCCATTTTGTCATGAATGAGTTGTAACTGACTCCATACCACAAAAATCCAAAATGTTTCCCCCAAGGGAATTATTACCAAAATGTAACAAGAAAGAGGAATGAATGAAGATGCGTGGTGTACCATAAAATGAAACCATACAATTAATGTTTTAAAAACACTTCTTCTTTGTAGTCTCAATAAATAACTGCTAAGTTTAATTATGTAAATTATTTATGCAAAATAAGTAGCCAACATGCTTTCTCTTTTTTGGTGTGTGGCCTTCAAAACGTGAGATTTGGTATTTTGAAAATGACTGACTTCAAAATTCTGGGGCCCAAAAACATTAAATTCAATTGTAAATAAATCCATCATAGCTACTTAAAAGCATGTGCCTAAAGATCTACTTCAAAGCACTGGAGCTCAAGGAACCTCTTCCACACAGGATGAGAATTTGATTTGTAGAGAGTGGATTTAGACAGCAATGAGGGAGGCCGCTGCCATTTTAATGGAAGTGCAAAGAGATTGATGGCAGGGTTAGAACATGAGGTGAGACCAGTCATGTAAATAAAGTATTTTAATGTGGTTTACACATTTAGAACACTGCTCTCATTTTGAATGTAGGTACAATATAGGGCACAATGCAACAATGCCAGACAGACCGAAAAAGATGTTCAGAGATTGCTCAGTAAAACAATAACGATGATCTTTTCTCAGACTGGATGACTGTTCCACACTACTGTAAAAGCACTACCTGGCAACATGATATATACTTATTTATACATTAATATCCTGTCTGATAGACGGAGATATTGTCCAACAAAACAACATGTGAAATATTACTGAACACGGCCTGACACGGCCATCCCTCATGAAAAAAGAACATCAGCACAATGTACAAATTTTGTGCATGACTGAATTTCGCTTGAAGTTTAAATCTAAAATCAGCCGTTTAGCGATAATAACAACCTCCTCCTGAAGGGTCAGGTTTCATGTAATGGAGGTGCAGCATCTCAATGGTATGCAGAGCCACGAGATAAGGATAATTTTACTACTAGTTGAAATGAACAGTGAATAGCAGAGAAACAGAGGCTCACACAGACACTGGAAGAGGGGAAGAGTGAAGGTGAATATTTAACCCTTATGCTGTCATGAGATTGACTGTTTTAATGTTTGGGGTCCCAGAAACCACAGTGATGTATATATTATTATTATTATTGTCATTATTATTAATAATAATGATAATATAAATTATGGTTTTATTAGCACTAATACTTCTTATAATATTGCTAAAAAAAATCATATTTATAATAATAATAATAATACTGATACTAATACAAATTATAATAAGTATTATTATTATTATTATTACAAAACAAACCTTATTTTCTCTTTATATACTGTATATTTTCATCTGAAAATTCTCTCATTATTTACTCACCCTCATAATATTCCATGTGTGTATGACTTTCTTTCATCACTAGAACAGATTTGAAGAAAAAATTAATATATCTGTGGGTCCTTAATATGCAAGTGAATGTGGATTTCTCTTTTGAAGACAGTCAGACGAAATATCGTCCACATGACTCCTTCTCACTTGTAAACAGCGCTGCTCTTCCGGCTGTGATGCACGTGCATCAGTTCTTGTGTGTTTCAAATCAAATCAAATCAAATCAAATCAAATCAAATCAAATCGCTTTATTGTCACACTACTGTGTACACGAGTGCAACAGTAGGTGAAAGTCTTGTGTGCAGTTCCGAGCAACATTGCAGTAATGACAGTGACGAGACATAAACCACTTTACAATAAACAACATATTTACACAACACAATTTACATAACAAATGTACACATATTTACACAACAATTTACATATCAAATGTACACAATACACACAATGTAGAATACACATACACTAGATAAGGGTATAAATATATATATATACACTAATTGAATTGCAAATGTGATGACAGTAATTTAACAGTTGGTGTCATATGGATGAAGTTTATGCTGACTGTCTGTGATTTTTGGACCTTCAAAAGAGAAATCTCCATTCACTTTCATTCTAAGGACATACTGAGCTAATATATTATTCCTTTTTTTCCTAAATGTGTTCTGGTGAAGAAAGAAAGTCATACAAACCTAGGATATCACGAGGGTAAGTAAATAAGATCATTTTCAATTTTGGGTGAACTAAACCTTCAACCAAATCCATGTAACAGACATTACTGAGGCTTCAACCCCCGTTTGTATCATAAAGTAGGGATACACTGTTCAGAAATGTGACTATATCTAATATTTAGGGGCCGAGCACAGAAGGTGCATGTCATCTATTGCATCTGTTCTTGTTATTGTTCTTCTGGCTGGGAGTCTACGGCAGCCCAATGAACCTTACCATATAGGAAAAAGATTACATTTGGCATATTGGGGGCAGGTATGAATTTTCCCCAGTCCAAATTTGGGGTCTCTAGGACAAAGTCCATTGTGCCACCACCAGTTAAAAAAATGCACCTTTCTTTTGAACATATCTATTGAACTGTTTGGTCAGATATGTTTTCTCTGCATCTTGCTGATTGTAATAGACCCCTTATAATAAACTATTAGTTGAGTGGCTGTTATCACTGTGTGATTATGATACTTATCATTGAAACTTTTAACATCCTTCAAACTTCATCCTATTTATCCAAATGTCTTTCAGACACAAAACAAAGCATGAGCGTTAAAGCGGGGGTTGAAGGGATGGATTTACCCCTGTCTCTTTGGCCAATTGATGAGATGAAAATATTCATAAGCAATTGTTTTAATCAAAAACTGTAAATGAAATGTCAAAGTGATTAAAAGGTCTTTATATTTTTAGTGTTCTGTAATTCAAAGGACTTGGAAAGTCTAACCTTTCTTCTTACTTTGAACAACAACAGTAATATTATTAATAATAACAAATATCATTATGTCTCTAATACTTTTACTGGAGCTGTGCATATTACAAACAGTAATATAATTGAATTAATTTGTGGGAGATGTAAGTATTCTTTAGTCAGACCACAGCACATTTTTTTAGATCCTCTGAACAACTTCCACATTCCTCCAGCCCATCTGAAAATAGAGCTGCCATAAACACAGGCAAAGATAACAAACAGATTAAACTGTCAATGCCATTTCATCCCTATAGCAGCTGCAAACCAACACCACTACAGTCCTGCTCGCTCTCATTAGAAACATCTCAGTTATATTTGCATTTCAGGCAGTGCTTTGGTGAGGTATGTGTTGTGAATGATCTCATCTGAGATTTTAGCATACCCGGAAATCTACTTCCTTTTATAAAATGGATATAAAAAAAGATAATGAGCCCAAACAAACCCTAACTTAAATTTTTTTATAAGATCTGCTATATTTTAACCTTAATCCATCGTGTGTGCAGTCCAAAATTAAGTATATACATATATATATATATATGCTTATAGCTTTTCCCCATGTGTTTAGTCCAAAACACATCAGTGAGATGACAGGCCATTACTGTTACTCATCACAACCATGTTATGCTATTTACATCCGGAGGGGATAAACACACCTGGTATGTCCTCTTACCTGTCACCACTCTTCTCTTGAGTTGGTTGGCATGCAAGAGGTGCGTTATCATCTAAAATTGGATGATAGGTTTGGCTTTGATGATGCACACTGGACAGGACAGTAGTGAACACATGACTGCCTCAGGCATAGTTCAATCAGCAGCGATGGCCTCTTTAAGGTGCATGATCTTTCCTCACAACATGTCAGTCATTTATACTGAATGAGACAAATGCCCCTGCCCATCTGCAAAAGAGGATTTAGTGATAAACTGCTTGTAGCAATGTTTTTTTCTTCATTTCAACATCTAACATCCTTTGCACACTTTCTTTTTTTCCCCTTTCATCTACAATCAAGTCTCTATTTTTCTTTTACATGGGCCACATGTGGGGTAAATTTAATTTAGGGCTGATGTTTCAAATGGCCTTATGTTATATAAAGGGAAATGTAGTCATATAATGTTTGGAAAAATCAGCAATATCACAGAAGAAATAGTGCCGTTGTACCGCATGTGATCACAGCCATGCTGACCTGCATTTCAACAACACAACTGCGAGTGTGATATTGCTTTTATTCAAAAGTTCTAAAACAAGTTATCATTGAATACTGTAACTTACAAATTTGACAAACTTTTACTAGTTAGATTGAATAGATAAAATTACCATGAGATACAGCAGGCAACCGTGCTTCCAGATTCTTTAGAGCAGCAGTTTTCCAGCGTGGATATGGGCAGCACTGCAGTTTAAATAATCTGTTAAATATGTATAATGTAATAATGTTTGTTGTTGTTAAACCTCCTATTGCTTTCAGAATCTGTATAAACATTTTATTTGTATATAAATAGTAAGATTTAGAAATTCTTTGACATTTCAAAATATACTACAGAAGAACCAGTGAGATACGTGTGAAGATATATTTTTAATTAACATTTATGTGAAATTGTATTTAAATATAACATAAAATAAAATGTATATTAACATTTAATTTGAGAATTACTAGTAACTGTAATGGATTTCCTATTACTCATAACTGCTCAATGCAACTTGGTGGTCAACATTTATGAAACCAAATTATTCTTTCTCAACTAATCATTATCAAAACAACTCAACTACACAACATTCATACTTCTTTACTATGTTTTAAAGCAAAATATATTCTGTTTACTTGCATGAACTGCTGAATATTATATGATATGCTGCGAGATGGTTCATCTTCAGATGGCTGCAGAGTAAAATATAGACAATTTCCTCTTTCAAGCCCCATTTAGACTAATGTGTACATGACATTTTGCTCTTGCCACACCCTCTTTAGACAGTAGTACCATTGATGTCATTTCTTTTTGTTTGTACATCTGTCATGTATGTTTTGTACAGGAATGTGTATATATGTGTTTGTGTTTGTGTATGTTTATAAACAAGATGCAGTCCCAGTGAGAGAAAAAAAAAGTGTGTGAGAGAGTATGGGGAAGAGGCTAAATTTGTAAATGAAGTGTTTATAAGAAATACAGTCCCTAATATTTGACTTCAATATCATTGTATTCAATAACCATCTGGATTTGATTGAACAAGTAACTTACTGCAAAAGACATATTTCACAAATACAACATTTGTTATTTGCATATCCTTTCACTAAGAGCCAATATGATATATGATCATCATTAGATCATATTTTGTCTCATATCTGTCATATCCATCTTCACACAAAAACAATAATTTGCAACTTCATTGTGAAAATGCCCAACCTACTACCTGCAGCTGTGGGGCAGTTTGGTCTTTTCTATTTATTTTTTTTAATTTATTTTTTATTAAATATGCTTGCTTACATGCTTGAAATAACTTAATATGTGAATTTCTGTTTTTGCCTATGCTTTGTAAAGCATCATTGGGTCCTTGAAATGCGCTGTAAACAAAACATCTTATTATTATTATTATTATTATTATTACTATTATTATTCGTATTATTATTGGAGAAGAGGCGATAACGATAACGAAATATCATAAATTATGTAAAAAAAACAAAAAACAGTTCCACTGCTCCTTATGGAAATGTAACATGTAAAATCTCTAATAATTTTGTGGAAACGGGGTGTTACAACCTCACAATCAGCATTAAGACACCTCCACTTCCCCCAAGCACCGCTCTCATACTCTGGTCTGAAATCCCACAAACACTGATAAACAGTGATACAAAAATGAAGTGTCCCAGTACTGTTCCCTTGAGAGCTTGGAAGTCTCAAGCCTTCTTTGATCACCTTAAACATTTGGAGAAAGAGGGTAAACAAGGAGCAAGTATGCACTTTCCATCAGCCGTAATTTACTTCATCTTCATGTTGAAACGTTCATTGGCAACACAGGGGGTGTGTGATCTCAGCAAGTCTTCAGACTTCACAGAAACTGTTCTTCACATATGCTAAAAGAGCACAGAGTTACACCTGTCACTCTCCTGTCTGCTGAATGTCAATTTAGCAGCACTGGCTTGATCCTCCACCTTCTGATCAGTCAAACATGAGTAATGAAGGAGCTGTTACTTATCATCAGGACACCATGACAACTAAGCATTTACATGATCTTTGTGAAATTGTAGACTGTTTTGACCATAAGCCAAATATGCAGATTAGTATTTTGACAATAAAGCCACACTTAAAAATGTCTCATTGTTGCATTAGATTTTTTGGTTTTTTAAACCAGGTGGCATATATAAAATTTAAGTGTAGTTTTAAGTGTTCAAATACTTTTTGGGGGTACTGTTCTTAATGGACCAGCACCAGTATGCTGTTAGGGTCTTGCCGTGAATGTATCTCAACCTTCCTGAATGACATGGTATGGCTTCATATGATGGTCTTTAATATATAGATCAGTCATGATACAAACTGTTTCTCACTCCAATAGCTATTAATAGCTATTCCGTGTTCCACAGAAGATAATACAAGTCATTCCAAAGACATGAGGGAGGGTAAATGATGACAGATTTTTTACATTTTTGGATAAACTATTTTTTTTAAAGAATTTAAACATCTGAAGAACTTCTCAGTCATTGGTGTTTTTATCCTCCCATGACTAAGTGCCACAGAGGGGACAGGGCTGCCTTTGAAGCCTGGCTCAACCAGGTTTCAGAGGGGTCACATCCTCATGGAGAACAAAATCTCTCTGGAAACACTGCCTGCTGCCAATTAGCGCAATGAACTCTGGCCCTGCGTCGGAATGTTAAGCCCCACTGGCCGTCACATTTACACAAGTAGACAATGCAACTAGGGTAACACATTTGGTTTACAGGGCCAGTCAATCCAATGATCAAATGCAGCCAGTGCTCTGTTGGGATTACCACAAAAAAGGCTTGTCCAAAGGAGGGTATTTGTGTTCAAAGTAAATTTCTGGATTAAATAACAGTCTGTCAAGAGACCTTACAGGAGGAAAAGGCGTATTTGGTTATTGTCTCTTTTTTCCTGAATTTCATTCACTAACAACTAAAGATGTGGAGCAGCTGCCAATCAGTAATGCCAGGATTCTCAGAACAGCAGAACTATACTAAGAATTAGGGGCATTAAGGACATAAATTCAGTGGCGATTTCTCAGGGCCAACAAAGCCTTCTATGCTGGCCTAACATGCCAAACAAATAAATATTTTTCATCCTTTCATTCTCAATCACCTTTTTGCCTATGTATTTTTAACCGCTTTCCACTGTTAATTCATTTACAATCAAATTGAGAAAAATGTAAAGTTTATCCATTCAGAATTAATTTCTTGATGCTTACAAGCAAAGTGTAACAGCTGTTTTACAAATCGCATGCCCGAAGCAGCGCGTGAGTGAGCACTGAACAGTGCAAATGAATGAGCAACTAAAGTCCGATTGTCAGATACATCAGCCAAATCAGATTGATTTATTTGTTCTTGGTGGGTGTGATCTTTAGAATATCTCCCGGTCGAGGCCTTCCAGCTGGCCTTGAGTGACGTAATCATGCTTTAAGTGATGTACGTAATTCAAGAGCAAAAAACATAAGATCAAGCTGTCGAGTCGGCTGTCATCACTGCTTTTAATGCCGTTGAGAGAGAGTTCATTATGGATATAAAAACACGAGATGTTCTGCATGACCGTGTGATTGCTTAATTTATTAAACAGGAAAGGAGGACAGATTTTCACTTCAAGTAAATTGTTAAGTGCTTTCTGTATTGTTATAGAAACATTAGGAGTTTTCTAAGTGTAAATTAGGCTGCTTGAGAATTCAGTGTCAGATCAAGTTTTGAAAAGCTGCGTTCCATTCAACTCAAGTCAGATTTTACAACTTCCTACTAGGAAAAGTGCAATGAAATGCATCTTTAAGTCAGAATTGCAACTTGTGCAGAAAATCTCAACAATGATTTCGCCGAGATGCAGGAGCATGATTCACACAAACATGTCGACACTCAGGGAGATATTCAAAGTAAGTGATAAACATTCACTTTATTAAATAATATCGATAAATGAGTTTGTTTTCACATTACATGATATTAAAGCTTGTTTAAGAAACCCCTGCAGAAACAGGTGTATAAAACATTATAATCTCTTTTGATAATCGTTCACCTGAAGCACAAATGCTAGCGCTGCAGCATTGTTTACCAGTTGGGTTGTTTGGAGACATCTCTAAAGAGGGTCAAACCCCTGCTAAGCTAACGGGAGCATTGCAGATCCGAATATTGGGGAATGAATTGCATTAATGGTCGGAGATATCAAATAGGAAAATCCCACATCCAACTTGAATGGAACGCAGCATAACCGTGTACACTGACGAAACAAAATTTATTGCAAGCAACATTTAAATCGCAAATATTATTAGATAGATTTTCCAGGTTTTATAGACCACCTTGGTAGATTCATATGAAAAATTATGATTTTTAAATGTCTGTTCAGGAGATGCTCATTTCACAAAACAGTCATGCTGCAGTTAAAATTTGGCTTGCTTGAGCATTAAGTGTTATTTCAAGTTCTGGATTTCGTGCGTGGACGTGTTTTTAAAATGTCAATTGGTATTACTAGTTAGCTAATTACTAGCATAAAGGGATAGGGTGTCTTATTCATTGTGAATCTGTGTTTTCTTAAATGGCATGAATCACACTGAAGGCCTAGACTTTAAATGCATGGCCTGCCACTGCATAAATTACATCTGGGGTTTATCATAATGCAAAGGTTTGTTTGAAAAGATAATAAATTACCAAATAAAATAAATGATTGTGTTAATTTAAGACTGACCCACTTACCAAGTATAGCAACACCTCTGCTCTGCATACTAGATTTATGCCCAGAAAAAAATAAAAAAATCAAAGCCATTTTTTTAATAAAGTACATTAGTGTATTTCTAAAAAATAGTACCACAATTAGGATAGCTCTGTATCCTTCAAATACAAAATTGTTGATTGCTTTTATTTAATTTGCTAAAGATTGAATCATGTGCACTGTGGAGCCACCCACATGTCACTTCCTCAACCAGAGGAACCTAATTATTGAAAATGACTTTTGTGAGAAGATATCATCAAACACAAACACACACACGCACACACGTACGTACATATGCACGCATGCATGTACGCGCAAGTACGCACGCACGCACGCACACACACACGCACACGCACACACACACATCTCATTTCTCCCACCAAGAATTTTGAAGTAAAGTTAATTTGTCATGTTTGGTCTGGAAAAACCCCTCATTATTCCAGACAGCAATGATATTAATGGTCCACGGCTTTGTGTCCCGCACTGGGATCCTCATGGGAAAGTGTTTATTATGTTGCAAGCTCTGGAGGGAAGCTGCTCCTTTGTGCTGATTGAGGTTCGGCTCCCTCTTCCAAATTTGAACCAGCGCTGTTTCATTTTAAAACGCAAAACTGGTCTGAGATTAGTACATTAAATGTGCAGAGAGCCCCCGCTACACACACACACACACACACACAGAGCGGCACACAAAAGCAGAGTTGTATCCACATTATTTTGCAATGCGGAAGTAAGCAGCAGCTGCATTTCCGGCGAATGTGAGAAATTTCCACTGGCATTGACCGCAGTGTAAATAACTAGAAAGTTATAAGTCCAGAGTTAGTGATCTGGGCTTATAAATTATCACACAAGCACAGAATGTAGAGCAGAATTATGTGCCAAAGTCGGATAATGTCCAAAATCAAATGTCAAGAATTTCTAGTAAAACAGTAAGTAAATCATTCACTTGTTTCTGTGTGTTGTTGTATTGAAGACACGGTAATAAAATCTGCTTCTTTCTTTACCGAGATTGTGACAATGCAGTCTTTCTTGTCTCCATGTATACCTCCGTTCATATGTACCCGAATAACCTCTGACAATGCCTTTATTTATTTATTTCCATAGGCGATGTTTCATAAGCCATGCTGAATGCCAGATCTGCGTGTCTGTTTACTATACACTGCTAAGAAAGAGAGAATAATCTCTGATAAGAATGGAGAGTAAAATGCATTTATTATTTTGTCAAAATGAAACAAGATGCAATTTTGGTGAAAAGAAAGTTGAAACATTTTCCCTGCATCTTTCTCCTCTCTGCTGGATGTATAAAGACTGTGGAGGACTGTCCTTGTCAGCGCCTGGTTTCATTCATTCTGCCAGTGCAACAGTGAGTGATTAAACAATGGAAAAATGCAATACTATATGCGATAACTATATGCAAAACTAATGAATAGCAAACATTTTTAGCCTCCTAGTGCCATCTTGCATCAAGAAGTGTAATCGAGCTTGTAATCATGATGGTGCCTAGAGACGGCAAAGGCAAGATGTACAGTTAAAAGGGCAATTTAATCTCATAGAATGACCATTACTATAAATACATTTTTGCATTTCCGTGCCATGAATACATTCATACGTTTTACTCATTAAAACTCACCTAAACTCATTAAATTCACCCAAAAACATTATTTCAATACTTTTTGGCACCCCTGCTGGACATTTCACTGGGAAACTGCAGCCAAACGTGTAATAAAGCAAAGCGTAATAAAGGAGTTATGTTGTGGTCTGTTTTCACTCACAATCAAATAGATCGCTTCAGAAGGATTAAACTGCTGGTTTTATGGATTACTTTTATGCTGCCTTCGTGCTTTTTGGAGCTTCATAGTTTTGGTGACCAATCTGACCATTCACTTGCATTGTATGGACCTACAGCTCAAATATTCTTCCAAAAATCTTTGTTTGTGTCGTGCAGAAGAAAGAAAGTTGTAAACATCTAGGATAGCATGAGTGTGAGTAAATTATGAGATTATTTTTTATTTTGGGGTGAACTATGCCTTTAAAGCATTGAGATATTTATGCAGCAATCAAGATCTCTTTTAGAGACTTCTGCTTTTGTTCCAAAAACTAGAACAATGCGTTCCACGCCTTCTCATTGCTGTGCTTGGGTTGTTTGACAGAATCTGGGATCAGAGCCATCAAGCAAGTCTGTCCTACCCATATAGAGGTTTTCTATGCTCAGTTTAAGCCTCAAATTGGTCAATACAAATCCATTTAAGCAACACAAGAAACATCCACGGCCTTAGCAGCTAAATGTCAGTTTTCTTGTCCTATTTAGCACATCATTAGTAACCAGTACTAGTATTCCATTAACAGATGAAATCTGATAGGACAGTACACAGTGCTTGCACAATTGGCTGACTGGCTTTCTCTTTTCATAGTCCAAATCATGTCTTCCATTTCATTTGTAGTCTTTCCCGCTGAAGACTTTGCCCATGACAGACGTAGCAATATTCCATGGTAGATGCTGTCTCCGTAGCGAAGACTCATTCTTTTATATACTGTTCATCACTGAACAGGTTCTTAAGAGTGAGTATCAAAATGGTAACAGTCCAGTGAGAAATGGGATCAGCAGGAACACAAAATCCCAGGTCCTGAATGTGGGTGCCACTGAGCTGCGTGTTTGGCTCAGAGCAAACACTGCATTAGTGCGATTGGTTGGCAGTTCTATGTTACAGACCATCCCTTCACAGCAAGATACACACTCCTGCAAGATAGAATGTACTAGAAAGAATCAGAAGGTGATTTTATAAAGGTAATACATTAAGTTTATTCAAGACATTGTGTATGCACTATACCGCAAGTGTGTGCATTGAAGGGTTCAATCCAAAGTTCATCCAAAAGTAGAAATTCTGACATCATTTACTTACCCTTGTGTCTTTGCCTGCATGAATTTCATTCTTTACTCCATAAAATGAAGGTGAATGTGAACTGAAGCTGTCAGTCCCTCACATTCTGCCAAACATCTCCTTTTGTGCTCCACTGAAGGTGGCTTCGAATGTCATCGTGAATGACGTAAATGATGACAGAATTTTCATTTTTGAGTGAACCATCGTTTTAAGTAAGAATATTGCTTTGAGGAGAGATTGTACTTTATACTTTTGTGGTAGAATTTGGTGTGCATCTATGAGTGGAAAAGTTGTGTATGTGTGTGTTTGTGTGAGTGTGTGCAAGTATATATGGGTAGATACTCACTATGTAATGTCCATTTTTGTGATGTCTACAGCCCACTAACAGACATTCTTCATGCACTGCACATCTTTTGGTAACAAACTTTGTCTTCCCATGATGGTTGAAGTGATGTACTGTCATGCAGTACTGGGAATCTACAGAGGAAGAAACAGGAAATTATGAGTTTAAACGGATATTGACTTGAACAATTTAATGTCTGTTGCAATTTGCTGAAAGGAATAATTTAATGGAAAATTCTGTCATAATTTGCTCACCTCATGAAACACAAATTGCTATTTTCCATGCAATTACAATCAATGGGTTAGTTCACCCAAAAAATAAAAATTCTCACATCATTTACTCATGCCGTCCCAGATGGCAGACTTTATTTCTTCTGCGGAACACAAATTTGAT
Organism: Moxostoma hubbsi; assembly: GCA_032164185.1. NCBI lineage: Eukaryota > Metazoa > Chordata > Actinopteri > Cypriniformes > Catostomidae > Moxostoma > Moxostoma hubbsi. Next base: position 22,386,964 of record JAVLUX010000011.1, on the reverse strand, counting down.
TTTTAGAAGAATATTTCAGCTCTGTTGGTCTATTCAACGCAAGTGAATGGTGGCCAGAACTTTGAAGCTCCAAAAATCACATAAAGAAAGCATAAAACTACTCCATACGAATCCAGTGGTTTAATCCATGTTTTCAGAAGTGAAATTATAGGTGTGGGTGAGAATCAGATAAATATATAATGTCTTTTTTTGCTAGAAATGTCCTCCCTGCACAGTAGGTGGCGATATGCTCAAAGAATGTGAAACGACAAAAACAAAAGAAGAAGAATTTAAAATGAAAAGTGAATTTGGAGATTTACAGTAAAAGGGACTATTCTAATGTAACCTGGAAAAACTGCAAAAACAGTTAATATGTCTTCTGGTTTTAAAATAGCAGTTTTTGAATGGCTCACAATAATCTTTTTAATGATGTTTTCTGTGAGTGTGTTTTACAACTAAACTCACTCTGAGGGCACCATACATCTTCTGCCCAGCGATTACAGTTGTAGTTGTCTGAGGCCTGTTCACATGTGAAGCACTTGAAACTCTTGGGGTACGGGGTAGCTGTAAGACATCAACACTTTGTTTTAAAACTATAAAGTCACTGGAGGTTATCTTTAATTAATAAACATTAACAAAAAACAAACATTATTACATGAAATAGTGCTTAAATGATCACTGGTTAATGTACATTCAAATAAAAATTACATGAAAATGTGATTCTTGATTGTGATTAGATAAACACTCACCTTCAAGAGCAGGCATTAGATTGTAGAAGTTGATGTTGTCACTTGTCACCAAATCAACAAGAAGCTGAACAACAATAGGGACTAAGGCCAGATCTGTTGCCATGGTTAACACACTGATAGTAACACCTAAAATAAAGTTAAATAGTAAGTAAAGTTAAAGATGTTTTCCTCTGAGCATCAAAAGACAGAGAGCCTCCTATTGCAGTAATTGCCCTACATGTCAACAGGTGAATGTTTATAACTGGAATATAAAGAGCTATTATAAATGTCAATAAAAGAGATGCATGTAGATTATGTATGTACATTATTTAGACCATCCAATCATAATATTCTGTTACAAACATTGCCGTAACCAGCTACGAGGTCACCGATGTCCAAACCTCTGTACATTTTTCATATTCAATAATACAATTTGAAGCTATTTACAACTGAATAACACAGGACTACACTTTTTAATTGCCTCAGGTCAGCTAATATCAGACAAGTTCACGATACAATGCAGCGCACTGAATCTTTAGTTCAATGTCTTTTCAAAATGTTTCATTAATTGGTTGTAAATTACTGTCTAGAGGCCGTTTGCACCAGCTATACATATGTTACAACTTAGCCTAGTTATGGTTTAAATGGGAACTAAGTCACAATTTACACATTACCTAACATTTGAGCGTTGCACCATTAAACTTAGGTAGAATGTAACCCTACATATAAACTAAATATTTACGGAAGCCTTCAATATTTATTCAATGTTAAAATTAATAAATGTCTATTTTTCCAGCCTGTTGTATTAGTACTTATTTTATTTATTGCCCCTAATAGTGAGTAAACAAGGTTTGAACATCAATCGTAACAAGATCAAATTGAAGTTCAAGGCTTTTTAACGCTTGTGTACAAATTTGAAGGCTGCTTATTGGATCAATATGGGTAAACGTCATATTATTCGACTACGCATTACTTTACAGAGAGCTTACATCCTACTAGATAAGACTTAGTTACAAACTAACTAGTTTGTAACTAATTAGTTTGAACTTTACGTCCCAACTTCCGTGAGACATTACGCACAGCTGGTGCAGCCCTATCCAGAGGTCCAGACCGCTGCTGATTTCTCTGCACTGGTGAGGATGGACCAATCACAGTTGTTTATTATCAATAGATGTGAAATTATTGTATAGATAGTGCTGCAGCAGGACTCTATCCAGTATCCACAGGTACGAATCATTGCAATGTATATTTAAAAAAAAAAAAACATATATACACTCTATAGCATATTTTCATGCCCAGGGGAACAAAGGGGTCTTAATACGGCCCTGGTGATCATCATGACATTATCTGAAATTCAAAACGTTCAAGCACAGTAGCTCACTAGAACACCATCTGTGGTACAGAATACAGTATGAAATATGTCAAATATTCAAACACTGGCCATGATGAAGGGTTATGCTATTTCATTCATTTTAGTTGCTGATGTTTCACAACATCATTGTTGAAAACATAAATGTACTTTTGGTAAAATTCTTGGCATCCCACCCCAGACCTCACTAATATTCATACCCTGGTTACGGCCCTGGTTACTAGGGTAATTTATCAACCAACATCTACTCTTGATTACGCCTATAAGATAAATCTACCCATTTATCTTCAACATCATTCTTTTTACAAAATAACGACAAGGTAATAGCCCCTGATTAAAGGGACAAAATTGCAGATGTTTGTGATGGATGGGGTCAAACATTATATCAAGGACCCATGTTCTGAAGGACACTATGTCCTATAAATTCTAATGATCTGAAAGGCATTAAATTTGTGCATTATTCAATTACTTTAATGCATTTAAGTCACAAACTATTTCTACAAAGCCCACTAGGATTTTTAGGTACAAGTGTCTGAATTTCATAAAAAACAAACAAACCAAAAACCTCCAGAATAAGGTCTACAAACTGATCTAGGTGCTAAAGAAAAGTGCATACCTTGCTGACGTCTTCCAACCACATTGTTAAAATGTCTTTAAATGGAAGCTCTCTCTCATCTGCCCCTAGCATTTTAAGGAGCAGTAAGGCATGATGACCTAAAAGGTCAATCATTAAAACTGATTTATTTGTATTTTTTTGCTATTTATCGTTTTGGGAGAAAAAAAAAACATAAAATGTAACAGCTCTAATATATCATGACATTTTAAGCAAACAGAAGAGTGTCATTAATCTTGTGGCAATGACACTCTGTGTTCGAGGGTCTCCAGAGAACACACATTTATAACGACTGACACCACAACAGCAATCAGCTCCACTGACCCAGAGGTTAGAACACACACAGGGGCCTGTATTCTCAAGTCTTTTCAGCTCAAAACCCAAGTGCTCTCAGGTTACAGAGCAGCCCGTGGACATGTAGGGACGTAAAAGCAGTTCATTAAGAGTGAAGAGCGTAAAATATTTATTTGCATCAAGTAGGTTGTATGTTAACCCAGTAACCCACACATACACAAACAAATTCATTGTTATGCACTGATTATTCAAAAGTTGTTCAGAATGCTGCATTCTGAAAATCAGAGGTCTTTCATGCATATAAATGATTTATTTGAAGTAATTGCCAATTAATTCAATGTAAATGAGCTTCAAAGGTCAGTTGCTGTCTGACTGGTTTAAGAACTAAAGGAGAGGCCTTTTAATTGCTTTAGCGAACTGAAAAGCCACACACATAACCAACACTTTTTGGCTGTTTCAACATAGTAAGTTCTAAGTTTCAAAACATATCTGAGAGAGCCTAAACCCTGATTGATATTTATTTCCTTTTACAGTGTCTGACTTAAAACCCACTTGTTAAAGAGACAAAATTTGCTAAAACAAACAAACTTGTCAATATTAAAAAACACATAAAATAAAATACATCCCACAATCTCACACAATAATATATAGAAAAAAGATAAAGGCACATTAATGTTTTCACAATGATCTAAACATGAATTCAAAATTCAAAATACAAAGACTTACCTTCTGTCTGTAATATAGAAATCTTTCAGTATTAAAAAAAATAAATAAATCATGTGGCTCCAGCCAAACAGATAGACTTAGTGCAGAGACAATCCTGTCTTGACTCAGACTTTCAAATAAAAAGGAAAGAGAAAGCTTAGAAATAATTTTCCCTTTCAGCTCTCTCCCACAACAAGAGCAAAGAAATCACTGTTACCAACCTCCTGACAACCCTGTGCTTTTGATTGGACGGCATGTGCAGTTTGGGGGCGGAGCATCTAGCCATTGTGTGAAGTCAACAGTGTGGCGTCAAGTCAGTCTAGCCCAAGTAATTACCATTCCCACAAACACACTCAGCACCGCTGTCCTTAAACACACCCCATCCTCATAACCTGTGAAAAGCCCAAGATCCCCAACAAAGAACACACTACAGTCTGCTAGATTAGCTATACTTTCCTGAATACACTGGCATGACTGAATCAAATATTGATTATGCTACAGCATTAGAGATCAATAACGCAATAAAAGCTATATCAATATATGAGGTACCTGACGGTCTTTGATCGTACTTGGTACTTGGGCTGTACAGTCAATGGCGATTATTACTGTAAAAGCTTCAAAGGTAATCCAATTTATTAACTCTCAGTAAAAATGTATGGATTTGAGGATTTTTCATTGTGGAAGAGGATTGGCAAATGGCAACATGGCTATTTTTCCATTGTGGTTCAGAATTTCCATATAGCAATGTTCCTATTTTCTCAATTTCCTGCAAAACTGCAAGAGTTAATATATGAACAAAAAACTGTTATCTATTTTGCTTAATCTAAAACAATTGTGGGAATTCTGAATTGTGTTTAATAGCATCATTTGAGGAGCAATTTAGCATTGTTTTAAGGGTGACCCCTGGAAAATCAGTATCGGAGAAAAAAATCCAATGTAATTTGGCTTAAAAATAGCATATTATTTATTGGTTTCTTTAAAGACTGTCCTTTTAATTCCAACAATGCAGTTTTCCGAATTGAGAAAGTGAAGGAAAATTAAATTAAATTGATGGGTAGACATTTATAAATATAAATTACATATTTAAAGCAGAGGTAACATTTGGGTTAGAGGCAGTGTTGCTTAAGACAACTTCCATATCATATCAGATAAATAAAGCAGCTTATTTTTTAACCTACAAGTATCACCATGCAAAGGAAACCCTTCTACTGTTGAATTTGAGCCAGGTCTGCTGACAGTCACAGCTGTTTCTCATTTGTCTCTGCCATCACTGTGGCATTATACAGGTCAGTTAGGCCTTACTTACACCAGGGGGACTGACCTTCTGTGACATACTTTGGATAAATCACAAATGTAATTATATCTTTTATCTGATTTAATTAAATCTATTGAATTAAAAAATTTGTTAGCAAAATAAGTGAATCTACAGGACGATTTGACCTACAAATGTTTGCAGAATAGTTTGTCAGATTGAGGCATATTTGGGCAGTTGGTATGTGGTGTGCCTGTATGGAGAGTTGCCATTTTGGGAGGTGATTTAACCTTTTTCTCTCTTGTTGTTGATCGGAGCAGTGATCAATGTGAAGAAAAGGGTATTGAGAGTGTACAAATCATATCCAAAACATTTTAACAGGAAACATGGGAGACAATATCTGACTTCAACATGTTGTCGTCTATGAAGATATATACATGATACACTATTCTTTACTCTGTAAACTCTATTATGGCTTTCTGCTAGTGTCCATAAAGTCCACATAAGCTGCAAGTGAGAAGACTAATGAAATAGTGAAATATTGGTAACACTTTAAGGTTCTATTTGTTAACATTAGATTAACAACATTAGTTAACGTAAACTAACAATGAACAATACATTTACAGTTGCATTTGTCAACATTAGTCAATGCACTATGAACTAACATGAAATAACAATGAACACATTTTTATTAACAAACGTAAAAAAATGGATAAATGCTGTAAAAAATATACATTGTTAATTGTTCATGATACCGAATGCATTATCTAATGTTAACGAATGGAACCTTATTGTAGATTGTTACCAAAATATGATAAATATCAGTGAAATTTGATGAGGAAATGGCTCAATATCTTGAGTTCTGGCTGTCCCTCAAGGCTGGAACAGTAAATCCACAGCTGTGAAATCTTTAAGCCTTGTGGAAACACCATACCAAAATTAGTTTTATTGCGTCCTTTGAGGTTTATACAAGCCTGATGTGCTGACAGCCTTTGAATTACAGGAATGTTCCCAAATTAACATGAGCATTTTAAATATCCCTCAATTTAATGGTGGATCCTCCTTTGAATGCATATTCAAATAAAAACACTGGTGATATTCTCATATAAATTCCTTACTATTTCATGACTACTTTAATCTTTTACAGTCTTTCGGTCCTGAACTGTTTAGATTTCACTCTCATTCGTCTTTTAGGTTAGGCTTTAAAGCTTAGGTCACAGTCTCCTGTTCTAATTCAATTATTTGACTTTCTGCCATTGCACTATTTTTATCATGTCTATATTATTGCATGTTCTCTGTCTATGTCCTGGCAAATGTAAAAACTGCAAAATGCCTCTTTAAACACGTTTTGGCGGGGAATGCAAACTATCTACCAGACTTGTGTGCCTTGCCTCAAGGGAAACTGTCTTCCATAGTTAAGATTTCAAAAGAAAGGGGCTCAAAGGTATAAAGGGAAGAAGAGGGACACATTGTCATAACTTTAGGGTTAAATTAGTTTTCTTACTAGTCAATTTACTATTTTTCTATTAATAAATACAAGATTGTTTTTAAATAGCATAAAAATGAAGTTGATGTATGGTGTACTGTATGTGTAATGACAACATGTTACCATTGCTACAGAGTGAGCTCATAGTTACCAGCTCAAGCACAAAAAAAATAAAATAAAATTAATAAATAAATAAACAAAAAACAATTTGCTTGGAATTTGCATTGCATGGAAATTAATATTTTCCCTATGTACAGAATTAGAGTCAAAGGAGCAAATTAGGTCTTTTCTTCATAAAATACACTAAAGACACTAAAATTACAAGCAGCTGATGAAATAACTTTTTCAGCATCAAGGTCTGATCATCCCTGTAAAAGAATCTGACATAAATCTGACAGCTGCTTCCAGTTACATGTGATCAACATTTACAGTATACTGTAATGTTTTTTTTTTTAGCACATAAGAGTTCATAATCAAAACATCTTAAATCTTTTCCAAATATAATTTGCAGAATTGCATGATGTTCTTTAACAATAATAACAAAACAAGGCCAATATGTCACAGGGATACTACAGTATATTGTTTAATTCGCTCTTTTACTGCAAGAGTCATTGTTGACAGATTTACTGTTTTGTATTGAAACCTGCAGATCGTCTTTTGACAGAGAAAAACAGAATACATTATGCTCTTCTATAGGTTCTGATAGGCACGCCCTTTTCAAGAGCTAGAGTGCTTGTCTGATCCCCTGAGGGACCACAGGATATATTTCATTATATTGAATATTACAACATTATACAGTAAATTAATCTTATTGAATATTCATTATAGGATACTGTTGCGTCTTTGAGGTTACAATACAAAAATGAGAGTAATGCAAGAAGATTGTGGGACTGCAGAGAGGTAAAAAAGACACCAGAAGTGCATATGATATCAGATGTAATCTGATCTAAATTATGAGTCGAAGGCCTACTTCAAATGTCCCTCCTCTGCAGAGATAATTTTATTTCTAACTTGAAATGACTTGAAACTTAACTTGTAGTCTTCCCGTCCTAAGACTGGCATGACTTAATGTTCCTGAACAACCATATCTTGATTGTCATTCTAAATGTAGCAATACAACAACAAAAAAATTCTGAAAAAATAAAAACAATTTATAAAATATTCACACAGTTCACTAAGAGGCACATGCATAGATACCTACCCATCTCCTGACAATTCAAGTGAAACATCCCTAAACCTACATGTCATTCCCTCCTTTTGAAATATTTCAGCACTGCGGCTTAGTATGAAAAATAATCTCTAAAGACCTAAACACCCTGGTTCCAGGACACCTTCATCAAATAAAATATATAAGGCATCACATTTCTGTTTCCATGAAGGTAAATAGTGACATCAAGCCATTATTATCAGACCTAACTTTTGCACAGTTCACATTAACACTGGCAATTTTCAAGTACGTCACCCTTTAGTGTGTGTGTGTATTTAACCAAGCTCATGAATCACTGCAGGATAGTAACACTGATCCTATTCAACAATATCAATAAAACATTAAAATGTTCCAGTTACCTGCGATTTCTTGTTGTGTCCCTCAAAAGGCTAGAGCCCAGCACACCCTCGTCCTCTTGTAGAAACAGCTGATAAAAGAGAGAGAAAAAAAATTGGAGCAACCACACAAACAAAACTCATCCACCAAGCTCACTGAACAAGCATCGTTATTACGCCTCTTAACCAGAAAAAAGAACAGGAATTTTCCTACACAATCTCAACACATGAATCTTCTTTGTCTTGCTTTTGTCACAGAGTAGTTAGGGATGAGAGCCCACCTTCACAGGAAGACAGACCATCATAAAACACCAGGTCAAGGATATAAACTCAAGGGGGCTATTTGTGGTGGGTTTTATTGCTCAATTGTGATTGGTGCCTGTCTCACTCATTTATCAATGCTGACCAAGTCAGCACACAAACATGCAGGCTATAAAACACAAAAGCCTCAGGACAATACACCAGGACTGACCGGGTGGGGCTGACTTGTTTATCGTTATATAAAAGTGACATTTAAAGATTCCATTATATCCCTTAGACTATTACATATGGATAACAGAGGTGACGTACAGCAAATTAAAATAAATATTATGCCTTACTCTCACCTACCCGATCATGTTTAGTCGTGCCCAAGTGAGATTAGTGTGGAAAATCCCTGAGGTGTGTATTTATGCGTTTGTGAAGTGGAGGGTCATGTTGAGTTATGATCAAAAAAGTGGCTTGAGGGGCCTGGGTAGCTCAGTGAGTAAAGATGCTGACTACCACCCCCTCGCAAGTTCGAATCCAGGGCGTGCTGAGTGACTCCAGCCACGTGTCCTAAGCAACCAAATTGGCCCGGTTGCTAGGGAGGGTGGAGTCACATGGGGTAACCTCCTTGTGGTCGCTATAATGTGGTTCTCTATAATGTGGTTCTCACTCTCAGTGGGGCGCATGGATGCCGTGGAGAATAGCATGAAGCCTCCACACATGCTGTCTCCATGGTAAAGTGCTCAACAAGCCACATAAAATGCACGGATTGACGGTCTCAGATGCGTAGGCAACTGAGATTCATCCTCCGCCACCTGGATTGAGGCGAGTCACAATGCACCACGAGGATTTAGAACGCATTCGGATATTCCAAATTGGTGATAAAAAAAAAAGGGAAGAAAAAAAAATTGGCTTGCATCATGGAGTTTCATAGACCTAGAATAGTATTTAAATTAGACATTGAATTGCTACCAAACATTCCATGATGTTCAATTTTAAAAGGAATTGAAAAATTACTTATCCAAATAGCTTCCTTTCTTCCATACCAGAAGTTTTTGCTTACAATTAAACATTGAGAGGGAAGGCGAACCCCACTAAAGTTATTGTTCCAATGTGATCTCATGAGAATTCGTATGTATTCTTATGTAAAGTTTGGTTCTAGGAAAGGTACATACTCTTACGTTTGCATAGACATCGAAACGTACAATATTGATGTACTGACAGCATCTTCATCATTTTACATATTAACACCTATAGAAACATACAAATGTTTACATGTACTATTTGAATTGATTAATATCTTACATTTAATTTATAATCAATGGGATTATTTAAATGCCATAACATTTATTTAATGCAGTTGACATTATAATGACATTTTAACTGTTTCATTCAGTTCTGTGTGATTTCTCCAGCCCTATATAACGTTTATAAAGATTATATCTCTTCAACTAAGACTTTGACATTTTAAAATGAAGAAAAACTCTGTAATCGTTGAATCGTTTATTAAGCATTTTATTTTATTTTTGTTTGCCATGGGACACAAAAGGAGTTTTCAGAATATGTAAAAAACTAAACAAACCACAAAAAACCCATAAAACAATGTTAAAATTAATCCATAAATTTGTTAGCTATAATCCAAATCTTCAGACTGCTTTCTGTGAAGAACAGACCCAAATTCAAGACTTTTATTCAATGATCTCCATCACTATCTGTCACAGCGCTATTGCTCCTGCTGTAACCGTTAACACTTGTTGGTTTCGTTTTAAAAATTAAAAAATTGCCGCCTCAAGCATTACCAGCGGTTCTACGGCAGTGATGCCGAATGCTCATTGGCTCTCAAGTGTCTCGTGACCGTTAGCGACATGCTATATTCTGCAATGTATGTTTTAATTAGATGTGACATCGTCGTTATGGATTGCATCAGGAGAAGATTTACAGTGATTTATAATTTAAATTCTACTCTCCACCTCACACAAGGCTATTGTATGTTGTCAAGGAGCATGTCGATGCAGCGCATTGCACTTTGGACTACATTTGTACTAAATTTAGCAATTTTTCTGAATAAATTATTGTGATTCAATTTATTTGTCTGTAACGTGTTTCATATGCTTAATAAATGGCTATGGTTTGGTTTAGGAGTAGGTGTGGAATAAGCTGCTGTTAAATATGTATTTAAATGAATATATTATATAAAATAAATTATGCTACTGTACATGAATCTACTTGTTACATGTTTTTAAATTGTTGAAATGTGGTTATATTTTGAGGTTGGGGTAGGGTTAAGGGATCTAAAATATCTATAAAACAGTAAAAAATTTACAAATACATTTATAATCGATTTGTTTATTCAAATATACAGTATTTGTAATGTATTCGTCAACATATTATGATTCTAATGCTGTAAATATGTATAAACATATTTACTTTTTAGACGCTTTCAAATGTCCGTATTGTACATTTTAGGGTCTATCCAAACATATAAACATGTAAGTTTAAATGTAACAAATATTAATGTTCAAAGCTACGTATATTAATGAGATCAGGCTGATCTCCACATATGTTTAATTTCACATATGTTTAAATTATAAATTCCATCTGTCAGTTCATAGAGAACTGGAAAGGCAACATTGACAACATCTTTGTTGAAAATAATGAGAATCATTAATGCAATTGGGGCAAAGATCACATACTGTAAATGATCAGAGCTGCACCATTTGGCACCTTTAATGAACGAAGAAAAATGTTTATAAAGGGAACCTGAACGTCTCCTTTCACTGCAAATTTAAGAGTTCAACAGCCAACCTGGTAAAATTACACTTCTCATATTTCACTTTGAATTTCTTTGTGGGCCTTTCACATGTATTGATTACTTTTTGATACTTAACACCAAAAAGCAGCTTAGAGATCCTTAGAAAACCATTATGAACATCCATTTGCTGTCTCAAAGAATTCTGGCTGTCCTACTCCTTCATGAGTCAACATACACATACATTTAAATGTTCATGATCTGAAGTAATTTGGCCTATAGTCCCAAAAGGTTTAAGGGGGGATGTTCACCTCATTATTTCTCAGTTGTTGCAAGTAGAACCACCCTCTGCTTTCAAAATTATAGATATCATTTTAATCCTGAGATCACTTTAATATATCATAGCAACAAGGGTGTAATGTTGAAGATATAGCTTATCTCTACATTATTAAAGAAGCAGAAGTAGCCCTTCCCTGGTTTCATATGTTGAGAAACTAACCCTTGAGTGTCAGCCTCTCTCATTACATGGGGGTGAGAGACCAGGGCCTGTTTAATTGGCCAACTGATTACACAACGTACACTCTATCGCTCCCCCTTTCTGCTGCAGACTCTCAGAAGCCTTCCTGTTCTCTGGCCTGCAGGTTCAGAGGGATCAGAGCCCCGGAACAAGGGCTTCCTTTGTGTGCTTCACTGGACTGGGAAATGGAGATGAGTTTGTCCATTTGCCTCTGAGGCTACAGCGAGGGCTGGATGAGGCCCTGAGTGAAAAGTGGGCTCAGGTATCACTAACAGGAGTACTGAACAGGTGAAGCATAGGGCTCTGAATTGATATCAAAATAGACTAGATGTGAGAAAATCTTGAATGTTTTTCATGACTAGTGCACTGATGTTATTCAAATCACTGAGTGATTTGGCTCACAATAGAGCCAAGGACACACTTGAAGTTCTTTCTTTTGATGATTTAAGTTTTTGCTCAGTATAAACTACATTCTCTAACAGACTGAATCTGCAAGTGGCTTTGCTTCCAGGGTTTTTGATGGTCCCTCAAAGCACAGTGTTAACAGCATTAATTTTGAATACTTATCCAAAACAGCTTTTGTGGCTAGGGCTCCACTACTACAAGAAAAAGAACAAGAAATAGATTGATGCTTCTTCAATAACATTTATAAGAAATTAAGATTTATGTTACAGCTTATTTTAAAGCCAATGAAAACAATAGTGTGGCAGGGCGGAGGTGATCGTGATCCTACACACCCGGTCCCGTATTAGGCTAATCAAGCCTCCGAGAGGGATAACGGCCGACTGCAGAGGATGATGCGGGAGAGAGAGATCGTTTACGGACATGTCTGTTATGTGTGTGTTTTGTCTTTTAAGTTTATAATTAAAATATTATTTATATTGTCAAGCCGGTTCTCGCCTCCTTTCCATTGAATTGCTTTACAAATAGTTACTACACATCTTATATGCTTGGCCACTAACAAGACCAACAGCACAAAATAGGTAAGCCATCAAGTGCATACCACTTCACTTTGCTAAAACATGCTGTTTATCTAATCAGTAAGATATGAATTACTCAATATTTTGCATTACTGGCCGTTAAAAGTTATCTTGCAATTAAGAATAAAATTAGCTGACATGTGTAAAAGCATAAAGACACTTCTAATTCTTTTTGACCTCCCAGTATCAATTTTAAGAAAGCCTTCATGACAATCATAAAACAGCATGGCTCCTTAGGCAAACAATGAGAAATGTATTTGGTCATGGGAGAATGTAAATCCAACAGGAGCAAACCAATTAATTGGATATATAGATGGGCGAATCAATGGTCTTAATAATTTCATTTTGTCAAGTGTTACTTGTTACTCTAGCAGAACCTTTTTATTCTTGTTTGATTAACTGGGTAGTGTCCTATCTACAGACACACTGGGATCAGAAGCCCAGACCTAAGTGCCTATTACTCTGGCCAGTGCTTTCGTCGCAACTGATTTGTGGTTGTGCAGATCTTATCTCCTGAGATGATGAAAGATTGGCTTCTAATCCAAAGTGCTCTTGTCAAGTTAAGATTAAATGGAACCATTTAGCTGTCTCACCTGGGACTGTTGCCAGGGTAGCTGAATAGAGATGCCTGGACATTTATTCTGTGTGAGAGAGCAGTAATCTCTAGCTCCTCTCTTTGCATTCTCAGGATTTTATGAAGATTAGAGTGCTCTTATTTAAAAGAGCAATGAAATGGAATGCAGCCTAGAATAAGTGGCACGATACTGCAGAGGTCATGGGTAGTTGAGGAAAGAGATGAAAAGGTAGAAACAGTGCAGCATAATATCTCCTACCCTGATTGCTATACCAGCCCCTGTCAGCAATGAAAGTATGTGCTCCAAGAAGGATACCTGATGCTTTTCATAACCAATGTGAACCAACCAGATGGCAAGATGTTTCGGGAAAATTCTACATAATGTATGATGCACAAATTTTCCTTATGAGGCTATATACAAAGAGTTGATTCTAGATCCTCTAATAATGCTTCCTGCCCCTTTTCGATGAATCTAAGGACCTCTATTGTATTCATGACCATGAGGGCAAGACTAGGTGGATCCTCCCCTTTCATTCTACTCAGTGACATTGTGATAGTTCTGACAAACAAGATCATAAAGACATCTTTATGGGTCTAAACTCCTGAAGAGAAGAAGTCGTATGTCGTAAATCACATATGCCCATGTGTGTGCACAGTAAAATTAAGTACTTTGAAAGGCTAGCATTCGACTTTACACAAACGGTAACATCCTACACCAGGCATGAACGTTCAGGACCGTTTAATTTGGAAACGGGACACACATTTATTGTCGGCATGATGGACAGACAGCAACGGACACTTCCAGGGTAGACAGTATCATTGATTCTAATGGGATTCTATTGCTTTTGACGTCTAGTTTAGACAGGGTGTGAGCATTCACATCCAAACCAATTTGGCCTTTAGAACAGCAACTGTTTGCACTACCACAAACAGGCTTCTTAAAGAGTTATTTCACCTCAAGAAAAATTATTCTGTCAACAGATACTCATAAAATCATGTCTTCCCTGATTATAAACATAAAAATTTGGAACTTGAAATCTTTGCTATGCAAACTTAAAGAATAACACACAAAGGAGTTTCAACGTTACAGTTTAGCATAATTTTGTTGATAACACTCAACACAATGTAGTTCAGTCAACAGCAGCTGCAACCTCTTAACCTTCTATTAAAAAGATCTCTTACCATCTGTCTCCTTTTATATTCCCACAGCAAATCAGACCTTCTGAATAAAAGAGGGCATGCAAACAAGGCTTTCACTCTCTATGCAAGTGATAAAAACCTAATTGGTGTAATGTGGCCACTCTTTAAATTCCACAGTAATTGCTAAAATTTAAATCATCCAAGATGGAGTCAGTTAGTTATCCTACAGGAGGAAAGGGTCAAAAGAGTCGAGTCATGTGGCTTTGATCCAAACTTATGCAGAACATAATAAACAAGGTTATTTACTAAGAACTTCAAGACAAGGATTCGGTTGTATTTATTGATGAAAGGAGACAACCTAGTCTCTTGCAATTACTTCCGCGCTGCCTCCTTTAAATTACAATTACTATTCATGCAGCCACTGATTGAACTTGATGATGATATAATTTATATCGATGCTTAATAACAGGTCTGTAAAATTAAAGGACATTCCCCATATTCAAATACATATATTCACCTATTATACAATATGCAAAAAGAAGTGCGTCAAATGAGTAGGATATCCGAATCCTCAGTATTCATAAAACAGTAGGCGAAAAATACATAATGACCTACTGCATCTGCAACAGCACCTGCTGAGATTCTGAAGTGTGTGACAAGTGGAGACTTGTATCCTTTGCTTTGTACAATACTTATATTGTATGTAGACTATCCCAAAATGCCACGGGAGCTGAGAAGCTGTCTGATTCAAAGTGCTAAATTAAAAGAATGGTAGAAAACCATAAGCTGGGCGTAAGTGTAAGTACAATAAAGACATCGGATTGTTGCTATAGAATGTTCCAGTTCTCTGACATCGAACCCAAGCTGCTGACAAGCATGTTTACTTTCTCTAATTGTGCAACCAATAGTGTTGCGGCAACAGCATCAGAGACCATGGTTCTCATCCCATGTTGAAACCAGGAAGTATTTGTGTTCAGTCAGTGTCAAACATGATATGGAAGTTAATTTTCCCCCTTAGATTATATTTTTACTCCACTGATGATAGGTTTAAGGTTGAGGTTTAGGTTAGGGGGTAGAGTTAATAAAATATGCATTCCTTTTTTTTGTTGGACATTTCACCCAGAAACTGGAGCTTACACATGCCCAAACATTCAAAAACATTTCCTGCTTTGGCCACTGATGGTAGTAGTTCAAATTTGGCAGTTTTACTCAAGAACTGTCAAACTACTGTACTGTTGGCAAATTCATAGTGAGATCAGTCTGTCTGTATGTAGGGGAATTTGGATGCAAAAAGAGTTTAATAAGATACACGAGTTAGCTAAAAGTTGTTATTTTGTTTAAGTAATTTAAATGAGTGAGAGGGTGCATATACAGTGAAATATTCAAACCTTTGGGGACAGTGAGGCATACTGCACACCAGGGATTGAATGACTGGACATGATTTGCTCATCTCAATCTCGTGAGCTCCTCAACACATTGTTGATGACAGCTGGACTCTCGATTGCATGGACACATGCCAGCTGACAGCAGAATCTGATCCCACCCATCCCAGAGTAAGAGTGAACTTTCACTGACAGACTAATGGATGCTCTCTCGTATCACTGAGGCTCCCTTTCTAGCTATCTAGATGAGCAGAGCGTCACATCAAAGAAGGGAACAATCCTGCCTGTGATCTGCTAGTTTCCTCCAGTTCTACATGAGAGATGAGATGAGTGACATCTGTGGTAAAAGAGAGGGGCTCTTTTTCACTCTTCAGCACACAGAAAAATTACAGATGGAGGAAGATATGTCAGAGGACAAAATGTAAAGGGCAGCCAGAGGTATTGATTATATCAGATTGTGTGCAAGTATGAATTGAATTGAGAATGACTTTTAAATTCTCATTCAGTTTCTGAGTTTGAAATATGTTAACAAACAGCAGGATGCAGAATTTAAATTAGAATTTAAGAAAGAATAATGCTATAAAATTCAAAAAGATTCATATTACTGCTGTAGTTTAAGAATTTTTTTTTTATTTATTTTTTTTTTTTGTACAAATTAAACATATGTTATCATACACACAACATATGGGTGTTTCCAGAAACAATAGATAATATTTCTAATCCATGTTTGAATTGCCTAATTTACTAATAGCTATCTGAAAACAGCATGTGGTGGAAAATTGTGTAATTTGATGTTGTGGGCTCTGTGTGTAAAAGAATGGATGCATTGTTTTGACAGAATTGAATCAATGATTATTGAAATCATAAAAAGTCTAATAATATGAGTGTTAAAATATTAGTAATACTAAATAGGCTGGCAGAGTTAGTTAAAAGTAATGATGTAATAATTTGTGACATAAATAAAATAAAATAAAATAAAATAAAATGGACAAACTGAATTCCTCTGTCGTGTGATTATGCTGGAAATCTTTGAATTCAGTAAATTCCTCTTCCTGTCATTCCAATTCCAATCAAATATCCTGTGGGTGTGGCCAAATCGATTCAAACCCCAGCTCACGAATTGAAAGGGAGCCAATTCTTAAATTCAGAAATTTGCCCAACTCTGCTCAATAATGCAAGAATATAAAAGGGTTGTATTGTATTTATTGTGTTTGTGAAGGATGCTTCTTGATATTATATGGAGTAAAAAGTGTGATTATTCGGCCCGATCTCCTGCATTTGAAGCTGTGAATCAATTGTTGTCTCTTTGAAACTCTATCTGAAGTTCATTCATCTCATTCACTGAGGGAAGATTGTTGACGGTTTCAAGAGTGATGAGATTTGGTTAGTTTCTTTGTAAATTGTCATTATTCTGTATGGTTCCTTATGATGTAAGAAAATACTGACAACACAATTTAATGTTCACAAATCAAATAAGAAAGTCACAACTTTGGCATTGCGTTCATTTGCTGATAGACAGAGACGAGCGTTTCAGCTGCAAAACTTCAAAACATAGGTCAAAGCACAGTTACCATTGGAATGCGTGGTTTAATTTATATTTGCAGAACTCAAATGACACCTCATGTAAAGGCCCAACGGTTCCCTTGCACATTTCACTTCAGGCCGCTCCTGTCTTTAATTGGTCAACTGGAGACCGATATCAGGATTCCATCCACTCAAAAAACACGTCCGGCATGCTTGCATTATGCTGCATTCATACAGACTCGGAAAGTCAGATTTTCCAACTTCCTAGTAGCAAAAGTGCAATGGAATGCCACTTGGAAACTCATGTGGAAAGTTTTAACTCCAATTCTCCGAGATGCATGTGCGTGATGTAACACAAATATGTCGGCATCCAGGGAGATACACAAAGTAATAAACATTAACTTTTATCAAGTAATATGGATAAAAGAGTCAAAGTTCCTACATTACATGATATCAAAGTTTGTTTAACAAATATTTGCAGAAACAGGTGTATAAAACAAAATAAATGAAACTCTTTTTTTAACCGTACACCTGTAGCACAAATACTAGAGTTGCAGCATTGTTGATCACTTGGGTTTCTAGGAAATGTCTCAGATTACAGTTAAAAACCTGCTCAGCTAACGGGAGCATTGCAGTTTTGTTTCTTTACATGTCATCTTCTGAGCATCTGGCAATGGAATGCCTTTATGGTCGGAGATTGGAGATATCAAGTAGGAATATCCCAAATTTGGCTTGAATAAAACGCAGCATTTTATGGGGGATCTGAGGTGAGTTGAATGTCCTGTAGCTGTCCCCAACCAAAACTATGTGCCCACCAATCTGGATGCTTCATTATGTTATCCAATAGATAAGGTTTGGCATTATAACCCATAAATCTAATTTAGTAAAGATTTGCAAGTGAACTCAGTCAGGTTAGAATGAATGTGAACAGAGAAATACAGAGATAGACAGAAATTGTGCATGATACATTCAGTAAACTTTTTATTATCTATTTGTTTATGTATTTATTTCAGTTTCCACAACATTTGATAATGAGAGTCACACTCTAAAAGTGAAACCCTGAAACTAAAACACATGTGTGCTTTAAACATGGTATATTTTAATTAATTGTTAACATTAATTTAAAAACCATGTTTGTTGCTCATTCTTTCACCTATAAACCAACTAAAATGAAAGTTTAGTCCATGTTCTCTGATATCTCATTTTCAGATGCTCCCATGATCACAATGTCTGCTGAGGAAAAAGTTCATAGCACAGAACTTTAAAACACTGATGAACAAGAACCTGAAGACAAACACTCGATGGAGGTCTGTGTGTGCGGTACAGCAATTCACCACCATAGAGTTGTGCATGGAGCAACACAAGAACACTGTACTAGATACAAAACACTACATCTTGATAAGTCACTGGTGTCTGTTCACTTTACATTAAAAAACTTCTAAAGAAGGAAAAAAGGGGGGAATACAGTGATTCTGGAAGAGAGACATAATTTGACAGGAGAGAAACAATGACCTTAGAGAAATATCAAAAGTAAAATATACAAATGATAATGACATAATGATACAAAAACACATAAATCTAACTTTTATACAGTTTTATTAAATACATACTGTAAGTTGCATATTATAAATGGAATTAGCTGTAAACTTCTTTACAGGGTCATTTGCTATCTCAAATTGATTTGATATTTTGATGCGCAGCTGTAATGTCTCTGACTTTGGCTTTCCTTAAAGGAATAGTTCACTCAAAAATTTTAATTCTCTCTTTATTTAATCACTCTCATGCCATTCCAGATGTGTGTGACTTTATTTCTTCTGCAGAACACAAACTAATATTTTTAGAAGAATATGTGATCTGTAGGTCCATACAATGCAAGTGAATGGTGATCTGAATTTTGAAGCTCAGAATAGCAGATAAAGGCAGCATAAAGTTAATCCATACGACTCCAGTGGGTTAATCAATGTCAAGGTGATCTAATCAGTTTTGGGTGAGAACAGACTCTTCCTACAGCTCTATCTAGTGCTCTGTGTGCGTGTCAAGCACTAAGAAGTGTAATCGAGCTTGAAATAATGATCGTGCCTAGAGACTGCAATGGCAAAATGTAAAGGAGTAACATTTTGGTTTGATCTCACCCAAAACTGATTGGATCTTTTCAGAAGACATAAATTCAAAATCAGTCAATATATTAAAATCAGTCAATCAATTGAAATGCTTAATGTATACAAAAATAATGATACATATAAAAAAATAACATCTAGTGAAAGTTTTTCCAATTATTAAAGCATTATAAATAATTTAAACACTCAGCATTAATCTCGAAGTAATGTATGTGTTCCTAAACAACATTCCCCAGTCATGTCACTGCATGTTCTCAGTGGCCATTAAGACTAAAAGAATTAGTGCCAATTAAGAGAACCACAGAAAGGCCTTAATAATACTCCCGGGGGTGTAAAAATTCTTCTAATGTTCTTCTTCCAAGACTGTAATTTCCTTTGATGGAAACTAACCTGGCAACTATGATGACAGACGAGCTGAATTACTATAATCAGAATGTGATACCAATATTTAAGACTTTTTTTTAAATACAAAATGACTCAGGGCAGAGAGATGCCAAAGAGCGAAAAAGAAAGACAGAGGAAGTGTCAGAACATGAAACTATATAGTTCTTCTATTTAAAAGACACTATCACTTTGTCTCAGAGCATGGGTCTGAGTTTGCCCATTTCTGTGAATGTTTATTCATGGAAGAGTCTACAGATCTCAGATCCCCATTCAGTGCTAATGAATAAATGGAAGGCAGTAGCTGACTTAAACTGGATGAATGTGTGGAGGTCATGGTAAGGACAGCAAGTTAACTTGAGAGTCTTAGTAAAAGATGACAGTGGTTATTTTTCCTCATTGAAAAGGAAGGACAGCTGAAAAAGATATACTCTTGATGCCGCACATGATTGGAATGGAAAGAACCTTTCGTTTTTTTTACCCTGTATGAAACGGGAAAAGTTAGACAAAAGTTATTTGATAAGCACCCTGTGCTCATTTTTTTTTTTAGAAATAACTCAAATAATTTCACCACAAATTTGCCATTTTCACGACAAGGTAAACAATGAAAAAAAAAACAACAACAACAAAAAAAAAAACCTAACCTTAGATCCATAAACTTTGATTACAATTGAGGGAAAGCCAGATGGCACCAGAAACTATCTATCATTCATTGACTTTCCCAAGGACTCCTGCCATTTGCCAGCACAGATCCTTTGTAGCTATTACAACTGTGTTGCTCCATCTTTGTCAAATAGTTGGCACAGTAACTAATGCTACACCACAACTTTCCGACTAAAGTCACTTGTGGTTCCCAGATGTATCACATGCTAATGAAACCTAATTAGCTGAAGTTTTCAACATTGCCCCATAAATCTCAACATATGCCCAAGATAAACACCATCATATTCCAACATCAAATTAAGAGGCATGACAAACATGCCTGGAAAGGAAAGCAATTATTTGTTTCCTATCACATTCTTTTAACATGCTGTGTGGTAGGAATCCAGAAATTGAGCTCTGAGAGAATTCAGAAAAAATCTAGTGGTCTGGTAAAGTCAGATATGCTGGTATCCCTGAAAAGCTTTATTCATTTAGCAGCTGCTTTTATCCAAAGCAAACTGAGATGTCAGATGTCTCACAATATTAATAAAGTAATACATTTCAGTGTTTAATGCATTTAAAACAGAATTCCAAGACAAACGAGTACTTGAAAGTAATACATTTTTTGTAGCAGAGAAGTCTTCAGTGCTTTCCACAGAAAAAGTGCACTTACTTGGCTTGTTTTCACTTGGTCCTGTGATGGTACTTCTGCTGTTGTTGCTGATGGTGGTGTCGTTGTGGGCTAGAGACACCTCCTCTGACAGTGTGGCCTTGTGAGGCAGAAGTCACTGGGTGATGATGTCCAGCACGAATAGGCTTAGCTATAAAAGAAACAGTGCAGTTCAAAAAGAAATATATTTATAACAGATCAATAGCTCCTGAAATAGTTCAAACGGATAGAATCTAACACAATTGAATATGCACACTTGAATGGTGCATACACATGGCATGGTACAATGGGTAAAATGGTTTTTGTATTTAACATTTCTTAATTTTTTCCTCTGTATAGTGTAGTGGAGACATTTAGCTATTTAAAATGGTATTGTGTGACAGGCTAAATGATTTGGCATAACACAACAGCAATAATACAATATTGGAAAGTGCCACACTTTACCTGTATTCACCCTATATGCATAAATACCTGCATAAGTATGAACTATGTAAAGTATATGGAAGACATCTGCAGCAATGCATGCAAATAGTTGGTCATCAGGTAACTGGAGACAAAGTTTTATTGTTGATAATAAGTATATGGCGCCCCCTACTGTCTATAGAACAACATCAATTCCTTCTTTAAACAGTAATTAGCATTTTGTACTGGCATCTACTGAAATGTCATGCAAAAAAAGACAAAGCTACTCTATAGAGTGAAACTACAAATATTTCTTGGAAATGTACATGACAGTGTGAGTATTTGAATGTTAGTCCCAAGAAAGCAAATCCACACAGACACACACACACACACACACACACGATTTTCAGACCAATTTGTGCAGTGTGGTTCCTCCTGGCCTGGTTCTTGGCTCGGATGACCTCCTCAATGCGGTCCACCTCTTGCTGGAACCGCTTACGGTCTCTCATGGCACTTTCTTTCGCCTCTCTCAAAACAGACTCCAAAATCTTCACACGCTCAGTGGTTGCACGTAGGCGCTTCTCAAGTTTAGGCAGCTCACATCTCAAGTCTGCATTATCATGTACCAGCTATAGATACATAGAAATGACAAAATATAGACAGAAACAGAAATGCTATATTTATATAATTTATGGCTCAAAGCCTATCCTATTATTTTTATACTACTATATTAAAGTTGTCAAAAATACAAAACCTGCTTGTGGACTTTAGTGAGCTGTTCCAGGTTGTTCTCCAGGAAAATGATCTTTTGTTTTTGAGCCAGACTTCCCCCTGATTCATCAGTGTCCAGTTCCACACTCTACAAACCAGACAAGTGTAAACAAGCAATGCCATTATTCTATTTCACATTTACAAGCAACAGCCATTGATTCCATTTGAACAGGGCTGAAAGAGTGTTTCTTTATTCCTATTAATGTGGTTTTGTAGCATCACTAGCAACATTTTACTAGCAGCTATTATCCACAGAATAATTGCACAAATCCCTGCCTGATGAGACTCAGATTACAGTGAGTTCAAAACAAAGGGAATACTCAGTGTTTGACAACTCACTCGTCCAATTCGATCGCTGATTTCCTGGATAAAAATCCTGCGCAGATTGTGGAGAGTCTGGAGCTCTTTGGCCTATAGGATAATAAAACGACATGATCTTTATCTTAAAAAAATATTGCATATTTTATAAGAAGAACAGCTGTCCAGATGCTGAATGTTATGATTGATCAAGATTGATGAACTACTGTACACAGAGAGCAAACTCACAACAGTCTCTTCCAGACTCTTTAGATCTTCTTTGGCTTGCTCCTTCTTCTCATTAAACAAACTAATTATAACAAAAGTGATAATAAATTTGATCAAAAGATGTATTTACTGAATGGCATGAAGCAACAAATGCTTTACAAACAAACTCATCTGCATTGAATTGAATCTGTCATGATACAGAGGTTCTTGGTAACTGTTCTAAAATTCAGCTTCCATGAGCTAAAGATTGTTATGACTTTACTAATATGAGCAGTAGACTCACACAAGCTTCTGTAGCCTCTCATCCTTCTTCTGTTCCTCCTGTTTGAGCTTTTCATAGTCAGACATAAGCTGCTTGTGTTCAAGCTGAAGAGCTTGGTGCACACTGACATCAGATGGGGAACGACAGGGAATTATTGAATGAACTGGGTAATTTTGGATTCGTTTGGGATAATTTTGACCTGTGCTAACTGGATATACAGGAAAATTGTAAAGTATTCATTTTAAACCTCAATGCAAACAATTTAAAATGAATATCATAAATAAACAACTATGAACTGACCACAGTTCAGCAGAAATATACTGTGATAAAGCTCTTACTCCTTCAGCTCATCCACGATCCTCTGTATCTCTTCGATCTCATCTCGGAGACGAGAGACCTGCTTCTGATGAGCCACTCTGTGGCTTTCCATCTGCTGTTCCAGGGCTTTCTACATACAAATACACAGACCATTTATATATTTCACTATGTAAATCACATTTATATGACACTGTCTGTGGTAATTTTCTAGTGCCAGGGTTATCCACCAAGTGTCTGGGGACCCATGGTGGTTCAAAAAGGTATTGCAAGACATCCACAAATAAGATACAGAAAGCTTTTTTATGTGGTATACTTAACATTCAATAATGTTTTTCAAAATGGCATAATTTTCCTATTAAAAAACATCCAATGTATCTATACAGTAGATTTCTGTGATCTTGTGATGTGAATTGTCAAAACAAACGTGAAGCATCTAGAGCTTAAATATGGATGACAATAAATAGTAATACGTTATTGTGGGCTAGAGGAGAAAATGGCAGAAAACTGTTGTTGCATTGATCACCTTCATTTCCACAGCATCCTGGATTCTGCTCATGTGTTCCTTTTCCTTATCCAGAACGGACACCTCGTGCATCTTTTCTATATGAGCAAAGCAAAAAACCTTTGAGACTTTAATGATATAAAGACAAATATCTGTCAAAAATCATGTAATGCTTCTCCTAGATTTAAATGAAGGCAGAGGCTATTTGCACTAAGTGCAAATATTGATAGATGGTATTTAGTATAAGTGTAGTATACTATATACTAAGTATAATAGCATCACTGAAGCAAGTTTATTGTGTTTATTTAGAGTCTACCCCTAAACCTAACCTTACCTCACAAAAATTAACCATGGTTTGACAACAGTAACCATAGTATCACTGTGGTATCTTGTAGTAAAATCATAGAAATCACAAAATTAAAACATGGTTACTATTTTAACACCATATTACTGTAGTAATGGTTAAATGTATTAAAACGATGACTTCCAAAAAACATGGTTACTACAATATTACTATAGTAAAACCATGGTTCATTTGACCCCGATCAAACCTTCCTCTGAACTCAATTTCAAAGGAAATATTAAGAGTGAAGACAGGAAACAGGATGGGAAAACTGGAGCACAAGTGGGAATCATACCCGGGTCATCCATACGAGAAAAACACATCCACGGCATCTTAAAACACCATGGCATTGAAGCGACAAATGAAGGCAAATTTTGTCCTTAATTTTACTGTTTTCACCAGACTACTTGAGTGCAAATAGCTGCAGTCTGGCAGGTGCCATTTACACCTGGTGCAAATAATCTGGTGCACAAAAGCTTTGTTTTGTAAAGCGATTCCCAACCAGGGATACTGAGGAAAGGAAGGTGGTTCCAGGGGGACTTGGAAAGATTTGACATTTTCTTGGAAAACAAAATGGATAAGTGTTTGGTTTTTTTCATACAATATATTTAATGCTTATTAAGCTTCGATGATAATGGAATTCTACCATACAAACACTGCAAATTACATTCTTGGAGAAAGTTCCTTCATTATTGCCCTCAGAACTGTCAACACTTGAGATAGACAAACAAGCTCAAAAGTCTCATTAAAGGGAGAGGTGAGAGGACACTCGAGTCTGTTTTTCACCCACGGGATCAAATGTTTTTGTTTAAAAGTAAGTCATTGTAATAATAGATGTTTTAATCATTTTAATAATAATGCTAAATGATTTTCTGTATAATTTGAGTGAAAAGAAACACTTCTGATATGGAGTTGATGAAGAGGAACTTGAGCATTTCTAATGAAGCTGTTGGGGTACACAAATGGCTGAAAAACACTCTCTTTGTAATTACTACAAAAAATGTATGCGTGTATCATACAGACCTTCTGCGTGCAGTTTTGCAAGCTCCTCCATTAGTGAATCGTGGCTTTCCTCCAGCTGTCTTTTCTTCTGCTCCATGTTCTGCATGTAGTCTGTAAGGGATTTGATCTTTGCCTGATGCTAGAATGCATAAAAGACAAACACATACATTCCAATGTCTGATCATGATAAAGACCAAACAAAACTGAGGTTTACATTTTATCCCATTCAGTCATTTAACATTGAAACAAAGCACAATTGACCTTTTCGCAGCATAAAAGGGTCCATGTTGATCAAACATATTGGCTTTTTTGTTTGTTTTATGAATTGATTGTTGTAAATTGGCCAGGTTTGGATGAACTGGAATGCTGAGGAAGGCTGAAATCAAAGGCTGAGATGCTGAGATTATCATGCACACCTCAGTGAGCTCAATGATGCAACGGTTCTATTCTGAATGCCTTCTCACTAAAAAGGCAGAAGTGTTCCTTTCTCATCCACCACAAGAGGTAGCTGTGCACTGCCCTCAATACATGATTCATAATAGGTACCTGAGAGATCAGGAGCTGGCAGGAAGCGAGCTCTTTCTCATTGGCCTGCATTTTATTCAAGGTTTCGGTCTGTGCGCTCTCGAGCTGTTTGCTACGGTTGACCAAAGACTTCACTTCTGACTTCATCTTACTGATAAAGAGACGTGCCACGGTGAATTCCTCTTCCATTCCTCCATTCACCTCTGCCATCTGAGAGAAAAGAAAATACATAAATAGGACTCGAAGTGGAAACCAAGGTTTGTTTTTCCATTTGTTAATTATTTGTGGGATCTCAGGCACGATGATTACCCATAAAAAAAATATCATAAATTATGTATGGCCTCACACACAGCTATCGTCTTACAATAGCTATCAAAAGCTATCGTATGGACTTCTAATTTGAAATTTTTTAATGGTGCTTTTTTGTACTTTTAGAGCTTGACAGCCCTGGTCCCCATTTATTTTTTCCAATTTTCCTTTTTGGATGAACTATTGCGTTAAGAATCAACCATTGAAAACCCCTTGGTTAGTGAACATGTTAAAAGAGATGCTAAAATGCCAGACATTGCGTACAAATGCATGTGTGCCTAAATTGCTCTGTTAAGGACAAATGTATGTTGTATGTGTGTGACAGGTGTGTGTGTTCTTGCAACCTTGTGGTCACTCAAGGCAATAACACCGCCAATCTCATTGAGGTCTCGGAGCAATAGACTGAGGATCTCTGCTGATCTCTTCTTGTGATGTCCACTCAGTTCCTTTAGGGCAGCGAAATCCCTCTCCACACCAACCAGAGCTGCCTATAGGATAACAACAGTCCAGAATCACTCCACAAAGCTACAAAACCTTCCTCCGTCTCCCACATGAGCTCTTCAGTAGTCATCCTTGTGGCCTCATATATACATTCTCTCTTTACCTCATTTTACTTACACTTTTCTGCACAAGCTCCTCTGAAAGTTGTTGGTTTTTCTTGCCTTTCTCCTCCAACTCATGGCTCTTCTGGTCATAGTTCACTGCCAGCTCCTCTAAGGCTTGAAGCACCTCTTTCACCTCCTCTTTAGCTGCCTCATTCTCATGCTGCAAGCGGCTCAGGTCTACCTGGATCTTCTCATAGTCACGGTGTGTGGATGCCAGGAGCTGTGTGTGAGCAGGAAAGAAGTTTAGACATCAAATGACTGTTGAAAGCTTTTTTTAATCTTTGGGAATTCATACTTTATGCTTTTCAATAGTATATTATGATCATTTTCTATCATGTTGAAGAATGTGCTGCATTACTAACAGTTTATAGTGTAATGAAACATTAATATCAGTCCAAAGAAGACATTTGAACTGCTATTTTTGTGGTCAGTTGAATGATATTAAAAAATATATTTTAAGACAATCATCAGCTACAAAAAATAATATTGATGTTGGAATATGGGAATTTTGTGTGAGTTTCTAATTGAGTTCAAATGTTCCAAAAGAGAAGATGCAGAATGAGATACAGGAACCTGCTAAAAAGACCAGCTTAGACTAGCATGCATTTCAAATGTTGGTTTAAGCTTGTATAGTGCTGGTCTAGATGGTGGACCATCCATTTACATCCATGCAGTTCACCTGAAAAGCTTAGCTGGTAATGCTGGGCAACAACATGGTCTTTTGGTGAAGTTGATTTAACAATGATGTCTTAAACCCACACAACATATGCTGGTGCAAAAAGCTCTACTGGTCTTTTAAACAACGTTGAGTCATTCCCATGGGAACAACATTTATATTTAAATGGCTTTCACTTCTGCCTGTCTGTTTAGGAGCACATTTCCTAGAACTGATGTTCATTCTACCTGATGGGAATTTCTAAGTAAGCAATGAGATGGTGTGGCTACATCTGATAAACAAATCATTTTCAACAAATTCTCTCATACATCACTTTGCACTTTCCTCAATGTAAATTGATATTTAAACTAGTTTTGATAAATGTGTGACAGCCAGTTCGTTCATGTGACCAGCAGCATATGGCTTTTACCAGCAGCCACACAGTGTAGATAAAGATGATTTACAATTTCAGCTAGCTATTCCTTATCTCGTGGCAATGCTCATCGAATTGTCCTTTTTTCAATTACAGATGCATTGCAGGCAAAATATCATAATCATGGAATGAGACGTGTGGTATAATAAGTAGAGGAGGGCATGAATGTTGTGCTCTACGGTGCTGCTATTGGAGTCAATTCACCACATCCTGATCTGCCATCTGCTGCTTCAGGTTCTCTGCCAGCTGACTGTGATGGTTGATCTCATCATCCTGATGGAAAGAGAGAGAGAGAGAGAGAGAGAGAGAGAGAGAGAGAGAGAGAGAGAGAGAGAGAGGAAGAGGTGCAGCAGGGATAAAAAGAGTTTGTAGGGGGTGCACTAGCCTCCTGAAACTTCTTACACTATGTGTGAGGTATTCATCACCTTGTCATCTAGCTGCTGATACAGTTCATTGATCAGTTCCTCATATTGTGTTTTCTCTGCATTAGAAAGAGGCTCAGGGGGTGGAGCCGATGTGTCAATTATGGGAGCGGCTTCAAAATTCTTGGATTCCTTGCTGTTGCGTTGCTGTTCAACAGGTACAGTCTCACCTGAAGATGTTAAATATGTCAGCCCAACACAAACAGCAGTTACAAGCTTCAAACTTATAAACTTCCATGTGACTTTAAAGGGACAGTGAAAAAAAATTAAAATTCTCTCATCATTTACTCTCCCTCATTCCACCCCAGATGTGCATGGCTTTCTTTCTTCTGAAAAACAAAGATTTTTTTAAATAATATTTTAGCTCTGTTGGTCCACTCTCAATGCAAGTGAATTGTGACCAGAACTTTGAAGGCCCAAAAGGCAGAATAAAAGTAATCCATTAGACTCTGATGGCATTCTCTGAGGAGAATGATGAGAAACAGATAAATATGGTGAGAAACTAAAATGTTAGTGCTTTTTAAACTGTAAATCTACAATTTCACTTTCACTTCTACATTCTGGTGTGGACTTGACATTCACTTTCACATTCAGCCACCTACTGGTTGTGTCTGGTCAAAGGTGGAGATTGATAGGGAAAAAAAAGGACTTAAATATTGATCTGTTTCTCACCCACACTTATCATATTGAAAAGTTTTTATTCAAAGTTCTGATCACCATTCACTTGCATTGTGAGGACCACCAGAGAAGAGATATTCTTTTAAAAATATTTGTTTGTGTTCTGCAGAAGAAAGTCATACATATCAGGTAGAGCATTTGGGTTAGTAAATGATGAGAGAATTTTCATTTTATGAAGTAGTATCCCCGTTTTTTGAATGTTTTACACAGAATGCAGTAAAATCTAAGGACAAACAAAAATGTTTCTCATTGCTATGGCTTAAACAAAATCCTTTAATCAACAAATCTAAATGGCATAAAAGGCACAACATACTCTTAATTACATTTCTTAAACATAACTTAACACTCTTCATGCAACACTATGCCCCACCAAATTCTTTGCCAGCTGCATGATAAAACAAAAATCTATAATAATACAAATTGATATGAAAGAACATGGATCAAACTGCCAGGAGATGAGGAAGATGGCTTGTATTTAAAGTTGCACAATGTAACTTTGTGCTCTCTAGCGACATCTGCGGTTGAAACTTAAAATTGCAATTTGCAAAAAGCAATTTGCAGAAGAATACATTAGGTCAGTTGTGTTCTGGCACTGCTCTTCTGGCGGATGAATTTCCCAGTTTGAGCTTAACTGGACATCGCCTGTGTGTGATCATGACTGGAGCCAGAGTCATAACATGCTATTTTCATGTTGATATTATTTTATACGATTAAACATTTGAAACGGAAATATTACTTGCTTTAAGATAAACAACACTCTTATTTATAGATATTTGAATTAATTTTCCACTTAAATCGCTTTTCTGACACTACACTCAAAACAAGGGTCTCTCCTCAGCCACCACCAGCTGATCATAATGTGTTTATTCAAGTGTTTTATCTACTATGAAATGTACTACAATTTTCATTTTAAGAGGTTAAACTCGTGATACGGCTTATACGTGTTCAATAGAAGACATTTATATTTTTATACTATATAAAAGCATGACAAGCAATATTAGCTTCAACAACCCTACCAGAAAACATATTTAAGCATTATAGCAGGTAAGCAACATCGCCAAACAGATAACAGATAAACATCCATCTAGACTGCAGCGATGCTGTCCTGAACTGTATGAATGTTACTGACTGAACTGAACATGAGACTGTCGGTACTTCTTTCCTGTGTGTGTGGACATGACATAATGACCAAAGATGAAAGTCATAAGCCTGAGATGTCGTGCCATATTGAACTGACAGCTAAAAATACCAATTATTTTATAGGCTTAACGCAGTGAATCGGTGTAAGTTAAAGAAATTGCTTTGAACATTTATGAAGTCAATCAATAATGGCAATTTGTTCATTTTTAACCCAAAAATCTTACATAGTGCAGCTTTAAAACAGCATCAAAAACTAATTGGCTCTAGAGTGAGGCTTGCATTAAACCAGATGATAAAAGCACTGTGTGGAAGCAAAAAGAGAAACAGCTGCAAACAAAGCCAAAGCCTTAGTAAATCTCTGGGCTTTGTAGTGATGAAATGGGAGAGAATCTTCACCTCAGCATCTGTGTGTTTTATGTGCAAGAGAGGGGGAGCCAGTCACATTGACAGAAATAAAAATGATTACATTGGATTGCAGGAGAGAAAAAAATGATGCACACTGACAGAGTGATGAAAAATTATTCAGAATTCATAGAACAGAAAGTAAAAGGAACCCTGAGGCTGAATAATATCTGAAAAGATTAAACACAAATATATTCATCTAATTTATATAATGTTGCATTGTTCACATTTACATGTACAAGCTTTCGCTCAAAGACAGCCCTGTCTGTTTAAAGTCATTTTTTGTGTATTATTCCACAATCTGTGGAATCTGTGCTAATTAGTATTTATCACTGCCAATTATTAAGCATGATTGTCCTCAGTACACTTGTACTCTGTAGATGTAGTTTATGTGGAAGCCAAGTTTTTAACAATAAATGCAGTATACTGTGGAACTTCATTTCCTCTTCGGGAACAGCATTATTTCACTTGGAAAAAAAAATCTATGGCCATTTTTATTACACAATAAACAAACCAAGGAAGAAATAACTGCCTCCTCTCTTATTGTAAAGAGTCATCATCGGACATATCGGTAAAACTCAAAGACAATGCTTTTGTCAACAGTCACTGACCTCTCTGCAAACTTCACCCAGAACAAACCCTTAAGCAGTGCATGACAAACCATTACAGTTGTTTCAAAGCAACTGCTTTAAACTCTAAGCATCTGACAGATCAGTCTGTAATAGCGTACACAACAAAGTATTTTTATTTAAAACTGCATCAAACAGGAAATGGGAATGAGTTGATGGGTTATCCAACATTGAAGCTAATTTCTTTAACCACTGTGTGTGTTTTCTCTATTCTCTGTTTACCTTTCCGCCATCGTTTGAGCTCATTTTCTAGCCTCTGGATAATGATTTTCAGACCCCTGGTTTTCTCTTTCTCTTTCTCATATTTTTTCTTCCATTCTTCAGCGGTCAGTTCCATGTTAACAGAAACAGTGTTTTTGATGGTTTTGGCTCTGTGTTAAGAAAGAATGGCAATACATTTTATCATGTGCACTTATATCCAGAGTCAGTTGTTTGTTTCAGTACAAAAGACTGTGCTGAATTTCACTCTGCCTTCAGCTGTTATAAAGGTTATAAATGGTATCACCTCTGGCCAAACATGAGAGTGGATTTGGTCTCAGCCTCATTATATATGGAGGGAGAGCAGCAGATGACGATGGTTGTTCTGCAGTTCCCACCCAAAGAGTCCTGAAGAATCCTAGTCATTTTACTATCTCTGTATGGCACATGAGCTTTCTGTGATGAGAAAGATAATAAATCGTTATATAAATTTATATTATGTAAAAGCACAAAGCAAATGTAGATATGTTTTACTTTGTGCTGTGTGTACATGGCCTAGATTATCTACACAGGATAAGCAGCATCTAAAAAAAAACAATTGAGGAAAAGGATACAAGATAACTATTGGCCAAATGACCCGGGCAAAGCACTTACAGTTCCCTCAGCCAGGGCTGAGATGACGTTCCCCAGAGCAGAGAGAGACTTATTGATATTTTTAGCCTCATCCAACACAGATCCTTCTGCTCCAGTTTTACTGACCTGTAGGAGAGATGTTCAGAGAGAGAGAAAGAGATAGATAGAGAGAGAGAGAGAGAGAGAGAGAGAGAGAGAGAGAGAGAGAGAGAGAGAGAGAGAGAGAGAGAGAGAGAGAGAGAGAGAGAGAGAGATAATATTTGATCTATGCACATATTATTATTTATCTGCTCAATTTAGAAGCCATGAAAATACATTATTTTACTTCGCTAGAGACAGATTTTTGCCAACCAAAGCTAGTGGCAAAAACAGAAAGAAAAAAACAAAAACAAACAAAATGTCACCTTTTCACTTCCAGCCAGATCCACCAGGTAGAGCTTCCCACACAATTTCTTTTCTGTCTCCACGTTCTCCTGCTTAATATTAATGAGGAAAATGCTGTGACTGCGGGAGCTATGCTCATTCATATCTGTGGAAAGACAGAGACAATATAATAGAGGACCATGGGTTACAAGGATACACAACAAGGATAATAACCCCATATATTGTTTTTGATAGGCAAGGTTTGATATATTGTAGGAAGGAAACCAGGTTAAATGGTCACTAACTCGTGACAGCCACATGACGATTGGCTTTTCCTTCATCGATTACATCCATGACGTCCTCTGGACTGGACACAAAGCGCTCAGTGCAGCCCTACCCACAAAAAAAAAATCAAACAACACAAAACATCAAGGTACAGTTTAATGCCGGGTGACTGAAAATTTAAACAGTCTGCATTGGGCAGTAGGTTAGTCCTACCTTGACAAAGGGCACCCGGTTCTTATCCTCATGTACAGCAAGGTTGGTTTTGGAAACTTTAGAAATAGAACATTTAATTCACACAAAGAAATAAACATTGATTCTATTCAAAAACCATTAGATGGTGAATGAGACTTTATCTCACCATCAAGTAAGTCTCTGATCTTGTCCAGGTAGATTTCAAAATAAGAGACCTGTGTAGGGAATGACTTTGAATATGAACAAGAAATAATGACCCTGTTGTTCTGTGTATGTTGAGCTGGCTAATATGATGGCAGTCTTCCACTTAATACTGACACTTATTGGTGTGAATGCAGCATCACACAAAAACAAATGTTTTTGGTTACTGATCCCATTGTAGGAATGCTGTATTTTGACACACATAATTTATTCTGACCAATAACAGCCCTCCTTACTGAGATAAGGCAAATAGTATTTGGCTGGTCCAAAGATCTTAATATGTCGGGCCCCTTGAGGTGACCCACACCATGTAGAATAAAATAGCTTTTTAGGACACCGTATACATAATTAAAAACATCTCTAAAACTTTTTCAATTAAAAACAATCACGGAGTTCTTCATTAAAAAATCATGATATATATATATATATATATATATATATATATATATATATATATATATATATATATATATATATATACACACACACACTGCATTCACAATTATTAGGCAAGTGAGTATTCTGATCTTATCATTATTTCCATGCACATTTTCCAACTCTAAACTATATAAACTTGAAAGCTTATTGGATTCAATAATTTTCAAGTGATATGTATTTGTGTAATGAGGGAGGCTGTGGTGAAAGTGACTAACACCTTATATCAAGGTTGCATAATTATTAGGGAGCTTCATTACCTCAGGTTTAACTGGACAAAAAATAGATAGATAGAATAGAACTGACACTGAAAAGTCAAAAATTGTAAAATGCCATTCAGACAGATGCAACACTCTTGAAATAGCTAAACAATTGAGGCGTGATCACCTGACAATCAAACTTTTGTAGCATATAATAGTCAACTGGAGTGCAAAAAAATGCATGAAGAAGAAAAGGCGCAAATTAACTGCAAAAGAATTAAAAGTGAATCTCAGCCATATCACCCTGCAGCTCTTGACTGGTTGCCCACTAAAGCTAAGCAGGGTTGAGCCTGGCCAGTACCTGGATGGGAGACCTCCTAGGGAAAACCAAGGTCGCTGCTGGAAGTGGTATTAGGGAGGCTAGCAGGGGGTGCTCACCCTACAGCCTGTGTGGGTCCTAATGCCCCAGTATAGTGACGGGGACATTATACTGTAAAAAAGCACCGTCTTTCGGATGAGACGTTAAACCGAGGTCCTGACTCTCTGTGGTCGTTAAAAATCCCAGGACACTTCTCGTAAAGAGTAGGGGTGTAACCCCGGTGTCCTGGCCAAATTCCCCTCATTGGCCCCTATCTATCATGGACTTGTATTAATCTCCATTCCTGAATTGGCTACATCACTCTACTCTCTCCACTCCACCAATAGCTGGTGGGCGTTCTGGCGCACTATGGCTGCCGTCGCATCATCCAGGTGAGGAGATTCCCCCTATACTATGTTAAGTGCTTTGAGTGCCTAGAAAAGTGCTTTATAAATGTAAAGCATTATTATTATTATTATTATTACCTATTATCCTCCAAAGCTACCTTATTCCAGAACTGCAACCTACCTGGAGTGTCCAGAAGTACAAGGTGTCAAGTGCTCAGAGACATTACCAAGGTCAAGAAGGCTGAAACACGACCACCACTAAATATATTCACAAGTTGAAGCATCAATATTGGGCAAAGAAATACCTGAAGACAGATTTTTCAAAGGTTTTATGGAGAGATGAAATGAGAGTGAATCTTGATGTACCAGATGGATGGGCCCATGGCTGGATCACTAATGGACACAGGGTACCACTTTGAATCAGGTGCCAGCAATGTGGAGGATGTATACTGGTATGGGCTGCTATTAGTTGGACCTTTTTAAGTTGAAGATGGACTGAAACTCAACTCCCAAACCTACTACCAGTTGCTGGAAAGTACTTTCTTCAAGCAGTGGTACAGGAAGTACAGGAAGTCCTCAGCATTCAAGAAGGCCATGATCTTTATGCAGGACAATTCTCCATCACATGCATACAAGTACTCCACTGCTTGGCTAGTGAGCAAGGGCCTCAAAGATGCCCAAATAATGACTTGGCCCCTTCCGAACCTGACTTAAATCCTTCTGAGAACTTTTGGACCCTTCTCAAACGTGAGATTTACATTGAGTGAAGACAATACACCTCTTTGAACAGCATTTGGCTATATTGGTCACTGAATATTTTTGAAAGTCCAAAAATTGTATTTAATTTTCATTTTGTGTTACTTATTTGTTGCACTTACTCTAAAAATGAGAATAAACAATTGAGTTGGGAGAAATTCATTTTGTAAATTAGTTGCCTAATAATTGTGCACACCGCTGAGAAAGACAAAACTCACTTTTCCTTTGTTAAACATTCAGGTTTGAGGTTCAATAACATTTTGAATTGAGCAATGCGTTTGTTCAAAAATAAAATTAATCCTGAGGAATACAATTTGCCTAATAATTGTGAATGCACTGTACATATATAAACCCTCTACATTTCATCTGACACATAATAAAACTAATAACTGTATATGTAATGATTTATGCCAGAGAGACAATTAAAATAAATAATTTAAAATATGCTGTTGGCAAAGATGTGCATATTAGTATAACCAACTAATAGAGTATTCTGTGGCATCAAATGTGAAAATACACATGTAAGTTCAATGTTGGTAATTTCCCCTTTTTGAATACCTTGATATGGAACTCCAGGTTTTCATCCATAGAGTAGATGTGGTCAAAGATGTCTTGTGTAATACGTGGGATGATACCCATCTGCTGAGGGTTGTGGAGCTGTCCCTGTGTTTGAAAAAAATGGAACAAAAGGGAGTGATTTTCCAGTCAAAACAAATATTTGATCAGATGCTACTTTTGCTACTGCAAAATCATGCAATCTATATTCCCTCTGAGGGATGTATGAGCACATCCTGTATGTTAGTTTGCATCTTTCAAAAGTGCAGATGGTACCAGGATAGAGATGTTAGTTACAGAGTAATTTATTTTTATGAACTGTGACACCTCAGTGTAATGATGCCGCTGGCGCTGGCAATGACAATGATTAAGACGATGAAGTAAAGAGGAACCCAAGTGCAGTTTATTTACATAGTGATATCCAAAAAGTGAATCCAAACCATAACAAACATAACTGACTTGACATAGACTTGAATAGATTTCCAAAGTAATATTCACAAACAATACTTGACAAAAGCAAATGGGGGCTTAAATACATGGACAAGGGGTAAAACAATGATGAAGGAACCAATGAACAGACAGAACTGATAACAAGATAAAACAAATACCAACAAGACCGTGGCATGGGTTGGAATGGCATGGGGCGTGGCCTGGGGCGTGGCCTGGCGATACTGGGCATGGGACCAGGGCAGAGTCAATGGAGGGTGGGGCTCTAAGAGGCTCAAGGTGTGGAGCCGTGGAAAGTGGGGCTGTTCAGGGCAACAGATGCAGTTAAGTGGCATTTTGCAGCCACTGCAGCAGTTTTGCATTTCAGTCATTTCATGATAGATACTGAAAGATATGCATTCTGCTAAGCTTTTGTGACTAAGCATATAAAAATTTTATCAGCCCATAAGAGCCACATGTGGCTCATTCTGTTTTTGCAAGAAAATGTGTGACTTTCTGTAACATCATCATCATCTTATGATACAATTGGTTTGCTTATTTACCTCCATAGTGTGAGTCTTTCCTGATGAGGTTTGGCCATATGCAAAAATAGTCCCATTATAGCCTTCCAGCACATCTGAAATGCAAGACACATTTCTTAAAAATCAGAAACATTATTCAAAGTGCTGGCATTTTTATTATTATTTTTAAATACTTTCACCCCTAAGTTTTAGACATTTAAACATATCTTTCTAGGTCTGGTTAATTAAACATTTCTATTTACCATGATTTGCAAAAATATGAATATAAAACCTTTGACAATTTGTTTGGCACAGTTGTCATATACTTGTTCCTGTGCTGTGTTCGGAGGAAGGACTCGGTCAAAGATATATGGTTTGCCCTAAAAAGAAAAGCAGGTCAGTCAAAAACAAATAAGAAGCCTTAACAAAATAATTATCTCTGTTATAGAATAGCTCATATATCTGATATAGTATAGATGGGTTTAGACTTTAACACAACCACAATATCTGATATGAAATTTAAAGATGAAAATATGAGACCATCTTTCTGTGTAACAAGTTTCTGTAAATGATTCTGTGGAGTAAATCAGTTCACTGAATATATAAACTAAGCAAAAAAAAAATAGGGGGGGGGGGGGGGGGGGGGGGTCAATATCAAAAGTAAGTCAGAATCTGGTGTGGCCACCAGCTTTTAGTGTTAACATGTTCCACAGGTGCATGTTCATTCATTTTTTATGGTTCAATGAACAACCATGGAAAACATTGTTTAAACCCTTTACAATAAAGATTATTAAGTTATTTGGATTTTTACAAAATGATCTTTAACATACAGTGTCCTGAACAAGGGAAGTTTCTTTTTTTCTGATATATATATATATATATATATATATATATATATATATACATACATACATACATACATACATACATACACACACTGTATATATATATATATATATATACACATACACACACTGATCAGCCACAACATTAAAACTACCTGCCAAAACAGCGCCAACCCGCTTCTCAGAATATCATTCTGAGATGATATTCTTCTCACCACAATTGTACAGAGCGGTTATCTGAGTTACCGTAGACTTTATCAGTTTGAACAAGTCTGGCCATTCTCTTTTGACATCTCTAATCAATAAGGCATATCCATCCACAGAACTGATGCTCACTGGATGTTTTTTGTTTTTAGCGCCATTCTGAGTTATTTCTAGAGACTGGCACCAACAATCATCCATGCAATTATCTAATTAGCCAATTATGTGGCAGCAGTGCAGTGCATAAAATCGTGCAGTGCATAAAATCATGCAGACACGGGTCAGGAGCTTCAGTTAATGTTCATATCAACCATCAAAATGGGGAAAATATTTAATCTAAGTGATGTGGACCGTGGAATGATTGTTAGTGCCAGATGGGCTAGTTTGAGTTGACCCCCCCCCGTTGGACGGAACTTCGTTGCCACCCCAGACTGATCACTGTTCCCTGAACCCCCCCACCCCCATGAAAAAATCCTTGCACTGCCCTTGCATATATGTAGAAGCACACAAGTGGCAGGGAAAATGCACAGCATTAAGTCAAGGACTGATGTACATTGTCTGGGGACCATTAAGGCTTTTTCCTTAGCATCTTACCGCCTTCAATCAAAAATCTATGCAACTTCCTGAACAATGTTTGTGCAGGAAAGGATAATGCACAATTGCACTCTCCTTGTTTTCTGATGGTTTTCTTGAATAAACACTATATAAATGAGGAATTAAGTAAATACAAGTGTACTTCATACATGGACGTGTGTGCACCATATAAAAAAATAAAGGTGCTATGGCCAGAGTTTCCTAAAACACACCAGACTGATATTTATAAATATTTATATCTGAACCAGGTGGTGCAGAATGAAATGTCATACCATACAAGAGAAAAACAAATTGCAAGGATTTATTTTAGCAACATGCATGTGACACTGAGTGTGTCTAAACAAATCTCCCAGTCCTCTGTGGACGTGCTTAAATATTCCACCAATTCATCCCAGCTCTTCCCCACCAGTCATGACCCCTAAAACGGCACCCGTCACTACGGCAACACAAATTACTCACAGGAGCACTGGCCCTTTTGTGGCCTTGCACGTATAATAGGATGTTATCACCTAAATTAAACACTGCTGACCAGACAACCCCAAAAAAGCAAAATGTAAAATCCAGTCTGATATTGACAAACTAGCAGGTAAGCCAATCAAAAGGGATTTACAATAATCAAGGCATGCAATATTACAGAGGTGAAACAACGCAGCCTTATCAAGGGAACTAATGTGAGGTTGAAATGATAAGGATGGGTCAAAAGCACATCATCAATGGAAATACTCATATTTAAATTTTTACAAGAGCTGGTAAACCAAATAACATAACCTCAGTCTTATCCATGTTGAATTTAAGACAATTGTTTTGTAACCAGGTCTTAATTTAATTGAGACGATCATTAAGTGAGCATAGTGGGAGCACAGCTTCAGAAAGAGCTGAAAAATTAATTTGCATATCATCAGCGTAACAGTGGTAGTTAAGCGGCAGCATATGAATATTTAAAAGCAAAGGGCCAAAAGCAGATCCCTGCAGGACTCCACAATTAACAGGGACATTGTGAGATTTAAGTTTCTTAATATAAATAAAACATAATATATCGGTGAGATGGGACTTCAACCAAGAGATGACTTTGTAATTGACTTCAATAGAAGAGAGTCGAGAGAGAAGTATGTCATGACAAACTATATCAAATCAGCACTCAGTGGCCCAGTATGATTAGAAAACCAAGACACCCGGAGTCAGCAGCTAAAAGCAGGTCAATGCTAATTTTCAAAAGTGCAGTTACTGTGCCATGGAAAGAGTGGAAACCAGATTGAATCGGGTCGATAGCAAATTTGATTGCAGCTGCAAAGCAACAAATCTTTCCAATAGTTTTGATACAAAAGGGAGATTAGAAACAGGCCTAAAGTTTTTCAAATCAAAATTATTCAAGCCAGGTTTCTTTAAAATAGGAGTAACAGCAGCAGTTTTCAGATTTTCAAAACGGTCAGATGAAAGACAGCAGTTTGTTAAATATGAGTTAGGAGCCAAAATAATAGATGTACAGCTTTTTAGCGAGTAGGCACATGTAGTTACACATTAACAGCCATTAATTTGCATACATCATCCGGATCAGCAGATACTATCACACCTAAAGCTAAACGTCTGGCATTAGGATAAGCATGCTGAGTTGAGCCTTCAGGGTACCACTGAGGGGAATTTACATTAGAAATAGAAGGCTAATACCTGCTAAGCTCGATTTTGTGCTCCGATTTGGCATGGTAAAGACGATTACCATCTGAATAAGTGAGATAATATGGGCTATTGTATGACACAAGGGATTTCTGGAGGTTTACTGTAAACCATCAGTGTCTCACTGTGTTGATGCTCCAGCATGATACAGTATTATAGCAAGTCACACCCACGCAGATACTCTGCATTCCAGATATCAAATGCTCTTTCCTTTGGTCAGCCTATACAAAATAACAAATATTCTGCAAAATCTAAAAAAAGGCTTTGATCCACAATCAGTGGGGTACCTTCCAAAGTAGCCACAAATAATTACATTCCTGTTCCTAAGTGAAAGCCTTTGCAACTGCTGACAAGCACAATGGAATAAAATATTTCCTCTAGTCCACACATTTGGATATATGCATCTGTTTTCACCTGCCTTTTTCATCTTGCATCATGTAAAAATGAAAAAAAATTATAATATATATATATATATATATATATATATATATATATATATATATATATATATATATATATATTCTCCCCCTTATACTCTTGTTTTAATTTACAATAATAAAAAAATATATATTAATAGTAATAAAATCTGCTACAAACACAGCACTAATAATCTACTGTAAATTAAGTTCATCCAGCAAGAAGATTCTTCCAGTGTGAAACTGAATTATAGACACAAATAAAATTACAATATGTGAGACTTACAGGGAAAGATTATGACTAGCAAGGACCCTGGGTCCAATTTTCTTTTTAAGTTGAGATCTATGTAATTTATTTTTATTGATTTAATCACTTTAATCTCTTCAGTTCTGTTATTTACAGTCAGACTGATTCAAACACACAGCACAGATGTGTTAAAGAAACCACTCAACCGAAACATGAGCCACAGTTCTTAAAGAGACAGTACGTTTGTCATACATAATGCAATGCTACATATTATGCATTCAAAATGCATATATTTAAAGGGGCCATATTAATGATGAAATATTTTATCTTCATCAAACAGTTTAAATATTGATGAATTTAAAAATACAATAGGCTCCTACAATATCTACGGAAGGGTCTGGTGAAATTTGGCAAAGAGTTCAGACAGTTTTGGCTCATGCTTTTATATCTTTTCTAACTCATCTGAATGATGGGGTGCATTTCTATTTCCTTCAAAGACTTTACCCTCCATTGTGAGAACTTTGAAGTGCTAAAAGTTGTGGAGCTCAAAAATAGAGGTAATTTGGTCATTTTTTGGGAAATTCTGTAAGGAACGACACTACCAAAAGCACTACAGCTTTGCCATTATTCTTCTTCTATTGAAAAGCCCTGCCAAGGCATCATTTAAGCCTTTTCAATGTGTCCATAAATCCCCTAGACTAACTAACGCTGACATAATATTCAAATGAGCTAAGAGTCTGTTTTGGAATGTTTGTAATTTCAAACTTCAGCTGTCAAAAAGTTCACACAAGCCCTCCAAAGATCATTTTGAGACCAAAACACAGCAAAACAGCAGCATTGTTTGTTCCTGTGGCAGTCAAATTCAACAGTGGCACGATAGTGGCCTCAACTGACAAACATTATATCATAGCCTCATAGTCTTAATGATCCGCTTCAAATAAAACACTATTAGAACGAGCAAAATGATTAACAGGTGGAAATCGTCAATGCCCATGGCTCACGGACAAATTTTTGTTTGTTGTTTACAAAGTCAACAGCTGTCACAGGGCCGGTGAGATATCTCAGGACACTTATTTCATTAATATCTTTAACGGAGTAGAAACTTTTTTGCATACTAAAATAAAATCACTTACAGCACCTTTAATCTGCTTAAAGATGCTCTCTTTCTTTCTTCCTTTCTTTCTTGCTTTCTTACTGTTAACCTGTAAAAATGTCGAACTTAAAGCATTTAAAACTATTTTAAACTTTCAGACAAGGTTTTGTCAGACCAACATCATATTTTGTCTGAACAAACTTTAAGTATCTAGTTTAATCAGTACTTTTGAATCACACAAAGTAAATATCAATATTTTCTTTTCCCCAAACACTTATTTGTAGGTATTTTTTGTAATGTAGGGCAGACATGCAGTTTTAGCAATGAAGAGTTTAATAAACGTTTTTGTTCGACAGCCCTTTTATACAAAGAATAAAGCTTAACCATATAAAGCCTAACATATGAAATAATAGCCAGAAAATGATATTGTTTAAACCCGTTTAAAACTATTTTTTCTATAAAATAATTACATTTAAAGCATGTTGCTTGAATTCAGTAAATACTAATTTTGAAATATCAGTAAAAATATAAATGTTATTGCTCATTTTACTTTATCAAAATCAGCAAAGATTTCACATAAAAAGTTTTCACACATTTGCATTACAAATATAAAGGTAGCTATTTTGGAAATTATTTTACATGTTCTTCTACTTCCAGAAGAGCATGGGAACATTCACCAGATTTCAGGAAGGCAAAAGGGTCCTATATGAGGACTGGGGGCCCTCTTAGTAACAGGGCCCTGTTGAGGTGTTATAAGCTGTGAGGCCCAGATATTTAAGCATACACAACCATTTGTTTTCAAGATGCAGCCCAGATGCTTAGAAAACGCAAAGCAATAAAAGTAACTCAAAATGCAACTAATGAAAAAATATTATGGGTTGTCTACACAGAAAACAAAAACTAAAAATGTAAATCATGTGGTAACATCTGAATGGACTGGATT
The DNA here is from genome assembly GCA_032164185.1 of Moxostoma hubbsi. Classification (NCBI taxonomy): domain Eukaryota; kingdom Metazoa; phylum Chordata; class Actinopteri; order Cypriniformes; family Catostomidae; genus Moxostoma; species Moxostoma hubbsi. The sequence continues at coordinate 22,344,671 of JAVLUX010000011.1, read as the reverse complement.
GATTTAAGTCTTTAACAATGTTATTTTACATCACTGAGTCAACCTGAATACATTAACAAACAAAATTAATTTTAAAGACTAGGTCTTGTGTAAATAGCTTCTTAAGGTAACAATGATTACTATTTTTCTTACAGTGAACAAACAAAACCAACGACAGAGAGAAGCTATACGAGCAGGTCAGATGAAGTTCTGACAAATGAGATGCACCATATTCATGCATCTTCTGCTATCGAAGTGTAGGATGAACCTTTAGAACCAAAAGTTAAAGGGAATAGGATAAATGATCAACATAAATGAATAAATCAAGTTATACCTTACTATAATACATTCGTATGTATTTGATATTATCTCATGCACAAGGAACGAATTGGGAGATCGTGAGAAATGCTTCAGGAACTTCTCTGTGCTCTCTAAAGGCATCTTACCGAAATAACGACGGTGTCTTCTCCTTTGAATTTCGGTATGTATTTGTCACCTCTATTGATTTCCGACTCGTTAAGTGGCCTGAATCGGCACATCACCTTCACGCAACATTCAGCGGCATCCACCATCATGTATAATACAAATTGATGTAATCCAACGAAACTTTATCTCTTGTCAAAAGATCTTGGCATCCAGCCCGCACTTTGCAGTGGGATGCATCAATCAAACAATCTTAATGTCTTGCCAGTTGTTTAGCCAGTAACGCCCATTGCGCAAGAGAAAGAAGCTCAAAACAATCTCAAATAAAAAATACAGCTCCTGCAGACGTTATTACTTTTCATGTATAATCACCTATAGGCCTTTCGTCAAATACTGAGCCTATAAGGTCGATTTAGTTGACGGTAGATGTTTGAGCCCTGGATGAGCATCAGCACTGGACAGTTCCACCTTCTGTCTGCCTGCCGAGAGTCTGATGGGCCGGTCCTTTTGCAGTACAACAGCGCCTCTCCGCAGAACTCTGCGGCAATGCAAAACAATTCAATAAAACCGTGAAAAGGTATTGGCACCATTGTCGTGCGTCATCCTAAATTTTATTGAGAATTTTCTTTCAGATTTCATTTAGATTACTGAGTTTGGATTGAGATAGCAAACAGGATGCAGCGTTGTAATTCGAACACTCCATTTAAAATAGTAATGAAAATATAATTAAATTCAAAGAAATTCGAATAGGCCTCACATACTATTATGATATAGTAGGCAGTGCCTAAAATAATAATAATGCCTACTAGTATGAATTATCCATAAATATGTTATCATGCACACACCATATAGTTATTTCCAGAAACATTCCACAATACCATTCAATGTTTAAAATGGTGCATATTTGTATTGAATTTATAAATCATTATCCCATAACTATATGATAAATTCACTTTCATTTTATGGACCATTGTTAAAGAATACTTCCCAACATGCTGTAATTTACTCAATATGATATATAATGAATAGTTATCTAAAAACAATGTGGTTGGCATTTTGTGGTGCTGTGTGACAAAATTACAATTTGATTGGATCGCTGAGTTAATTGTTTTCCAAGTATTGTCTTTAAGATAAATATTTTAAAATAATAACAACAAATAATAAATATAACTAGAAAACATTTATAATTATAGTTATATCAGAGAATTTGACACGATTTTTCACAATTAATGATTTAATTATCTATGATTGCTGTAAAATTGTGTTAAACTGATAAAATGTCTCTCTTGTGAGACTGTTGAATTTATTTGAATTGCAATTCAGTAAATTTGTCTTCTTGTCAATCCAATTTAAGAGTCTGTGATGTGTAGTCGATTCAATCAATAATCAAACTCATTCATTTAAGGGGAGCCAAATGTTAAATTCAGTCCAAAAAAACAATATGGTGTTCAAATAGTCAGATTTTTTATCATATATAAATGTTGATACAAATGAAAATAGTTCTAATACATAATTCAATGAAATTCTTAAATGCATTTTTTTATTTGTAATCCACCTCTTCTGTTTTTTTTTATTGTCTATTGCCTTACTATTTCCCACTGGGTAACCAATCTGCTGCCATTTATTGCCCTTTATTGAATTATCCTTATTTTAATTATGTTGTTTTAAAATATATATTTTTATTAATACATTTCACAATTGATTTTGAGTTGATTTATAGATTTCTGAACCAAAGGAATTAAAAAACAGACAGTCTCTGAGACGGTTAGACCGAAATTGTTTTTGTTTCTTATTTAATGTTCTTCAGGTCAGGCCTTGCAAATGTTTAGCTCTTACTTTTGATTCGTGGTTTTTGGATCTTTCATGCATCTTGCCATTGCTTCACTTTAACTTTTTAAACATTTTATGCTCTGAACTAATTAATGTAGCTGTAGTTTTATTAAAGGCAAAACCAACATTTACAATGTTAATGTATACCAGTACTACTGAAAAAGATAGTAAAGGATCAGATCACAATGGGTGATATAAAACAATCCTTTGATACAGCAGAATAAAGGGATGTAATGCTGCTCTATAAAGGCTGCTGCATGGTGAAGGTCTATCTGTGTAGTTGTTGTCCCACAGAATGGCAACCAGGACATGAGATGCGAAGAGGTTGCAGAAGATAAGTCTGCATACTGAGCTATTAGGTCATGTTGTACAATATGATGTAACGTATTTGAATTAAATAATTGATATTTATGATATTTTAATAACACTGAAAGTGGTAAGTTTGTGATTCAGTCTAAAATTATTTTTAGCAAATAGGAGCTTAGAATTCAACATGAACAGCACACTGCACTGTTTAACCACTGAACCTCCGGGAAGGATTTAACCTCCAGTTTTGCTTACCCAAAGACTTGCCATCTACTGCATCGTGTTGGGCCACGATAGCAGCCAAATACACCTTCAAGGTGGAAGGGGACAGCCCTGGCCTCTCCTGCAGAAATAAGAGCACTGACCTAACTGTGCACCTCTGTGGGTCTTCAGCCCGGGAAGAACACCAATCTGTGAACAAGCGCCACTTCAGGGCGTAAAGTTGCCTGGTAGAGGGGGCTCTGGCTTGGTTGATCGTATCTACAACGGCAGGTGGTAGACCAGTTAGATCGTCCCCGTCCCGGGACCAGACGTGGAGGTTCCAGAGGTCTGGGTGCAGATGCCAGAGTGTGCCCCATCCCTGAGAAAGAAGGTCTTTCCTCAGGGGAATTCGCCAGGGAGGGGCTGTCGCGAGGAGTTCGAGGTCTGAGAACCAGGCCTGGGTGGGCCAATAGGGAGCCACTAGGGTGACTTGTTCCTTGTCCTCCCTGACCTTGCACAGCAACTGTGCAAGAAGGCTCACTGGGGAAATGTGTACTTGCGCAGCCCCGCAGGCCAGCTGTGTGCCAGTGCATCTGCCCCGAGGGGAGCCTCTGTTCGGGCATACCAGAGCGGGCAGTGGGAGGTCTCTCGGGAGGCAAACAGGTCTACCTGGGCCTTGCCGAACCGTTCCCAAATTAGCTGAATCGACTGGGGGTGAAGCCTCCACTCTCCACTGGGCAAGCGCTGTCGTGACTTGAGTTACTGCTGGCTCCAAAGGAAGAGACGACGGGCGAGTAGTGACATATGGTGGGAGCGTACGCCACATTGGCGATTTATGTACGCTACCACAGTGGTTTTGTCTGACCTGACTAGGACATGTTTGTCTCGAACTAATGGGAGAAACTTCCGCAGGGCAAAGAAAAGAGTCAGCAACTCTAGGCAATTGATGTGCCAGCGCAGCAGGGCCCCCTTTCAACGGCCCGTGGCTGAGTGCCCGTTGCACACAGCGCCCCAACCCAATCTGGAGGCGTCGGTCATGACCAAGAAACGTCGGGACACCTGCTGCAAGGGTACTCCTGCCTGCAGAAAGCAGAGGTCTGTCCAGGGTTTGAGTGTTTGGCGGCAGGCGTGGGTGATCATCACACGGTGCGTGCCATGGTGCCATGCTTGTATCGGGACTCGAGTCTGAAGCCAGTGCTGAAGCGGTCTCATATGCATCAACCCCAGCGGCGCGACCGCCCCAGAAGATGCCATATGCCTAGGGGCCTCTGGAAAAGTTTTAAAGGGACCGTTGTGCCTGGCCTGAGAGTGGCGAGGCATCTCAGCACCAAATGCACACGCTCGTTGGTGAGACGAGCTGACATTGAGACTGAGTCTAACTCCATGCCGAGAAAAGAGATGCTCTGAACCAGGGCGAGCTTGCTCTTTTCCCAGTTGACCTGAAGCCACAGACGGCTAAGGTGCCTGAGCACCTGGTCTCTGTGAGTGCATAGTAACTCTCGGGTATGCGAATGCTGGTTTCTCGGAGCGGGGCAAGGGCTACCTCTGCGACTTTCGTGAAGACGCGAGGGGACAGAGACATTCTGAAGGGGAGGACTTTGTACTGATACGTCTGGCTGTCGAACGCGAACCGTAGAAAGGGTCGGTGTCGAGGCAGAATTGAGACGTGAAAGTACACGTCATTCAGGTCTGCCGCTGCAAACCAATCTAGATGCCTGATGCAAGTTGAGATGTGTTTTTGCATGAGCATTTTGAACGGGATTTTGAGCAGAGCCCGGTTGAAAACTCGCCAGTCCAAGATCGGATGTAAGCCGGGAGGTTTGAGGGGATTTACCCGGCGAAACGGAACCCGTCATTATCCCCAAATCACCTTCATGGCCCGCGGCGCCTGCCCCAATCCCGTAGGAAGGAGGCGAGGCGCGGCTGAAGTGG